>CM065398.1:19650000-20277500 GCA_033060915.1 Euryodendron excelsum
AACAAAGTTCAATAAATTTCCTTGAGTATACGTAAAACCGCTCACAAACACGATTCATGGCTCTAAAGCTCACCAGGTATATATCTCCACTTAAATGGAAGTAGTTATGGAAAGCTATAGCAGATTCACGTTGAAAACACGACTTGTATTTAGTGTAAGTTATTCCCTCTCTCTATATAACACAGACAGCTCAGCGTTAAGTAATGCAAGAATGAGTCAATACGATAATTCGCTTAAACATCATACTATGCACAGTTACTAGTTGATTTAACAGTCTTCGAAAACAAAACATAATGATTTAGTCATGGTCCCAATCGCAAGAATTCTCAACACATCCACAACAAATGAAATATCAACAATATCCCGATCGAATGCGAAGAGTCCAAATAAAATTTAGTGGAACCAGAAAACATACCTGTCTTGGATGATATTCAATACAAATAAAACTCGAACTAAAACCTGTTTCAATAACTTACAGAAGAATAATGATGCATTAAATAGCTCATAGAAATATCATCAGGTTTCATGTTCACAATTAGCCCAAAAATGCATGACCACACATCATCAATAACATGTCATTGTATCACAAAACTAACCAAATTCATATGTATCCATGACTCCACGGTTCTATCTATATGAATCTCCATGAATTCTAGACTGATAAGATATACAAGAAAATGACAAAATGGTCTAGACTCTGCTAACTCCCTACTCATCATCATCATCCTCGTCATCTGACTGCATCTGGATAAGCATTCCCTTAATCTCCTGCAACAAAGTAGTATGCCGGGTCGACTGCTGCTCTAATGCGGTCATCCTACCCTCGAAATCCGTCATCCAAGTCTCCAAATCAGTCCTTAGGCCTGCTATTGCTGCCTGCAACTCCTCCACCCCAGCAGCGGGTGGAGCCCCAGCTGCTAACTTCCTCTTCTTTCGCTGCCCCTTAGATCTATTCAAAGAACTCTTATCAATAGATTTCTCCGATTCTAACCTAATGAGGTCCACCGGAATAGAAATTCCATATTTCTTAAACAGCGCAGTTAGAAAACCTGTAAATGGGACAGAACCCCTAACATTTGATGAGGTATAGGCCATGCATAGCGAGATATACATCATACGAGGCAAATCAATAGACTTCCCAGTACCTATGGCCCACAATAATGCGGCTCTCGTGGCACTCATACCAACGGTACGCTTCAAAGGTAACAATGAATGACATGAAAAGAGAAATAAGATAAGGTACTTATCTTTGAGACGCATCTTGTTACATTGTACCTCCCCATCCCATGTGTCACCTTCTAGGAGTAATTCCCGGGAAATAGTAGCTAAGTTAGGCTGCCCCACATCCAGAAAAGCAAAGTCCGGGTTCTCCACCCTGGGGAGACCAAATATCTCAGCAAAAGTGTCGGGGGTCACTACTAACTTCGTCCCCCTCACCCAACTTACCATCTTTTCTTTTCCTTTCTCTATCACAGGTTTGTGCCTAATGTTGGACATAAACTCTTGACATAGTGTAAGAATGGACTCGGCCTTGAAATCCGCTAAACCGACCCACCCTTGATTAGTGAAGTCCCCAAGGAAACCAAAATCCAATTCCTCGAATGAGTCTATGTGAAACTCTCTCTCAATGATTGCCCCATTCTTCACCCACACCCGGTTATAAAATTTCTCTTCAGTTTTACCAGTGAACCGAGTGTCATCATAACCTAGGTCAGCCGTAATCTTTTTCCCTTTATCCTTTTGGGTAGGTTGAGATTTTGATAAGGCCGGCCCTTTGGACTTCTTACCCGAGTCCCCTGGCCTATCTCCTTTGTTACCCCCTTTTTCCACCGTGCTCGTTTCAAACACCCTGCCAATGCAATCAACACATCACATGTCACATTTTAAGGCATAAATGCAATTCATGAAAATGCTGAAGTGTGCCTATTCCAGTCTACATGGCCTTAAAGGACTACCTAATGCAATGGTCATCCATCCTATGTTAAGGACTTCCCCTCCTACACACCGAGATGTCTTACACTACCAACTCAACCTCCAAAAGCCATGACTTGCCCCCTTCCAGCCAATCTTGGCCAATGGGGACTTTTAGCAAACACGTAGTGGGCACCCTATGGATCAAGGTCTCTAGGTATAACATTTTTATGCTCGGGCCTTGAGTGTTCCATTTGAAGTTATCTAGTGTGTATAGGTATTCAATTAGACTCAAAATTAGGGCCCAAACATCATTGAGGCATTTTGTCAAACACCTTGTGTGCACCAAAGTTCCCATGGCTCAATAGGTTATTCTTGGTCATGGAAATTCCCAAAAATGTCATTATCAACATGGGGCAAGCCGCCAACAATGCAATTGAATTGACTATGCATGATGTAGAATGTGCAAGGTGAAATTATTTACAAAAAAATGGTGTTTGTTACATAAACCCTCTAATGGAGATGTAAAGTTTCCTACTTAGATGATGCAATGATGAGGTGAGGTAGGGGTGTGTAGTTACCTTGCGCAAGTGAAGGATTTGCTAAGAAAAAGATCAACCCTAGGCTTGATGTTCCCACAACCGAAATAGCCCAAAAACCTCCTCTCTCCCTTGTCTCTCGAACAACATGCACACTGGATGCAAATGGCCCATGCGCGGCCCTTAAAGTCCACAAGAAAACGGTTCCTGAGCACAGCGTTCGAACGCCTCCTGGAGGGTTCGAATGCTGAGGGTTAAACTTGGCTCCAACCGACTCTGAGAGTTCGAACGCTGCTGGAGGAGTTCGAACGCTGAGGGTAAAATTCATGTGTAATGACTCAGAGGGTTCGAACTCCTCCAGGAGGGTTCAAACGCCAGGGCTAAAATTCGAATTGCAAGGCCTCTGATAGTTCGAACCCTCCTGCTAGAGTTCGAACTCTAAGGCAAAAATTTTATCCTCAAGTTTACAGCCTTACACGGTTTGCTCTCTTTGTTGTGCTCCACTCTACCTTATCCTATCAACTACCCTAAGTATTACTAAACCTAAACCTTAATTAAACATACTAAGACTCTTCATCCTAAGTTTCGCACCATGCGAAATAACCCCCCCCCCCCCCCCCCCCCCCCCCCAACTAGAGAGGAGCAATCTCCGGAATGCGAGAAAAACAAACGCAAAAACGGACAAGAACATACCCAACGATGGACAAGCGGGGAAAGGTAAATGGGTGGGACAACACCCGCCCCCCCCCCCCCCCCCCCCCCCCCCCCCCAAACTAGGGTTAAATTATCCCCAACTCGACTCGACCTAGACTCTTATTATACAACATACAAGAAAAAACTTCGGTCTCATGTTATGCAAAAGGCGGTGGATCCCATAGATCCACACAATCCACCTCCACCTGTTCAAGCTCGAGATAGGGCTTCAATCGATGCCCATTAACTTTAAAAACATTGCTATTTTTGGGGTTTTGGATTTCAATCGCCCCATAAGGTGAGACGTCTTATACAATAAAAGGTCCTGCCTATCTACTTTGAAGCTTACCCGAAAACAAGTGTAATCGGGAATTGTATAAGAGGACCTTTTGACCAACTTCGAAAGATTTCCGTATAATGTGTTGGTCATGTATCGACTTCATCTTTGCTTTAGAGATCTTCGAGTTCTCATAAGCGTCATTCCTTATCTCTTCTAGTTCGTTAAGTTGCAATTGTCGTAATGGACCTGCCTGATCAAGATTCATGTTAAATTGACGGATCGCCCAGTACGCCTTGTGTTCTATTTCAACCGGAAGGTGGCACACCTTCCCATACACAAGTTTATATGGAGATGAATCTAAAATGGTCTTGTATGAAGTCCTATATGCCCATAATGCATCCACCAATCTCAAGGACCAATCCTTTCGATTAGGGTTGACAGTTTTCTCGAGGACTTGTTTAATCTCCCTATTTGCTAACTCAACTTGGCCTTGTGTTTGGGGGTGATAAGGTGTACTAACCTTATGAACCACCCATATTTTCTCATTAAAAGACTTATGGGCCGGTTGCAGAAATGAGAGCCACCATCACTAATAATAGCTCGAGGCATACCAAATCTAGAGAAGATATACTCTTTTAAGAACTTGACCACCACAACATGGTCGTTGGTACGCGCCGGGAGGACTTCTACCCATTTGGACACGTAGTCTATAGCCACTATAATGTAGAGATAACCATATGAGTTTGGGAATGGCCCCATAAAGTCAATACCCCAGAAATCAAAGACCTCTAGAATAATGATTGGAGTAAGAGGCATCATGTGCCTCCGTGATAGACTTCTGAGTCGTTCGCATCGATCGCAAGACGTGCAAAAGGTATGGACATCATGAAATAAGGTGGGCCAATAGAAACCATTTTGTAAAATCTTTACAGCGGTTTTACGTGATGAAAAGTGCCCACCACACGCTTGTGAATGACAGAACTCGATTATGCTCCTCACCTTATTGTTGGGAATACACTAACGGAAAATTTGATCGGGGCAGTACTTAAACAAGTAAGGGTCTTCCTAGCAAAAATACCTCACATTCCTAAAGAACTTCTTCTTATCAATACTAGACCAATGTGATGGTATCCTACCAGTGGCTAAATAGTTTGCAATGTTAGCATACCACGGGGTCATTGTGCTTGTATGCGCAGTGATTTGGAAGAGATGCTCATCTAGAAAGTGTTCATTGATTGGAATGGGGTCTTGGGCTTCCCCATCAGTAGGGAGCTGCGACAAGTGATCAGCTACTACATTTTCGACCCCTTTCTTGTCTCGGATTTCAATATGGAACTCTTGTAATAAGAGGATCCATCGGATGAGTCGGGGCTTCGCATCATGTTTACTTAAGAGATACTTCAACGCGGAGTGATCGGTGTATATAATAACAAGTGATCGATCAAGTACGATCTAAATTTGTCAAGTGCAAAGACTACGGCAAGGAGTTCTTTTTCTATGGTGGTATAGTTCAATTGGGCCTCATTAAGGGTTTTGCTTGCATAATAGATCACATATGGTTTGTTATCTACCTTTTGCCCCAACATAGCCCCTACAGCATAGTCACTTGTGTAAGCACCCCATTTTTGACCGCTCGGCAGTCTACACTTCGTCCAGACTTGTTTTCAAGTCATTGTGGGCATATTCCTATCGAATCCAATTCTCTAGGTCCAAATTCCGTCTTTCCATCGCTTCACGGGCCTGTCAGGCCCAAATAGAGGCAAAATGACCAAAATGCCCTTAGGGGCATTGTCCTTTCCTTTCCAATTCCAATCCTACTCTCGAGACAGTTTATTCCTCGAGACGGTTCCAATCCAGGCACATCTCTTCGGAGACGGTAAGTCCCCTTTCCAACCCCACTCTCGAGACAGTTTATTCCTCGAGACGGTTCCAATTCAGGCACGTCTCTTCAGAGATGATAAGTCCCCTTTCCAATCCCACTCTCGAGACAGTTTATTCCTCGAGACGGCTTCAACTCAGGCACGTCTCTTCGGAGACAGTAAGACCCCTTTCCAATCCCACTCTCGAGATAGTTTATTCCTCGAGACGGTTCCAATCCAGGCACGTCTTTTCGGAGACGATAAGTCCCTTTTCCAATCCCACTCTCGAGACAGTTTATTCCTCGAGACGGTTCCAATCTAGGCACGTCTCTTCGGAGACGGTAAGTTCCCTTTTCAATCCCTCTCTCGAGACAGTTTATTCCTCGAGACGGTCCGAGTAGCGAAACTACTCACAAAATCGTTAGAGTAGCGAAACTACTCACAAAACCGTTAGAGTAGCGGAAATACTCACAAATAGATCGATATAGGGAATTGGCAACAAACCCCTGTGTCACGACGACTGCCGTTAGAGTGGCGGAAACACTCAAAACCCTGGTCAACACCAGTGTTTGTTAACCCACTTTGGTGAAAAATGACCAAACTGTCCTTTGGACCTTTTTCGAGACTTTCCGGTCAAGATTACCATTTTGCCCTTAGGCATCCGAATGCCCCGGGAACCACACCGGCTCTGGGTATCAAACTGGTAATGTCCTGAGAATACTTTTTATAGTATTCTCAACCTTCCTTTACCTTTCCGGATCATTCTGAGTAAGTTTTGGCAAACCCGGTACAAAATGACCGTTTTGCCCCTGGAGGGCCGGTCTCCTTCTTCGACCACACCGGCTCTGGGTATCAAACCGGTAATGTCCCGAGAATACTTTTTATAGTGTTCTCAACCTTCCTTTACCTTTCCAGATCATTCCGAGTTAGTTCCAGCAAACCCAATACAAAATGATCGTTTTGCCGCTGGTGGGCCGGTCTCCTTTTCCGACCACGCCGGCTCTGGGAATCAAACCGGCAACCTCCGGGAACATTCTGAATAATGTTTCCAGATCCCAAGTCTTCTTCCGGGACAATCCGAGTTCGCCCCGGCAGCTTCCTAGTCCGATTGACCGTTTTGCCTCTAAGGGCCCGGTTAACCTTTCCAACACATCTTATCCTCACTTTTCAAGTCATATACCTCCAGGACACTATTTTAAGTGTTCCTGCTCCTTTCTGGCCTTCCGGGTCATTCCCGGCTCCTCCAAATCATTCCCGGACTTTCCGGAGTCACTCCTAGTGAAGCTAGGCTAAAAGTTGCATGGTAGTCACTAGTACAGGCGCCCAAATCTAGTCAAAGATACGTTGCTTGCCGACTTATAAAGTTTCCTAACTGGATGGCACCAGCCAAGAATTGCCCTGGCGCCACTCCTAGTGGCGCCAAGAGCAATTTTGCCCTGGTGCCACTGCAACAGGCGCTAGGTTTGTCCAACCTCTATAAATACAGAGCCTCATTCAATGTGAAAAGGGATGCAAACTTAACCTAAAAATCATATATTTTGATATACAGGGTTCGAGCATCTCCAAAACCCTAGCTTCCTTAAGTTCTCCAAACCCTAGCCACTATACACAAACCCTAGTCTCATATATACTCCTATACACCCCCATACACTCATACACTAGCCTTCACCTATCCTTTGAAGACTTGAGGAGCTGCAATCCAAAGCTTGAAGACAACTCTTGAGGATTGAAGACGAAGATCAAGACAAAGACCGAAGATCGAAGACAACACGGCGTGCAAAATAAACAAGACATACGGTAGGCTCCCTATTTAAATTTCCGCACTTTCCCCCTCTCTCTTCTCTCTCCTAACCCACTTGGGTTTTCTCTATTTTAATCCCCCATCTATTTCCCCCCCTTTCTTTGCATGCTTGAAACAAGGGGATTCCCGGTCCATGTGTAGAATTGGGCTATTGGAGAGTCACAGTGTCGGGGGCTTTCTTCTAGTCTAACCAGAGACCACGTGGGTCCGACCCCCTTGATTATGTGGTGAAGCCTTAGCCTTGTATGTTTACGACCCCAAATTGCATTGTGCATATCATAATCTTGCATCTTCCAAAATTCGTTTTCGAACTCGTTTTCAAAATCGTTTTCAAACTCATTTTCAAGGTTGCATCAAAATCTCTTTTTCAAAAACTTGTTTTCAAAACCACAATCCTAGGGTGATTCTAGCCTTTCCATGGCTAGGGTTGCTTTAGGAAAGTGTTACATTAAAAGTGACCTTTTTGGTCTATATTTTCAAATCTTATTGTTTTTCAAAACCGCTTTCCTAAAATGGTTTTAGCCCTTTTATAGTTAGAATTGCTTTAGGAAAGTGAGATGTTTTTACTCCTTCTAAAAACTCTCTTTTCAAAAAGTCTTTCTTCCTAAAAATCTCTTTTTCAACATACTTTCCTAAAGCTCTCCTCTTCAAAATTGTTTTCAAAAACTCCCTTCCAAAATCTATTTTTCAAAACTCTCTTTTTCAACTCCTCTCCAAAATCTTTTCCTCAAAATTCACTTTCTAAAAACACTCCCTAAATTCACCTTCCTAAAAACTCTCTTTCCAAAAATCTTTTTTCTAGAAACTCCCCTCTAGGATTTTTCCTCCCAAAACCTTCGTTTCTAAAAACGCACTTTCCAAAAACTCTTTCCTTAGAGCCCAAGTCAAGCCTTAGAGCCCACAATTAGGAAACCCTAATTTTTTTTTTTTTCCAAAAACATGATTTTCAAACTTTGCCCCAAACCTAGGTTTTCAAAATCTCTTGTTTTCACATCCAAACTATACATGTTTCCAAAACCTCTTTTTTTCAAAACTAGGGTTTCTAGAATCTCCTTTTCCAAATCCTACCTTCCCTTTAGGAAACCGAATCCAATCTTCCCGTTTAGGAAACTAAATCCAATCCTCCGTTTTTGGAAACAAATTCCAAACCTTTCCTAATTCAACTTCTTCCTAATTTCCTACCTTCCTAAACCATAAGTTTCCCAAACCTAAACTCTAAATCTCCCTTTAAATTTCAAAATCCAACTCTTTCCTAATTCAAATCCTTCCTAAACTTCTACTTTCCTAAACCTTAAGTTTTCAAAACTTGAACATAAAAATCTTTCCTAAAATTCTAAAATTCAACCCTTTCCTAATTTAACCCCCTTTCTAAATCTTAACTTTCCAAATTCAAGTTTTCAAAACCTTTCCTAAATTCAAGCCTTTCCTAATTTCAAGACTTTCTAAAATTCAAACTCCTAAATCTTTCCAAATCCTAAACTTTCCAAAACTTCAACATCTTTCCAAATCTAAGACTTCTCTAAACTCAAACTTTCTTAATTTAAAAATTTCCTAAACTGAAAACTTTTCTTTTTCAAACCTTTTCCAAAATGAAACTTTCTTATTTTCAAAACTTCCTTATTTTCAAAACTTTCCAAATTCAAAACTTCCCTTTTTCAGAACATTCCAATTTTCAAAACTTTCCTAAGTTGAAACTTTCTTAAGTTCCGAACTTTCCTAATTTAAAGCTTTCCTAATTTGAAACTTTCCAAAAAAGAAAATTCGAGACTTTCCTAAATCGAACCTTTCCTAATTCGAACATCTCCTAAAATCTAACCTTTCCAAATCTTTCAAGCCAAGTCAAATCTTTCCTAACTCTCTTCTCTTTCCTAAGTCTGGGTTTTCTCAAACCTTCTCTTTTTCAAAACAAGTCCAAATCTATCTCTTCAAATCAAAGTCCGATCTTCTCAATTTCAATTTCCAATCTCCTTTTCTAATCTCAAATCAAATCCTATTTCCAATTCAATCTCTCTTTTCAAATCAATCTATTTTTAATCGGACTCCGGTCCGAACTACAAGTAACCTGATTCCCCCAAAGGGATACGTAGGCAACCTTCAGAGGTGCGGTCACAACACTTTTCAAACTTTCAATTCCACCCTCATGGGTGTGGTCTCCACATTTTTTCAATCTCAAATTCCAATCTATTTTCAAAATTCCAATTTCAAAATTTCTATTTTCAAATTTCTACTTTCAATTTTCAAACTTTCCAATTTCAATTTTCAAATCAAATCAATCTCTTTCGAAATCTATTTTTCAATTCTCTTTCCTTACATTTGCATACCATGCATCATGTTAGTTTTCAAACATTGTTTTTTAAAGTGGATAGGATTGGACATGGGTTAATTAAAGACTCTCATAGGTGAATTTAGGGTAGATTGACATGTAGGTACCGAAAGGGTGGGGTAGGGTGATAGCTTAGTGCATCTTCCCTACATGTAACCAACCTCCGAACCTAGAAGCACTGTTTTCAAAGACCAAGAGGAGTTATTTTTCTAAAAAGGGCTAAATGCTTTCCAAAGGTTGCCAAACAACCTGTTTTTCTTAAAAACGCTCTCTCGAGGAGATATTTTCAAAAATCGTTTTCTAAAACCCTAAGTGTAGTCTTTGGATTATTCTTAGTTTTTAGGTGACCTAACTCACCTTAATTAAGTTAGGTGGCGACTCCTAATCTTTTTCAAAAGCCCTTTATTCAAATCAATTTTTCAATTCAAACCTAGTCACACTCATTCTTTTAGGAGGGTGAGTTCTAACGAGAGAGTACAACATTTTTTCCGCTTGTGTGAGTATTCCTCGAGTGCGAAAAATCTGGGCACGACAACTTGCGTCACACATCAACTCGAAAGGAGGAGACTAATCAGGTGATCGAATAATAGGTGCGGTGGTGAGAAGTTCTTTGAGTTTATCAAAGGCTTCTTGGCATTGTGGTGTCCACTCAAACGGTACATCTAATGAAAGCAAGTGGCACAAAGGTCTCGATATAGCACTAAAACCCTGAATGAAGCGCCGGTAGAACCCGGCGTGCCCTAAGAATGATCTCACATCTTTTACGCTTCTAGGGGGAGGAAGATGTTGAATCAGTTCGACTTTGGCTCTATCTACCTCAATCCCCTTGTTGGACACTATATGTTTAAGAACTATACCTTGTGTCACCATGAAGTGACACTTTTCCCAGTTAAGCACTAAATGGCTCTCCTCACATCTTTCCAAAACTAGCTCCAAGTGCTCAAGACACAATTCATAGCTATCCCCATAAACCGAAAAGTCATCCATGAAGACTTCCAGGATTTGCTCAACCATGTCACTAAAAATAGACATCATGCACCTTTAAAACGTGGCCGGTGCATTGCCTAGGCCAAAAGGGCACATGAATGTAGTCTTGTCCTGATCTTCTAGAGCAACCTCTATTTGGTTATAGCTGGAATAACCATCTAGGAAACAATAAAAAGCTCGGCCCGCAACTCATTCTAGGACTTGGTCCAAGAAGGGAAGCTGGAAATGATCTTTCCTAGTGGCGACATTAAGCTTCCGATAGTCAATACACATTCTCCAACCGGTTTGGATCCTAGTTGGCATTAGTTCATTATGCTCATTCTGTACTATCGTTACTCCCGACTTTTTAGGGACGACTTGCGTTGGACTCACCCATTTGGAATCAGAGATGGGATATATGATACCCGCATCGAGAAGTTTCAACACTTCTCCTCTAACGACCTCCTTCATGTTGGGGTTTAGGCGTCACTGCATTTGACGTACAGGTTTAGACTCCTTTTCAAGATAGATGTGATGTGTGCACATGAGAGGGCTAATGCTATGAAGGTCCGCTATGGTCCAACCTAAGGCTTTCCTATGTTTCACAAGCACTTGTAATAAAGATGCCTCTTGGCCTTTAGACAGGCTAGAGGATATGACCACGGGGTATGTTTCACCTTCTCCAAGAAAGGCATACTTGAGGGTAGACGGTAGGGGCTTTCTTTTAGGAATTGGTGGCTGCTCTTCGGAAGAGACTGGCTTAATAGCGCTAGGGGCAAGGGGTTCAAAACTAGGGTCCAATGACCCACATGCATGACCACATCACTTCCCTTGCTTGCAGTTGATGGGTCTCTAAAACCTACACACTCAGACTCCAATTGATAATGCGGCTCACTCCAAACTAGAACTCTCTCTATGGGGTCCTCCATGAATTCTCGATCCACATGCTCTTGGATGATAGACTCGATGAAGTCTACCTCCTCAACTTGGTCTACTTCTTGTAATTGCTTACCCACTGTGAAAATATTGGTCTCTAAGGTTATATTCCCGAATGACAACTTAAGTAACCCATTCCTACAATGAATAATGGCATTTGCGGTTGCTAGGAAGGGTCGTCCTAAAATAACTAGGGTATGACGCTTAGCCAACTCAGCCTCTACGGGTTGGGTATCTAAAACAATGAAATCTACCGGATAGTAGACAGTATCAACCTGTATGAGCACATCCTCAATAATGCCTCTAGGGACTTTCACGGACCGATCAACTAACTCTAACGTCACTCGTGTCGGTTTAAGCTCTCCTAGACCTAGTTCTTTATACACAGAATATGGCAGAAGGTATACACTCGAACCTAGGTTAAGAAGTGCACGATCAATCCTAGAACCCCCTATTATGCACGAAATCGTAGGACAACCGGGGTCCTTATATTTCGGCACTGACTTGCATTGGAGACCTGCACTTTGACTTTCATTCATCATTGCCGTTTCTTTAACACGCAATTTCCTTTTAACAGTGCACAAGTCCTTCAAGAACTTGGCATAGGACGGAATTTGTTTAATGGCATCTAGCATAGGGATGTTAATTCGAACTTGTTTGAAGACATCATAAATTTCAGCATTCAAGTTCGCTTTGCTTGCTTTGGTCAACCTATGTGGAAATGGCGCATGTTTTAGGTCCTCCATACTCACGTCCTTAGATGTTTGAGGAGACGACTCAGACGGACTCCTAGGTTCTCTCGGTTTGCTCATGTTCTTCTCATTCTCACTCTCATCTGTCTTTTCCTCATGCCCTAACTCGGCAGACGTAAGCACCCCATTTTTGACCGCTGGGCAGTCTACACTCAGTCCAGACTTGTTTTCAAGACATTGTGGGCATATTCCCATCGAATCCAATTCTTTAGGTCCAAATTTCGTCTTTCCATTGCTTCGCGGGCCTGTCAAGCCCAAATAGAGGCAAAATGACTAAAATGCCCTTAGGGGCATTGTCCTTTCCTTTCCAATTCCAATCCTACTCTCGAGACAGTTTATTCCTCGTGACGGTTCCAATCCAGGCACGTCTCTTCAGAGACGATAAGTCCCCTTTCCAATCCCACTCTCGAGATAGTTTATTCCTCGAGACGGTTCTAATCCAGGCACGTCTCTTAGGAGACGATAAGTCCCCTTTCCAATCCCACTCTCGAGAGAGTTTATTCCTTGAGACGGTTCCAATCTAAGCGAGTCTCTTAAGAGACGGTAAGACCCCTTTCCAATCCCACTCTCAAGACAGTTTATTCCTCGAGACGGTTCCAATCCAGGCGCGTCTCTTTGGAGACAGTAAGACCCCTTTCCAATCCCACTCTCGAGACAGTTTATTCCTCAAGACGGTTCCAATCCAGGCACGTCTCTTTGGAGGCGGTAAGACCCCTTTCCAATCCCTCTCTCGAGACAGTTTATTCCTCGAGACGGCCCGAGTAGCGAAACTACTCATAAAACCGTTAGAGTAGCGGAAATACTCACAAATAGGAAATACTCACAAAACCATTAGAGTAGCGAAAATACTCACAAATAGGTCGATATAGGGAATTGGCAACAAACCCCTGTGTCACGACAACCGCCGTTAGAGTGGCGGAAACACTCAAAACCCAGGTCAACACCAGTGTTTGTTAACCCATTTTGGTGAAAAATGACCAAACTGTCCTTTGGACCTTTTCCGAGACTTTCCGGTTAAGATGAGCATTTTGCCCCTAGGCATCCGAATGCCCCGGGAACCACATCGGCTCTGGGTATCAAACCGGTAATGTCCTGAGAATACTTTTTATAGTGTTCTCAACCTTCCTTTACCTTTCCAGACTATTCCGAGTCAGTTCCGGCAAACCCGGTACAAAATGACCGTTTTGCCCCTAGAGGACCAGTCTCCTTCTTCGACCACACCGGCTCTGGGTATCAAACCGGTAATGTCCCGAGAATACTTTTTATAGTGTTCTCAACCTTCCTTTACCTTTTCGGACCCTTCCGAGTCAGTTCCGGCAAACCAAGTACAAAATGACCGTTTTGCCGCTGGTGGGCCGGTCTCCTTTTCCGACCATGCCGGCTCTGGGAATCAAATCGGCAACCTCCGGGAACATTCTGAATAATGTTTCCAGATCCCAAGTCTTCTTCTGGGACAGTCCGAGTTCGCCCCGGCAGCTTCCCAGTCCGATTGACCGTTTTGCCCCTAAGGGCCCGGTCAACCTTTCCGAGCCATGTTGTCCTCGCTTTTGAAGTCAAATACCTCCAGGACACTATTTTAAGTGTTCTTGCTCTTTTTCGGCCTTCTGGGTCATTCCCGGCTCCTCCAAATCATTCCCGAACTTTTCGGAGTCACTCCTAGTGAAGCCAGGCTAAAAATTGCATGGTAGTCACTAGTACAGGCGCCCAAATCTAGTCAAAGATACGTTGCTTGCTGACTTATAAAGTTTGCTAAGTGGCTGGCGCCACTACTAGTGGCGCCAAGCCAAGAATTGGCCTGGCGCCACTCCTAGTGGCGCCAAGAGAAATTTTGCCCTGGCGCCACTGCAACAGGCGCCAGGTTTGTCCAACTTCTATAAATACAGAGCCTCATTCAACGTGAAAGGGGTCTGCAAACTTAACCTAGAAATCACATATTTCGACATACAGAGCTCGAGCACCTCCTAAACCCTAGCCTCCTTAGGTTTTCCAAACCCTAGCCACCCTACACAAACCCTAGCCTCCTATACACTCATACACACCCTCATACATTCATATACTAGCCTTCAACCATCCTTCAAAGACTTGAAGAGCTGCTATCTAAAGCTTGAAGACAACTCTTGAAGATTGAAGGTGAAGATCAAGATAAAGACTGAAGACCGAAAATCGAAGACAGCATGGCGCGCAAAATAAACAAGACATACAATAGGCTCCCTATTTAAATTTCCGCACTTCCCCCCTCTCTCTTCTCTCTCCTAACCCACTTGGGTTTTCTCTATTTTAATCCCCCATCTCTTTCCTCCCCTTTCTTTGCATGCTTGAAACAAGGGGATTCCCGGTCCATGTGTAGGATTGGGCTATGGGAGAGTCACCGTGTCGGGGGCTTTCTTCTAGTCTAACCAAAGACCACGTGGGTTCGGCCCCCTTTGATTATGTGGTGAAGCCTTAACCTTTGTCGCGCCCAGATTTTTCGCACTCGAGGAATACTCACCCAAGCGAGAAAAATGCTGTACTCTCTCGTTAGAACTCACCCTCCTAGAAGAATGAGTGCGACTAGGTTTGAATTGAAAAATTGGTTTGAATAAAGGGCTTTTGAAAAAGATTCGGAGTCACCACCTAACTTGATTAAGGTGAGTTAGGTCACCTAAAAACTAAGAATAATCCGAAGACTACACTTAGGGTTTTTGGAAAACGATTTTTGAAAATATCTCATCAAGAGAGGGTTTTTAAGAAAACAGGTTGTTTGGCAACCTTTGAAAAATATTTAGCCCTCTTTAGAAAAATAACTCCGTTTTGGTCTTTGAAATCAGTGATCCTAGGTTCGGAGGTTGGTTACATGTAGGGAAGACGCACTAAGCTATCACCCTACCCCGCCCTTTCGGTACCTACATGTCAATCTACCCTAGATTCACCTATGAGAGTCTTTAACTAACTCGTGTTCAATCCTATTTTACTTTAGAAAAACAATGTTTGAAAAATATGAGGCATGATATGCAAGTGCAATAGAAAAGAATTGAAAAATAAATTTAAAAAGAGATTGATTTGATTTGAAAATAGATTTGGAGAGATGGAATTGAAATTGGAAAGTTTAAAAATTTGGAAATAGAAATTTGAAATTGGAAGTTTGAAAGTAGATTGGAATTTAAGATTTGAAAATATTTTGAAAACCACACCCATGAGGGTGGAATTGAAAGTTTGAAAAGTATTGTGACCGCACCTATGAAGGTTGCCTACGTATCCCTTTGAGGGAATCAGGTCAGTCGTAGTTCGGACCAGAGTCCGATTGAAAAGAGATTGATTTGAAGAGAGAAATTGAATTAGAAGAAAGAGATTGAATTGAAAACTGGATTTGATTTGGGATTAAAAGAGGAGATTGAATTTGAGAAGATTGGACTTGCTTTGGAAAGATTGATTTTGGAAAGACTTGGTTTTAGGAAACCTAGACTTAGGAAAGATAGGAGACCTAGGAAAGACTTAAGATTAGGAAAGACTAGATTGGAATGTTGGATTCGGAAAGATCTTGAAAGATTTAGAAATTTGAAATTTAGGAAAAATTTAGATTAGGAAAGTTTCGAATTAGGAAAGTGTCATTTTTGGAAAGTTTGAAATTAGGAAAGTTTTAGATTTAGGAAAGTTTTGAAATTTGAAAAGTTCTGAATTTAAGAAAATTTGAAAATTGGAAAGTTTTGAATTTAGAAATGTTTTGAAAAAGGGAAGTTTTGAATTTGGAAAGCTTTGAAAACAAGGAAGTTTTGAAAATACGAAAGTTTTGTTTTAGGAAAGGTTTGAAAAAGGAAAGTCTTTAGTTTAGGAAATGTTTGAATTAGGAAAGTTTTAACTTAAGAAAGTCTTAAATTAAGAAAGTTTTGAGTTTAGAAAAGCCTTACATTTAGGAAGATGTTGAAGTTTAAGAAAGTTTAGAATTTATAAAGATTTGGGTTTAGAAAGATTTAAGTTAAGAAAGTTTTAAATTTTGAAAGTTTTGATTTTAGAAAGATTTGAAATTTAGAAAGTTTAGGATTTAGAAAGTTTTAGAGTTTGAATTTTAGAAAGTCTTGAAATTAGGAAAGACTTGAATTTAGGAAAGATTTGGATTTGGAAAGTTAAGATTTAGAAAGCGGGTTAAATTAGGAAAGGGTTGAATTTTAGAATTTTAGAAAAGATTTTTCTGTTCAAGTTTTGGAAACTCAAGGTTTAGGAAAGTGGAAGATTAGGAAGGATTTGAATTAGGAAAGATTTGGATTTTGAAATTTAAGGAAAGATTTAAAGTTTAAGTTTAGGAAACTTATGGTTTAGGAAGGAATTGAATTAAGAAAGGTTTGGATTAGGAAGTGATTGGATTTGGTTCCCTAAAAGGAAGATAGAATTTGGAAAGGGAAATTCTAGAAACCCTAGTTTTGGAAAGTGTGGAATTTTAACGTAGAAAAAAAGGTTTTGGAAACATGTATAGTTTGGATATGAAAACAAGAGGTTTTGGAAACCTAGGGTTGGGTCAAAATTTGAAAACCATGTTTTTGGAAAGAAAATTTAGGGTTTTCTAATTGTGGGTTCTAGGGCTTGACTTGGGCTCTAAGGAAAGAGTTTTTGGAAAGTACGTTTTTGGAAACGAAGACTTTGGAAGGAAAACCTAAAGAGGAGTTTCTAGAGGGAAGAATTTGGAAAGAGAGTTTTTTAGAAAGATTTTTGGAAGAGGTTGTTGGAGAAAGTTTTTAGGAAGGTGAATTTAGGGAGTGTTTTTAGAAAGTGAATTTTGAGGAAAAGATTTTGGAGAGGAGTTGAAAAAGAGAATTTTGAAAAATAGAATTTGGAATGGAGTTTTTGAAAACAATTTTGAAGAGGAGAGTTTTAGAAAAGTATGTTGAAAAAGAGATTTTTAGGAGGAGATTTATGAAAAGAGAGTTTTTTGGAAAGTATGAAACATCTCACTTTCCTAAAGCGATTCTAGCCATAAGAGGGCTAGAACCACTTTAAGAAAGTGGTTTTGAAAACAAGGTTTGAAAATATAAACCAAAAGGTCACTTTTAATATAACACTTTCCTAAAGCAACCCTAGCATGGAAAGGCTAGAATCACCCTAGAATTGTGGTTTTGAAAACAAGTTTTTGAAAAAGAGATTTTGATGCAATTTTGAAAACAAGTTTGAAAACGGTTTTGAAAAAGAGTTTGAAAACGAATTTTGGAAGATGCAAGATCATGATATGCACAATGCAATTTGGGGTTGTGAACATACAAGGCTAAGGCTTCACCACATAATCAAGGGGGCCGGACCCACGTGGTCTCTGGTTAGACTAGAAGAAAGCCCCCGACATAATGACTCTCCAACAGTCTAATCCTACACATGGACCGGGAATCCCCTTGTTTCAAGCATGCAAAGAAAGGGAGGGAAAGAGATGGGGGATTAAAATAGAGAAAACCCAAGTGGGTTGGAGAGAGAAGAGAGGGGGGGGGGAGTGCGGAAATTTAAATAGGGAGCCTACCTTGTTTCTTATTTATTTTGAGCGCCGTGCAGTCTTCGGTCTTCGGTCTTTGTCTTGATCTTCACCTTCAGTCTTCAAGAGTTGTCTTCAAGCTTTGGATGGCAGCTCTTCAAGTCTTCAAAGGATGGTTGAAGGCTAGTGTATGAGTGTATGGGGGAGTGTATGAGTGTATAGGAGGCTAGGGTTTGGGAAAACCTAGGGAGGCTAGGGTTTAGGAGGTGCTCGAGCTCTGTATATCGAAATATAGGATTCTTAGGTTAAGTTTGCAGACCTCCTTCATGTTGAATGAGACTCTGTATTTATAGAAGTTGGAATACACTAGCGCCTGTTGTAGTGGCGCCAGGCCAAAATTCCTTCTCGCGCCACTAGGAGCAGTGCCAGGCCAAATATTGGCTTGGCGCCACTACTAGTGGTGCCAGCCAATTAGGAAACTATTAAGGTTGGCAAGCAACGTATCTTTGACTAGATTTGGGCGCCTGTACTAGTGACTACCATGCAACTTTTAGCCTGGCTTCACTAGGAGTGACTCCGGAAAGTCCGGGAATGATTTGAAGGAAGCGGGAATGACCCGAAAGGCCAGAAAGGAGCAGTAACACTCAAAATAGTGTCCTGGAGGTATTTGACTTGAAAAATGAAGATAAGGTGAGTTGAAAAGGTTGACTGGGCCTTTAGGGGCAAAACGGTCAATCGGACCGAAAAACTGCCGGGACAGACTCGGACTGTCCCGGAAGAAGACTTGGGATCTGGAAACATTATTCAGAATGTTCCTAGAGGTTGCCGGTTTGATTTCTGGGGCCGGCGTGGTCGGAAAAGGAGACCGGCCCACCAGGGGCAAAATGGTCATTTTGTACCAGGTTTGCCGGGACTGACTCGGAATGGTCCGGAAAGGTAAGGGGAGATTGAGAACACTATAAAAAGTATTCTCGGGTCATTACCGATTTGATACCCAAAGCCGGTGTGGTCGGAAAGGGAGACCGACCCACCAGGGGCAAAACAATCATTTTGTACCGGGTTGGTCGGAACTGACTCGGAATGATCCGGAAAGGTAAAAGAAGATTGAGAATCCTATAAAAAGTAGTCTCAGGAGGTTACCGGTTTGATACCCAGAGCTGGTGTGGTTCTCGGGGCATTCGGATGCTTAGGGGCAAAATGGTCATCTTGACCGGAGAGTCTCGGAAAAGGTCCTAAGGGTAGTCTGGTCATTTTTCACCGAAGTGAGCTAACAGAAACAGGTGTTGACCTAGGTTTTGAGTGTTTCCGCCACTCTAACGGTGTGAGTATTTCCGCTACTCGGACGAGGTTGAGTATTTCCACTACTCGGACGGGGTTGAGTATTTCCGCTACTCGGACGGGGTTGATGATTTGGGAGTATTTTCGCTACTCGGACGGGGTTAAGTATTTCCGCTACTCGAACGGGGTTGAGTATTTCCGCTACTCTAACGGCTTTGTGAGTAGTTTTGCTACTCGGACCGTCTCGATGAATAAACTGTCTCGAGGAATAAACTGTCTCGAGAGAGGGATTGGAAAGGGGTCTTACCGTCTCCGAAGAGACGTGCCTAGATTGGAACCGTCTCAAGGAATAAACTGTCTTGAGAGTGGGATTGGAAAGGGGTCTTACCATCTCCGAGGAGACGTGCCTAGATTTTGAGTGTTTCTGCCATTCTAACGGCGATCGTCGTGACACATGGATTTGTTGCCAATTCCCTATATCGACCTATTCGTGAGTATTTCCGCTACTCTAACAGTTTTGTGAGTAGTTTTGCTACTCGGACTGTCTCGAGGAATAAACTGTCTCGAGAGAGGGATTGGAAAGGGGTCTTACCGTCTCCGAAGAGACGTGCCTGGATTGGAACCGTCTCGAGGAATAAACTGTCTCGAGAGTGGGATTGGAAAGGGGTCTTACTGTCTCCAAAGAGACGTGCCTGGATTGGAACCGTCTCGAGGAATAAACTGTCTCGAGAGTGGGATTGGAAAGGGGTCTTACCGTCTCCGAGGAGACGTGCCTGGATTTTGAGTGTTTCCGCCACTCTAACGGCTGTCGTCGTGACACAGGGATTTGTTACCAATTCCCTATATCGACCTATTCGTGAGTATTTCCGCTACTCTAACGGTTTTGTGAGTAGTTTTGCTACTCGGACCGTCTCGAGGAATAAACTGTCTCGAGAGAGGGATTGGAATTGGAAAAAGAAAGGACAATGCCCCTAAGGGCATTTTGGTCATTTTGCCTCTATTTGGGCCTAACAGGCCCGCAAAGCGATGGAAAGATGGAATTAGGACCTAGAGAAATGGTTTCGATTGAAATATGCCCACAATGACTTGAAAACAAGTCTGGACGGAGTGTAGACTACCGAGCGGTCAAAAATGGGGTGCTTACAACCTTGTATGTTCACGACCCCAAATTGCATTGTGCATATCATATACTTGCATCTTCCAAAAACCGTTTTTAAAGTTGTTTTTCAAAGCGTTTTCAAACTTGTTTCCAAAATTGCATCAAAATCTCTTTTTTTCAAAAACTTGTTTTCAAAACCACAATTCTAGGGTAATTCTAGCCTTTCCATGGCTAGGGTTGCTTTAGGAAAGTGTTACATTAAAAGTAACCTTTTTGGTCTATATTTTCAAATCTTATTGTTTTCCAAAACCACTTTCTTAAAGTGGTTCTAGCCCTCTTATGGTTAGAATCGCTTTAGGAAAGTGAGACGTTTTCATACTTTCCAAAAAACTCTCTTCAAAAATCTCTTCTTGAAAATCTTTTTTTCAACATACTTTCCTAAAACTCTCCTCTTCAAAGTTGTTTTCAAAAACTCCCTTTTTCAACTCTTTTTCAAAATCCTCTCCCCAAAATCCACTTTCCAAAAATGTTCCCCAAAAAATCTTTCAAAAAACTCTCTTTCCAAAAACTCCTCCCTAGGATTTCCCTTCTAGAAAACCTTCATTTTCAAAAACGCACTTTCAAAAAACTCTTTCCTTGGAGCTCAAATCAAGCCCTAGAACTCACAATTGGAAAACCTTAATTTTCTTCCCAAAAACATGGTTTTCAAACTTTGCCCCAAACCTAGGTTTCCAAAATCTCTCGTTTTCTACATCCAAACTATGCATGTTTCCAAAACCTCTTTTCTACGTTAAAATTCTACATTTTCCAAATTTAGGGTTTCTAAAACTTCCCCTTCCAAATCCTTGTCATATCAAATCTTTTCTTTTGGAAACCAAATTCAATCTCCCATTCAGGAAACTAGATCCAATCCTCCGTTTTTGGAAACAAAATCAAACATTCTCCTTTAGAAACAAAATCCAATCCCTTTCTAATCTAAATATTTCCTAATTCACTCTTTCCTAATCTCATACCTTCCTAAACCATAGGTTTCCCAAAACTTTCAAAACTTTCCTATTTCAAATCTTTCCTAATTCAACCCTTTCCTAATTCTACCTCTTTCCAAATCTTAACTTTCCAAATCTAAGTTTACAAATCTTTCCTAAACTCAACCTTTCCTAATCTCTAGGTTTTCTAAACCTCAAACTCTAAAACTTCCTAAATCCTAAACTTTCTAAATTCGAAGCTTTCAACCTCTAAAACTTTCTAAGTTTTAAACTTTCTTAAACTTCGAATCTTTCAAAGTCTAAACCTTTCCTAATTCCAACCTTTCTTAATTCCACATCCTTTCCAAACTTTAACTCCCAAATCTAGATTTTCAAACCTTTCTAAAACTCAAATCTTGAGTCCTATTAAAATTCTAAGCTTTCCAATTTGAAACTTTCTTAAGTTGAAACTTTCCAAATTCTAAACCTTTCTTAAACTAAACTTTTTCTAATTTAAACATTTCTAAATTCAACACTTTCTAATTTCAAAACTTTCCTAAACCAAAACTTTCTTAAAGCGAAACCTTTCTTAATTTCAAAACTTTCCTAATTCGAAAACTTTTCTAAAATGAAACTTTTCAAAAATGACACTTTCCTATTTTGAAACTTTCTTAAGTCGGACCTTTCCTAATTCAAATCCTTCCTAAATCCAATCTTTCTTCGATCTTCCAAGTTCAGCACTAAAATCAAATCTTTCCTAAGTCTCAAGTCTTTCCT
This sequence comes from Euryodendron excelsum, assembly GCA_033060915.1. NCBI lineage: Eukaryota > Viridiplantae > Streptophyta > Magnoliopsida > Ericales > Pentaphylacaceae > Euryodendron > Euryodendron excelsum. Next base: position 19,671,605 of record CM065398.1, read on the forward strand.
AAGTCTAAGTTTCCTAAACCACCATCTTTCCAAAACAAGTCTAAATATTTCTTCCAAGTTCTACTTTTCCAAATCCAAATCCAATCTTTTCAATTTCAAAATTCTAATTTCCAATCTTCTATTCTAAGTTCGAATGAAGTCCTTTTTCCAATCAAAATCTCTCTCTTCCAATTCCAATTCGAATTCCAACTTCAACTCTTTTCCAAATCAACTCCTCTATTTTCAATCAGACTTTTGTCTGAACTACGACTTACCTGATTCCTCCAAAGGGATACGTAGGCAACCTTCATAGGTGCGGTCACAATACTTTTCAAACTTTCAATTCCACCCTCATGGGTGCGGTTTCCAAAATCTTTCCAAATCTCAAATTCTAATCTATTTTCAAAATTTCAATTTCAAAATTTATATTTTCAAATTTCTACTTTCAATTTCAATTTTCAAATCAAATCAATCTCTTTTCAATTTTTTTTTTCAATTCTCATTCCTTACACTTGCATACCATGCATCATGTTAGTTTTCGAGCATTATTTTTCTAAAGTGAAATAGGATTGAACACGAGTAGGTAAAGACTCCTATAGGTGAATCTAGGGTAGATTGACATGTAGGTACCGAAAGGGCGGGGTAGGGTGATAGCTTAGTGCGTCTTCCCTACACGTAACCAACCTCCGAACTTAGAATCACTGTTTTCAAAGACCAAAAGGAGTTATTTTTCTAAAAAGGGTTAAATGTTTTCCAAAAGTTGCCAAACAACCCGTTTTCCTAAAAAACCCTCTCTTGAGGATGTTTTCCAAAATTGTTTTTCAAAAACCCTAAGTGTAGTCTTCGGATTACTCTTAGTTTTTAGGTGACCTAATTCACCTTAATCAAGTTAGGTGGCGAGTCCAAATCTTTTTCAAAAAGCCCTTTATTTAAATCCATTTTTCAATTCAAACCTAGTCGCACTCATTCTTTTAGGAGGGTGAGTTCTAACGAGAGAGTACAACATTTTTCCCGCTTGTGTGAGTATTCCTCGAGTGCGAAAAATCTGGGCGCGACAGCTGGCGACTCCACTGGGGAGACTTAGAGGGTTAGGCCGTTAGTCATGTCTCTTTACCCTTTACCCATGTAGAGTCTTCAATTAACTTGGTTCAATCCTATTCACTTTAAATTTTCAAAACTAAATTTCCAAAATTGTTTTCAAAAAAAAAAAAAAAACATGCATTTATTCATCTTATCTTGTATTATGTTTGTCATCCACATACTGACACTTGCATTTTTTGTTTTGTAGGTGCGCTTTATGTTTAAATTTTATTAACTGCTTTGCATGAATGTGATGTACAGGATGAATGGGAGTTGTTGGGCCCTTTTCTCCACTTTTAAAAATCACACACACACTATATGTGCACTTGCATTCTGCAGACTTGCATACCCTGATATGTCCTTTCTAGTTAGAAAGGGGGAACGGTATATTAGTTGTGGGCAAGATGCTGTGTCAGTTTCTTCGCCTACGGCCTCTTGATGGTTCCCCTGCTCGGATCACCAACCGATCATGGCACCACCTCGGGGAGTGGGCCTAGGTTTGAAAATTCGGGGACCGAGCCTTTTTAGGACGCATTAGTCAACCCTCAGCCTCAAACTCATATAGACACCATGCATAGCCGAACCTCTGCCGGATTTAATACACAAGCACCGTTTTCAAAATCACGGAGGAAAGGGCGACTGCTCTTACTTTCATTTATACTTGTTTATTCCTGCTTTTATAATGCTTGTATTTATACTGTTATAATGCCTATCTAACTATTCATGCATGCATGTTTACTTCAATTGTACTTTCTCTCCTTATACTCTTTGCATATTCATGTTCATGCATTCAATATCCCATGTCAAGATAAGAGTTCCAAGTAACTCAAATTCCTGTATTCTCATGCATATGATCAACCCATTGAGAGTGACACCAACGTTACTCTCTCTTGCATTAAACCTACCCAAACCCTAAGGGTTCCCGCGTAACCCTAAGGACTCATTGCATGCATCTCGATTCATTCCATAAGAGGGGCCCCAATCCCTCTATGCTCACGGAGATAGGGTTGCCAAGAAGACAAGGGGCAATTAATCAACAAGGTCCCTCAGCGGCCTCCTCGACATCAAATCCAAGAAAGGCGAATCCGAAGCCTCAAGAGTAGTTTAGGGTTTCCTTTTGTAAAAATAGATAGGTGGAAGTCCAAAGGAAAATGTTCCCCCTCCCTCTATTAAAATGTATTTCAATTCTTTTGTATCTTAAACCTAGAATTTAATGTACTTCTTTATTTTTATGAATGAATGCATGAATGGCTGAAGGTTCCTCCCTGACGGTAAGGTATTTGCATACAGGGGCAAATCCCCTATCCCCAAAAAGTAAGCCAATACATCATGACTAGTTTCCCTCTTTAAAAAGGGGCACCTTAGAGCATGCATTGCATAAAGACTTGTCAAGGTCAAACACTGACTCTTCCCTTTTGTTGGTTTTAGGTACCTTCCCTCGCTCCCCAATCTTACAAGCATGGAATTGCTTACTTTTGATACTTTAACTCAGTTACTAGCAGAGACAAGAGGAGTCAAGCATAAGATGACCGAAATGGAAGGCATGCTTTCCTCACTCTTATCCCACACAACTCGAGAACAAGCAGAGTCCTTGCAGGCCCAAACCTATGATGGACAAAAAAGGATTGTAAGCACCCCATTTTTGACCGCTCGGCAGTCTACACTCCATCCAGACTTGTTTTCAAGTCATCGTGGGCATATTCCAATCGAAACCAATCCTCTAGGTCCAAATTCCGTCTTTCCATCGCTTCGCGGGCCTGTCAGGCCCAAATAGAGGCAAAATGACCAAAATGCCCTTAGGGGCATTGTCCTTTCTTATTCCAATTCCAATCCCTCTCTCGAGACAGTTTATTCCTCGAGACGGTCCGAGTAGCAAAACTGCTCACAAAACCGTTAGAGTGGCGGAAACACTCACAAAACCGTTAGAGTGGCGGAAACACTCACAATCCAGGCACGTCTCTTTGGAGACGGTAAGACCCCTTTCCAATCCCACTCTCGAGATAGTTTATTCCTCGAGACGGCTCCAATCCAGGCACGTCTCTTTGGAGACGGTAAGACCCCTTTCCAATCCCACTCTCGAGACAGTTTATTCCTCGAGACGGCTCCAATCCAGGCACGTCTCTTCGGAGACGGTAAGACCCCTTCCAGTCTCACTCTCGAGACAGTTTATTCCTCGAGACGGTCCGAGTAGCAAAACTACTCACAGAACCGTTAGAGTAGCGGAAATACTCACAGAACCGTCCGAGTAGCTGAAATACTCACAAAACCGTCCGAGTAGCGGAAGTACTCAACCCCGTTCGAGTAGCGAAAATACTCAACCCCGTCCGAGTAGCGGAGATACTCAACCCCGTCCGAGTAGCGGAAATACTCAACCCCGTCCGAGTAGCGGAAATACTCAACCGTTAGAGTAGCGAAAATACTCACACCGTTAGAGTGGCGGAGACACTCAGAACCTAGGTCAACACCTGTGTCTGTTAGCTCACTTCGGTGAAAAATGACCAGACTACCCTTAAGACCTTTTCCGAGACTTTTCGGTCAAGATGACCATTTTGCCCCTAAGCATCCGAATGCCCCGGGAACCACACCGGCTTTGGGTATCAAACCGGTAACCTCCTGAGAATACTTTTTATAGTATTCTCAACCTTTCTTTACCTTTCCGGACCATTCCGAGTCAATTCCGGCCAACCCGGTACAAAATGACTGTTTTGCCCCTGGAGGGCCTGTCTATTGCTTTGACCACGCCGGCTCTGGGTATCAAACCGGTAATGTCCCGAGAATACTTTTTATAGTGTTCTCAACCTTCCTTTACCTTTCCGGATCATTCCGAGTCAGTTCCGGCAAACCCGGTACAAAATGACCGTTTTGCCCCTGGTGGGCCGGTCTCCATTTCCGACCACGCCGGCCCTGGGAATCAAACCGGCAACCTCTGGGAACATTCTAAATAATGTTTCTAGATCTCAAGTCTTTTCCCGGGACAATCCGAGTTCGCCCCGACAGTTTTTCGGTCCGATTGACCGTTTTGCCCCTAAAGGCTCGGTCAACATTTCCGACCCACCTTATCTTTATTTTTCAAGTCAAATACCTCCATGACACTATTTTAAGTGTTCCTGCTTCTTTCCGGCCTTCCGGGTCACCCCCGGCTCCTTCAAATCATTCCCAGACTTTTCGGAGTCACTCCTAGTGAAGCCAGTCTAAAGATTGCATGGTAGTCACTAGTACAAGCGCCCAAATCTAGTCAAAGATACATTGCTTGCCGACCTTAATTGTTTCCTAAATGGCTGGCGCCACTACAAGCCAAAAAATGGCCTGGCGCCACTAGGAGTGGCGCCAGTGTATAATTTGGCTTGGCGCCACTGCAACAGGCGCCAAGTTTGTCTTACCTCTATAAATACAGAGGCTCGTTCAACGTGAAAGGGGTCTGCAAACTTAACCTAAAAATCCTATATTTCGATATACAGAGTTCGAGCACCTCCAAAACCCTAGCCTCCCTAGGTTTTCCCAAAAACCCTAGCCACTATACACAAACCCTAGCCCCTATACAAACCCTAGTCTCCTATACACTCATACACACCCCCATACACTCATACACTAGCCTTCAACCATCTTTTGAAGACTGGAGGAGCTGCAACCCGAAGCTTGAAGACAACTCTTGAAGACGAAAGACGAAGATCAAGACCGAAGTCAGCACGGCGTGCAAAATAAACAAGATATAAGGTAGGCTCCCTATTTAAATTTCCGCACTTCCCCCCCTCTCTCTTCTCTCTCCTAACCCACTTGGGTTTTCTCTATTTTAATCTCCCATATCTTTCCCGCCCTTTCTTTGCATGCTTGAAACAAGGGGATTCCTGGTCCATGTGTTGGATTGGGCTATTGGAGAGTCACCGTGTCGGGAGCTTTCTTCTAGCCTAACCAGAGACCATGTGGGTCCGGCCCCCTTGATTATGTGGTGAAGCCTTAGCCTTGTATGTTCACGACCCCAAATTGCATTGTGCATATCATAGTCTTGCGTCTTCCAAAAACCGTTTTCAAAGTTGTTTTTCAAAACGTTTTCAAACTTGTTTTTCAAAATTGCATCAAAATCTCTTTTTCAAAAACTTGTTTTCAAAACCACAGTTCTAGGGTGATTCTAGCTTTTCCATGGCTAGGGTTGCTTTAGGAAAGTGTTATATTAAAAGTGACCTTTTGGTCTATATTTTCAAACCTTATTTTCAAAACCACTTTCTTAAAGTGGTTTTAACCCTTTTATGGCTAGAATCGCTTTGCGAAAGTGAGATGTTTTTACACCTTCTAAAAACTCTCTTTAAAAATCTCTTCTTAAAAATCTCTTTTTCAACATACTTTCCTAAAACTCCCTTCTTCAAAATTGTTTTCAAAAACTCCCTTCCAAAATCTATTTTTTTCAAAATTCCCTTTTTCAACTCCACTCCAAAACTCCTTCTCTTTAAAATCTCTTTCTAAAAACACTCCCTAGATTCACCTTCCTAAAAATTTCTCCTAAAAATCTTTCCAAAAACTTTCTTTTCTAAAATCTTCCTTCTAGAAATTCCCCTCTAGGTTTTCCTTCCAAAACCTTCGTTTCCAAAAACGCACTTTCTAAAAATCCCTTTTTCTTAGAGCCCAAGTCAAGCCTTAGAGCCCACAATTAGGAAACCCTAATTTTCTTTCCAAAAACATGATTTTCAAACTTTACCCCAAACCTAGGTTTTCAAAATCTCTCGTTTTCTACATCAAAACTATACATGTTTCCAAAACCTATTTTCTACGTCAAAACTATAATTTTTCAAAACTAGGGTTTCTAGAATCTCCTTTCCAAATCCTAGCCAAATCCTACATTCCCTTTAGGAAACCGAATCAAATCTCCCTGTTTAGGAAACTAGATCTCATCCTCCGTTTTTGGAAACAAAATCAAATATTTTCTTTTAAGAAACCAAATCCAATCTCTTCTTAATCCAAACCTTTCCTAATTCGATTCCTTCCTAAACCATAAGTTTCCTAAACCTAAACTCTAAATCTTTCCTTAAATTTCAAAATCCAACTCTTTCTTAATTCAAATCCTTCCTAAACTTTCACTTTCCTAAATCTTAAGTTTCCTAAACTTGAACTTAAAAATCTTCCCTAAATTTTAAAACTCAACATTCAAATCTTTCCTAATTCAACCCTTTCCTAATTCAACACCCTTTCCAAATCTTAATTTTCTAAATTCAAGCTTTTAAACCTTTCCTAAATTCAAACCTTTCTTAATTTCAAGATTTTCTAAAACTCTAAAATTTTCTAAAATCTTAAATCTTTCTAAACCCAAAACTTTCTAAACCCAAAACTTTCTAAATCCTAAACTTTCCAAATTTCAAATCTTTTCAAATCCAAAGTTTCCTAAATTCAAAACTTTTTTAAGTTAAATCTTTCTAAACTTCCAAGCTTTCTAAATTCTAAACTTTCCAAAACTTCAACATCTTTTCAAATCCAAAACTTTCCTATTTTCAAAACTTTCTTATTTTCAAAACCTTTCTTTTTTCAAAACCTTTCTTAAAATAAAGCTTTCTTAATTCAAAACTTTCCCTTTCTTAATTCAAACACTTCCTAAGTTGAAAACTTTCCTTTTTCAAACCTTTCCTAAAATGAAGCTTTCTTATTTTCAAAACTTCCTTGTTTTCAAAGCTTTCCAAATTCAAAACTTCCTTTTTTCAAAACATTTCTAAATTCAAAACTTTCCGATTTTCAAAACTTTTCTAATTTAGGAACTTTCCTAATCTTAAAACCTTTCCTTTTTCGAAAACTTTCTAAACTTGAAGTTTTTCAATTTCAAAACTTTTCTAAAATGAAAATTTTCCTAATTCAAAACTTTCCAAAAATGACACTTTCCTAAATCGAACCTTTCCTAATTCAAGCATTTCCTAAATCCAATCTTCCCTAATTTCCTAAACCTTCAAAGTCAAGTCAAATATTTTCTAAGTCTCTTCTCTTTCCTAAATCTAGGTTTCCTAAAACCAAAGTCTTTCCAAAATTAATCTTTCCAAAGCAAGTCCAATCTTATCAAATTCAATATCCTCCTCTAATTTCAAGTCAAATTCAATTTTCAATTCAATCTCTTTCTTCAAATCAACTCATCTCTTTTCAATCGGACTCCGGTTCGAACTACGACTGACCTGATTCCCCCAAAGGGATATGTAGGCAACCTTCATAGGTGCGGTCACAATACTTTTCAAACTTTCAATTCCACCCTCATGGGTGTGGTTTTCAAAATCTTTCCAAATTTCGAATTCCAATCTATTTTCAAACTTCCAATTTCCAAAATTCAATTTCAATCTTCAAACTCAAGCTTTTATCTTTTTAAATCAAATTAATTTCTTTTCAAATCAATTTTCAAATCTATTTTCCAATTCTCTTATCTTGCACGTGCATATCATGCATCATATTAGTTTCGTTTTTTTAAAAAAAAAAACATTCTTTTTCGAAGTGAATAGGGTTGAATTATAGTTAGTCGAAGACTCTCATAGGTGAATCTAGGGTAGATTGACATGTAGGTACCGAAAGGGCGGGGTAGGGTGATAGCTTAGTGCATCTTTCCTACACGTAACCAACCTCTGAACCTAGATCACTGTTTTCGTAAGACCAAAAGGAGTTATTTTCTAAAAAGGGCTAAATGTTTTCCAAAGGTTGCCAAACAACCTGTTTTCCTAAAAACCCTCTCTTGAGGAGATATTTTCAAAATCGTTTTTCAAAAACCCTAAGTGTAGTCTTCGGATTACTCTTAGTTTTTAGGTGACCTAAATCACCTTAATCAAGTTAGGTGGCGACTCCGAATCTTTTTCAAAAGCCCTTTATTCAAATCCAATTTTCAATTCAAACCTAGTCGCACTCATTCTTCTAGGAGGGTGAGTTCTAATGAGAGAGTACAACATTTTTCCCGATTGGGTGAGTATTCCTCGAGTGCGAAAAATCCGGGCGCGACAAGGATGAAGAAGGAAGATCATGACTGTGCTGCCACCATTGCTTCCCAACGACCTCCCCGGGCCGAGGGCCTTGCTCGAATGCCTTCCATACCAACCCCTAACCAAACACAAGGATTATATGACCTTTCCTTCAGATGTCTTCCTGACCCTTTTGGCCCTGCTACCGAAAATAGTCCCATTTTGAAGCATAGAACCCGAAGCCCTTTCAATTCCCGAACCATCAACCCAGCTTTGACCTCACCAAAACATGGTCCCCAATCATCAAAAACGTCTACAATACCTCCTCGGACTAGGCGAACAAGTGGGAAGAAGCGAACATTTACAAAACTCGCGTGCTCACAGACCACGGTTTATTTTGGCCTCTTAACAGCTGGGTATCTGAAACCTGTACCTGCTCGACCCCAGCCCAATCCTCTGCCTCATTATTTCAAATCTGCAGCAAGCTGTAAGTATCATTCGAATAGCCAAGGACATGATACTAAAGATTGTTTGGCCCTCAAGCATAAGATTCAAGACCTGATAGATAACAAGATCATTGGGGTATGACCAGCAAATCCTTCTCCAAACAGCTCTGCAAACCCTCCACTGGACCATGCTGTCAACATCATTACAAAGTTTGGTAACAACAAGGTTTGTTTTGCTGCATGCCCAGAGATATATTACAAGGACGGAAAGGAAATGGAATGCGAAGATGCCTGGTCACGATATAACCCCAATGAGATGCCGACCCCCGAAGACAAACTTGCATACGAGTCTGTGAAAAAAATTGATGAGGAACTGTCCAAAATCTGTAATAAGAATCCCCCATTGTGTACACCTGAGGAGCATCGAGCCCCAATTGGAGGCCAGAGCAGAAAACCACGGGCACGACCTATCGAGCTGGACGAATATGAATCGCCCGAGTGGTTTGTTAGAGAAACTCCGGAGCAAACAAATGAAGGCCAGACAATCAAGAAAGCTGATGATTACATCATCACCGCCAACCCACTTGGAACTCCAGGAGAAGCATCTACCTATCCTGCCTTAGCTGAAAATCTCAACCGTGGATGGAATGCAGACGAGGGCACAGGCCCAAGACCTTACTAAAAATGGGTTCCTTGTGCAAGCGTACAAGAGAGGGGTGGTTTCACCCACTTTCTTTCTATCCCTTTTACTTATTGTTTTTAAATTAATGCTTACATTTTCTTATTACTGAAGAACCTTATGCTTTTCGTAAAAATAATAATAATAACCAAATGACAGTCTTTTATTCCATTGCTGTTGTCTTGTCTTCCCTGGGTATAGTGACTACTTTCTATGTAATGGGCATGGTTTGTCTTATGGAATGATCCAACTTGAAGGGATGATAGCATGAGTTAACCACTCGCCAAATGATCAGCCTTCCACAGAGAGAGAGAATAAGGATGAGTGAGGATACTACCCAAAGGTAGCACTTGCAAGACTCTGAGGCTAAGCGATGTGTGGCCAGTTTATCAAGAGGAAGAGGAGCCATCTTTCATTCCCCCACATATAAAAGAATGAATGACTGAATAAATAACTAAATGTGTTCATATTCCCTTTGCTTAACCCCTAGTGCCTCGCGGGAAGCGAAAATTTTCTTTGTTAACCCTGATCCAAGACTGTCCTCCCCACACTGGGGCAGACAATAGTTGAGAACTTTAGGAATGGTATCCACCCCCGCTGTGCTAAAAGCAGTAATGAAAGCTCTATGGATCAAGTAATCTAATTTAAAGTGAAGAGAGACCCTCATTTCATTTCCCATACAGTCAAAAGCAACCCCTTGCCAAACCCGTTGAGCCACTTATCCTTTCTTAACAAAACCCCAACCTAGGGATCACCGCCCACACTGGGTATATTGAACTACCAAGGAAAAGGTTTAAGGGGAAAGGGTTAAAGAATTGTTTCGTTTCATAAAAAAAAAAAAGAAATAGAAAGGAAAAGCAAAAGAAAGGAGTTGCCAAGGGGCAAAAGGCAGAAAAAGAAAAAAAGAAGAAAAAAAAATCCTTTAATGAAAGGCCTGAAGAAAATCATGATTGAGTTATCTTCAAAAAGCATGATAAGAAGATCAAATGAGAAGAAAGTTATGTCTATCTCAAAAAGGTATATAGAAAGGGTGAAAGAACAAAGTTATTTTCATCTTGAGAAATATATAGTCAAAAGCAAGAAGGAAATTTAAAGGTGATCCTAGGCTATAAGGAAACCCAGTAGAAACAATAGGTTTGAGCCTTTACCCTTCTTGCAAAACCTCGAAACCATGGCCTACATTACAAACCTATTAAAGTCCCCTCTAATTGAAAATAGATTGCTTGATCTAAATGAGTTAGATACGCTGCCAAAGCTCTAAAAAAAAAAAAAAAAAAAAAAAAAAGATGCTAATCTTACTGAAAAACGGTTGAGGACAGTTCGGATCTAAACCTTGCGGAAAACAACATTGAATTTGGGCCTACATATCCCGTTGTTTCTAAAACCCCACAACCTAGCCTACATTACGGTCCTAAACAAAGTCTTCTCGGATTGAAATGACTGGCCACTTATCGCTCTGCCAAAGGTCAGGTAAGTTGTTGCTAAAACCCCGAGAGTTGAGAGCCTCAGCCTAATAACCTTATACACTAACCCTAAGACAAAGAGTTGAAGGCGATCAAGAGGTTGAGAAAGGGGCGAAATGCTATCATCTAAGCGAGGTAGGATTGAGCCAGAAGAGAGGCTAAAATCCCCGAAGAGGAGGGAGTTACCATTCCCAGGACTACAAGGCTAACAGCACCCTGTGTCATTCTATTAACATATTTCTAACTTGTGCATATGTAAAAAAAAAAAAAAAAAAAAAAACTAAATAAATAAAATAAAAAAAAAATAAATAAATAAATAATAAAATAATAAAATTAGCATGGCTTTGCACATATAGGATATAACTCCCTGTAGAAATAGAAGTCATCAGCATCAACTCATGGAATAAATATCACATGCATCTGGTCATATGCCTAGCTGTAAAGATCATGAATGTATCTGTCTACCCATGCATCTAAGTACCATAAATATCCATCCTTATACAAAACTATGCAAAATAAAACCGCCTAACATCAATACATCTCAAGAATAAGGGGCAAAAGAGGATCAGAATCTCTACAAGGAACATCTCTCACAGGTCGAAGTCGATATCATTTGGATCAAAATCCCCGAAACCTGGCATCGGAAGAGGAGGATAACTACTCGAAGCACCGCCATCCTATAGGGAAGATAGAACCGAAATCAGCTACATACAAAAGGAACTAAGCAACAGCAGAGCAAGAAGAAGCAGAGAGAGAATAACATACCCCCCTACCACCCAACTGAGATAACCGAGCCGTCAGGGAAGCTACCTCGACCTGGTACTGGTCCCGCTCCATCTGGTATTGGTCTCTCTGGTCTCTCACAGCAGTAAACTCGGCCTGGGGCACATATCCTCCAGCACGGCGCCATAGGTCAACCACCTCCTGGCCAACAGCGTACCTGCCGATTACTACCTCGAACCGGGTGAAGACACCAACCGAATGGGCTCCAAAGTGCGTAGCGTAATCCGTATCCGGAGGAAGCAAGAACTCGGCACCCAGCTGACGCTCCTGATAAGGGATAGGCACTCCGGCCACCAGGGCTCCAAACATATACTCTGGTGGAGCTCCTGCTGATCGGAACTCCTTATGAAACTGCCACCAGTGTCGCTCTCCAAGATAGGACTCCCAGGTGTCATCACTGAGAAAAGCAGCTCTCAATAAGGACAACGAGACAAGGTACCGGACTGTCTCGTAATGGACCGATCCAATGAAGGGCCGCCAGGTCACATCCTTTGCCTCAATAAACTCCAGGTTAGCCTGGAGCGTCACGAAGTCATTAATCTCCGATCGCTGGGCTACCCGGTCACGAGCCCACCTCAAAGCGCGAGGATAGAGATCATCCTCAACAAATGCGGGGCGACGCACTGGCAGGTACTCGTAACTCCACCAGACAAGGAAAGGCCAGAAGCTAGTCATGCTGCCCCAGCGAGAAGAAGTCCTAACCCGCATAGATCGAAGAAAGCAGCCAAAAGAAAAGGACCCCCAGTCCAGCTCAGACAAAGCTCCCAGATCGGCTACTATACTCACCAAACGACACGGCACAAGTGACTTGTTATTGTTGCAGAAGTAGCTAAAGATGATGTACAACACAAGTCGCCGTCTCATGATGTCCCGCCTGGCAGGCGATGGCTCAGTAGCAAAAGTACGCTCACCCTGACTAATCCAAGAGACTGGGAAGGCAGAACACTCAGGCTGAGGCAAGTCCAACAGCAAACAGGCCTCGTCCTTGCTGACCGGGTGCAGGGTGATCCGTCGGCCGACAAAAGAGAGTCCAGTAATAATCGCCCAATCTAAAGGAGTGGGGCCTAACTCGAAGCTGACAAAATGGAAGGTCCCAGTCTCCCCGAACCACCTCTCAATAAGTGCCAGTGCCAAATGCCGGTTCAGGCGATTAGCCTGTAATCCCATAAAGGCACCAAACCCGATCTCTGCCAAGAAGGCACGATATGATGGGGCAGCCTGCTGCATGGTCACAAAAACCTGATGAACAGCCCCTCGAAAAGCTGTATGCACTGGCGGAGGTGGCAAATACTGTCCGGAGTATACACTAGGATGATAGGCCAGATCCCCGAGTGGTGGGACATCCGGTATCTGCAAATCTCCCAAGTCGGCGTCTGTCTGCCTCTGCCTGGAAGAAGCTCTCCCATAGCCGGTCACCTGGTCCCCAAGGCCCGGTACCTCCTCCTCGGCATCAATCTCCTCGGCAAAAGCCTGCTCAACCGGAGGAAAAGGGTCGACAGGTAGTCTACTCCCCTGCCCACTCTGGCTGGATGAAGATCGTCCGGTAGATCGTGGACTACTTCTAGATCGACTAGAGTCGCCAGCAGAATCTGTTCGGGCCACCTTCCCCGAGCGGCGCCTCCTCTCAGAACCGTCATCACCGGCATCTTCCATCCTGAAAAGGTAAGCCAAGGTAAGTGATGTTAATATACCACCCATGCATCTTAAATAACAGTAAAGTAAAATAAACAACTAACACAAACAAGACAAATAAAAGACTTCGAATGATAAGTCAAAACAAATTTCCTATATACACATCTTGATTTTCAAACTTTGAACCAAGTTTCAAGGGTTCTCTGCCTTTTTCCTTCAAAAGGATCTTATTTCTAAAACTTTAACCAACTCTTTCCATAATTTCTAAAAATTTCGGCAGAGTCCCGTTTAAAAATGGCCCCTACAACACCCATGACATCAACACAAAGTACAAAATGTGCACTTTCCAACGCAACAATCACATGACATTGGCATCCGTGCATACTTTTCAATTTTTTAAAATTTTCAAAACACATGTTTTATTTTTCAAATAAATCAATGGTCTTCAAAAGGCTTCCAAAATTTTTCAAAATCACCTCAAATGTTTTCAAAAATATTCCAATCTTTTTCCAAGTTTCAAACTTTAAAAATTTCATCAATTTCTTGAATTTTCTAATTTTTTCTAATTTCTAAATATTTTTCTATTTTTCAAAAAATCAAAAATTCACCGGGTTTTCAAAAAATCACAAAACTTCATATGGTTGTTAAACACATTTTTCTAAGACACATTGCACAAAAACATAGCCAGAAAACCCAATACCCATGCCTGTAGGAACAAATCCCCTATTCCTGCAGAAAGCCCTTTTCGCATAATCATAAAAAAAACCATTCAAATTCAATCAAACAACCATTAAAATGCAAAAACAACATCATCAAAGCGTTCAAAACATATCAAAACATCAATTTCCACTATTCACATGATTCAAACGAAGTTCTACACATCGAAATCAACAAAACATGAAAACTCACTTTTTGGAAGTTCTCCGGCAAAATCTTCTCTTCCGGCGACTTTTTCGGCAACGTGGTCTCCTTCCGGCAATCACCCACGGTACCCAAGGAGTGCTCCTTCAAGGTTCAAGTCGATTTCCACTTGAAGACTCTCGAATTCTCCAAAAACTCTTCAAATTCTGTAACTGTTCGAACCAGAAATTTTTTGGTTTTTAACCTTAAGCCTGGAGCCACTAGCAGAGGCGCCAGTGCTTTTTTTGCCAAAGTAGTGGCGCCAGTTATAAATTCTGGGCAGTTTTGCCCTTTTCTCGCCAAAACTCGTCTTCGAAGGCCTTTTGGCCCGTTATCCGTTTCGACCCTCGTTGTCAAAAGATTTCTAGTGTCTGTCCCTTCGACTGCCTCGCGGTCAACATGAGACACTTACTCTTATCGTTTTCTATCTTTGACAAGCAAAGACAGAAAAAGAGGGGCAGCTGTAAGCACCCTATTTTTGACCGCTTGGCAGTCTACACTCCGTCCAGACTTGTTTTCAAGACATTGTGGGCATATTCCCATCGAATCCAATTCTCTAGGTCCAAATTCCGTCTTTCCATTGCTTCGCGGGCCTGTCAGGCCCAAATAGAGGCAAAATGACTAAAATGCCCTTAGGGGCATTGTCCTTTCCTTTCCAATTCCAATCCTACTCTCGAGACAGTTTATTCCTCGAGACGGTTCCAATCCAAGCACGTCTCTTCGGAGACGATAAGTCCCCTTTCTAATCCCACTCTCGAGACAGTTTATTCCTCGAGACGGTTCCAATCCAGACACGTCTCTTAGGAGACGATAAGTCCCCTTTCCAATCCCACTCTCGAGACAGTTTATTCCTCGAGACGGTTCCAATCCAGGCGCGTCTCTTAGGAGACGGTAAGACCCCTTTCCAATCCCACTCTTGAGACAGTTTATTCCTCGAGACGGTTCCAATCTAGGTGCGTCTCTTCGGAGACGGTAAGACCCCTTTCCAATCCCACTCTCGAGACAGTTTATTCCTCGAGACGGTTCCAATCCAGGCACGTCTCTTTGGAGGCGGTAAGACCCCTTTCCAATCCCTCTCTCGAGACAGTTTATTCCTCGAGACGGCCCGAGTAGCGAAACTACTCATAAAATCGTTAGAGTAGCGGAAATACTCACAAAACAGTTAGAGTAGCGGAAATACTCACAAATAGGTCGATATAGGGAATTGGCAACAAACCCCTGTGTCACGACGACCGCCGTTAGAGTGGCGGAAACACTCAAAACCCAGGTCAACACCAGTGTTTGTTAACCCACTTTGGTGAAAAATGACCAAACTGTCCTTTGGACCTTTTCCGAGACTTTTCGGTTAAGATGACCATTTTGCCCCTAGGCATCCGAATGCCCCGGGAACCACACCGGCTCTGGGTATCAAACCGGTAATGTCCTGAGAATACTTTTTATAGTGTTCTCAACCTTCTTTTACCTTTCCGGACCATTCCGAGTCAGTTCTGGCAAACCCGGTACAAAATGACCGTTCTGCCTCTGGAGGGTCGGTCTCCTTCTTCGACCACACCGACTCTGGGTATCAAACCGGTAATGTCCCGAGAATACTTTTTATAGTGTTCTCAACCTTCCTTTACCTTTTCGAACCCTTCCGAGTCAACTCCGGCAAACCCGGTACAAAATGACCATTTTGCCCCTAGTGGGCTGGTCTCCTTTTCCGACCATGCCGGCTCTGGGAATCAAACCGGCAACCTCTGGGAACATTCTGAATAATGTTTCTAGTTCCCAAGTCTTCTTCTGGGACAGTCCGAGTTCGCCCCGGCGGCTTCCTAGTCCGATTGACCGTTTTGCCCCTAAGGGCCCGGTCAACCTTTCCGAGCCATGTTGTCCTCGCTTTTTAAGTCAAATACCTCCAGGACACTATTTTAAGTGTTCCTACTCCTTTTCGGCCTTCCGGGTCATTCCCGGCTCCTCCAAATCATTCTCGGACTTTCTGGAGTCACTTCTAGTGAAGCCAGGCTAAAAATTGCACGGTAGTCAGTAGTACAGGCGCCCAAATCTTGTCAAAGATAGGTTGCTTGCTGACTTATAAAGTTTCCTAAGTGATTGGCGCCACTAGTACTGGCGCCAAGCCAAGAATTGGCCTGGCGCCACTCCTAGTGGCGCCAAGAGAAATTTTGCCGTGGCGCCATTGCAACAGGCGCTAGGTTTGTCCAACTTCTATAAATACAGAGCCTCATTCAACGTGAAAGGGGTCTGCAAACTTAACCTAGAAATCACATATTTCGACATACAGAGCTCGAGCACCTCCTAAACCCTAGCCTCCTTAGGTTTTCCAAACCCTAGCCACCCTACACAAACCCTAGCCTCCTATACACTCATACACACCCTCATACATTCATATACTAGCCTTCAACCCTCCTTCAAAGACTTGAAGAGCTGCCATCTAAAGCTTGAAGACAACTCTTGAAGATTGAAGGTGAAGATCAAGACAAAGATTGAAGACCGAAAACCAAAGACAGCACGGCGCGCAAAATAAACAAGACATACGGTAGGCTCCCTATTTAAATTTTCGCACTTCCCCCCTCTCTCTTCTCTCTCCTAACCCACTTGGGTTTTCTCTATTTTAATCCCCCATCTCTTTCCCCCCCTTTCTTTGCATGCTTGAAACAAGGGGATTCCCGGTTCATGTGTAGGATTGGGCTATTGGAGAGTCACTGTGTCGGGGGCTTTCTTTTAGTCTAACCAAAGACCACGTGGGTCCGGCCCCCTTTGATTATGTGGTGAAGCCTTAACCTTGCATGTTCACGACCCCAAATTGCATTGTCCATAGCATATACTTGCATCTTCCAAAAACCATTTTTAAAGTTGTTTTTCAAAGCGTTTTCAAACTTGTTTTCAAAATTGCATCAAAATCTCTTTTTTTCAAAAACTTGTTTTCAAAACCACAATTTTAGGGTGATTCTAGCATTTCCATGGCTAGGGTTGCTTTAGAAAAGTGTTACATTAAAAGTGACTTTTTTGGTCTATATTTTCAAATCTTATTGTTTTCCAAAACCACTTTCTTAAAGTGGTTCTAGCCCTCTTATGGTTAGAATCACTTTATGAAAGTGAGACGTTTTCATACTTTCCAAAAAACTCTCTCTTCAAAAATCTCTTCCTGAAAATCTTTTTTTCAACATACTTTCCTAAAACTTTCCTCTTCAAAGTTGTTTTCAAAAACTCCCTCCAAAATCTATTTTTCAAAACTCCCCTTTTTAACTGCTTTTCAAAATCCTCTCCCCAAAATCCACTTTCTAAAAACGTTCCCCAAAAAATCTTTCCAAAAACTCTCTCTCCAAAATCTTCCTTCTAGAAATTCCTCTCTAGGATTTCCTTCCAAAACCTTCGTTTCCAAAAACACACTTTCCAAAAACTCCTCCCTAGGATTTCCCTTCTAGAAAACCTTTGTTTCCAAAAACGCACTTTCAAAAAACTTTTTCCTTGGAGCCCAAATCAAGCCCTAGAACTCACAATTAGGAAACCCTAATTTTCTTCTCAAAAACATGGTTTTCAAAATTTGCCCCAAACCTAGGTTTCCAAAATCTCTCTTTTTCTACATCCAAACTATGCATGTTCTCAAAACCTCTTTTCTACGTTAAAATTCTACATTTTCCAAATTTAGGGTTTCTAAAACTTCCCCTTCCAAATCCTTGTCAAATCAAATCTTTTCTTTTGGAAACCAAATTCAATCTCCCATTCAGGAAACTAGATCCAATCCTCCGTTTTTGGAAACAAAATCAAACATTCTCCTTTAGAAACAAAATCCAATCCTTTCCTAATCTAAATATTTCCTAATTCACTCTTTCCTAATCTCATACCTTCCTAAACCATAGGTTTCCCAAAACTTTTAAAACTTCCCTATTTCAAATCTTTCCTAATTCAACCCTTTCCTAATTCTACCTCTTTCCAAATCTTAACTTTCCAAATCTAAGTTTTCAAATCTTTCCTAAACTCAACCTTTCCCAATCTCTAGGTTTTTTTAAAACTCAAACTCTAAAACTTCCTAAATCCTAAACTTTCTAAATTCGAAGCTTTCAACCTCTAAAACTTTCTAAATTTTAAACTTTCTTAAACTTCGAATCTTTCAAAGTCTAAACCTTTCCTAATTCCAACCTTTCTTAATTCCACATCCTTTCCAAACTTTAACTCCCAAATCTAGATTTTCAAACCTTTCTAAAACTCAAATCTTGAATCCTCCTAAAATTCTAAGCTTTCCAATTTGAAACTTTCTTGAGTTGAAACTTTCCAAATTCTAAACCTTTCTTAAACTAAACTTTTTCTAATTTAAAAATTTCTATATTCAACACTTTCTAATTTCAAAACTTTCCTAAACCAAAACTTTCTTAAAGCGAAGCTTTTCCTAATTTCAAAACTTTCCTAATTTAAAAACTTTCCTAAAATGAAACTTTCCAAAAATGACACTTTCCTATTTTGAAACTTTCTTAAGTCGGACCTTTCCTAATTCAAACCCTTTCTAAATCCAATCTTTCTTCGATCTTCCAAGTTTAACACTCGAATCAAATCTTTCCTAAGTCTCAAGTCTTTCCTAAGTCTAGGTTTCCTAAACCTCCATCTTTTCAAAACAAGTCTAAATATTTCTTCCAAGTTCTACTTTTCCAAATCAAATCCAATCTTTTCAATTTCAAAATTCTAATTTCCAATCTTCTATTCTAAGTTCGAATGAAGTCCTTTTTCCAATCAAAATCTCTCTCTTCCAATTCCAATTTGAATTCCAACTTCAACTCTTTTCCAAATCAACTCTTCTATTTTTAATCAGACTTTTATCTGAACTACGACTTACCTGATTCCTCCAAAGGGATACGTAGGCAACCTTCATAGGTGCGGTCACAATACTTTTCAAACTTTCAATTCCACCCTCATGGGTGCGGTTTCCAAAATCTTTCCAAATCTCAAATTCTAATCTATTTTCAAAATTCCAATTTCAAAATTTCTATTTTCAAATTTCTACTTTCAATTTCAATTTTCAAATCAAATCAATCTTCTTTCAAATTTTTTTTTCAATTCTCATTCCTTACACTTGCATACCATGCATCATGTTAGTTTTCGAGCATTATTTTTCTAAAGTGAAATAGGATTGAACACAAGTTAGTTAAAGACTCCCATAGGTGAATCTAGGGTAGATTGACATGTAGGTACCGAAAGGGTGGGGTAGGGTGATAGCTTAGTGCGTCTTCCCTATACGTAACCAACCTCCGAACTTAGAATCACTGTTTTCAAAGACCAAAAGGAGTTATTTTTCTAAAAAGGGCTAAATATTTTTTAAAGGTTGCCAAACAACCTGTTTTCCTAAAAAACCCTCTCTTGAGGATGTTTTCAAAATTATTTTTCAAAAACCCTAAGTGTAGTCTTCGGATTACTCTTAGTTTTTAGGTGACCTAACTCACCTTAATCAAGTTAGGTGGTGACTCCAAATCTTTTTCAAAAAGCCCTTTATTTAAATTCATTTTTCAATTCAAACCTAGTCGCACTCATTCTTTTAGGAGGGTAAGTTCTAACGAGAGAGTACATCATTTTTTTCGCTTGTGTGAGTATTCCTCGAGTGCGAAAAATCTAGGCGCGACAGCAGACACATCCCTTTTCCCTTGATTACTGTTGTTAGGAAGGTTGGTTTGCTCTAATTGCTTCCTGCTCCTAAGGGTGATGGCGTGAACCTGTTCATGTGTCGTGTCAGCATAGTTTGCTGGTTTCGGGTTTGGTTGAGGTTGGGTCGGAAATCGCCCTTGCGTTTATTGGGCCATCAACATCTTGTGGATGTCTTTGACTACCGTTTTAGTCTCCCCTTGCGATTGTTCCAGATTCGTAACCCTATTGGTGAGTGATCGAAGATCATTTGTCATTTGATTATCTTCATTAGGCCTCCTATGGGGTGGAAGGTATTGTGCCGGTTGAGGTGCATAGGGTTGTGGTACCCGGGGTGTGGGATACGTGATTGTTTGACCTTGGAACGGTTGCGGTGGTGCTTGGAATGGTGGTGGAGGTTGTTGGAAGGGTTGAGGGTTTGAAGGACCCTCTTGTTTCCACCCAAAATTAGGGTGATTCCTCCACCCGGGATTATATGTGTTGGAGTAAGGATTGCTCCCGCTCCTTTGACTTTGGTATCTCCCGTGAAATTGTCCCACCGCATTTACTTGGCCATGAAGGGCTTCCCGTACCTCCAGTATTACCGGACATGTAGTAGTATCATGGTCCTGTGTATCACAAACTAAGTATGATGAAGGTGTTTCAACCGGTACTGTCGTGGTGGCCTTGGAAGTTTCCAAAGCCTCCAATTTACGAGTGAGTGCTGTGACCCTAGCTTGTAGATCTTCTACCTCCCCCAATTGGTGTTTTACTCTGACATGTGACGTGTTGATGGGCTTATGTGTGAGATTTTGTGCTCCAGTGTTGGACCCATCCCTAGCCATGTTAGCGTTGGCCCAATCCCTCGTCAAATTGGCTAAATAATCGAAGTAATTATATGCCTCTGTGGGGGTTTTTTGTTTGGATAGGTTCCCACGCACATTGATTCGATAAACATCTTCAATTGAGGAGTCAACGAAGAGTAAAAAGTGTTTATGATGTGCCATTCAGGGAAACCATGATGTGGACATGCAAAAAGTAGATCCTTGAATCTCTCCCAACATTGGAAAAAGGTCTCACCACTATTCGGTGCAAATTGGGAGATGGTACGACGTAGTGCCTTTGTGCGATTTTCAGGGAAGAACTTTTTCAAGAACTCCCCTTGCAATTTATGCCACGTATGTATGGACATAGGCCTTAACGAGTTAAACCACATTTTGGCCTTGTCCTTTAGAGTGAAAGGAAAAAGTTTCAACAGTAAAACCACCCTAGGACATGAATTATCTTGGAATAGTGAGCATGCGTCTTCGAAATCTTTAATGTGTGTGTATGGTTGTTCCGAATCGTAACCGTAAAATTGAGGCAAGGCAGGTAGCATTCCTGGTTTAATATTTAGCGTGGTCTGGTGTGCAAGAAGTACTATAGCTGACGTGGGGGTTTGCCTTTGGGGATTCATGTAATCCCTCATGGTACGATTATGGGCGGTCTCATCTCCTTGATTGCTCCCTCTTTCGAGGTTGTCATTGTTGTCGTCATTAAGGTTTGCCATTGGAATAGGTCCTAGGTCAACAACCAAGGGAAAACTGGGCAAGTCTACTGGACTACGGCGAGTGGGTGATGGAGTCAAGTAATTTGGTGGAAGATTACGCAATGGATCGACTCGAACTAGACGGCGTGTGTGATCTCTAAAATATGAGGACATACATATGCAATGCACACACAAAGCACGTATAGTCAAACTGAACCTCCAATCTCCTCAGAAATTTCAACTTTGTTGCCCACAAAACAAGTAATTTAACCCAGCCGAACCTCTAATCTCCGTATACAAAGCAATACCACCAATAAGCAATTAGCACAGACCCTAACCGCCTCTAAATCCGCCTCCTAGCTAAATGAATGCCTAGACCCCTAAAAAAAGAAAGAAAAACAAATAAATCCTAAGACTAACACAAAAAGGTGGAACAAGGTTACCGATATGGCCTTAGCCGTCGCTTTCCTTGCTTATGATGGATGGATGGCGAAGCAGTCTGTTGGCTTTCGTGTGGACTGAGGTTCGTGTTTGAGCACGCCTCTTGTAGTCCCTTGTGTGAAAATATGCTCCCTGGCAATGGCGCCAAAAATTTGATCGCTCCCAAAAAGGGTGATGCTTAACCGCAAGTGCACAGCCACGATGTAGTAGTAATTTTTCGTAAGTACGAGGTCGATCTCACAAGGAAGATGGTTTACGTATGTAGGAAAACTTGCCGTGGATCAAAAATCTTAGGAAAAACACTCCAACACACAAAATCTGATTTTAGGTTAAGGAAAGATTGGTTATCTAATTTAAACTAAGAAATAAAAAGTCTCGAAATCAATCGTTCCAACCAATTGCGTCTCTTGGAATCCCAAAGGAGGTAATTTAATAACTCAAATCCTTCGACTATGTCGTGAGTCTCGGATTCGGAAGATTTAGCTTTAAAACCAATAGTTCTGTCAATCTTCAACTTCTAGAATAGATCGGTTTGTTATAATCAAGGACGTGCATCATCGATTCGTGCAACGCATATACTGAACCCAACTCACGCATAAACGTTACAAGGCAGCGTATATACTGAGTGTGGTATTCACGCATAAGCGTCACCGAACATAATAGGATGCCCAGGTTTTCGAAAGTATCTAGAACGAAGAAGAAGAAGGAGAAGAAGAAGAATCAAGAAGATATAGCAGTGAATTCAACCTTACCTTCATTGTTCATTCTCGATCCCCAATCAATCTTCACAATCGATCCCGAGTCAAGAAATTTAGCCTCTCATAGCCATGGAAAACAATTAACTATGTATTGAAAACTTTCTAGAGCATAAAAACTATAAACAAACTACGAATCTTGAACTAATTACAAAAACTATGGATTCTTGAACAAAATCTTGAATTAAAGCAATAAAACTTGAATTTAATGAAAGTATTTACAAGAATAATAAAAACCCTAATTACTCCTATGAATCTAGACTAAAAAGTAGTTTAAAACCTAAAGAAATTGTCCCCTTTCTCCAGAAAATCGAAGAGATATATATACATCGCAGCAGAGTCCTAGCAGGAATAGGAGATTTCAGCCAAAAATCCTTCTTAGCGTTTGAACCCTCTTCAGGGCGTTCGAATGCTCAGCAACATGAATCATCTTTTTTTCTTCCTATGGTTTGAACGCCCAAATCCCCTTATAATTAGGGTTCGAACCCTAAGACCTGAACATGCCCATTAACTTGACCAGCTTCTGATGGTTCGAACTCCCATATGGGGCGTTCGAACCCTAAGACAAAAATCCACTTTCTTCACTTTTGTTCAGCCATAGTTCGAACTCTTTGTTTCTTCCTGTTTTCATAGTTTGAACTCTCAGTGTATTTTTCCTCAATTCTCAGCTATTTTTCCTTTATTTCTTTGTAGCTCCGTTCAAGGCTTTTGGGGTCCATTTCTCGAAATGCTCGTTAGACGTAAACTTGCATAACTTTGCGAGATCTTTCCAATGACGCATCCTTCACTCCATTCCGAGCTACAGATCAAAACTTGCACGTTTCCCAAGATAAATTCTAGCAACTGTCCTCGATATGCGTGCCTGCACTCCGAATCACTTTTAGGGCTCCAAATCCTCTTCTTTGTCGCGCCTAGATTTTTCGCACTCAAGGAATACTCACACAAGCGGGAAAAATGTTGTATTTTCTCGTTAGAACTCACCCTCCTAGAAGAATGAGTGCAACTAGGTTTGAATTGAAAATAGAATTGAATAAAGGGCTTTTGAAAAAAGATTCGAAGTTGCCACCTAACTTGATTAAGGTGAGTTAGGTCACCTAAAAACTAAGAATAATCCGAAGACTACACTTAGGGTTTTTGGAAAACGTTTTTAAATATCTCCTCAAGAGAGGGTTTTTTAGAAAAACAGGTTGTTTGGCAACCTTTGGAAAACATTTAGCCCTTTTTGAAAAATAACTCTGTTTGGTCTTTGAAAACAGTGATTCTAAGTTCGGAGGTTGGTTACGTGTAGGGAAGACGCACTAAGCCATCACCCTACCCCGCCCTTTCAGTACCTACATGTCAATCTACCCTAGATTCACCTATGAGAGTCTTCAACTAACTATTGGCCAATCCTATCCACTTTGAAAAACAATGCTTGAAAAGAAACTAACATGATGCATGATATGCAAGTACAAGTTAAGAGAATTGAAAAATAGATTTGAAAAGAGATTGATTTGAAATTGATTTGATTTGAAAATAGATTTGAAGAAATGGAATTGAAATTGGAAAGTTTGAAAATTTGGAAATATAAATTTGAAAATAGAAATTTTGAAATTGGAATTTTGAAAATAGATTGGAATTTGAGATTTGAAAATGTGGAGACCGCACCCATGAGGGTGGAATTGAAAGTTTGAAAAGTGTTGTGACCGCACCTATGAAGGTTGCCTACGTTTCCCTTTGGGGGAATCAGGTCAGTCGTAGTTTGGACCGGAGTCCGATTGAAAATAGATTGATTTGAAGAGAGAGATTGGATTGAAAGAAAGAGATTGAATTGAAAATTGGATTTGATTTGAGATTAGAAAAGGAGATTGGAAATTGAAATTTTGGAAAAGATTGGACTTTGATTTGAAAAGATAGATTTGGACTTGTTTTAGAAAGATGAAGGTTTAAGAAACCTAGACTTAAGAAAGATGAGATTTAGGAAAGACTCAAGAGTTTAAGAAAGATTGGATTTAGGAAAGGTTCGAATTAGGAAAGGTCCGACTTAGGAAAGTTTCATTTTTGGAAAGTTTTGAAATTAGGAAAGTTTGGAATTTAAGAAAGTTTTAGGTTTAGGAAAGTTTTGAAAATTGGAATGTTTTGAAATAGAAAAGTTTTGAAAATTGGAAAGTTTCATTTTAAGAAAGGTTTCGAAATAGGAAAGTATTAAGGTTTAGGAAAGTTTTCACTTTAAGAAAGTTTTGAAATGGGAAAGTATTGAATTTAGAAATGTTTTGAATTAGGAAAAGTTTAGTTTAAGAAAGACTTAGAATTTAGAAAGTCTTAACTTAAGAAAGTTTTGAATTTAGAAAGCTTAGAATTTTAGAAAGATTTGACATTTAGAAAGTTTAAGATTTTGAAAATTTTAGAGTTTTTTAGAAAATTTTGAGATTAGGAAAGGTTTGAGTTTAGGAAAAGTTTGAAAACTTAGGTTTTAAAAGTTAAGGTTTGAAAAGAAGGTAGAATTTGGAAAGGGACGAATTAGGAAGGATTTGAAAGTTGAGTTTTAAAATTTAGGAAAGATTTTTATGTTCAAGTTTTGGAAACTTAAGGTTTAGGAAAGTGGAAATTTAGGAAGGATTTGAATTAAGAAAAAGTTGGATTAGGAAATGATTGGATTTGGTTTCCAAAAGAAAAGGTTGGATTTTGTTTCCAAAAACGGAGGATTGAATTTGGTTTCCTAAGCGGGGAGATTTGATTTGGTTTCTTAAAGGGAAGATAGGATTTGGCAAGGATTTGGAAAGGGAGATTCTAGAAACCCTAGTTTTGAAAACTTATAGTTTTGACGTAGAAAAGAGGTTTTGGAAACATGTATAGTTTGGATGTGAAAACAAGAGATTTTGGAAACCTAGGTTTAGGGCAAAGTTTGAAAATCATGTTTTTGGAAAGAAAATTAGGGTTTCCTAATTGTGAGTTCTAGGGCTTGACTTGGGCTTCTAAGGAAAGAGGATTTTTAGAAAGTGCATTTTTGGAAACGAAGGTTTTCTAGAAGGGAATCATAGGGAGGAGTTTTTGGAAAGTGTGTTTGAAGATAGAGTTTTTGGAAAGGATTTTTAAAGAGAAGGAGTTTTGGAAAGTGTGTTTTTAGAAACGAAGGTTTTGGAAAGAAATTCTAGAGAGGAGTTTCTAGAGGAAAGATTTTGGAAAGAGAGTTTTTGGAAGGATTTTTGGAGAGAGTTTTTAGGAAGGTGAATCTAGGGAGTGTTTTAGAAAGTGAATTTTGAGGTGAAAGAGTTTTTGGAAAGGAGTTGAAAAAGGAAGCTTTGAAAAATAGATTTTGGAGGGAGTTTTTGAAAACAACTCTGAAGAGGAGAGTTTTAGGAAAGTATATTGAAAGAGATTTTTTAGGAACAGATTTGAAAAGAAAGTTTTTGGAAAGTATTAAAACGTCTCACTTTCCTAAAGCGATTCTAACCATAAGAAGGCTAGAACCACTTTAAGGAAGTAGTTTTGAAAACAACAAGGGTTGAAAATATGGATCATGTTGGTCACTTTGAATGTAACACTTTCCTAAAGCAACCCTAGCCATGGAAACGCTAGAATCACCCAAGGATTGTGATTTTGAAAACAAGTTTTTAGAAAAGAGGATTTTGATGCAATTTTGAAAACAAGTTTGAAAACGATTTTGAAAACGAGTTTGAAAACAAATTCTGGAAGATGCAAGACTATGATATGCACAATGCAATTTGGGGTCGTGAACATACAAGGCTAAGGCTTCACCACATAATCAAGGGGGCCGGACCCACGTGGTCTCTGGTTAGACTAGAAGAAAGCCCCCGACACGGTGACTCTCCAATAGCCCAATCCTACACATGGACCGGGAATCCCCTTGTTTCAAGCATGCAAAGAAAGGGGGGGGGGGGGGGGAAAGAGATGGGGGATTAAAATAGAGAAAACCTAAGTGGGTTAGGAGAGAGAAGAGAGAGGGGGAAAGTGCGGAAATTTAAATAGGGAGCCTACCGTGTATCTTGTTTATTTTACGCGCCTTGCGTATCTTCGATCTTCGGTTTTCATCTTGATCTTCGTCTTCAATCTTCAAGAGTTGTCTTCAAGCTTTAGATGGCAGCTCTTCAAGTCTTTGAAGGATGGTTGTATGAGTGTATGGAGGTGTGTATGAGTGTATAGGAGGCTAGGGTTTAGTGTATGGTGGCTAGGGTTTGGAAAACCTAAGGAGGCTAGGGTTCTTGGAATGTTCAAGCTCTGTATATCGAACTATATGACTTTTAGGTTGAATTTGCGGATCCTTTTCACGTTGAATGAGGCTCTGCATTTATAGAGGTTGGATAACACTGGCGCTTGTTGCAGTGGCGCCAGGCCAAATTTTACACTGGCGCCACTAGGAGTGGTGCCAGGCCATTTTTTGGCTTAGTGGCGCCACTAGGAGTGGTGCCAGGCCATTTTTTGGCTTAGTGGCGCCAACCATTTAGGAAATGTTTAAGGTCGGCAAGCAATGTATCTTTGACTAGATTTGGGCGCCTGTACTAGTGACTACCGTGCAATTTTTAGCTTGGCTTCACTAGGAGTGGCTCCGGAAAGTCCAGGAAGGATTTTAGAGGACCGGGGATGACCTGGAAGGCCGGAAAAGAGCAGGAACACTTAAAATAGTGTCCCAAAGGTACTTGACTTGAAAAGTGAGGATAGGATGTGTCGGAAGGGTTGACCGGGTCTTTAGGGGCGAAACAGTCAATCGAATCGGGAAACTGCCGGGATAGACTCGGACTGTTCTGGAAGAAGACTTGGGATCTAGAAACATTATTCAGAATGTTCCCAGAGGTTGTCGGTTTGATTCCTAGAGCTGGCGTGGTCAGAAAAGGAGACCGGCCCACCAGGGGCAAAACGGTCATTTCGCACTGGGTTGGCCGAAACTGACTCGGAATGATCTGGAAAGGTAAAAGGAGGTTGAAAACACTATAAAAAGTAGTCTCAGGAGGTTACCAGTTTGATATCCGGTGTGGTCGAAAAAGGAGACCGGCCCACTAGGGGTAAAACGGTCATTTTGTACCGGATTGGCCGGAACTGACTCGGAATGATCCGGAAAGATAAAGGAAGGTTGAGAGTACTATAAAAAGCAATCTTAGAGGGTTACGGGTTTGATACCCAGAGCCGGTATGGTTCCCGAGGCATTCGGATGCCTAGGGGCAAAATGGTCATCTTGACCGGAAAGTCTCGGAAAAGGTCCAAAGGGCAATTTGGTCATTTTTCACCAAAGTGGGCTAACAGACACTGGTGTTGACCTGGGTTTTGAGTCCTTCCGCCACTCTAACGGCAGTCGTCGTGACACTGGGGTTTGTTGGCAATTCCCTATATCGACCTATTTGTGAGTATTTCCGCTACTCTAACGGTTTTGTGAGTAGTTTTGCTACTCGGACCATCTCGAGGAATAAACTGTCTCGAGAGAGGGATTTAAAAGGGGACTTATCGTCTCCAAAGAGACGTGCCTGAGTTGGAACCGTCTCAAGGAATAAACTGTCTCGAGAGAGGGATTAGAAAGGGGTCTTATAGTCTTCGAAAAGACGTGCCTGGGTTAGAACCGTCTCGAGGAATAAATTGTCTCGAGAGTGGGATTGGAAAGGGGACTTATTGTTTCCGAAGAGACGCGCCTGGAGTGGAACCGTCTTAAGGAATAAACTGTCTCGAGAGCGGGATTGGAAAAGGGGACTTATCGTCTTCGAAAAGACGTGCCTGGATTGGAACCGTCTCAAGAAATAAACTGTCTCGAATGAGGAATTGGAAAGGGGACTTATCGTCTTCGAAAAGACGTGCCTGGATTAGAACCGTCTCGAGGAATAAACTGTCTCGAGAGAGGGATTGGAAAGGGTTCTTACCGTCTTTGAAAAGATGTGCCTGAGTTAGAACTGTCCCGAGGAATAAACTGTCTCGAGAGTGGGATTGGAAAGGGGAATTATTGTCTCCAAAGAGACGCGCTTGGAGTGGAACCGTCTCTAGGAATAAACTGTCTCGAGAGTGGGATTGGAAAAGGGGACTTATCGTCTTCGAAAAGACGTGCCTGGATTGGAACCGTCTTGAGGAATAAACTGTCTCGAAAGAGGGATTGGAAAGGGGACTTATCGTCTTCGAAAAGACGTGCCTGGATTGGAACCGTCTCGAGGAATAAACTGTCTCGAGAGAGGGATTGGAAAGGGGACTTATCGTCTCCGAAGAGACGCGCCTGGGTTGGAACCGTCTTGAGGAATAAACTGTCTCGAGAGTGGGATTGAAATCGGAAAGGAAAGGACAATACCCCTAAGGGCATTTTGGTCATTTTTCCTCTATTTGGGCTTGACAGTCCCGCGAGGCAATAGACAGGCGGGATTTGGACTTAAAAAGTTATTTTGATTAGAATATGCCCACAATGACTTAAACACAAGTCTTGACGGAGTGTAGACTGCCGAGCGGTCAAAAATGGGGTGCTTACATTCTTTGGCAACATTTACCTGCAATAAACTTAAAACACGATTATCAGTAAAATATACACTAAAGAGGGCATAATTAGCCTAATCTAGAGCTAACTTAGGTTAATTCAGATGCATCAAACTACACTTATGCAGCTCAATCAAAGACCAAAGTAAAGCAGGAAAAGCAAAGCGCGCAAGCAAAGCAAAATAAAGAAGACACAAGGTAGGCTCTCTCTTTAAGTTTACGCATCTTGCCCCTCTCTTCTCTCTCCTAACCTACTTGGGTTTTTTTCTATTTTAATCTTCCATCTTTTTTCCCCCTTTCTTGCATGCTTGAAACAAGAAATTTTCCGGTCCATGTGTAGGATTAAGCTATTGGAAGGCCACCGTGTCAGGGGCTTTCTTTTTGTCTAACCGGAGACCACATGGGTTTGGTCCCCTTGATTATGTGGTGAAGTCTTTAACCTTGTATGTTCACGACCCCAACTTGCATTGTGGATATCATGATCTTGCATTCTTCTAAAGTTCGTTTTTAAATTCGTTTTCAAAGCTTGCATTAATATCGTTTTCAAACTTGCATCAAAATTTTCTTTTTCAAAACTTGTTTTTAAAATCACAATCCTAGAGTGATTCTAGCCTTTTCATGGTTAGGGTTGCTTTAAGAAAGTGTTACATTTAAAGTGACTAATATGGTCTATATTTTCAAATCATTGTTGTTTTCAAAACCACTATCCTGAAGTGGTTCTAACCTTCTTATGGTTAGAATCGTTTTAGGAAAGTGAGATATTTTATATACTTTCTAAAAACTCTATTTAAATTCCCTTCCAAAATAGTTTTCTAAAAACTTCCTCCAAAAATCTATTTTTCAAAATTTCTTTTTAAACTCCTTTCCAAAAACACTCTCCTCAAAATTCACTTTCTAAAAACGCTCCTTAAATCTCTTGCCTAAAAGCTCTTTCCTAAAAGCTTCTTCCAAAGTCTTCTTTTTAAAACTCCTCTCAAGTTCACTTTCTAAAAACTCTTCTCTAGGATTTCTTTTTAAAAATCTTCCTTTCTAAAAACTCACTTTCCAAAAATCACTTTTCTTGGTGTCCAAGTTAAACCTTAGAGCCAACGATTAGGAAACCCTAATTTTCCTTCCCAAAAAACATGATTTTCAATCTTGTCTTAAGACCTTGGTTTCCAAAATCTCCCTTTTTATATTAAAACCATAAGTTTTTAAAACCTATTTTCTACATCAAAACTATAGTCTTCCAAATCTAGGGTTTCCAAAACTTCCCTTTCCAAATCCATGCCAAATCCAATCTTCCCTTTAGGAAACCAAATCCAATCTTCTCGTTTAGGAAACTAGATACAATCCTCCGTTTTTGGAAACAAAATCAAAAGACCTCTTTTAGAAACAAAATCCAATCCCTTGTTTTAGGAAATAGAAATCTTAATCCTTCCTAGTCTAAACCTTTCCTAATTCACTATTTCCTAATCTCATATCTTCCTAAACCTAAACTTCTAAATCTTTCCTTAAATTTTAAGCTTCCAAATATTTCCTAATTCAACCCTTTTCTAGTTCCATTCTTTTTCCAAATCTTAACCTTCCAAATATAAATCTTCAAATTTGTATTAAACTCAAACCTTTTCTAATTTCAAGAATTTTTGAAACTCAAACTTTGAATCTTTCTAAAATTCTAAACTTTCCTAAACTTTAAAACTTTCCAAATCTAAAACTTTCTAAATTATAAACTTTCCAACTTTCAAAACTTCCTTATTTCAAAACATTTCAAATTCAAAACTTTCCAATTTCAGAACTTTCTTAGAATGAAACCTTTCTTATTACAAAACTTTCCTGATTCGAAAATTTTCCTAAACCAAAACTTTCCTAATTTCCTAATTCGAACCTTTCATAAATCCAATCTTTCCCTAATCTTCCAAGTCCAACGTTCTTGTCAAATCTTTCTTAATCTCAAGTCCCAATCCTATCTTCCTAAGTCTAGGTTTCCTACATCTCTGTCTTTCCAAATCAAACTCCAATCTCTTTCATTTCAAATTCCAATCTTCTATTCTAAATTCAAATCAAATCCAAATTCCAATTCAATTTCTTTTTCCAATCAAACCTTCTATTTTCTATCGGACTCTTGTTTGAACTATGACTGACCTGATTCCTCCAAAAGGATACGTAGGCAACCCTCATGGGTGCACTCACAATCTTTTTCAAGCTTCTATTTCTACAACCTTTTTTAAATCTCCAATTCCATAATCTGTTTCAAGTTTTCAATTCCAAAAATCTATTTTCAATTCTTTATTTCTAATTTCTAAAACTTTCCAATTTCAATTCTATCTTCTCAAATCTCTTTTCAAATCAAATCAAGTTTCTTTCAAATCTATTTTTCAACTCTCTCTCTTGCATTTACATATCATGCATCATGTCTTTTAAAACATTTTTTTTTTCTAAAGTGGATAAGATTGGATATTTGTTAGTTGAAGACTCTCATAGATGAATCTAGGGTAAATAGACATGTAGGTACCGCAAGGGTGGGGTAGGGTGATGGCTTAGTGCGTCTTTCCTACACATAACCAACCTCCGAACCTAGGTCACTGTTTTTGAAAGACCAAAACGGAGTTATTTTCCAAGAAGGGCTTAAATATTTTTCGAAAGTTGCTAAATAACCTATTTTCCTAAAAACCCTAAGTGTAGTCTTTGGATTGTGCTTAGTTTTTAGGTGACCTAACTCACCTTAATCAAGTTAGGTGGTGACTCTAAATTATTTTCAAAAACCCTTTATTCAAATTTATTTTCAATTCAAACCTAGTTGCACTCATTCTTCTAGGAGGGTGAGTTTTAACGAGAGAGTACAGTATTTTCCCGCTTGTGTGTGTATTCCTCGAGTGTGAAAAATTTGGGCGCGACATTATAGAATGCTAAGGAAGAGAATCCTAACTTAAAAGGGACAAATTTGTGCTAAATTGGATAAAGCGTTTGAAGGGCGTTCGAATGGTCTGAAAGTGCGTTCGAACGGATCCAATTGAGTTTGAACGGTACGACAAACGGGTTCATGCCAAGTTCAGGTCTGAAGTGTGTTCAAAAGATACAGAGAGCAAATATTTCGTTCGAAGTGCGTTCGACACACCATTCGAACGGTGGTTCGGTGCGTTCGAACAGTCTTACAGATCTACAGATTTTCAGAAGCCTATAAAACTTGGATTGTTTTATTTTTAGGGTTAGCGTTTTTCATATTGCTTTAGGAGGAGAAAGCATCAGTAGACACACATTTCTCTATTCTTCTCTAACTTCTCCTTTGACTTTTCTTCATGGCCCTACGTGGCTAAAGTTTGAATCTTACGCAAAGGAAACGGAAGCCTCGAAATTAAAAATAAACTATGAGATATAATTTGTTTTTATTATTCAATTTATGCTTTGAGTATCGAATGTTCTTCTGTGCCTATTTTCATGATTGTCTCTTTTAATTACTAGGAGGCCTAGTAGTTTATTGTTTGTTGCAATCTACTACTGCGTTAGATATCAAATCCGTAATTGTTTGATTCTTTTAATTTGTGAAGCAACTAAGATTTAATGGTTTGCTGTGTTAGGAATTATTAGATCTTAGGAAGGATGCTCGACTAAATTAAATGCAACCGTTTTTGCTTGTATTGTTTAGTTTCATCAATCTCTCTAATTCTTAAGGCTGTTACTAGATTAAACCTTGAGTGCTTATCCTGAGTTGTTTAATAGTTAGGGTTAATGAGATTATTTGTTTTCTAATTAACTTCGACTAAGGAGAGATAGAAAAATAATTTCGACGATGAATATTCAAAGTGTGAATTGATATATGCTTGCAGCAATGATCAGTTGTAAAATTCCGATGGTGGATGTTGACTTAGATCAAGGTTTGTTCTTTTAATTGATTCCGATACTTTACTCTGAATTGTTCCTTAGTTATTTTTATTAAAATTGTTTTCATTATACCCAAATCTCCCATCCTTGTTTATATAGCAAAAAACTAGACTAAAGACTCTCCGTGGGAACGATCCATACTCGCACTACTAAATATTTGTTTTTTTAGGGGTATACGTTTTATTTTGGTTGCCTGCGACAACACACTGTGGAATATCTAAAACTTGAGTTGCCAAGCATAAGGCAGAGTGAATATTAGGAATGGCAACTAAGCGAGATCAGGGCGCAACGAGTTGAACTCCCCACCCCACCACTGTGTATACCAGATCCCTCTCACCCTATTTTTGTTATGGCTAAAATAGCCTGGTTTGGGTTGAGCAGGTTGAGCTTGCATAAACTGTTAAGCATAAAAATAATTTTCTATAAAGCAAAAGTAATGCGAATTATACAAACATAAACATGATATAAAATAAATAAAGAAAGAAACTAAATTACAAAAAAGGGAATATCAAAACCTTAACCTTTACTTATATATATTAAGAGTTTTTTTTTCATATTATTGAATATAATAGGAGCATTTACAGTATTCCATAATATAATTAGAACGAGATGACCTAACCTTAGCCCTTCCCAAACCCACTATGCGTTATACTTTGCCCATAATCTGTTCCTAACTCATTTATTTTCTGCCCAAACTCTTTCTATTAGGAGCAGGGTAGGCCCCGAATTGCACCAAATAGTGTTTGAGAATAATTTCAAGTATAGGATTGGCAAAGCAGTATAAACCTCGTGAGTCTAGGGTCATATCTGCTGGGATCAAATCAATATAATGAATTGGCTAGCAAATAATCTCTCAGTTGAACAAGTTCCCTAAATTACTCCTAAAAAGAAATGAAAAACTATTTGTTTAAAGAGTGATTTGAATTAAACTAAAGCAAATAAAAATGGATTTAAACTAGATTAACTATAAAGGAGAAGGTATTGGAACCAATTGATCCAATTATCTAAATCACCCAAGGTTCAATGAGGTTTTATAACTGACTTGCACCAAATAGTGTTGGAGAATAATTTCCAGTACAGGATGGTGAAGTAGTATAACCCGGTGAGTCCGAGGTTGAGTCCACAGGGAAATTTGAGATTATAGCTTAGACTAACACTAACCTCTCGGATAACATAAGACTTTTGAATCATTTCTAAAAGGAAACAAAAAATTGATTATTTTGAAGAGTTTGATTTCACTAAACTAAGCTATTTGAAAATGATTTGATTTAAATAAAAGAAAGTGTTGAAACCAAGTGTTTCAATTAATTTATTCACCCGGAATCCTAATGGAGGATTTGATAACTCAAATCATTGACTACGTCTTGAGTCTTTGATTCATAAGATGAAGCAATAAAAATATGAAATCTTAAATAATCTACCCTAGATTTGTAATCACATTAAAGTTATAGATTCATACCATCGATTTGTGTAATAATTATACCAAAGTAGAGTTTGTGTATAGATATTACCAAACTTAGTAAAAAATCTAAGTTTTTATAAATATTTAGGGTTTGATCACCAAGAATTTAGAAGAAGAAGATGAAAACGTTGAAACTCTAATTACCTCTATTGTTCTTCCGAGATTTTTAATCGATCTTCACAATTGATTCCAAGATGGAATTTTACTATTTATCACCAGATACACAAATATATTTGAAAATCTATTGAGAATAATGAATCTAATTACAAAGTATTAAAAAGCTATGAAGATCTATGAATAAACTATTCTGTCTCTCTAAAGCTGAAAAATCTAAAACTAGTAAAATAAACAACAACCCTAAAACAAGCTTTAATCTCGGCTTTTATAGAAGTGAAAAGTGCAGATTCTTAAATCACTTCCAAAGATGTTCAGAAATTGAGCCCTCATAAGAGAACAGGTGTTGCAATTGAAGTATAAACTCTGATGAGTACTAGAGTCGATAGTCATCAAGGATCAAGCCAAATATAGGCCATATCACGCAACTCTCACTAAACTATGCTAAATTGAATCACAAATGAAATGGCGTTGAATCGAAAGTAGACCAAAAATCATTAGGTGTTTAAGAATTGTTTGTTAAGCTACTAATGAAATGCAATTGAAAGCAATTACCAACTAAGCAAGTAATTAAAGCTAAGCAAATGAAATTTAGAGACACTTAAAAGAGGCTTGGACACGATTGATTCAATTATCCAAGTTTAACAAAAGTTTCAATTGAGGAATTTATGACTCAAATCAAGGATCACTTCGTGGATCCTTAATTTAGAAGATTCAGGCCATAAGACCTTGAATTCATGCTTAATTAAGTGTAGATTAGTGTTCAATTGATAAAATCATAGATTCAAATCATAGATTTGTGCAATTCCTATACCAATTGTAGAATTGTGCATAGGAGTTACCAAATGAGATTATGAATCTAAGTTTTCTATTAGATCTACAAGTCAGTTAGGTAGAATTAGAGAAATCATAAGATGATTCATTGAAATTCATATACATCCATTGAAATACTTGAAGATTCTTGATTGATCTTCACAATCGCATCCAAGGATGAATTTAGCTACTTGATTCGATAGTAGAAATCATAGAGAAATGAAAATCTTGCATTAAATTGAGAGAAAACAAATGTTTGGTTGCAAAGAAAATGAAGGAAAGTGCAAGAAAGTAAAGAAAAATAGAGTTTCTCTCTCTAAAACTACTCTGAATACAAAATATCTAAGCTATCTAAGTATAAAAAATAAGAGATAGCCTTAAAAAATGCCTAAAACAACCTTTTATACGCTCGATAAAATAGGGCTCCGTCAGCCGAGCACTAACCGATTGGCTAACGCTTTGAATTTACTCGGTGAAATCAGCTCTTTGAAGTTAGTTCTTGGTGAGTTGGGCGATTGCTCGGTGAGTTGGGCAATCGCTCGGTGAATTGGGCAATCGCTCGGCCGTGCACTTATGATCGCTCGGTGATGCAATTTTTGACACTTTCTTCTACGATTAAGTTTCATTCCCTGCAATTAGATTAAAAAGGCATGCTTAGGACAATTCAAGTTTAAAATACTAGTCTAATACCTAAATTAGAGCTAACAATCCACTAGTTAGGGGATTGAGATTAAACTTTTGGAGTGTAATCACACTCCACAACTTACCTTTTTGCTAGTCCATAGCAAAGTCTACAACCAAAGCAAGTATGGACACAAGATAATCTCCACTTGTATATTAGTCATGGATGCATTTAGCCTATACATCAAGCCTTTAAACCCATAGGTTACCCGTAGGTGACAAGTGATGTCTCGTGAGGGTTTTAAGTGATGATACTCACAAACATCCCTTTATGAATTGCAATTAGAGATAAGTATAAGAAAAATATACATAATCTATCTCAAGAAAACATTAGATATTACTCATATCCCCTAACACATGTAAAAAAATATGCAATCATTCATACAAAAGAGAGGTTCAAGTGTGTGAGTGAAGAATCATGCTAAATAATTCAAATGAAACAAATTTATGCAAACCCAAACCTTTAAGCTTTGATTTAACAACTCATCGGACATACACTCACATATAAACACCAACATGGTTCTCATAATGGCATATTCCATAATAGAGTAAATGTAACAGGAAATCAAGTGAACATACCAATTTTCAAAAATTGAAAATATGTAAGTGTATCAACCTAGCATAGCTTCATAAAAGAACATTCATAGTTGAGCATTGATTCAAAGAAGTTGACAAGAAATGACTTATACTCTACTGAAATTCTCAATAAAGCAGAACATGAATCAACTAAGCCCTTTGTAAGTGGGAAGGTAGTTTAGATGGTACAATAGGTAAGGATGAAGAAAGATAGAAATAATTCAAGACATGTGTGATCAAGGCATGAAATGATGAATGGCTACAAATCGAACTCTGCCCCTTTTCAATTCCAAAACATTGTTCTAAGTATTTTTATTTTATTTTATTTTATTTTATAATTCTTTCAACTTAATAACATCTCTTTCTTTTTCTTCTTTCTTTCTTTATTTTGCTTCTTTTGTTTCCATTCATTTGATGTTCCCTTTTGCATTCAACATTTTCAACTTTACAATATGCTCTTTTTCAATTGAACACCCCAATCAAACTCTTTCTTTTCTTTGTTTTGTTTCTTTCTTTAATACCTCAATGTAAGCACCTCATGTTTGCCTGCTCAGCAATCTTTGGCCCGACCGAATCCAGTTTCAAACATCACAACACATACGGGCTCAAACCAACTCTTTCAAACTCCAATCTAGTCCACTGGTCACTTCCTAGGCCTGTAAGGCCCAATTGAAGTTGAAAAAACCATATTTCCTTTAGGCACTCCAGGTAGCTTTTTGTGACCGGGTGGTCTCGGGAACTAACGGCATCCAGGCACCTTTTGAGACCGAGCAGTCTCGGGAGCTAGCGCCATCCAGGCAGTTTCCCGAGATTGGGTGATCTCTGGCCCCTACTAGCCCGCCAATGTGGAATGTCTGTTATCTAGTGGTTCTCTAAGACTAGGCGATCTCGGGGACCAACACTACCTTCCAGGTAGTTTT
Source organism: Euryodendron excelsum (assembly GCA_033060915.1). Classification (NCBI taxonomy): domain Eukaryota; kingdom Viridiplantae; phylum Streptophyta; class Magnoliopsida; order Ericales; family Pentaphylacaceae; genus Euryodendron; species Euryodendron excelsum. The sequence continues at coordinate 19,708,668 of CM065398.1, forward strand.
TTGAGATCGGGTGATCTTAGGAGCCAGCACCACACTTTAGGTAGCTTTCTGAGATCATGAGATCTTAGGAACCAACACCACCCTGCAAGTAGCTCTTTGAGACCGGGCAGTCTCAGGGACCAATACTGCATAGGTAGGTTTCCAAGACTAGGTGGTCTTGGGAACTAACACCTAGGTCAACATTGGCGCCTGTTGGCCTGACTTGATGAAAAATGACTAAAACCTGCCCCTTAGGCCTTTAGGCACGTCTTTAAGAAAGTTCAAAATCCCTCAAGACAGTAAGTACACCTTTCTAGAATGTTTTTAGGCAATTAGGCGTACTCAATACGCTATCCTGATCAATTCCAGTCTTGTTTCAGTTAACTCTGGTTAAAATGACCGTTTTGCCCCTAGGCACGCTAACATGACACAAATCCCTCCAGACAATAAACACACTTTCTAAGACCGTCCCTGAACAGTCTGGCCTGCTTAATATGCCATTCTAACCCACTTTGACTCTTTTCAACCAATTTTGATCAAAATGATCATTTTACCCCTGGAGGCTCGAGTGCCCCTAAAGCCACACCGGCTCTGGGTACCAAACTAGCAGACCCTATATACCCATGTCCAATGTAAGGGGAGTCCCGTGACTCTAAACACTTCCAAGTCAATGAGAGTCCCCTTGAGCGTCTCGCAGATGCTCTGTTAAGGTTGTCCTTTCTCCCGATTCCCTAATTATAACACACAGTCAAATGACTTGAGAAATGCGTAAATCAGGAAATTCTTGAAAGCCCATCCATAGGTCTTTCCATCAATATGGCTTGATTGAATAGATCGCTTCCTGAAGCCCCCGATCGCATGACTAAAAAATTGTCACTTTTAAAAACCCTTGGAACATCTCACAGATACTCTGCTAGGGTTGTCTTTTCCTTTGATTCCTTGATTATAATGCACTATCAAATGACTTGAGACATGCGTAAATTAGGAAATTTCCAAAAGCATTTCTAGAGCACTTTCCATTGGTATGATTCAATGGGAGAGACCATCCCCTGAAGGCCCTAATCATGTGGCCTAAAAACTACTACTTTTAAACATCCGCGGAGCATATCACAAATGCTCCGCAAAAATGTGTTTTTTTACATGCTTCCTGAGGTGATATCTCACGCTTCTGAACACCTTTGAAGTTCTCTGAAAGTTTTCAGTTCTTGATAAACAATAGGAGAACATGATGGATGTGACCGATTTTTCTAAATCTTTCTCAGATTGCACAATTATCGAGGCAAAATTAACACGAAAGTTTTCAGTAGCGGAGCATATGCTATATGTGCCCAGATTGTGATTAGATTGACCAAAACTTTGCTTTGCTCCCCAAGTTGAGTCAGTATAGAGTATGCCACATGGAATAGTACTGGTGCATGTGTAGCATATGCGCCAAGGCAAAAATTACCTAGGTGCATGTAGCACATGTGCCGGCTCCCAATAGTTTGTTTATAAATACATGGCTCCCTCTCTACATATTCCAGAATAGAAAACAATATCAAAGCTCTATAAAAATAGCCTCAGAACTCTGAAATTCTCTATACTCCTCACCCTCTAAACACCTTAGTTAGATTCAACCTCTCTCTAGCCTATACACTCCATCTATAAAACTTTCAATGCCATAAAAGAGCCATTTTTAGCCCCCTCAAGCCTCTCCAAGGCCATTCAAGTTTAGGACAAGTCATCCATGAAAGCTTGAAAGAAATAAATGTGGTATTCCCTTTTGATTTGTCTCTCCCACTCCTCTCTTGTCCCTCTTAGTCCACTTAGACTACTCTTCTCTTTCAACTCCCATCTTCTACCCGCTTTCTTACATGCATGAAATAAGTGAGCTCCTAGGTCATGCTTAGAGGAAAGCTTGTAGAGTCACTGTGTAGGAAGATCTCTCACAAGCTTACTTTAAGATGGTATGGCCTTGGAGCACCTTGCAATTTGGTGTGGCCTCTAGCCTTCTATGATTTCATGACCCCTCTTTTACATATAGTTACCATGTTCATGTTTTTGCATGCTTGGCTCTATTTTCATGTTCATCACCATTTTTCAAAAACCTTCACTATCTCTATTTCTATGTCATTCTCAAACTCTATATTCAAGTATTTTCCTAAAAATGGTTCTAAGAGTTGGTTCCTTGAAGTTTAGGTCAAACTCTTAATTTTCACATCTTAGAGAACCCTCCTTAAGTCCCTTGACCTCATTTTGCATCATTACATTTTTCTACCTTCAAGTTACATTAAAATGGTTTTCAAAACTTGTATTTCACTTTGATTTTTAAAATTTTGCTCTCTTGAGTTTTGTGGTTAAAATGGTCCTCATGGAACCCTCTCTTGAGTGATCTCCTCATTTATTAACCATAGGAACCAAGCTCATTAGAGTGGTTTTCGAAACAACCCCCTTCAAGAAGTTTACTCAAAAGTTCATTCTCTTTAATTTGCATAAAAATAATTTTCCAAAACTACCATCTTCATCTTGACTTTTAGAAGTTTTGCTATCTTGAATATTGTGGTTGGAATGGTCCCATGGAGTCCTCTTTGGAGTGATTTCCCTCAAATCAACCATGTGAATCCTTATTCTTTGGAGTGATTTTTGCCCTTTTAAAAGTAGTTTTGCAAAACCTCTTTTCCAAAAATAATTTTCAAAGGTTCATTCTCTTTAGTTTTTAATAAAAGAAGTTTTCAAAACTACCTTGTATATATTGATTTTCAAAAGTTTCACTTTCTTAAGTTAGTGGTTATAATAGTTCCAAGCTAACTCTGTCTTGAGTGGTTTCCAAATACCAAACATATGAACCGAACATTTGCTTGAGTGGTTTTTATAAAAATTGTTTTCAAAATACCCTTTCAAGTTTCATATATAAAACCACTTTTTAAAACCACTAGGTCTAAACCCTATATCAAAACCACCTTTCTAAAACTACTAGGGCCAAACCCTAGTTCCAAAACCTCTTTTTAAAACCACTAGGTCCAAACCCTAGTTCAAAAAGACCTTCCAATCCTAGGTTAACTTGACTCTAGTTACTCAACCTTAGTTTAGACTAACCCTAGGTTAGATTTCAATTCAAAACCGTTGTCATAGCGCACTTTCAAAAACATCCTACTCACTTGATATTTTAAAAATCAACTCCAAATTTTTTTCAAATACTCCCATACTTTATATTCAAAATGTTTCCAAGAGTTATTTTAAACTTTTCTCGACTAAAATGGCTAGATACTTAACATTTACCAAAAATTATTTTCAAAATGTTTGCAAGAACTCACCACGCTAAAGTGTCCATAACCCTTTATGGTTAGGGATTCCAAGGGAAGGTGATCTATTAAATACAACCTTCAAGGTTGTCCATATTAGGGTTCCAAAAACCCTAAGTATTTTCAAAAAATTTTTTCAAAATGATTTTCAAACATCATATTCTTTAAGCAACCCTAATCCTTCCATGTTTAAGATTGTTAAAGTATAAGTGAGATATTCAAAAAGGGTTCTGTAACCCTAAATTTTTAAAAACCAAAAAGGAAGTCTCTAGCCCCTTTTTCGAACATGTTTTCAAAATTCATAACCCAAAAGGAGTTTAGTCCTTCAATGACTAACCTCTTAAGGGTGATGAAACATTCAACAAACTTTTCATAAGGTACACAAAAATGATTTTCAAAAGCCTTTCCAAGACAAGCTTAGAAGAACTTTTTCCAATCCAAACTCTACTTCTAAATTTTTCAAAACAAGACTTTAAAACATTTTCAAAGTTCCCTTGAATTATTTTGAAAACATTCCAAAACCCCCTTAAGTTGCTTAAAAAAAAAATTAATACTCTCTTGAGTTAATTTTAAAAACATTTCAAATCATCTTCAAACCCAATTTCAAAAACACCTCAAACATCTCAAGTCCTATTTTTAAAAGCATTTTTCTAAATTCTCAAGTTCTCTTTTTTCCAAAGACCTCAAAGCGTCTTCAAACTTTTCAAAGACCTCAATGTGTCTTCAAAACATTCCAAAGGTCCTAATGTGCTTCTTTTCTATCGGGCTCTTGTTCGAATTATAAATGACATGATTCTCGTCAAATGAGATATGTAGACAACCTAAAATGGTGCGGTCATAACTTTTATTTCAATTCAAGTTCACTTTTCAAAAGTTTCTATTAATTCAAAATTCCTATCTCAAATCCCTTCAAAACTTTTATGTTTTCAAACAGCTTTTTCAAAACATGCATCATGCATCCTTCATCCAAAAAGTGATGACTAAACCTATTTTTCAAAACTCTAAAGTGGATGTTAAGTGGATGTTAGTAATCGACTATTCAAGTGAGTGAATTAAGTGTAATTAGACATGTAGGTACCGAAAGGGTAGGAAAGGGTAATGATCTTAGGATGTTTTCCCTACACGTAACCAACCCCCGAGCCATAGATTTCTAGTTTCAAAGACTAACCCGGAGTCATGGTTTTAAAAGAGCTTTAAAACATTTTAAAAGGTTGCTAAAAACCTCTTTTCTAAAAAATATTTTTAGGAAGGACATTTCAAAATGATTTCGAAAAACTTAAGTTTAGTCTTTGGATTATACTTAGTTTTAGCTGACTTAACATATTTTTAACTATGTTAAGTGGCGATTCCAAACTTTTTCCAAAAGTCTTTGTTTAAGTCAATTTCAAGATCAAACCTAACCGCACTCGTCCTTCTAGGTGAATGAGTTTTAACGAGAGAGTACCATGCTTTTTCACTAGTCAAGAGGGCTTAGTTAAAAACCAAGGTGTGACACTCAACATAATATATTTTTTTAAACAAAGACATCACTTTGCAAGTACAAGATAAGAAGTAGCATTACTTTGCATTTCAACAAAAGAATGAAGGAAAAGAATAAAAAAGTGTCAAAGAAATATGTGGCTTTATAATGGGAAATTCATGGCTATCATGAAGAACAAGGGCCCATAATCATATCCCAAAGTACTTAACTAAATCATTTTATAGAGTACAATGGTCAATATCAAGATCAATACTCAACTCATGAATAAAATGCAAGCATAAAGAAGCTATTGAAGAAAATTAGGGTGAAGAATTAATTATTGAGTAAATTTAATTGCTTTGAAAGACGATAAATGTTCTAAAGCTTATAAGGTAGAAATCTCCACTAATATAAAGATGAAAATGCAAGAGATAGCACAAATGATGTTATAAAGCATGATTGTGAGCAATGATAATTCTCTCTACCAATGCAAGAATGAAACAAACCCCACAATGTGTGAGGTGTAAATAGTGAATCAACATCAACTTAAGTAAAGATACATGCAAAGATTCCTATCTTCTAATCTCAAGTGACAATTTCACAAGTAGTGTTGTGGTACCTCAGAAATAGACAATCAATACATCCACCATGAATAGTTAGAAATAAATATGAAAAGTAAATGGATAAATGTACCAAAGTAATAAAAGAAATGATACCGAGAGCATACAATACCTAAGTCTCTACCAAATGGTACAAATGGTCGAAAGATAACAATGTCATATCGCACCTGTAACTGCACAATCCATACATAAGAGATAAGGGTAATACATAGAAAGATATACAATAAAGCTCAAAAGTGACATCCATTATGAACAATAGAGTGCTTAGATACATGCAAGGAAGTGACGTGCTCATACAAATGGCATCTAACTTTACCTTTGATTAGAGGAAGTCATCAACAAAGGTTCAAAAGTAAAAATTTTCTAAAATAACAAATTTTTTTTTAAGGTGTATCACAAAGAAAACAAAATCAAGAATAGAGGTTAAGCCTCTATTACTACTCTTCACATCCCCCAACTTGAATGATGCATTGTTCTCAATGTATAAAGACAAAGCACAAATGAAATGAAAGGGTGAAAGAAGCGGAGCTACGGTGGCTAAATGCACCCCCCAACTAAAATGAAAACCTAACTAATAAAACAAAATAAAAGCAAAAAAATAAAAATAAAAACTATCTAAACTACTCCTACTTTTATACATAATTGGAGAGAGGATCACCCAACACCCTTAAGTGAAAATTTGTTATCATCCTTTAGATCCACTCTTGAAACTTGTGAAGAGTTCAAACAAGCATAATAATAGATAATTTCAACATCTTTGTTGAACTCAAGGATATTGCAATGAAGCACACAATGGTAGAAAGGGTCATGGAAGGTAGAGAGGGTAAAATGATCTTGCACAAAGGTGCCAAGTAAGCTAAAGTTATGAACTGCTTTATCTTCCCCTTCCTCTAGTTGTTTGATAAGGTGACTGATACTCAATTCTAATGTTGGGGCATAAATCTCCAAAGGCTCCGGGATATGAGAACTAGGTGCTAGAGGTGTAAAAGTATAAGTCTCATGACCCATAAAAATGTTAGGAATGCCCTTTATACCATTAATATCCTCCTTCCCATGTGAATCCCTAACATAAAAAAGAAGAACATTCTCATTAAAGGCAATGGTTTTCTCTAGAGGATTCTCACTCGCAACCTTCGTCGGCTGCTTGTTTCTTTCACTATCTTCCCTCTCACTCTCTTTTTGCTCAAAAGCCTCGATCATTGGCTTCACCTTCTTGGGTTCTTCATCCCTATTTCCATTGGCAATAATGTCCTTACTTACCTTAAGATTTTCTTTCCTAGACTCCAAATCTTGGGTAAAGATGGTTTGCTCTATAATATCCTTATTTCTAAGGTTAGTGATGGTATGAACTTGCTCGATGGGATAGACTTGCTCTTGGTTAGGGCTACAAATAGGATGGGTTTCACTAAAACTTTCTTGATTGGTGGTTCTTTCTTGGACATTCAAGGCTTCCAATAATAAGGTTATTTGACCTTTTAAGTTTGCTAACGTGCTTGTTGTCCATTCTAAATATGCTAGTTGAGGATCCTCCCCAAGAAACTCATTGGGTGGAGTATCGCGCCCCGATTTTCCGCACTCAAGAAAACACACAAGTGACAAAAACATGGTACTCTCTCATTATAACTCATCCTCCTAAAAAGACGAGTGCAACTAGGTTGGAATTGAATTTCATTTGATTAAGGACTTTTGGAAAAAGTTTAGAGTTGCTACTTAACTTTGTTAAGGTGAGTTAGGTCACCTAAAACTAAGTGCAATTCGAAGATTAAACTTAGGGTTTTTGAAAAACTTCCTTAAGGGAGGGTTTTTGGAGAAAACAGGTTGTTTGGCAATCTTTGGAAAATGTTTAAGCCCTTTTTAGAAAATGACTCCAGTTTTGGTCTTTGAAAACAATTGTTCTAGGTTCAGAGGTTGGTTACGTATAGAAAAGATGCACGAGGTTATCACCCTATCACGCCCTTGCAGTACCTATATGTCTATTCACCATAGGTTCAATCATTTAGAATCTTCAATTATTCAATGTCCACTACTATCTACTTAGAAAGAGAATTTTAGAAAGAGGTTTGATATGATGCATGACATGTAAGTACAAGAAAAGATTTGAAGCTTGAAAAAGGTTATGAAACTGAAAACTTAAAAAGGGTTGTGACCGCACTCATGAGGGCTGCCTACGTATCCTTTTGTTGGGAATTAAGTCAGTCGTAATTCGGACTCGGGGTCTAAGTAAAAATAGACACTTTGAGATTTTTGAAAAAGTTTAACTTGAAAAGGTTTGATTTGAAAAGAGTTTAATTTGAACTTTAAATAGAAGATTTGAAATTGAACTTGGAATTGAACTTGAGGATTTTGAAATTGATTTTGATTTAAAAATATTGAACTTTGAAGAAGAACTTAGACTTGATTTGGAACGATTGAGTTGAGTACTAAAAACAATTTGACTTGAATTGAAGTTTGAAAACCATCTTGGTTTAGAAAAGAGTTTTAGAAAAGTCTTTGAAAAGAATTGAAGCTTCTTAACTTTAGAGTTAGAATTGAACTAGGGTTTAGGTATCCTATGACTTAGGTAACGTAGGGTTGAAGCATACAATTGGATTGGTAAGACTTCATTTGATCTTGAAAAGTTGGATTAAGGAAAGTTTTGATTTTAGGAAACTTAGAATTAGGAAATATGGGATTTAGGAAAGATTAAGAAACCTTTTGATCTGATTTAGAAACACTTGACTTGGAATGGTTGGAAAAGATTTGACTTGAATATTTGATTTGAAAGAATTTCGAAAGTTAGAGTTTAGGAAAGATTGGATTTTGAAAAGCTTTGAATTAGGAAAGTTTTAAAATAGGAAAGTTTCATTTTAGGAAAGTGCCAAATTAAGAAAGTTTCATTTAGAAAAGTTTTTATTTTAGGATAGTCTTCATTTTAGGAAAGTTTTCAAATTAAGAAAGTTTTGGTTTTGGAAAGTTTTGAATTTAGAAAGATTTGAACTTTCGAAAAATTTGGAAGTTAAAATGTAGAAAGTTGAGATTTGGAAATGTTTGAATTTAAGAAATGTTTGAAAGTTTGAAATTAGGAAAGATTTGATCTCTATTTCTTAAAGTTGAAGATTAGATTTTATTTTCAAAAATAGATGATTTGATTTTGTTTCCAAAATTGGAGGATTTGATTTGGTTTCCTGAATTGGAAGATTTGATTTGACATGGAATTAGAAATGTTGAATTTTAAAAATCTTAAATTTGAAAATCTATGATTTGATGGAAAAAGAGATTTTGAAAATCTAAGATTTGATGTAGAAAATAGTTTTGGAAACCCATGATTTGAGGAAAAATAGGAAGTCATTATTTTATGAAAGGGAACTAGGGCCTCTTAATTATGGACTCTATGGCTTGACTTGGACTCCAAGACAATGAGTTTTTGGAAAGTAGAACTTTGAAAAAAGTTTTTAGGAAGTAGATTTGCAAAATTATTTGGAAAGAGATTTGAATATGGCTTTTACAAGTCTCTTGAATATCTCGCTTGCCTAAAACGATTCTAACCATGAAAAGATTATAACCATTCTAGGGTTGTGATTTTGAAAACAACTAGGATTTGAAATATAGACCATAATGATCACATTGAATATAACACTTTCTCTTAAAACAACCCTAACCATGGAATAGCTAGAATCATCCTAGAAGTGTGATTTTGAAAACAAGTTTGAAAAAGAAGATTTGAATGCAAGTTTTGAAAGAGAACCATGATGCAAGTTTGAAAACAGCTTTGAAAGCAATGTTGAATAGATGTATGAATATGACATGCATAATGTAATAGGGTCATGAACATATAAGGCTAGGCTTGATCACATAATCAAGGGGGCCGAACCCATACCATCAAAGGTTGAACTAGAAGAAAGCCCTCAGCACAGTGACCCTCATTGGAAAGAGAGAGGGCGATTACATAAAAGTAAATAGAAAACTAACTTTTTCTTCTTTAATGGATGCTTGGAGGGTTGTGTTTGAGTGTATAGAGTGTATGGAGACTAGGATTTGAGTGTATGAAGGCTAGGGTTTGAGAAGGCTTGAGAGATTTAGGGTTTTGAGAAAATTCGAGCTCTATTTTTAGAGAGGCAAAGCTTTTAGACTGATTTTGCAAACCCTTTTTATGTTGGGGGAAGGTCTGTATTTATAGGTAATTGAAACAGGAACTGGCACCTGTTGTAGTGGCGCCAGTGTAATTTTAACCCTCGCGCCACTAGGAGTGGCGCTAGGCCATTTATTGGCTTGGCACCACTACTAGTAGCACCGACCATTTAGGAAAGTTTTAAGCAGGCAAGAAATGTAACTTTTGACCCTTGGGATGCAGGGCAAAAGATTCGGACACCTTTCCTAGTGACTACCATGCAATTTTTGGCTTGGCTCCACTAGGAGTGACTCTGGAAGGTTCGAGAATGATCCAGAAGGCCGAAAATAGACAGGAACCCTTGAAAGAGTGTCCTGGAGGTAACAAACTTAAGCAATAATGCTGAAATATTTGAAAAGGGTGATTGGCCCACAAGGGACAAAACAATCATTTGATTCGGGAAAACACTGGAATGGACCTAGAGTGACCCGTGAGGAGACTAGAAGGTTAGAAACACTATAGAGAGTGTTTTGAGGGGTTCCTAGTTTGATATCCAGAGCCGTGTGGTTGGAAAAGGTGATCGGCTCACTAGGGACAAAATAGTCATTTTGCACCAGGCTTACCGGAATAGACTCAAAATGATCCAGAAATGTGTTGGAAGGTTGAGAATACTATTAAAAGCATCCTCGGGGGTAACCGGTTTGATACTAGAGCCGGTGTGGTTCCCGGAGGCGATCGGATTGTAAGCACCACCCCATTTTTGACCGCTCAACAGTCTACACTCCGTCCAGACTTGTTTTCAAGTCATTTTGGGCATATTCCAATCGAAACCAATTCTCTAGGTCCAAATTCCGTCTTTCCATCGCTTCGCAGGCCTGTCAGGCCCAAATAGAGGCAAAATGACCAAAATGCCCTTAGGGGCATTGTCCTTTCTTATTCCAATTCCAATCTCTCTCTCGAGACAGTTTATTCCTCGAGACGGTCCGAGTAGCAAAACTACTCACAAAACCGTTAGAGTAGCGGAAATACTCACAAAACCGTTAAGAGTAGCGGAAGTACTCACAAAACCGTTAGAGTGGCGGAAACACTCACAATCTAGGCACGTCTCTTCGGAGACTGTAAGACCCCTTTCCAATCCCTCTCTCGAGACAGTTTATTTCTCGGGACGGTCCCAATTTAGGCACGTCTCTTCGGAGACGGTAAGACCCTTTCCAATCCCTCTCTCGAGACAGTTTATTCCTCGAGACGGTCCGAGTAGTGAAACTACTCACCAAACCGTTAGAGTAGCGGAAATACTCACAAAGCTGTTAGAGTAGCAGAAATACTCACAAATCATCAACCCCGTCCGAGTAGCGGAAATACTCCCAAATCATCAACCCCGTCTGAGTAGCGGAAATACTCACAAAACCGTTAGAGTAGCGGAAATACTCACGAATAGGTCGATATAGGGAATTGGCAACAAATCCCTGTGTCACGACGACCGCCGTTAGAGTGGCGAAAACACTCAAAACCCAGGTCAACACCCGTGTTCGTTAGCTCACTTCGGTGAAAAATGACCAGACTACCTTTAGGACCTTTTCCGAGATTTTCCGATCAAGATGACCCTTTTGCCCCTAAGCATCCGAATGCCCCGGGAACCACACCGGCTCTGGGTATCAAACCGGTAACCCCCTGAGACTACTTTTCATAGTATTCTCAATATTCCTTTACCTTTCCGGATCATTCCGAGTCAGTTCCGGCCAACCGGATACAAAATGACCGTTTTGCCCCTAAAGGGCCGGTCTCCTTCTTCGACCACACCGGCTCTGGGTATCAAACCGGTAATGTCTCGAGAATACTTTTTATGGTGTTCTCGACCTTCCTTTACCTTTCCGGATCATTCCGAGTCAGTTCCGGCCAACCCGGTACAAAATGACCGTTTTGCCCCTGGAGGGCCGGTCTCCTTCTTCGACGACACCGGCTCTGGGTATCAAACCGGTAATATCTCGAGAATACTTTTTATAGTTTTCTTGACCTTCCTTTACCTTTCCGGACCATTCCGAGTCAGTTCCAGCAAACCCGGTACAAAATGACCGTTTTGCCCCTGGTGGGCCGATCTCCTTTTTCGACCACGCCGGCTCTGGGAATCAAACCGGCAACCTCCGGGAACATTCTAAATAATTTTTTTAGATCCCAAGTCTTCTTCCAGGACAATCCGAGTCTGTCCCGGCAGTTTCCTAGTCCGATTGACCGTTTTGCCCCTAAAGGCTCGGTCAACCTTTCCGACCCACCTTATCTTCATTTTTCAAGTTAAATACCTCCAGGACACTATTTTGAGTGTTCTTGCTCCTTTTCAGCCTTCCGGGTCATTCCCGGCTCCTTCAAATCATTCCCGGACTTTCCGGAGTCACTTTCAGTGAAGCCAGGCTAAAAATTGCATGGTAGTCACTAGTACAGGCGCCCAAATTTAGTCAAAGATACATTGCTTGCTGACCTTAAATCTTTCCTAATTGGCTGGCGCCACTAGTAGTGGCCCCAAGCCAAAAAATGGCCTGGCGCCACTCCTAGTGGCGCCAGTGTAAAGTTTGCCCTGGCGCCACTACAATAGGCGCCAGGTTTGTCCTCCTTCTATAAATACAGAGCCTCATTCAACGTGAAAAGGGTCTGTAAAATTAACCTAAAAATCCTATATTTCGATATATAGAGCTCGAGCATCTCCAAAACCCTAGCCTCCCTAGGTTTTCCCAAACCCTAGCCACTATACACAAACCCTAGCCTCCTATACACTCATACAATTCCCTATACACTCATACACTAGCCTTCAACCACTCTTTGAAGACTTGAAGAGCTGCCATCCAAAGCTTGAAGACAACTCTTGAAGACTGAAGGTGAAGATCAAGACAAAGATCGAAGACCGAAGACAGCGCGGCGCGCAAAATAAACAAGATACAAGGTAGGCTCCCTATTTAAATTTCTGCACTTCCCCCCTCTCTCTTCTCTCTCCTAACCCACTTGGGTTTTCTCTATTTTAATCCCCCATCTCTTTCCCCCCCTTTCTTTGCATGCTTGAAATAAGGGGACTCCCAGTCCATGTGTAGGATTAGACTATTGGAGAGTCACCGTGTCGGGGGCTTTCTTCTAGTCTAACCAAAGACCACGTGGGTCCGGCCCCCTTGATTATGTGGTGAAGCCTTAGCCTTGTATGTTCACGACCCCAAATTGCATTGTGCATATCATAATCTTGCATCTTCCAAAAACCGTTTTCAAAGTTGTTTTTCAAAACGTTTTCAAACTTGTTTTTAAAATTGCATCAAAATCTCTTTTTCAAAAACATGTTTTCAAAATCACAATTCTAGGGTAATTCTAGCCTTTCCATGGCTAGGGTTGCTTTAGGAAAGTATTACATTAAAAGTGACCTTTTTGGTCTGTATTTTCAAACCTTATTGTTTTCTAAAACCACTTTCTTAAAGTGGTTCTAGCCCTCTTTTGGTTAGAATCGCTTTAGGGGAGTGAGATGTTTTTATACCTTCTAAAAACTCTCTTTTCAAAAAGTCTTTCTTCCAAAAAATCTCTTTTCCAACATACTTTCTTAAAACTCTTCTCTCCAAAATGGTTTTCAAAAACTCCCCTCCAAAATCTATTTTTCAAAACCCCTTTTTTTTCAACTCCTTTCCAAAACTCTCTCTCTTAAAAATTCACTTTCCAAAAACGCTCCCTAAAAATCTTTCTAAAAACTCTCTTTTCCAAAATTTTCCTTCTAGAAACTCTCCTCTAGGATCTTCTTTCCAAAATCTACGTTTCTAAAAACGCACTTTCCAAAACTCCTTCTCTTTAAAATCTTTTTCCAAAAACTCCCTCTTCAAATTCACTTTTCAAAATTTCCTCCCTAGGATTCCCTTCTAGAAAACCTTTGTTTTCAAAAACGCGTTTTCCAAAAACTCTTTCCTTAGAGCCCAAGTCAAGCCCTAGAGTCCACAATTAGGAATCCCTAATTTTCTTTCCAAAAACGTGATTTTCCAAACTTTGCCCCAAACCTAGGTTTCCATAACCTTTTGTTTTCACATCCAAACTCTACACGTTTTCAAAACCTCGTTTCTACGTCAAAACTACAATTTTTCAAAACTAGGGTTTCTAGAATTTCCCTTTCCAAATCCTTGCCAAATCCTATCTTCTCTTTAAGAAACCAAATGAAATCTCCCTGTTTAGGAAACTAGATCCCATCCTCCGTTTTTGGAAACAAAATCAAATATTTTCTTTTAAGAAACCAAATCCAGTCTCTTCTTAATCCAAACCTTTCCTAATTCGATTCCTTCCTAAACCATAAGTTTCCTAAACCTAAACTCTAAATCTTTCCTTAAATTTCAAAATCCAACTCTTTCTTAATTCAAATCCTTCCTAAACTTTCACTTTCCTAAATCTTAAGTTTCCTAAACTTGAACTTAAAAATCTTTCCTAAATTTTAAAACTCAACTTTCAAATCTTTCCTAATTCAACCCTTTCCTAATTCAACCCCCTTTCCAAATCTTAACTTTCTAAATTTAAGCTTTTAAACCTTTCCTAAATTCAAACCTTTCTTAATTTCAAGATTTTCTAAAACTCTAAAATTTTCTAAAATCTTAAATCTTTCTAAACCCAAAACTTTCTAAATCCTAAACTTTCCAAATTTCAAATCTTTTCAAATCCAAAGTTTCCTAAATTCAAAACTTTCTTAAGTTAAATCTTTCTAAACTTCCAAGCTTTCTAAATTCTAAACTTTCCCAAACTTCAACATCTTTCCAAATCCAAAACTTTCCTATTTTCAAAACTTCCTTATTTCCAAAACCTTTCCTTTTTCAAAACCTTCCTTAAAATGAGACTTTCGTAAGTTGAAACTTTCTTAATTCAAACATTTCCTAAATTGAAAACTTTCCTTTTTCAAACCTTTCCCAAAATGAAACTTTCTTATTTTCAAAACTTCCTTGTTTTCAAAACTTTCCAAATTCAAAACTTCCCTTTTTCAAACATTTCTAAATTCAATACTTTCCCATTTCAAAACTTTCCTAATTTCGAAACTTTCCAAAAGTGACACTTTCCTAATTTCGAAACTTTCCAAAAACGAAACTTTCCTAAATCGGACTTTTCCTAATTCAAACGTTTCCTAAATCCAATCTTTTCCTAATCTCCTAAACCTTCTAAGTAGGGTCAAACCTTTCCTAAGTCTAGGTTTCCTAAACCTCCATTTTTTCAAAACCAAGTTTTTTTTTCAAAATCAATCTTTCCAAAGCAAGTCCAATCTTCTCAATTTCAATTTCTAATCTCCTCTTCTAAATCTCAAATCAAATCCAGTTTTCAATTCAATCTCTCTCTTTCAATTCAATCTCTCTCTTTTCAAATCAATCTCTTTTCAATCGGACTCTTGTCCGAACTACGACTAACCTGATTCCCCCAAAGGGATACGTAGGCAACCTTCATAGGTGCGGTCACAACATTTTTCAAACTTTCAATTCCACCCTCATGGGTGTGGTTTTCAAAATCTTTTCAAATCTCAAATTCCAATCTACTTTCAAACTTCCAATTTCAAATTTCTATTTCCAAATTTTCAAACTTTCCAATTTCAATTCCATCTCTTCAAATCTATTTTCAAATCAAATCAATCTCTTTTTAAATTTATTTTTAAATTCTTTTCTATTGCACTTGCATATCATGCATCATATTTTTCAAACATTATTTTTCTAAAGTGAAATAGGATTGAACACGAGTTAGTTAAAGACTCTCATAGGTGAATCTAGGGTAGATTGACATGTAGGTACCGAAAGGGTGGAGTAGGGTGATAGCTTAGTGCGTCTTCCCTACACGTAATCAACCTCCGAGCTTAGAATCACTGTTTTCAAAGACCAAAAGGAGTTATTTTTCAAAAAAAAGGGCTAAATGTTTTCCAAAGGTTGCCAAACAACCTGTTTTCTTAAAAACCCTCTCTTGAGGAGATATTTTCAAAATCGTTTTTCAAAACCTTAAGTGTAGTTTTCGGATTATGCTTAGTTTTTAGGTGACCTAACTCACCTCAATTAAGTTAGGTGGCGACTCCGAATCTTTTTCAAAAACCCTTTATTCAAATCAAATTTTCAATTCAAACCTAGTCGCACTCATTCTTCTAGGAGGGTGAGTTCTAACGAGAGAGTACAGCATTTTTCCCGCTTGGGTGAGTATTCCTCGAGTGCGAAAAATCTGGGCGCGACACGGATGCCTAGGGGTAAATAGTCATTTTGACCAGATGGTCTCGGAATTGATCAGGAATCGATTGGAAGGCACTTGAACATGTCGGATTGTCTTTGGGATAATCTTGGAAGGGTGGACTTACCGCTCTGAGAACTTAGGTACTTTCTCGAGAAGCATGCTAGAAGGGCCTAAGGGGCAGTTTGATCATTTTTCACCGGAGTGGGCTATTAGGCACTAGTGTTGACCTATATTTTGAGTGTTTCCATCACTTTGACGATATGTGACGAGTTGATTTCTAAAGATATCCCGTCCTTTGGTAAACGTGTCACGGCCAACAGACATGTATAGTTTCGTGACATAGGGGTTTATTGGCAATTCCCAATGTCGACCAGTTTGCAAGTGTTTGCGTCACTCTGACGGTTGCAATGTTTGTGAGTGTTTCCGTCACTTTGATAGTGTGCATTCATTTTGAAGATTGCTTGATCTTGAGAAACTGTTGGATGTTTTTATCGTCTGAGGGATCAACTTTCTCGAAAGACATGTTGGATAACAGACATTCTACATTAGCGAGTTAGTAGGTGCCAGAAGTGAACCGTTCTATAGTCTCGGGGACTTAGGTTTCATCCTAGTCAACAGGTTTGAAGGGAATTATCATTTTGAGGAGCTTTCTCAAAAAACGTGCCGTGCTAGATGGACTTACTGTCTGAGGGATTAAATTTTTTGTAAGACGTGTCAAATTAAGTTTGACTAGTCTGGATTAGAATTGGAATTGGAATCGAATTTGAGATTAGAATAGGGAATTACCGTCTTTAGGAAGACGTGCTAATTAGAATTTGATTGAGTAATGTCCCAAGGACATTTTGGTCATTTTGCTTTTATTGGGCCCAGCAGGCCTGGGAAGCAGTTGATTGATTGGATTGAGTTTGGAAAGCCGATTTGGGCTTAAACATGTTTGTGTTTGTGTCAGTTTAAATGTGAGTCCGGTTAGGCCGAAGATTACCGAGCAAGCAAAAATGAGGTGCTTACATTAAGTCAGCACTTGGTGAGTTGAGAAATTGCTCGTTCGAGTGAATCACTTCTTAAGATGTTATATGTTAAACTCCCATAAAAGAATTGGCATCGCGATTAAAGTATAAAATTTGGTGAGTACTAAAGTCGATTTCCTCGAGGACCAAGCCAAATATAGGCTACCAACACTTAGAGAACACAAACCTACCTTGAATTGAATTGTAACTAAGTAAATTGAATCTAAGTAAAAGAAACCAAAAATATTATTGATGTTGGAAGAGAGGTTGATTAACTTCTAATGCAAAACAATTAAAAACAATTAACTAACAACTAAGCAAGTAATTAAAATCTATATTTAGAGACAATGAAAAAGGGTTTAGATACAATTGATTCAATTAACCAAGTCCAATAAGAGTTTCAATAGGGGATTTGATAACTCAAATCAAGGATCACTCCGTGGATCCTTGATTTGGAGGATTTAGACCATAAAACCTTGGATTCATACTTAATTGAGAATAGAAATATTATCCATTGATAGAATCATAGAAACAAACCTTGGGTTTGTGCAATCCTTATACCAATTGAAGAATTGTGCATAGGAGTTACCAAATTGTGTTATGAATCTAAGTTTTTGTATAGATCCAAACTCAATTAAGATGATTTAAAGAAATCATAGGATAGATCATTAAAATTTAGTTACCTCCATTGAAATCCTTGAAGATCTTTGGTGTATCTTCATAATTACATCCAAGTATATGATTAGCTACTTGATTCCATGATAATGTACTTGAAGAAATGTAGATCTAGCATTGATTGAAGAAAATTAAAGTGTTTGTTTACAAAGAAAGTAAAAGAAAGTGCAAGAAACTAAACAAAAATTACAAGTTCTATCTTTACACTACTCCTACAAGTCTCTAAAAACTCTCAGAGTATGCAAAAATTGAAGAGAGCCCCAAATAAAGCCAAAAATGGCCTTAAAAAGGCTTAAACAAATAAAGCTATTGTCTACCGTGAGCACAGTCTTCATACGGTTCAATTTATGCCAAAGTAGGCTTTATGGATCTCCAAAACCCTACAGGACCGTTCGCACGGTTAGTGTAAGCACCCCATTTTTACCCGCTTAGGAATCTCCAGTCCGTTCGGACTCATATTCAAACCAACACATACATATTCAAGTTCAAAATCAATTTTTCAGACTCACTCTAGTCAATCAATCGCTTCGCGGGCCTATTGGGCCCAATAAAGGCAAAATGATCAAATTCCCCTTGGGGCATTGCTCGATCCAATTCCAGTTGGCACATCTTCTTAGAGATGGTAAGTCCCCATTTTAATCTCAAATTTAATTTCAAATCCATGTCCAATTCAAATCAAATCTAGCACGCCTTTTGAGAAAGTTGATCCCCTCAAGCGGTAAGACCATCCAGTCTGGTACGTTTCTTGAGAAAACTCTTTAGAATGGTAAGTCCCTTCAAACTCGTTGACAAGGACGGAATCCAAGTCCTTGAGATGGTAGAACAATCCACCTTTGGCACCTGTTAGCCCGCCAATGAAGAATATCCATTATTCGACACGTCTTTCGAGAAAGTTGATTTCTTAGACGATAAGTCCACCTAGTAGCTTCCCAAGATCCGGCAGTCTTAGGAATGAACGCAAACCGTCAGAGTGGCAGAAACACTCGCAAACATCGCAACCGTTAGAGTGGCGGAAACACTTGCAAATAGGTTAACATCGGGAATTGCCAACAAAACCCCTATGTCACGGGACTGAACCCGCCTTATGGTCATGACACGTTTACCAAAGGACAAGATAATTTTGGAAACCAACTCATCACAGATCGTTAGAGTGGCAAAAACACTCAAAACCCGGGTCAACACTAATGCTTGCTAGCCTAGTCCGGTGAAAAATGACCAAACTGCCCCTTGGGCCTTTTTTAGCACGTTTCTCGAGAAAGTATCTAAGTCCTCAGAGTGATAATTCAACCCTTCTAAGATCATTCCAAAGACGATCTGGCATGTTCAAGTGTCTTACAGTCGGTTCCGGACCAATACCGAGACTATTCGATTAAAATAACTATTTTGCCCTTAAGCTTCCGAACACCTCTGGGAACCACACCGGCTCTTGGTATCAAACTGGTAACCTCCTGAGAATGCCTTTAATAGTATTCTCAACTTTCCAATACCTTTTTAGATTATTCCGAGTCTATTTTGGCAAACTTGGTGCAAAATGACCGTTTTGCCCTTAATAGCTCGGTCGACCATCCTGACGTGATTTTCATGCCCGTTAACACCATGACACTATTTCAAGGGTTTTTGCCTATTTTCGGCCTTCCAAACCATTCCCGGCCTTTCGAAATATTCTCGGACCGTCCAGAGTCACTCTAAGTGAAGTCAAGTAAAAAATTACATGGTAGTCACTAATACAGGCGCCAAAATCTTTTGTCTTGCATATCAAGGGTTGAAAGATATGTTCCTTATCGACCTTAAAAGTTTTCTAAGTGGCTAGTGCCACTAGCAGTGGCGCCAAGCGAAAAATTGGCCTAGTGCCACTCCTAGTGGTGCTAGAAGGAAATTTTGCCTAGCACCATTGTAACAGGCTCTAGGTCAATCTTGTATCTATAAATATAAAGCCTCCACCTACGAGAAAAGGGTTGGCAATCTAAGTCTAGAAACTCTGTTTCTCTGCATACAGACCTCAAACTCTCTCCAAATCCTAGCTTTCTTTGGCCTCTTCAAACCCTAGCCTCTATACACTCTAAAGTTAGCCTAAATACACCTCATACACTCATATACAAGCCCTCAACATCCATTGAAGATTGAAGTGCTGCAAGTTCGAAGCTTTCAAAGTCCAAGAAAAACAAAGCAAAATAAAGCAAACAAAGCAAAGAATATATGAAGTTGGTTTTCTTTTCACGTTTACGTAATTTCCCCCTCTCTCTTCTCTCTCCCAACCTACTTGGGTTTTCTTCTATTTGAATCCCCATCTTCTTCCATCCTTTTCTTGCATGCTTGGAATAAAGGAGCCTCCAATTTATGTGTAGGAAGGATGGTTGAACGTCACCGTGTTGGGGGTTTTCTTTTAATTCAACCTTAGACTATGTGGATTCGGCCCTCTTGATTATGTGGTGAAGCCAACCTTGTATGTTCATGACCTTACTTACATTGTGCATATCATATTCATTCACCTACTCAAAATTGTTTTCAAAGTTTGCATCAAAATCCTCTTTCAAACTTACAATCCAAATCTTGCTTTCAAAATCACACTCCTAGAGTGATTCTAGCCAATTCATGGTTAGGGTCGCATTAGGAAAGTGTTATATTTATTGTGACCATCAAGATTCATATTTTGGGTGTAAACTCTAATTTTTTTTCCATTGAAACCACAATCTCAGGATGAGTCTAGCCATTTCATGGTTAGGGTTGTTTTTGGAAAGTGTGATATTCAATGTGATTAAATTGGTCCATATTTCAAATCCATGTTATTTTCAAAACCACCAACTTAGAATGGTTCTAATCTTTTAATGGTTAGAATCGTTTTAAGAAAGTGAGCCTTCAAAAGATTTCAAAAGTCCATATTCAAAACCTTTTCAAAATTGTTTTTTAAAATACTTTCTAAAAGCTTTCTTCAAAATTCACTTTTTAAAATCTCTCTTCAAGTTTCCTGCCTAGAAACTCTCTTCAAAAGGTCTACTTTCCAAAAACTCTTTTTCTTGGAGTCTAAGTCAAGCCATAGATCCCATGGTTAGGAAAACCTAATTTTCTTTCCCGAAAACATGACTTCCTCTTTTATTTCAAATCAAAGTTTTCAAAAACCATCTTTTACATTCAATCCTAGATTTCCAAAATCTCTTTCTCTACACAAAATTATAGCTTTCCAAATCCTAGATTTTCAAAATTTAACCTTTCTAATTCTATGTCAAATCTAATCTTTCAAATTAGGAAATCAAATCAAATCTTCTACTTTAGGGAATAGAAATAAAATCTTTCCTAATTCGCACATTTCTTAATTCTAAACCTTTCCAAAATTCAAATCTTTCTAAAATTCTAAAACTTTCTAAATTTCAAATCTTTCCACAATTGACATCTTTCTAATTCAAGACTTTCCTAAAATGGAACCTTCCTATTTCAAAACTTTCTTAAGTTCCAAACTTTCCAAATTTCAAAACTTTTCTAAGTTCAAACTTTCTAAATTCAAAACTTTCTTAAAATGAAACTTTTCTAAAATCAAACTTTCCTAATTTGGCATTTTCCTATTTAAAAAATTTCCTAATTCGAAGATTTTCAAATCCAATCTTTCTTAAACCTTAAATTTTCTAAACTCCTTCAAATCAAATAATCAAGTGTTTTCAAATCAAGTCAAATATCTTTTCAAATCTTCCTTGAATCCACCTTTCCTCATTCGAACCTTTCCTAAATTCAACTTTCTAAAATTGAACTTTTTAAGTCTAAATCAAATCCTTTCTTAATTCAACAACATATTTTAATCTTAGGTTACATAAACCCTATAAAGCCAAATCCTAGTTCAACCCTAACCCTAAAGTTAGGAAGTCTCAACTCTTTTTTAAAAGCTTTTTCTAAACCAAGATGGTTTTTCATCTTTAATCTAAATCCAAGATGTTTTCAAAATCTCAATCTCTCCAAAAAGTCCAAGTTTTCTTTCCAAGTTCAAAGCCTTTTTCAAGTCTAAGTTCAATTTCAAATCAAATTTCAATTTTCAAATCTTCTATTCCAAGTTCAAATCAAACTCTTTTCAAATCAAAGTCTTTTTGAATCAAATCTTTTCAAAACTTCAAAGTGTTTATTTTCAATTGGACTCTTGTCCGAACTATGATTGACCTGATTCCCAAAAACGGATACGTAGGCAACCCTCATGGGTGCGGTCATAACCTTTTTCAAACTTCCAATTCCATGATCTATTTCAAGTTTCTAATTCTAAAATCTATTTTCAAATCTCCAAATCTAATTTCTAAAATCTTCTTTCCAATCTAAAATCAAATCTATCTTTTCAAATCTATTTCCAAAATCAAATCAAGTCTTTTCAAATCTATTTCCAAAATCAAAACCTTTTTCTTGCACTTACATATCATGCATCATATAGTTCTTTTCTAAAGTGGATAGTTTTGGACATTTATTAATCAAAGGTTCTGAATGAGTGAACCTATGGTGAATAAACATGTAGGTACCGCAAGGGTGGTGTTGGGTGATGACTTAGTACATCTACCCAACACGTAACCAACCTTCGAACCTAGGATCACTGATTTCAAAGATCAAATGGAGTTATTTTCAAAAAGGGCTTAAATATTTCTAAGGTTGCCAAACAACCTATTTTCTTAAAAACCTTGTCTTGAGAAAATTTTTCAAAACCTTTTTCAAAAACCCAAAGTTTAATCTTCGGATTGCTTAGTTTTAGGAGACATAACTCACCTTAATCATATTAGGTGGTGACTCCAAATCTTTTCTAAAAGCTCTTAATCAAATCAATTTCTAATTCAAACCTAGTTGCACTCATCCTTCTAGGAGGATGAGTTCTAATGAAAGAGCACTCTGTTTTTCTCATTTGTTTTTCTCGAGTGCGAAAAATCGAGGCGCGACAATTAGCCTACGGTCCGCGACCGTGTGCATGCTTTAGAGGCCGTGTGCACAGTTGATCAAAATGGGCAAATATTGAAAAGTTATATGAAAATCGATATATTATGGACTCTAGTAGGACTTCTGGTTTGAGAGATAGAGCTCTCCAAAGTTTCAGTTCTGCGCGCTTTAACAACTTGTACTCTGGCAGCTTCTTATTGAAAGCTCATTCTCCTTTTGATCGAATTCCATCCAAAGCCATCCAATTTAAGCTCAAAACTTATATAAAGAAAAGTTAAGTTAGTTAACACTAAAATCTAACTAAAAAGACGTATAAAATTCTAAACTAAGGCTAACAAAGAACAAGTTAAAGTGTTATAATTGTACTTTTGGAGTGCAATCACCGAGCTCTCAATGAGTTGGGCGATCGCTCGGCCGAGCGCTCGATGGTGCACTTTTTTGCCCTTTCTTCTAAAATTAAGGTCCATTCCCTACAATTACATCAAAAAGGCATATTTAGGACAATTCAAGGATAAAATATTAGTCTAATACCTAAACTAGAGCTAACAATCCACTAATTAGGGGATTGAGATTATAGTTTTGGAGTGTATTCAATTTCCACATCGTGTTCAAAAGGCTTGGCGACCTGTTTGAACACACGTTTGAATACCCATCTAACGCACTTCAAACGCCATGTTCAAGCCTTTAAAACTTCTAACACACATCAAACCTAATTCAAATGGGCTTTCATTCTCTCTGATTTTTTTTAACGCTTACAGTCCCGTTCGAATGCCTTTTTTACCGTTCGGACACTTTTCCTCTTTTTAGTCCGAATTTGCCCTTTTTCATCCAAGATTCCTGTCTACATAAAACATACTAAGTTAGAAATGAATTAGGAATCAAACTACATAAATACTCCTACTCTAGGTCTAATAAAGAACTAGTTAAGACATAGTGATTGCACTTTTTGAGTATAATCACTAACTCAAATCATTGGCTTTGCCTTGAGCCTTTGATTTGGTAGATTTAGCGATTAAAAATAATGAAATCAGTAATAATCAACTTAGATTTGTAAACAATGAGATTCTTCTGTTCATACCATCAATATAAGCAACCCCAATACCAAATTTAAGTTTTGTGCATAAGCACTTAAAAACTTAGTCAAGAACACAAGATTTTGAGGAGATCAAAGAAAAGATTATCAAAGATTTAATCCAATGATAAGTAACTCTGGAATTATAATCAATTTAAATCATAGATTCATACCATAGACCTAAGCAATCAATACACCAAATCTAGGGTTTGTGCTTAAAAATTACTAGGCTTAGTAAAAAATTTAAGTTTTCAAAGAGATCTAGGGTTTAATTATCAAGAATTAAGAGGTTTAAAGGATAAAACCAATGTTTTGAAACCTGGACCATTGAGTGAATTGAAATATTGGCAAGGTTACGGGTCATCGGTTCAACCGTTGGTTTAACCGAAATTGACTAGGGATGTCATACTTACGTCATATATATAGTTAAAATTGTGAATAATATATAAACATAAGTATTAAAATTATGAAAAGGCATTTCAGACACTAAGTGTAACATAGAGGTTTAAAGATTTGGTGCGTATGCTAATGCACTTGTGACCCCTACAAAAGTGGAGGTTATCTTTTGATATTTTAGTATTTTTCTAAGGACTAGCAAAAAACTGTTTAGGTGTGTGATTGCGCTCCAAAAGTACAATTATAAGACCTTAACTTGTACTTTGTTACCCTTAGTTTGGGATCGTATATGCCTTTTTAGTTATATTTTAGTATTAATTAAGTTTATTTTTATTTTTATAGGTTTTGAGCTTAAATTGGAGGACTTCAGATGCATTTTGGACATAGTTTTCAAGAGGATGTTGTCAGAGTACAAATATATCTCTCAAACCAATTCAGTTATATGGTTTGAACGTCAGTTCAGACACGGGCTGATCCGTCAGAACGGTTTATGAAAATCTGCGAATTTCTCTCCCTACAAAATTTGGGTGTTCTTTTTTAGGAGATAGTTTTACAAAGTTTGAGGGTTCTCTGGAGAGCTGTAGGAGTAGATTAGAGTATAACTTTACAAAGTTTTCATACTTTTTCAATTCTTGTGATTCTTAGTCTTTCAATAAATTAACATATATATTTACGTATCTATTATGTTTAGGAGTAGCTAAATCCTATCTTGAAATCAATTGTGAAGATTGATTGAAAATCTCGAATGAAACAATGGAGGCAATTAGGGTTTCAATGTTTTTATCTTCTTTTTTTTTTTTTTCTAATTCTTCGGGAGTAAACCCTAGATATTTTTGAAAACTTAGATGTCGGATTATTCTCGGTAATATTTATGCACGAACCTTAGTTCGGTATATTTACTGCATAATTCGATGGTACGCATTTATGATTCTAAAAATGATTTATTCTAAGTTTGATTGTTAAAGAATAACTGTTTTTATCGCTAAATCATTTGAATCAAAGACTCACGACGCAGTCAATGATTTGAGTTATTAGAAACCTCCTGTGAAATTCCGTGTGAAGCAACTGATTGAAACAATTGATTTCGAGACTTTTTTTTATTAGTTTCAAATTGTTTTCGTAGTTTAGATTAGATAAATCGACCTCTTCAAAACTATTTTCTTTTTATTTTATTGGAGTGCTCCCTTAAGGTTTTTGAACCAAGATAAGTTTTTCTGAATGCACTAGTCCTTGTTCCCTGTGGATTGACCTCGAACTTCATTGAGTAATTGTTACTACATCGCGACTGTACACTAGCGGTTATTTATCGCATGTTTTTGGAGCAATCATGAAGACAATCAATAGTAATAAATTTTGCACAAATAATAAGTTAAATTAAATAAAACCTATAACATTCTCCATATCAAAGAACTCACAACAATTATATCAACAAAAAAAAAAAAAAAATAGCACTCATAATAAAGAATGAACCTAAATTAAATCAGGGTAACATTAGCTGATAATTCAAGTAATCTTACATATGTGAACTTAGACTTTGTATAAATCCCTCCACAGCAATCCTTGAGAAACCAATTTTGGATGTAATTCCCTAATGTTCTTGCTTTATCATCACTGGCTATTCCACATCACAACCAAACACAACATATTCGCATAGATCACATTGTTGATAATATTGCATTGAGAGAGGCTTTCCCATCACACTAAAATATTCCCACAACTCATGCATAATTCTCCCTCGTAGTCAAATGTCAAAGGGGATTTCTGGGCAATCGGCATAGGCCAATCAAAAAGCATCAAAGTGTAAGCAACCTACCAAAGAATTAAAGAGAGAGAGAGAGAGAGAGAGAGAGAGAGAGAGAGAGAGAGTACCTAGTGGTGGATAGTGAAGGCAGATAGAGCAGTTACAGAAGACATCGAAGGGAAGGGACGTGCTGTCGATCTGATCTGAAAGTCTAAAATAAAAAACCTAAAATTTTGCCCCCTTTTATACATGTGTTGAATTGGCGGGTTCTATGGGCATT
Organism: Euryodendron excelsum; assembly: GCA_033060915.1. NCBI lineage: Eukaryota > Viridiplantae > Streptophyta > Magnoliopsida > Ericales > Pentaphylacaceae > Euryodendron > Euryodendron excelsum. Next base: position 19,734,350 of record CM065398.1, read on the forward strand.
TTAGGTAAACGATTTTCGGTTCAAGCACTATTTTTGATGGGTTTGCCTGTTTTTTTACCAAAACTAGTTTAGAGGGTTGATCAAACCGTTTCTTAGACCGATTGATGGTTCAACCAGTTGAATGGGCCAATCCGGTTCAGTTTTCAAAATATTGGATAAAACAATGATAATTCAGTTACCTTAATTAAAAACTTTAAGATCCTTGGATAATCTTCAGAATTGTCTCCAAGAATTGAATTAGCTACTCATTATCACTATAAAAATCTATTTAAATTAAAGAGCAATTGAATTTATTAACTAGAAGATGAATTACAATGGAGTCTAAGTGTTTCCCTGTCTAAAAGCTCTCAAAACTACTAAATAAAACGTTAAAAAAAAAGTTTACTAAAGTCTAGATCTCAAAATTGGGCCCAAAATTCCCTTAAAATAGGTTAAACCCATTTTAGGCTGACTTGCACTAAACAGTGTCTTTGAATAATCCCATGCACAGGATGGCAAATCAGTATAAACTTGGTGACCTCTGGGGTTGAATCCTCAGGGAATAGTTGACAAGTTGAAGAGACTAGACCACTCTCTAAATTGCACACAAAATCTCACTAATTACTTCTAAAAAACCAAAAATTATATCTTGGAAGTTAAGTTGTTTATACTAAACTAACTTAGACTCCATTGTTCAAACCAACTCCTTCACTCGGAATTCCAATTGAGATATTTTATAACTCAAATCATTTACTACGTCGTGAGTCTTTGATTCGAAAGATTTAGCATTAAAAACGTTTATTCTTTAACAATCAAACATAAAATAAATTAGGTTTAGAATCATAGATGCATACCATAGACTTGTCGCCAAGCACAATCAAACATCTAAGATTTCATACATATTTACTCTAGATTGAATCAGTTTGAGAAGCAAAAATGCATACCACCGATTTATGTAGTACATATACTGAACACAGGTTCATGCATAAGTATTACTGAACGTAGTCAAACATCTAGGTGTCGCGCTCAGATTTTTTGCACTCGAGGAATACACACAAGCGAGAAAAATGTTGTACTGTCTCGTTAGAATTCATCCTTCTAGAAGAACGAGTGCAACTAGGTTTGAATTGAAAATTGATTCGAATAAAGGGCTTTTGGAAAACATTTGGAGTCGCCACCTAACTTGATTAAGGTGAGTTAGGTCACCTTAAAACTAAGCACAATCCGAAGATCACACTTAGGATTTTTGAAAATGATTTTGAAAATACTTCCTGAAGAGAGGGTATTTAAGAAAATAGGTTATTTGGCAACCTTTAGAAAATATTTAAGCCATTTTTTTAAAAAGAATAACTCCATTTTGGTCTTTTAAAATCAGTTATCTAAGTTCAGAGGTTGGTTACTGTCGCGCTCAGATTTTTCGCACTCTAGGAATACACACACAAGTGAGAAAAACACTATACTCTCTCATTAGAACTTATCCTCGTAGAAGAATGAGTGCGATTAGCTTTGAATTGAAAATTGGTTTGAATAAAGAGCTTTTAGAAAAGATTTGGAGTCGCCACCTAACTTAATTAAGGTGAGTTAGGTCACCTAAAAACTAAGCAGAATCCGAAGACTACACTTAGGGTTTTTGAAAACGACTTTGAAAATACTACCTCAAGAGAGGGTTTTTAAGAAAATAGGTTGTTTGGCAACCTTTAGAAAACATTTAAGCCCTTTGTGAAAATAAACTTTATTTTGGTCTTTCAAAAACAGTGTTCCTAGATTCGGAAGCTGGTTATGTGTAGGGAAGACGCACTAAGCCATCACCCTACCCCGCTCTTGCGGTACCTATATGTCCATTTACCTTATATTCACTTATGAGAGTCTTCAACTAACAAATGTCCAATCCTATTTACTTTATAAAAGAATTTTGAAAAAAAATTAACTTGATGCATGATATGCAAGTGCAAGAAAGAGAGTTGGAAAATAGATTTGGAAAAATATTTGAAAAGATAGATTTAAAATTGGAAAGTTTTAGAAATTGAAAATAGAGATTTGAAAACATATTTTTAGATTTGAAAATTGGAAATAGAACATAGAATTAAAAACTTGAAGAAGATTGTAGAATTGGAGATTTGAAAAGAGTTATGGAAATAGAAGTTTGAAAAAGATTATGGAATTGGAAATTTGAGAAAGGTTGTGACCGCACTCATGAGAGTTGCCTACGTATCCTTTTTGAGGAATCAGGTCAGTCATAGTTCGGACAAGAATCCGATAGAAAATAGATGATTTGATTTAGAAGAGAGATTGAATTGGAATTTGGATTGGATTTGAATCTAGAATAAAAGATTGGAATCTAAAATGAAAGAATAGAGACCCTAGACCTAGGAAGATAGGACTTAGAAAGGACTCGAGATTAAGAAAGACTTGACTCGAATGTTAGACTTGGAAGATCGAGGAAAGATTAGATTTAGGAAGGGTTCGAATTAGGAAAGGTCCTATTTAGGAAAGTTTCATTTTAGGAAATTGTCATTTTAGGAAAGTTCCGTTTTAGGAAAGTTTCATTTTAGGAAAGTTTTTGAATGAGGAAAGTTTTAAAATTAGGAAAGTTTCAGAAAGGTTTTGAAATAGGAAAGGTTTTGCTTTAAGAAAGTTTTGAAATAGGAAACTTTAAGATTTAAGAGAGACTTGAATTGGGGAAGTTTAAAATAAGAAAGGTTTAGAATTTAGAAGGTTTGGGATTTAGAAAGCTTTAACTTAAGAAAGTTTCAAATTTAGAAAGTTTTGGATTTGGAAAGATTTGAAATTTAGAAAGTTTAGGATTTAGAAAGTTTTAGAGTTTGAGTTTTAGAAAATCTTGAGATTAGGAAAGGTTTGAGTTTAAGAAAGATTTGAAAACATAGATTTGGAAAGTTAAGATTTGGAAAGGGATAGAATTAGGAGAGGGCTGAATTAGAAAAGATGTGAAAGTTGAGTTTTAAAATTTAGGAAAGATTTTTATGTCCAAGTTTTTTAAGCTTAAGATTTATGAAAGTAGAAGATTAAGAAAGAGTTGAGTTAGGAAAGATTTGAATTTTGTTCCTAAGAAGAAGTGTTTTGATTTTGTTTCAAAAAACGGAGGATTGGATCTAGTTTCCTAAATGAGAGATTGGATTTGGTTTCCTAAAGAGGAAGATTGGATTTGGCACGGATTTGGAAGAGGAAGTTTTAGAAACCCTAGATTTGGAAGGCTATAGTTTTGGCGTAGAAAATAGGTTTTGAAAATATGTATAGTTTTAATGTAGAAAACAAGAGGTTTTGGAAACCTAGGTTTTGAAGCCAAAATAAGGGATTGGAAATCATGCTTTTGGGAAGGAAAATTAAAGTTTCCTAATTGTGGGTTCTAGGGTTTAACTTTGACTCTAAAGAAGGAGATTTTTTGGAAAGTGAGTTTTTGGAAAGTAACACTTTGAGAGAGTTTTTGGAAAGGGAATTTTTGGAAGAAGATCATTGGAAAAAGTTTTTAGGAAAGAGATTTAGGGAGAGAGTTTTCTAAGAAGGAAACTTAGGGAGTGTTTTTAGAAAGTGAATTTTGAGGAGAATGTTTTGAAAAGGAGTTGAAAAGAAGTTTTTGAAAATAGTTTTTGGAAAGAAGAGTTTTTGGAAAGCATGTTGAAAAATAAGAGGGTTTTAGAAAAAGAGACTTTTGAAAAGAGAGTTTTTGGAAAGTATAAAAATGTCTCAATTTCCTAAAGCGATTCTAACCATAAGAAGGCTAGAACCACTTTAAGAAAGTAGTTTTGCAAATAACAAGGTTTTGAAAATATGGACCATATAGGTCACTTTAAATGTAACACTTTTTTAAAGCAATCCTAGCCATGAAAAAGGCTAGAATCACCATAGGATTGTGATTTTGAAAACAAGTTTTGAAAAAGAGGATTTTGATGCAATTTTGAAGACAAATTTAATGCAAGTTTTGAAAATGTGTTTGAAAATGATTTTTAGAAGAATGCAAGATCATGATATGCACAATGCAAATTGGGGTCCTGAACATATAAGGTTAAGGCTTCACCACATAATCAAGGGGGTCGAACCCATATGGTCTCCGGTTAGACTAAAAGAAAGCCCCTGACACGGTGACTCTCCAATAGCCTAATATGAGATTTAGAAATATTATTTAGAATATTCCCAAAGGCTACCGGTTTGATTCCCAGAGCCAGTGTAGTCGGAAAAGGCGACTGGCCCACCAGGGGCAAAACGGTCATTTTACACTGGGTTTGCCAGAATTGACTCGGAATGATCCAGAAAGATAAAGGAAGGGTGGGAATACTATGAAAAGCATTCTCAAGAGGTTACCGATTTGATACCCAGAGCCGGTGTAGTCTGCTAGTGTTCGGATGCCTAGGGGCAAAATGGTCATCTTGACCCAAAAGCCTCGAAATTGGCCCGAAACTAACTAGAAAGCACCTAATCATGCCGGATTGCTTTTAAGACAATCATAGGAGGGTGGACTTACCATTTTGAGGACTTAGGTGTGTTTTAGAGAAACGTGCCAAAGAATAGCCTTAGGGGCAATTTGGTCATTTTTCACCGCAGTGGACTAGCAAGCACTGGTGTTGACTTGGGTTTTGAGTGTTTCCGCCACTCTAACGGTGGTCTCATAATACAGGAGTTTGTTGGCAATTCTCTATATCGTCCTACTTGTGAATATGTTTGCTACTCTAACAGTTGCGATATTTACGAGTACTTCCGCTACTCTGACGGTTCGCGATCATTCCCAAGACTACCTGATTTTGGGAAGCTACTAAAGAGACGTAGCGACTGAGAAGTCAACTTTCTCAGAAGACGTGCCAAAATGGACATTTCTGTATTGGTGGGCTAGCAGGCGCCAAAGGTGGACCGTTCTATCATCTAGGGGACTTGGGGTCTTGTCTCGATAGATAGGTTTAAAGGGACTTACCATTCAAAAGAAACTTTCTTCAAAAAACGTGTCAAATTGGATAGACTTACCGTCTCGAGGAATCAACTTTCTCGAGAGAGGGATTGGAATTGGAATTGGAAAAGGGGGGTCTTACTGTCTTCGGAAAGATGTGCCTGTTGGAATTGAAAGGGAACTTACCGCCTTCGGAAAGACGCGCCTATTGGAAATGGAAAGGGGACTTACTGTCTTCAGAAAGACGTGCCTGTTGAAAATGGAAAGGGGACTTATTGTCTTTAGAAAGACGTGCCTGATTCGGAATTGAAAAGGGGACTTACCGCTTTCAGAAAGACGCGCTTGTTAGAATATGGAAAGGGGACTTACCGTCTTAGGAAAGACGTACCTGATTTGGAATTGGACCGAACAATGCCCCTAAGGGTATTTTGGTCATTTTGTCTTTATTTGGGCCTGGTGGACCTGCAAAGTGATGGATAGATAGGATTGGACTTGAAAAGTTGAGTTTGACTCAAAATATGTCCACATTGACTTGAATATAAGTCTGAACGGACTGTAGACTGCTGAGCGGTCAAAAATGGAGTGCTTACAGCTACCCTTCTTTTCTTTCTTTGCTTGTCGAAGACAGAAAATGATAAAGTAAGAGTCTCATGTTGACCGTGAGGTGGTCAGAGGGACGAACTTTGGAAATTTTTCGACAACGGGGGTTCAAAAATGGATATTGGGCCGAAAAGGCCTTCGAAAATAAGTTTTGGTGGGAAAAAGGGCAAAATTGCCTAGAATTGGCAATTGGCCACTAGCAGTGGCGACTTTGGGAAGTTTAGCTTGGCACCTCTACTAGTGGCGCTAGGCTTGGAATTAAAACAAAAAAAATTCTGGTTCAAATACTTGCAGCATTTGAAGAGTTTTTTTTGAAAAGTTGAGAGTGTTTATGGGGAAACCGACTTGAACCTTGAAGGAACACTTCTTGGAGACCATGGGTGATTGTCAAAAGGAGACCACATCGCCAAAAAAGTCACCAGAAGAGAAGATTTGGCCAGAGAACTCCAAAAAGTGAGTTTTCAAATTTCTATTGATTTTGATGTGTAGAATTCCGTTTGAGTTGTGTGAATAGTGAAAATTGATGTTTTGATATGTTTTGAACATTATGGTGATGTTATTTTTGTATTTTGGCATTTGTTTGATTGAATTTGAGTGGTTTTATGTGATTATGTGAAGAGGATTTTCTGCAAGAATTCGGGGTTTGTTCCTACAGGCTTGGGCATTGGGTTTTCTGGCTAGATTTTTGTGCCATGTGCCTTAGAAAAATGTGTTTAACAGCCGTATAAAGTTTTCTTTATTTTTTGAAAACTCGGTGAATTTTTGATTTTTTGAAACATAGAAAAATACTTAGAAAATTAGGAAAATTATGAACACTTAAGAAATTGATGAAATTTTTAGAGTTTAAAATTTAAAAAAAATGTAGGAATATTTGGAAAACATTTGAAATGATTTTGAGGAATTTTAGGACATTTTTGAAAACCATTGATTTATTGAAAAAATAAAACATGTGTTTTGAAAATTTTAAAAAATTCAAAAAGCGTGTGCGGGGGCTGATGTTATGTGATTGTAATGTTGTGCAGTGCACGGTTTGTGTTTTGTGTTGATGTTATGGATGTTGTAGAGACCTTTTTTAAACAAAACACTGTCGAAATTTTTAGAAATTAGGGAAAGAGTTCGAAAAGGTTTAGAGTGAAATCTTTTTGAAGGAAAAAGACGGAGAACTTTTGAGATTTGATTTGAAGTTGGAAAATCGAAAGGTGTGGAAAATTTATTTTGACTTATCATTTGAACTCTTTTTATTATTATTTTTTTTATTGTTTGTTGTTTATTTTGTCTTACTTTATTATGTTATTATTTATCTGCATGTATGGTATATTAACACCTCTTACATTGGCTTACCTTTTGAGGATGACAGATGCGGGTGATGATGGTTCTGAGAGGAGACGTCACTCGAGGAAGGCAACTCGGACAGATTCCACCGGTGGTTCCAGTCGATCTAGAGGTAGCCGACGATCTACCGGACGGGCCTCTTCCAGTAAGAGCGGACAGGGGAGTAGACCACCTGTTGACCCCTTTCCTCCGGTTGAGCTGGCTTTTGCGGAGGAGATTGGTACTGAGGAGGAGGTACCAGGCCTTAGGGATCAGGTGAGCGGTTATGGGAGAGCTTCTTCCAGACATAGGCAGAAGGATGTTGACTTGGGTGACCTGAAGGTACTGAACATCCCACCGCTTAGGGATCTTGCTTATCACCCCAACGTATAATCTAGACAGCATTTGCCCCCTCCTCGAGTACACATAGCTTTTAGAGGGTCTGTTCATAGGTCTTCGTGACCATGCAGTGGGCTGCTCCATCATATTGTGCCTTCTTGGCTGAGATCGGATTCAGAGCCTTCATGGGATTACATGCTAACAGCCTGAATCGGCATTTAGTACTAGCGCTGGTTGAGCAGTGGTTTGGAGAGACCGGGACCTTCCATTTTGTTGGCTTTGAGTCAGGTCCCACTCCTTTGGATTGGGTGATCATCACAGGGCTTTCCTTCATTGGCCGGCGGATCACTCTACAGTCAGTCAGTCAGTAGAGACAAGGCATGCATTATGCTAGACTTGCCTCCTCCTGAGCATTCTGCCTTCCCAGTCTCTTGGCTCAATCAGGATGACCGTACCTTTGCTGCTGAGCCATCGCCTGCCAGGCGGGACTTTATGAGACGGCGACTTATTTTGTATATCATCTTTAGCTACTTCTGCAACAACAACAAGTCGCTTGTGCCTTTTCGTTTGGTGAGTATAGTAGCTGATCTTGCGGCTCTGTCTGAGCTGGATTGGGGGTCTTTCTCCTTTGGCTGCTTCCTTTGGTCGATGCAGGTTCGGACTTCCTCCCGTTGGGGCAACATGACTAGTTTTTAGCCGTTTCTTGTCTAGTGGAGCTACGAGTACCTTCCGGTTCGTCACCCTGCAGTTGTCAAGGACAAACTTTATCCTCGAGCTTTAAGGTGGGCTTGTGACCAGGTAGCCTAGCGATCGGAGATTACGGATTTTGTGACGCTCTAGGCTACCCTGGAGCTGATTAAGGCGAGGGATGTGACTTAGCGGCCTTTCATTGGATCAGTTCATTATAAGACTGTATGGTACTTGGTCCCATTGTCCCTATCGAGGGCTGCTTTTCTCAGCGATGATACTTGGGTGTCCTATCTAGGAGAGCGACATTGGCGGCAGTTTTATGAGGAGTTTCGATCAACAGGAGCTCCACCAAAGTATATGTTTGGGGCCTTGGTGGTGGGAGTGCCTATCCCCTATCAGGAGCGGTAGTCGGGTGCTGAGTTCCTGCTTCATTCGGATACAGATTATGCTGCGCACTTTGGGGCTCATTCTGTCAGTGCCTTCACCCGGTCTGAGGTAGTAGTTGGCGGGTACGCTGTGGGCCAGGAGGTGGTTGACTTGTGGTGCTGAGCCGGAGGATATGTGCCCAGGCTGAGTTTACTGCTGTGAGGGATCAGAGGGATCGATACCAGACAGAGTGAGATCAGTATCAGGCAGAGGTGGCTTCCTTGACGACTCGGGTAGCTCAGATGGGAGGTGGCGGGGTATGTCGTCTTTTCTCTCCTTCTTTTTGCTCTGCTGTTATTTAGTTCTTCTTTCATGCGATTGATTTCGATTCTATCTTTTCTGCAGGATGTTGGTGCTTTAAGTAGTTATCCGCCTCCTCCGATGCCGGGTTCCGGGGATTTTGATCCAGATGATATTGACTTTGACCTTTGATAGATTCCCCTTGTGGAGATTCTGATCTTCCCTTGCCCCTATTCTTGAGATGTATTTATTTTAGACAGTTTTATTTTGTAAGTTTTGTACAAAGATGGATATTTATGGTATTTAGATGCATGGATAGGCAAAGACATTTATGATTGATTTTTTTTTTAGCTAAGTATATGATCAAATGCATGTGATGGATGATGATGTTATATATCTATTACATGAGTTGATGTTAGTGACTTCTGTTTTTTCATGGAGTTATATCCTATGCAAAGCTGAGGCGATTTTTTTTTTTTGTGCACATATTAGAAATTAACTAACAGAATGACAAGGGGTGCTGTCGAACTCAATATCTTTGGAATGGTAATTCCTCCCTTTGCAGGGGTCTAGCCTTTCCTCTGACTCAACCTTACCTTGATTGGATGATAGCACTTCACGCCTTTCTCAACCTTTTGATCGCCTCCGACTCTTTGCCTCGGGTTAGTGTATATGATTATTAGGCTGAAACTCTGTACTTTCAGGGTTTTAGTAATGGCTTACTTGACCTTTACCAGAGCGATAAGTGGCTAGTCCTTCTAATCTGAGGAGACTTTGTTTAGGACTGTAATGTAGGCTGGGTTATGGGGTTTCGAAAATAACGGGATATGCAGGCTCAAATTCGATATTGTTTTCAGCAGGGTTTAAATCCATACCATCTTTGACTATTTTTCAGTAGGGTTAGCATCCTTCTTTAGCTTTGGCAGCATGTCTAGCTCATTTAGATCAAACAATCCGTTTCAATCAGAGGGGACTTTAGTAAGGTTGTAATGTAGGCCATGGTTTTGGGGTTTTACGAGAAAGGGTGAAGGCTCGAACCTATTGTTTCTACTGGGTTTCTTTGTAACCTAGGATCACCTTTGAATTTCGTTCTTGCTTTTTACATGACTTCTCAGGGTGAAAATGATCATTTTCTTTCACCCTTTTTATATGCCTTTTTTTTTTGTTGAGATAAACATGATTCTCTTCTCTTTTGATCTTCTTATTATGCTTTTGAAGATGACTTAATCATGGTTTTCTTCAGACTTTTCCTTAAAGATTTTTTTTTTTTTTTGGCCTCTTGTCCCTTGGCAACTCTTTTCCTTCACTTTGTCCTTTCTTTTCTTTTATGAAACGAATAATTCTTTGACCCTTTTTCCTTAGACCTTTTCCTTAGCAGTTTAATCTACCCAATGTGGGTGGTGATCCCTAGGTTGGGGTTTTGTTGAGAAAAGATAGATGGCTCAACGGGTTTGGCAAGGGGTTGCTTTTGATTGTATAGGAAATGAAATGAGGGCCTCTCTTCACTTTAAATTAGATTGCTTGATACATAGAGCTTTCGACACTATCCTAGCATGATAGAGGTGGATACCATTCATAGAGTTCTCAACTACTGTCTGCCTCAGTGTGGGGAGGACAATTGGTGGATCAGGGTTGGCAAAGAAAATTTTTACTTTCTGTGAGGCACTGAGGGTTAAGCAAAGGGAATATAAGCATTTATTTTTATATGGAAAAATGAAAGATGGCTCCTCTTCATTTTGATAGTCTGGCCACACATCACTTATCTTCGGTGTCTTGTAAGTATTGCCTTTGGATAGTATCCTCACTCATCAAAGAACTCTCCTTTTTAGAAAGCTAATCGTTGAGGGAGTGGTCAACTCATGCTATCATCCCTTAAAGTCAAACTGACCCCTAAGATAAACCATGCCCCTTGTATAGAAAGTAGCTACCATCCCCAAGAGGAGGTAAGACAACAGTGATGGAATAAAAGACTTTTATTTGATTATTATTATCATTTCTTATGGAAAGCATAGAGTTCTTAAGCAATAAGAAAATGTAAATATTAATTTAAAGACAGGGAGTAAAAGGGATAGAAAGAAAGTGGGTGAAAATACCCCTCTCTTGTATGCTTTTAAAGGGACTCCTGTTTCAGTAAAGCCTCGGGACAATGCCCACATCTTCGATACTCCATTCGTAGTTCAGGTCCTTAGCCAAGGCAAGACAGGCGAAGGCTTCTGCTAGAGCTCCGGACATGTCGGCAGTGAGGGTGCAGTCAGTAGCTTCATTAATCTCTTTCTTGTTCTTTACAACAGGTCCTTCTGTAAACAGGGTGGCTAGTTCACCTCCTTCTACCTTGAACGACTTTATCTGTTCTCTTGGCTCTTTTAGCCCCCAACCCATGTCTTCATAGTTGTACTCAATTGCGGGCCAAGGGTTTTCCAGCAAATGACTTTCAGTTGCTGCATACTTTGGGTGTAGAAACTCATCACCCAATCCATCGGCAGTTATGCTTTCGATATGTTCTTCCTTCGAGAATATTGGCTCCTTAATGGGCCAGTCAGAAGCGTCAGGCACCTTATCAGGGTTATAGAGACAAATCAGGCACAATGGGAGATCCTCCTCCCAGTCATCTTCTTCATTGGTCTCCCAATCATCCTCATAACGTTCGGCCTCAAGCTTGACGAACTTTTCCTCGCCTTCCATTTCTACTAATATCATGTTGACGGTGTGATCTAGTAGAGGGTTAGTGGTCACATTGGGGGTCGGAGCAGGTTTTACCGGTTGCAGATCAATGGTCTTGTTGTCGATCAAGTCTTGGATTTTATGCCTGAGAGCGAAGTAGCTTTTGGTGTCGTGCCCTTGGCCACCCGAATGGTATTCACATGTAAAGGTGGCGTTAAAGGTTGGGGGTAAAGGGCTTGGCAATGGGCGAGCAGGTATGTGCTTCAGGATATTATTCTTCAACAAGTTATGGTAGGCCTCAGTTTGGGTGCAGGCTAAGGTGTCAAAGGTACGGATGCGGCGAGCAGGTCTATTAAAGTTGGGTTGTGCCCCAGCGGGACCATAGTCAGAGGTTGGAACAGGCATTGTTAAGGTAGGTAAGGGCAGGACAGGGTGTAATTGTAGTGGTGGACAGTATTGGGGTGGTTTGCTAGGCAAGATGGCAGACACTTCACTTTCCTTCCTGACTGTTCCCTTTGTAGTAGCCACTTTCTTAGCTACGTTGGCGGTGCTTTCTCCAGTCTTGGCATAGGGGTCCATAATCCTCCCTGTCTTGAGGCCATTTTCTATCATCTCCCCCTGCATGATGAGCTCGGAGAAGCTTTTCCCTACACTTGTGTAGAGCTTCTCGTAGTATATACCTTGAAAAGTGTGCACAAACAGTTGTACGTACTCCTTCTCTTCCAATGGGGGATTGACTTGTGCGGCAGCTTCTCTCCATCTCAAGGCATACTTCTTGAAGCTTTCCTTTTCACCCTTGCTCATAGTCATCAGGGACCATCAGTCAGAGGTGAGATCAATATTATAACGATATTGGGCTTTAAATGCATTGACCAGCTCGATCCAGGTTGTGATCTTCCTTAGGTCCAGATGAGCAAACCATTGCAGAGCAGACCCCGTGAGGTTGTGTTGGAATAGCTGCATAAGGAGCTTCGGATCGTTGCCGTGACCACTAAGCGCTCCAGCATAGAGACAAAGATGAGCGACGGGGTTACCAGTGCCGTCAAACTTCTGGAAGTCAGGCATTTTGTACCTAGTGGGTCTTGAGTGGTCAGGAAAGAAACATAACTTGTCATAGGCAATGAACCCGTAAATGTCGTGGCCATGGAGACTTCGCAGCGAATCCTCTAGCCCTTGGATTTTCAGAATGAGAGGATCTAGGGGGGCCTTTTTTATGATAGGTGAGAGTAATATGGTCTTGTCCTCTTCAGCGTTGATCCATTTGGCATCTTCCTTATTCCTCCCCGCATTGTCAGATTGAAGCACGCTCCTTAGATTAGCGGGTTCAGGGTTCTTTGACGAAGTCATGGATGATGAAGGGACTGCAGTAGTATCCTTCATAACCATAGTTTGAATGAGATTGAGCATCTCATCCATCTTGGTCCTTATTTCATTGACCTCTTCCCGAGAGACTTGAGATGATTCTTCAGGATTAGCAGCCATCAGTGATGCTCTTTGACAGGTGATAATGGGATCCTTAAGTGGATGTTGCCCTTTCTTGGGAGCAATATTGACTCAGTGCAGGGTGACCTTTGTAAATAGAAATAAAAAGGAAGAAAGAAAAAAACAAAAACACAAATGCAAGTCAGTTTCTGGTTTTTAGAGAGCTTTATGCAATACATGTCCTAGGGTGCCCCTCTTTAAGAAGGAAACTACATATGGTGTATTAGTTCACTTTTGAAGATAGGGGATTTGCCCCTATATACAGATACCTGACCGTCAGCTGGGAACCTTTCCTTCGTTTATGCATTTATTCACTTACTCATTCGCGGAAATAAAGAAATACATTTAACTTCGGGTTTAATATACAAAAGAATTGAAATACATTTAAACAAGGGGAGAGGGAACATGTTCCTTTGGAGGTTCCACCTATCTAATTTTACAAAGGAAACCCTAAACTACTCTTGAGTCTTCGGATTCGCCTTTGTTGAATTTGATATCAAGGAGATCACTGAGAGACCTTGTTGATTGATTGCCCCTTGTCTTCTTGACTACCCTATCTCCGTGAGCATAGAGGGGTTGGGGCCCCTCTTATGGATTGAATTGAGATGCATGCTATGAGTCCTTAGGGTTACGTGGGAACCCTTAGGGTTTGGGTAGGCTTAATGCAAGGGAGAGTGAATTAGGTGTCACTCTCTTTGGGTTGATCATATGCATGTGAATGTAGTGACTTGAGTTACTTGGAACTCTTGTCTTGACATGGAATATGAAATGTATGAAAATGGATACATAGAGTATAATGAGAAAGAATATAGTTGAAGTCAACGTGCATGTAAGAGTAGTTAGACAGTCATTATAATAGTAAGAATACAGTCATTATAACAACAGGAATAGATAGGTATAAATGAAAATAAGAGCAGTCCCCCTTTCCTCCATGGTTTTGAAAACGGTGTGCGTGTCTTAAATCCGGCAGAGGTTCGGCTATGCATGGTGTCTATATGAGCATGAGGTTGAGGGTTGACTAATGCGTCCTAAAAAGGCTCGGTCCCTAGATCTTCAAACCTAGGCCCACTCCCCCAGGTGGTGCCATGATCGGTTGGTGATCCGAGCAGAGGAACCATCAAGAGGCCATAGGCAAAGAAACTAACACACCATCTTGCCCACAACCAATATACTGTTTCCCTTTTCTAACTAGAAGGGTCATATCAGGGTAATAATGCAAGTATGCAGAATGCAGGTGCACATGCAGTGTGTGTGTGATTTTTAAAAGCGGAGGAAAGTGCCCAACAACGCCCATCCATCCTGTTCATCACATTCATGCATGGCAATTAATAAAATTTAAACAAAAAGCGCACCTACAAAACAAAGATGCAAGAGTTAGTATGTGGATGACAAACTTAATACAAGATAATATGAATAAATGCATGTTTTTTTGTTGAAAACAATTTTGAAATGTTGGTTTTGAAAATTTAAAGTGAATAGGATTGAACAAGTTAATTGAAGACTCTACATGGGTGAAGGGTAAAGAGACATGACTATGGCCTAACCCTCTAAATGTCCCTAGTGGAGTTGCCAACTGTCGCGTCTAGATTTTTCACACTCGAGGAATACACACACAAGTAAAAAAAAAACACTGCACTCTCTCATTAGAACTCACCCTCATAAAAGAATGAGTGTGAGTAGGTTTGAATTGAAAATTGGTTTGAATAAATGGCTTTTAGAAAAGATTTGGAGTTGCCACCTAACTTAATTAAGGTGAGTTAGGTCACCTAAAAACTAAGTAGAATCCAAAGACTACACTTAGGGTTTTCAAAAACGATTTTGAAAATGTTACCTCAAGACAGGGTTTTTAAGAAAACAGGTTATTTGGCAACCTTTAGAAAACATTTAAGCCCTTTTTGAAAATAAACTCCATTTTGGTCTTTCGAAAACAGTGATTCTAGGTTCAGAGGTTGGTTACGTGTAGGGAAGATGCACTAAGTCATCACCCTACCCTGCCCTTGCGGTACCTACATGTCTATTTACCCTATATTCACCTATAAGAGTCTTCAACTAACAAATGTCCAATCCTATTTACTTTAGAAAAGAATTTTGAAAAGAAATTGACATGATGCATGATATGCAAGTGCAAGAAAGAGAGTTGGAAAAATATTTGAAAAGATAGATTTGAAATTGAAAAGTTTTAGAAATTGGAAATAGAGATTTGAAAACATATTTTTAAAATTAGAAATTGGAAATAGAACATAAAATTAAAAACTTGAAGAAGATTGTAGAATTGGAGATTTGAAAAGAGTTATGGAAATAGAAGTTTGAAAAAGAATATGGAATTGGAAATTTGAGAAAGGTTGTGACCGCACTCATGAGGGTTGCCTACGTATCCTTTTTGAAGAATCAAGTCAGTCGTAGTTCGGACAAGAGTCCGATTGAAAATAGATGATTTGATTTGAAAAAGAGATTGATTTCGAATTTGGATTGGATTTGAATCTAGAATAGAAGATTGGAATTTGAAATGGAAGAATAGAGACCCTAGACCTAGGAAGATATGACTTACAAAGGACTCGAGATTAAGAAAGACTTAACTCGAATGTTGGACTTGGAAGATTGGATTTAGGAAGGGTTGGAATTAGGAAAGGTCTGATTTAGGAAAGTTTTATTTTAGAAAATTTTCATTTTAGAAAAGTTCCGTTTTAGGAAAGTTTCATTTTAGGAAAGTTTTCGAATTAGGAAAGTTTTGAAATTAGGAAAGTTTTAAAATTAGGAAAGTTTTAGAAAGGTTTTGAAATAGGAAAGGTTTTGCTTTAAGAAAGTTTTGAAATGGGAAAGTTTAAGATTTAAGAGAGACTTGAATTGGGGAAGTTTAAAACAAGAAAGGTTTAGAATTTAGAAGGTTTGGGATTTAGAAAGCTTTAACTTAAGAAAGTTTCAAATTTAGAAAGTTTTGGATTTGAAAAGATTTGAAATTTAGAAAGTTTAGGATTTAGAAAGTTTTAGAGTTTGAGTTTTAGAAAATCTTGAGATTAGGAAATGTTTGAGTTTAAGAAAGATTTGAAAACTTAGATTTGGAAAGTTAAGATTTGGAAAGGGATAGAATTAGGAAAGGGTTGAATTAGAAAATATGTGGAAGTTAAGTTTTGAAATTTAGGAAAGATTTTTATTTTCAAGTTTTGGAAACTTAAGATTTAGGAAAGTAGAAGATTAGGAAGGAGTTGAATTAGGAAAGATTTGAATTTTGTTCCTAAGAATAAGTGTTTTGATTTTGTTTCCAAAAATGGAGGATTGGATCTAGTTTCCTAAACGGGAGATTGGATTTGGTTTCCTAAATGAGAAGATTGGATTTGGCATGGATTTGGAAGAGGAAGTTTTAGAAACCCTAGATTTGGAAGGCTATAGTTTTGGCGTAGAAAATAGGTTTTGGAAATATATATAGTTTTGATGCAGAAAACAAGAGGTTTTGGAAACCTAGGTTTTGAGGCCAAAATAAGGGATTGAAAATCATACTTTTGGGAAGGAAAATTAGGGTTTCCTAATTGTGCGTTTTAGGGTTTAACTTGGACTCTAAAGAAAGAAATTTTTTGAAAAGTGAGTTTTTGAAAGGAGATCGTTGGAAAAAGTTTTTAGGAAAGAGATTTAGGGAGAGAGTTTTCTAAGACAGAAACCTAGGGAGTGTTTCTAGAAAGTGAATTTTGAGGAGAGTATTTTGGAAAGGAGTTGAAAAGGAGTTTTTGAAAACAGTTTTTAGAAAGAAGAGTTTTTGGAAAGCATGTTGAAAAAGAAGAGGGTTTTAGAAAGATAGACTTTTGAAAAGAGAGTTTTTGAAAAGTATAAAATGTCTCACTTTCCTAAAACGATTCTAACCATAAGAAGGCTAGAATCACTTTAAGAAAGTGGTTTTGCAAACAATATGGTTTTGAAAATATGGACCATATTGGTCACTTTAAATGTAACACTCTCCTAAAGCAACCCTAGCTATGAAAAGGCTAGAATCCCCCTAGGATTGTGATTTTGAAAACAAGTTTTGAAAATGAGGATTTTGATGCAATTTTGAAGACAAGTTTAATGCAAGTTTTGAAAATGTATTTGAAAATGATTTTTAGAAGAATGCAAGATCAGGATATGCACAATGCAAATTGGGGTCCTGAACATACAAGGTTAAGGCTTCACCACATAATCAAGGGGGCCGAACACATGTGATTTTCGGTTAGACTAAAAGAAAGCCCCCGACACGATAACTCTGCAATAGCCTAATATGAGATTTAGAAACATTATTTAGAATATTCCCAAAGGCTACCGGTTTGATTTCTAGAGCCGGTGTGGTCGGAAAAGGCGATCGGCTCACCAGAGGCAAAACGGTCATTTTGTATCGGGTTTGCCAGAACTGACTCGGAATGATCTGGAAAGATAAAAGAAGGGTGAGAATACTATAAAAAGCATTATCGGGAGGTTACTAGTTGGATACCCAGAGCTGGTGTGGTCCCTGGGGCGTTCGGACGCTTAGGGGCAAAATAGTCATCTTGACCGGAAAGCCTTGGAATTAGCCTGAAACTGACTAGAAAGCACCTAATCATGCCAGATTTCTTTTAAGACAATCTTAAAAAGGTGGACTTACCATTTTGAGGACTTAGGTGTGTTCTAGAGAAACGTGCCGAAAAATGGCCTTAGGGGTAGTTTGGTCATTTTTCACCGAAGTGGACTAGCAGGCACTAATGTTAACCTAGATTTTGAGTGTTTTCGCCACTCTGATGGCTGTCTCATGATACAAGGGTTTGTTGGCAATTCCTTATTTCAACCTTCTTGTGAGTATTTCCGCTACTCTAACGATTGCGATGTTTACGAGTACTTCTGCTACTCTGACGGTTCACGATCATTCTCGAGACTGCTTGATCTTCGGAAGCTGCTAAAGGGACTTAGCGCCTGAGAAGTTAACTTTCTCGAAAAGCTTGCAAAAACAGACATTTCTGTATTAGCGGGCTAGCAGGCGCCAAAGGTGGACCGTTCTACTATCTAGGGGACTTGGGGTTTCGTCCCGATTCACAAGTTTAAAGGGATTTACCGTTCCGAAGAAACGTTATCCGGAAAACATGCCGGATTAGATAGACTTACCGTCTCGAGGAATCAACTTTCTCGAGAGAGGGATTGGAATTGGAATTGGAATTGGAATTGGAAAAGGCGTTGGAAAGGGGTCTTACCATCTTCGGAAAGACGTGCCTGTTGGAATTGGAAAGGGGACTTACCGTCTTCGGAATGACGTACCTATTGGTAATGGAAAGGTGACTTACCGTCTTCAGAAAGACATGCCTGTTGGAAATGGAAAGGGGATTTACCGTCTTCATAAAGATGTGCCTGATTCGGAATTGAAAATGGGACTTACCATCTTCGGAAAGACGCGCCTGTTGGAATATGGAAAGGGGACTTACCGTCTTTGGATAGACGAGATTGGACTTGGAAAGTTGATTGTGACTCAAAATATGTCCATATTGACTTGAATACAAGTCTGGACGAACTGTAGACCGCCGAGTGGTAAAAAATGGGGTGCTTATAGTTACGTGTAGGGAAGTCGCACTAAGCCATCACCCTACCTCACCCTTGCGGTACCTGCATGTCTATTCACCATAGATTCACCTATTAGAATCTATAACTAATACATGTTCAATACTATCCACTTTAGAAAAAAATATTTTAAAAAAATTTAACATGATGCATGATGTGCAATTGCAAGAGAAGAGAGTTTGAAAATAGATTTGAAAAAAACTTGATTTAATTTGAAAAGATATTTGAAAAGATAGATTTGATTTTGAAAGAAAGTTTTGGAGATTGGAAATAGAGATTTGAAAATAGAAATTTGGAATTGAAAGTTTGAAGAAGTTATGGAATTAGAGATTTGAAAAAGTTATGGAATTGGAGATTTGAAAGAAGTTATGACCGTACCCATTAGGGTTGCCTACATATCCTTTTTGAGGAATCAGGTCAGTCGTAGTTCGGACAAGAGTTCGATTGAAAATAGAAGGTTTTGATTTGAAAAAGAGTTAGAGTTGAACTTAGAATAAAAGATTGAAATTTGGAATTAAAAAGATTGGACCTTGATTTGGAAGGATAGAACTTAGAAGAAGGACTTGAACTTGTTTTGGAAAGATTGAGGTTTAAGAAAGATTTGACTTGAATGTTGGACTTGGAAGATTAGGGAAAGAATGGATTTAGGAAAGGCTCGAATTAGGAAAGTTTCAAAATGGGAAAGTTCCGTTTTAAGAAAGTTTCATTTTAAGAAAGTTTTCGAATTAGGAAAGTTTTGATTTAGGAAAGTTTTGAAAGTTACAATTTAGAAAAGTTTTCGTTTTAGGAAAAAGGAATGTTTCTGAAATAGGAAAGTTTTGACTTAAGAAAATTTTGGATTTGGAAAGTTTTAATTTTTAGGAAGATTTGAAAAGTTAGATTTGGAAAAGGTATAGAATTTAGGAAAGGTTGGAATTAGGAAGATTAAGAAGTTTAAAGTTTAAGGAAAGATTTAAAAGTTTAAGTTATGGAAACTTAAGGTTTAGGAAAGTACGAGATTCAGAAGGATTGGAATTAGGAACGATTTGAATTTTGCGTCTAAGAAGAAGTGTTTTGATTTTGTTTTCAAAAACGGAGGATTGGATCTAGTTTTCTAAATGGGAAAATCGGATTTGGTTTCTTAATGGGAAGATTAGATTTGACATGAATTTGGAATATGAAGTTTTAGTAACCCTAGATTTGGAAGACTATAGTTTTGATGTAGAAAATAGGTTTTGGAAACCTAGGATTTAGATGTAAAAAAGGAGATTTTAAAAACCTAGGTTTTAAGGCAAGAGTAAAAATCATGTTTTAAGAAAGGAAATTAGGTTTTCTTAATTGTTGGCTCTAGGGTTTAACTTGGACTCTAAGAAAAGAGATTTTTGGAAAGTGAGTTTTTAGAAAGGGAGATTTTTAAAGGAAATCCTAGAAAGGAGTTTTTAGAAAGTAAACTTGAAAAGAGAGTTTTTCGAAAGGGATTTTGGAAAGTAAAACTTTGAGAGAGTTTTTCGAAAGAGAGGTTTTGGAAGGAGATCTTAAAAAGGAGTTTTTAGAAAGCGAATTTTGAAAAGAGAGTTTTTGGAAAGAGTTTTTCTAGATAGGAGTTTTGGAAAGAGTTTTTGGGAAAGAGTTTTTAGGAAGGAAACTTAGGAAGTGTTTTTAGAAAGTGAATTTTGAAGAGAGCTTCTTGGAAAGGAGTTTGAAAAGAAGTTTTGAAAAATAGATTTTTGAAGGGAATTTTTAGAAGACAATTTTGTAAAAGAATTTTGAAAAGAAGATTGGAGAGAATTTTTAGAAAGTGTATTGGAAAAAGATCTTTTAGAAAGAGAGATTTGAAAAGAGAGTTTTTAGGAAGTCCATAAAAATATCTCACTTTCCTAAAACGATTCTAACCATAAGAAGGCTAGAATCACTCTAAGATAGTGGTTTTGAAAAAAAACAAGGATTTGAAAATATGGACCATATTAGTCGCTTTAAATGTAACACTTTCCTAAAGCAATCATAACTTTGGAGATGTTAAAATCACCTTAGGATTGTGATTTTGAAAACAAGTTTTGAAGAAGAAAATTTTGATGCAAGTTTTGAAAACAATTTTAATGCAAATTTGAAAAACAAGTTGAACACGTATTTTGGAGGAATGTAAGATTATGATAGGCACAATGCAAGTTGGGGTCGTGAACAAACAAGGTTAAGGATTCACCATATAATCAAAGGGGCTGAACCCACTTGGTCTCTGCTTAGACTAAAAGAAAGCCCCTGACACGGTGACCTTCAATAGCCTAATCCTGCACATGGATCGGGAAGTCTCTTGTTTCAAGCATGCAAGAAAGGGGGGAAGAAGATAGGGGATTGAAATAGAAGAAAACTCAAGTGGGTTAAGAAAGAGAAGAGAAAGAGGGAGTTGCGTAAATGTAAATAGGAAGCCTACCTTGCGTCTTCTTTTATTTGCTTTGCTTTATGCGCTTTGTTCTTCTTGCTTTGCTTCGGTCATCACTTTGCTTTGGTCAGTCTTCAAGGGCTTGTCTTGATCTTCGAGGGCTTCGGGTTGCAGCACTTGAAGTTTTCAATGGAGGCTTTGGAGGCTAATGTATAAGTGTATAGGAACTAGGGTTTGTGTATGGAGGCTAGGGTTTGGAGAACCTAAAGAAGACTAGGATTTGGAGAGGCTACGAGCTCTGTGTGTCGAAGAATAGGGTTTTTGGATTGAGTTTACGGACCATTTTTACGCTGGAAAAGGCTCTATATTATAGAGAGTGGAATGACCTGGCGGCTGTTATAGTGGCGCCAGGCAAAACTTTACACTGGCCCGGAGGTAGCCAAACCATTTTTTGGCTTGCAGCCACTACTAGTAGCACTATCCAATTAGGAAATGTTTAAGGTCAGCAAGCAACGTATCTTCAAAAGATTTGGGCGCCAATACTAGTAACTACCATGTAATTTTTAGCCTTGCTTCACTAGGAGTGGCTTCAAAAAGTCCGGGAATGATTTAGAGGGCCGAAAAGGGACAAGAACACTTAGAACAGTGCCCCGGAGGTAGTAGACTAGAAAAATGATGACAAGATGTGTTGGAAGGGTTGACCGGGCCATTAAGGGCAAAACAGTCAATGGGGTCGAAAAGCTGTCGGGATGGACTCGGAATGCCCCGGAAGAAGACTGGAGGTTTGGAAACATTACTTAGAATGTCCTAGGAGATTACTGGTTTGATACCCAGAGCCGGTGTGGTTGGAAGAGGCGGCCGACCCATTAGGGGCAAAATGGTCATTTTGTACTGGGTTTGCCGGAACTGACTTGGAATGATTTAGAAAGGTAACGGAAGGTTGGGAATACTATAAGAAGCATTCTCAGGAGGTTACCGGTTTAATACCTAGAGTCAATGTGGTTCCCAGGGCGTTTGGATGCCTAGGGGCAAAATGGTCATCTTGACCGGAATGTCTCGGAATTGGCCTAAAACTGACTAGAAGGCACCTAATCATACCGGATTGTCTTTAAGACAATCTTGGAAGGGTGGTTTTATCATTCTGAGGACTTAGGTACTTTTCTCGAGAAATATGCCAGAAATGGCCCTAGGGCCAGTTTGGTCATTTTTCACCGGAGTGGGCTAGTTGGCATAGGTGTTGACCTAGGTTTTGAGTGTTTTCGTCACTCTGACAGCGGTCCCGTGATATAGGAGTTTACTGGTAATTCCCTATATCGACTTGTTTGTGAGTGTTTCTGCCACTCTGACGGTTGCGATGTTTATGAGTATTTTTGTTACTCTGACTGGTCGCGATCATTCTAGAGATTGCCTAATCTCTGGAAGTTGCTAGGTGGCCTTAGCGCCTGAGGAATTAAATTTCTCGAAAGAAGTGTCGAAACAGACATTTCTTCTCTGGCAGGTTAGCAGGTGCCAAAGGTGGACCATTCTACCATCTCGGAGACTTGGGTCTCGTCCTGGTCGATGGGTTTGAACAGACTTACGGTTCCGAAGAGTTCACTCAGAAACGTGCCGGATTAGATGGTCTTACCATCTCGAGGAATCAACTTTCTCAAAAGGTGTGCCGAATTTAATTGGAATTGGAATTGGAATTGGAAAGGGGACTTACCGTCTTTGAAAAGACGTGCCTATTTTAATTGGACCGAACAATGCCCCCAAGGGCATTTTGGTCATTTTGCCTCTATTTGGGCCCAAACGGTCCGCGAAGCGATCGATTGACGGGATTATTCTTGAAAAGTTGATTTAGATTGGAATAGGTCCATATTGACTTGAATACAAGTCTGGATGGACTGGAGACTATTGAGCCGATAAAAATTGGGTACTTACACTAGGTTTTCGTAAATATCTAGAATTTGATCTCGAAGAATTAAGAAGAAGAAGATTTAAACTTTGAAACCCAAATTACCTCCTTTGTTCATCCAAGGTCTTCAATTTATCTTCACAAAAGATCCCAAGAGTGGATTTAGCTACTCATCTCCATAAGAAAAACACAATTGTATAATAAAAAAATATTGTATTGACTAAAAGACTAAAATTCTGATTACATGAATTGAGAAAAGTTATAAAAACCCAACTAGGAGCAATAAGAAAATTATCTCTAGTTGCTACTAACTATCCTAAACAATAATGAAAAAGCTAATCCTAAAACCAACAACAATCCCAGCTTTTATAGGCTTCCAAGAATTGCAATTCTGCAGAACTGTTCGAACGCAGCATCAAACAAACTTCGGATGGGAAGGATAGCTCTCTGAATCTCTTGAACGGAGTTCGAACTTTATTCTGACACATAAAAAGCTCTCTGGAGTTTCAATTGTGGATAGGCGTCTGATGCACCGTTCGAACTCACTTTCAAATCGTTCAAACTCTCATATCCAACATTCAAATGGATGATGTCATGCTGATGTAATTAGATCTATAGTGTTCGAACGCTTTACAGCACTGTTCGAATGGTCTTTCGAATTTTAGCCCAATTTTGTCTTTTTTTTAGCATAGGATTCTTGTTTAGACCAAACAAAACAAGTTAAAAACAAATTGAAACTAAAATTACATAATTAAACCTACTATAAACTTAACAATGAACTAATTAAGGCATATAGATTGCTCTTTTAGAGTACAATCACACCCCCTAACTAGCTTTTTGCTAGTCCTTAACAAAAACCAAAAACATATCTCTACTTTTGTGGGAGTCACGAGTGTATTTAGTATATGTACCAAGCCTTTAAACCCCTAGGTTACCCTTAGTTGATGAGTGATATCTCGTGAGTATTTCTAGTGATGGTACCCACAAACATCTATTGGTGTCATGTGAAATATAGTTGAAATAAATGAAAAATACATAACTCTATTCAAGAAAATTCTCAATCCTTCCATAAATTGTGAATCACGCAAGGTAAAGACATAAAACATCTAAGAAAGAATCACATAATAGTGTAATAGCAATGACGTACAACTAAATTGTCTCAAGATTATGCAATTATATCCTTTTTTTTTTTTATTCAAAATCTTACTAACGATACACTCATTAAAAACCATGAAACACATGGGTCTCTCAAGGGAAAGTTCATTAATAAAGTAAATGTCAATGAAATATCAAAAGAGCAATTCCAATATCAAAAATAAAAAATATGTAAGTGTATCGACTTGGCATAACTTTATGAAAGAATATTCACAGTTTAATGTAAGCACCCCATTTTTGCCTGCTCGGCAGTCTCCAATCCATCCAGACTTGTATTCAAGTCAATATGGACATTTTCCAATTCAAAATAGTTTTCCAGATATAATCCCGTCAATCGATCGCTTTGCGGGCCCATTGGGCCCAAATAGGGGCAAAATGACCAAAATGCCCTTGGGGCATTATCCGGTCCATTTCTAGTGGGCACGTTTTCTCGAAGATGGTAAGTCCCCTTTTTAATCTCAATTCCAGTTCAAATCCAATTCCAATCCAGTTCCAGTCCAAATCAAGTCTAGCACGTCTTTCAAGAAAGTTGATCCCTCAAGGCGATAAGTCCATCCAGTCTGGCACGTTTTTCGAGAGAAATCTTCAAAACTGTAATTCCCATCAAACCCGTCGACCGGGATGAGACCCCAAGTCCACGAGATGGTAGAACGGTCTACCTTTGGCACCTACTAGCCCGCAAATGAAGAATGTCCATTTTAGCACGTCTTTCGAGAAAGTTGATTCCTCAGGTGATAAGTCCACCTAGTAGCTTCCCGAGACCAGGTAGTCTTTGGAATGATCGCGAACTGTTAGAGTAACGAAAGTACTCGTAAACGTTGCAACCATAATAGTGGCGAACACACTCATAAATAGGTTGACATTGGGAATTGCCAATAAACCCCTATGTCATAGGGGCACAGTCAGAGTGACGGAAACAATCAAAACCCAATTCAACATCAGTGCCTGCTAGTCCACTTCGGTGAAAAATGACCAAACTGGCCCTATGACCATTTCTGGACGTTTCTTG
This sequence comes from Euryodendron excelsum, assembly GCA_033060915.1. NCBI lineage: Eukaryota > Viridiplantae > Streptophyta > Magnoliopsida > Ericales > Pentaphylacaceae > Euryodendron > Euryodendron excelsum. The sequence goes on from CM065398.1 coordinate 19,758,933, forward strand.
AGAAAGTACCTAAGTCCTCAGAACTGTGAGTCCACCCTTTTAGGATTGTCCCGAAGACAATTTGACATGTTTAAGTGCCTTCTAGTCGGTTTCGGGCCAATTACAAGACCTTCCGATCAAAATGACCATTTTGCCCATAGGCATCCGAATGCCTCGGGAACCACACCAGGTCTGGGTAACCTCCTGTGGATGTTTTTGATAGTATTCCCGGCCTTCTGATACATTTCTAGGTCATTCTGAGTCAGTTCTGGCAAACATGATGCAAAATGATCGTTTTACCCCTAGTGGGCCGGTCGCCTCTTCCAACCACACTAGCTCTGGGTATCAAACTGGTAACCTCCTGGAACATTCTAGGTGATGTTTCCAAGCCTTGAGTCTTCTTCCGGGATATTCTAAGTCCATCCCGGCAACTTTTCGGCCCGATTGACCGTTTTGCCCCTAATGGCCCAATCAATCCCTCCAACACGTCCTGTCATCATTTTCTAAGTCTGTTACCCCTAGGACACTATTCTAAGGGTTTCTGTCCCTCCGAGCTATTCTCGGTCCTTTAAATCATTTCCAGACTATTCGAAGTCACTCGTAGTGAAGTCAGGCTAAAAATTGCATGGTAGTCACTTGTACAGGCGCCCAAATCTTTGAAAGATACGTTGCTTGCCGACCTTAAAAGTTTCCTAAATAGCTGGTGCCATTAGTAGTGGCGCCAATCCAAAAAATGGCCTGGCGCCACTGCAGCAGGTGCCAGTCTAGTCTTTTATTTATAAATACAGAGCCTCCTCCAGCGTGAAAATGGTCTGTAAACTCAGTCTAAAAACCTTGCTCTTCAATATACAGAGCTTGAAGTCCTTCCAAACCCTAGTTCCCTCTAGGTTCTTCCAACCCTAGCCTCCATATACAAACCCTAGCCTCTATACACTTAACCCTAGCATACATACACTCATATATTAGCCTCCAAAACCTCTATTGAAGACTTGAAGTGCTGCAACTTGGAAGCTCTCAAAGATCGAAGTAAAGCAAAGCAAGCAAGCAAAACAAAGAATGTACAAGGTAGGCGTTCTATTTACGTTTACATAATTCTCCCCTCTCTCTTCTCTCTCCTAACCCACTTGGGTTTTCTTCTATTTTAATCCTCATCTTCTACCCCCCATTTTCTTGCATGCCTGAAACAAGGGACTGTGTAAGATTAGACTATTGAAAGTTACCATGTCAGGGGCTTTCTCTTAGTCTAACCGGAAACCACGTGAGTTCGGACTCCTTGATTATGTGGTGAAGCCTTTAACCTTGTATGATCACGACCCCAACTTGCATTGTGCATATCATGATCATGCATCTCCCCAAAACCTGTTTTCAAACTTGTTTTCAAAACTTGCACAAAAAATCGTTTTCAAAACTTGCATAAAATTTTCTTTTTCCAAACTTATTTTCAAAATCACAATCCTAAGGTAATTCTAGTCTTTCCATGGTTAGGGTTGCTTTAGGAAAGTGTTACATTTAAAATGATTTTCGTGGTCCATATTTTCAAATCCTTGTTGTTTTCAAAATCACAATCCTAGAATGGTTCTAATCTTCTTATGGTTAGAATCGTTTTAGGAAAGTGAGATATTTTCAGAGGCTTGTAAAAGTCCACATTCAAACCCCTTTCCAAATTGCTTTTCAAACTTACTTTCCAAAACCTCTTTTTAAATCCTCTTCAAAACTTTTCACATTTACTTTCTAAAATCTTTTCTCCTATATAATTTCTAAAAACTCTCTCCAATCTCCTTTCCAAAATTGCTTTCTAAAAATTTTCTTCAAAAAAAAAAACAAACTTGCTTTTTTAAAAACTCTTTTCAAACTCCTTCCCAAAAGCTCTTTTGAAAAATTTGCTTTCTAAAAAACACTCTTCAAGTTTTCTTCCTAGAAACTCTCTTCAAAATTCTACTTTCCAAAAAAATATCTTTTCCTTGAAGCCCAAGTCAAGCTCTAGAGCCATGATTAGGAAACCCTAGTTTTCTTTCTTAAAACATGATTTTCAATCTTTCCTCAAAACATAGATTTTCAAAATCTCTACTTTCAAAATATCTATTTTCTACGTCAAATCTTAGATTTTCAAAATTACTTTTTCTATACCAAAACTATAGACTTCCAAATCTAGGATTTCTAAAACTTCCCCTTCTAATTTCATTTAGGAAACTAAATCGAATCCTTCGTTTTTGGAAACAAAATCAAATTGTCTCTTTTTTGAAATAAAAACCCAATCTTTTATTTTAGAAAATAGAAATCAAAATTTTCCTAATTCCATTTCTTTCCAAATCTTAACTTTCTAAAGTCTAAATTTTCCAATCTTTCTTAAACTCAAATCTTTCCTAAACTTCAAGTGTTTCTAAAAATCACACTTTCAAACCTTTCCCAATTTCGAACTTTCTATTCAAAATCTTTCCTAAATTCTAAAACTTTCTAAATTCCAAATATTTCTTAAATCATACTCTTCCTAATTCAAATCTTTCAAAAAATCAACTCTTTCTTAAAAAGGAAACTTTCCGACATCAAAACATTCCAATTTCAAAACATTCCTAATTTGGAGCTTTCCTAAAATGAGAGTTTTCCTATTTTGAAACTTTCCTAATTCAAAGATTTCCTAAATCCAATCTTTCTTGAATTCCAACTTCCCTAATCTTCCAAGTCCAACATTCGAGTCAAATCTTTTCTAAATCCCTTTCAAGTCAAGTCAAATCTTTCTTAAACCTTAAGTCTTTCCTAAGTCCCATCTTTCCTTAGTCTAGGTTTCCTAAAACCAAGTTTTCCAAAACCAATCGTTTCAAATCTTCCAAGTCAATTTCAAATCAAAGTTCAATTTCCTAATCTTTCAATCCAAATTCCAACTCAAACCCTTTTTAAAGTCAAACCTTCTATTTTCTATTAGATCTTTGTTCGAACTATGACTGACCTGATTCCCAAAAAATGGATACGTAGGCAACCTTCATGGGTGTGGTTACAACCTTTTTCAAGCTTCTATTTTCACAAGCTTTTCAAATTTCCAATTTTATAACTTTTCTTAAACTTCTAAATCCAAAAATCTATTTTCAAATCTTTCTTTCAAAATCAAATAAAGTTCTTTTCAAATCCATTTTCAAAATCGAAGTCTTTTCTTGCACTTGCATATCATACATCATGTCGAATTTCTTTTGAAAAGTTCTTTTCTAAAGTGGATAGTTGTGGACATTTATTAATCAAAGATTTTAAGTGAGTGAACCTAGGGTGAATAGACATGTAGATACCGTAAGGGCGGGGTAGGGTGATGGCTTAGTGCGTCTTCCTTACAAGTAACCAACCTCCGAACCGAGATCACTGTTTTTAAATACCAAATGGAGTTATTTTCGAAAAAAGGCTTAAATATTTTTAAAGATTGTTAAACAACCTATTTTCTTAAAAACCCTATCTTGAGGATGTTTTCCAAAACCTTTTTCAAAAACCTTAAGTATAATCTTCGGATTGTGCTTAGTTTAAGGTGACTTAACTCACCTTAATCAAGTTAGGTGGTGACTCCAAACCTTTTTCTAAAAGCCTTTAATTCAAATTAATTTTTAATTCAAACTTAGTCACACTCATCTTTCTAGGAGGATGAGTTCTAACAAGAGAGTACTGTGTTTTTCTTACTTGTCTTTTCCAAGTGAGAAAAATCAGGGCGCGACATTTAAGCATTACCTAGAGAATTGATATGTAATGACTAATACTCAAACGAATTAACAATTTATGTAAATTCCAGATAAACTAAGGTTAGGTGAAAGAAGCCATGAATGAGGAGAAAGAAAGAGATAGTAAAACTCAACACATGCATTGCGCATTACATGTAATGTTCAATAAGCATACACTTTCAATTTCTTAACTTTTCAATAAGATTGTTTTTTCCTTCCATTTCTTTTTGTTGTTCTTTTTTTCTTTTTTTTTTAACCTTCCTTTTATATATGTTTTTTTTTTTTTTGCTTTTCAACTCCATACATCTTTTGCATTTGCAAACTCTTATAAGCAATGACATCAAATTCTTCATCATGGGAAGTATTTTAACATTGATATACTTTTTTCAAGATCATATATGTATGAGTATCAAGAGAAAGAAACTACGCATGAATGGCTGAACCTAATATCCGAAATACATTAAGTTTGAAATTCAAGAGAGTATAAGCGTCAATATCTCCAACTATTACCTAACATATGAATCAAAACTAAGTATAGTGAAGCTATTGAAAAAATGGAAGATCAATAATTTATCCTTGAGTAAATGTAAATCAACTCAGAAAGAAGATAATTTGGCTCTAAATCTCACAATGTAAATCTCCACCTTATAAGAATATGCATGCACAAAATATTAGCATAAGATGTCATATAATATGCTAGTGTACAACGATGTAATCTCCCTTTTATAATGGTTTTATGAAAAAAATTTACAATGCATCACAATAATAAAGTGAATCAACCATTAACTCAAACTTAGTCTAATGTATGGCTCAAAATATGCTCAACACAATAAGTGCAGTGACGTGAATATTGCTATGATTTTTACAAAAAAAAATCATCTCTAACACATCCATCATGAATAATAAGGTAATCAATAAAAATATGAATAAATGTGCTAAAGTTACAAACCATAATACCCAAAACCATAAGATACTCAAACATGTACTGAATATCTCAAGTGTTTGAAAGATAGTCAATATAATGCAACACTTAAAATTGATTTATAAAACATGTCAAGATTTGAAGTATAATAGCATGCGATAACAGAATAAAAAACACATAGGAAAGATAACACAAAACTTATCCACTAATATGCAAAAGAGTTTTAGATACATGAGATGATGCAAACATGCAAAAATGACATAATATCTAAACCCTACTCCCCGTCATCCTCATCATCGCCAGCAGGTGGCAGCTGCATACGTCGATCCATATATGGAACCAAAACCATCATCTGATCAAGTGTACCCTGCTGTTTAGGAATACTACCCTCTAGTATACTGAGATGATCCGTATGCGCCTCTTGTGGTGCTACTCTCGTCCCCATAGCAGCCTCAATCCTCTCAATCGCAAGTCCCTGCTAAACAAGGGCATGACTCTGCTACTCTAGTCTGACACTATGGGCAGCCAATGTCTGAGACTGTTGCTCAAGTCTTGCTAAGAGAGTCTAAATACTTGGAATATAGTCTAAACCCTGTTGTGTAGAAGGAACCAGGCTGCTGTTGATCAGGTGGCACAGGCTACTGCTCGTGCAAATGAGCTGTAAGCACCCCATTTTTGCCCGCTCAGCAATCTCTGGTCCGTTTGAACTCATATTTAAATCGACACAGACACATTCAAGTCGAAACCAATTTTTCAGACTCAATTTAGTCAATCAATCGCTTTGCAGGCCCAATAGAGGGAAAATGACCAAAATGGCTAAGGCATTGCTTAGGCTAATTCAAGTTGGCACGACTTTCTAAAGACAGTAAGGCCATATTTCAACCTCAATTCCAATTTCAATTCCAATCCAAATCAAATCTAGCATTCCCTTCGAGAAAGTTGATCCCTCAGGCGGTAAGTCGATCCAGTTTAGCACGTTCATCGAAAAAAATTTCTCAAAACCGTAAGTTCCTTCAAACTTATCGACCCAGACAGAACCCAAGTCCTCGAGATGATAGAATGGTTCACGTTTGGCGCCTGCTAAACCGCTAATGTAGAATGTTCGTTATCCGGCACGACTTTCAAGAAAGTTGATTACTCAGACGATAAGTCCATCTAGCAACTTGCCGAGATCAGGCAATCTCCAGAATGAATGCACACCATCAGAATGGTGAAAACACTTGCAAACATCGCAACCGTTAGAGTGGCGAAAACACTCGCAAACAGGTCGACAACGGGAATTGCCAACAAAACCCTTTTGTCACAAGACCAAACTCACCTCATGGCCTTGGCACGTTTACCAAAAGATGAGATACCTTTGGAAACCAACTCATCACACACCGTTAGAGTGATGGAAACACTCAAAACTTGGGTCAAAACTAGTGTTTCCTAGCCTACTTTGGTGAAAAATGACCAAACTGCCCTTTGGGCCTTTTCTAGCACGCTTTTTGAGAAAGTACCTAAGTCCTTAGAGTGGGAAGTCTACCTTTCCAAGATTGTCGCAAAGACAATCCTGCATGTTCAAGTGCCTTTCAATAAGTTTCGGATCATTTTCAAGACCATCCAGTCAAAATGACCATTTTGCTCTTAAGCATCCAATTGCCTCCAAGAACCACACCGGCTCTAGGTATCAAACTGGTAATCTCTCAAGGATGCTTCTAATAGTATTCCCGATCTTCCAACACCTTTCTGGACCATTCTGAGTCTATTTCAGCAAGTTTGATGCGAAATGATTATTTTGCCCCTGGTTGGCGGCCTTTTTCAACCATGCCGGCTTTGGGTATTAAAACGACAATCCCTTGAAATATTCTAGGTAGTGTTTCCAACCTTCAAGCCTTCTCATGGGACGTTCCAAGTCCATTTTGGTAGTTTTTCTGTCTAGTTGACCATTTTTCCCTAATGGCTCAGTTGACCATTTTAACAATTCCGACATTGTTTTTCAAGCCCGTTACCCTCAGGACACTATTTTAAGGGTTTCTATCCATTTTCGGCCTTTCGGATCATTCTCGGCCTCCTGGAACATTCATGGACCTTCTGAAGTTACTCCTAGTGGAGCCAAGCCAAAAATTGCATGATAGTCACTAGTACAGGCACACAAATCTTTTGCCTTGCATATCAAGGGTTGAAAGATACGTTTCTTGCCGCCCTAAAAACTTCCCTAAATGGTTGGCGCCACTACTAGTGGTGCTTGTGTAAATTTAAGCATGACACCACTACAATAGGCGCTAGGTCGGTTTAAGTCGCTTATAAATATAGACCCTCCCCTTGCGAAAAAAGCGTCCACAATCTCAGTCCAAAAATGCTGCCTCTCTGAAAACAGAGTTTGAATCCTCTCCAAACCCTAATTCCTTCAAGTCTTTTCAAGCCCTAGCCTCCATACACTCTAACCCTAGCTTATACAGACTTCATACACTTATACACCAGCCTCAAAGCAAGCCATTGAAGACTTAAGTGCTACAAGTTTGGAACTCTCGAGGTCCAATTAAAGCAAAGAAAATAAAGCAAAAAGAATAAGAGGTTGGTTTTCTTTTTATATTTATGTACTTCCTCTTCTCTTTTCTCTCTCCTAACCTACTTGGATTTTTCTTGATTTTAATCCCCTATATTCTACCACCCTTTCTTGCATGCTTGAAACAAGGAACTTCCTGGTTCATGTCTAGGAAGAACTATTGAAAGTCACCATGTCGGGGGCTTTCTTCTAGTTCAACCTTAGACTGTATGGATTCAGCCCCCTTGATTATGTGGTGAAGCCTAACCTTGTATGTTCACGACCCTTTTGCATTGTGCATATCATATTTATACATTCATTCAAAATTGTTTTCAAAGTTGTTTTTTCAAACTTGTATCAAAACTCTCTTTCAAAACTTGCATTCAAAATCTTATTTTCAAAATCACAATCTTGAAGTGATTATAGTCATTCCATGGTTAGAGTTGTTTTAAGAAAGTGTCATATTCATTGTGACCATCAAGGTCCATATTTTAGGGTGTAAACCCTAATTGTTTTTATCAAAAATCACAATTTTAAAATAATTCTAGCCATTCCATGGTTATGGTTGTTTTTGAAAAGTGTGATATTCAATGTGATCATGATGCCCATATTTTAAATCCATGTTGTTTTCAAAATCACAACTCTAGAATGGTTCTAATCCTTACATGGTTAGAATTAATTTAGGAAAGTGAGATATTCAAAAGATTTTCCAAAGTCCATATTCAAACCCCTTTCCAAAATTGCTTTTCAAGTTCCTTTTCTAAAAACTCTCTTCGAAATCTACTTTCTAAAAACTTACTTCAAACTGCTTTCTTAAAAACTCTCTTCCAAAGATCTCCTTTTCAAAAACTCTTTTTCTTGGAGTCCAAGTCAGCCCCTAGATTCCATGGTTACGAAACTCTAATTCTCTTTCCTAAAATTGTGACTTTTTATTTTGCCTTAAATCATAGGTTTCCAAAACTATCTTCTATATCAAATCCAAAATATCTTTTTCTACACCAAATCATAGACTTCCAAATTCTAGATTTTCAAAATTTAACCTTTCTAATTCCATATCAAATTCAATATTTCCGTTTAGGAAACTAGATCAAATCCTCCGATTTTCTTTTCAATATTTTTGAAAATAAAATCTAATATTCTACTTTAAGAAGTAGAAATCAAACATTTCATAAGTCCAACCTTTCATAATTTCAAACCATTCAAAATCTCAACTTTTCAATACTTCCTAAATTCAAATCATTCCTAAAATCAGCTCTTTCCTAATGTGAAAACTTTCCTAAAATGAAAACTTTCCTAATTTGGCACTTTCCTAAAATAGAACTTTTCTATTTTGAAACTTTCCTAAATTCAAAGCTTTTCAAAGTCCAATCTTTCTCTAACCCTAACTTTGCAAATCATTCCAAGTCAAGTGTTTCTAAATCAAATCATATCTTTTCCAAATCTTTCTTAAGTTCAACTTTTCTAATGCTAAGTTTTCCAAAACCAAAACCTTATTTGATCAAACCTCTCAAGTCTAAATCAAACCTTTTCAATTCAAGTACATGCTTCAAACCTAGGTTACCTAAACCTTAGGAAACCAAACCTTAGTTCAACCCTAACTCTGAGGTTAGGGAACTTCAACTCCTTTCTAAAGCTATTTTCTAAAACCAAGATGGTTTTCAAACTCCAATTCAAGTCAAAGATGTTTTCAAATCTCAATCTTTCCAAATCTAGTCCAAGTTCAATCATTTCAAATTAAAATCGATTTCAATTCATCAAGTTCTATTTCAAATCAAAGCCAATTCCAAATTCAATTTCCAATCTCCTATTCAAAGTTCAAATCAAACTCTTTTCAAATTAAACCTTTTCAAGTTAAACTTTCCAAAAACTTTAAAGTGTTTACTTTCAATTGGACTATTGTCCAAATTACAACTGACCTAATTCCTAACAAAGGGATACGTAGGCAACTTTTATGGGTGCGGTCACAACCTTTTTCAAATTTTCAATTCCACCATCTATTTCAAAATTCAAATTTTTATAATATTTTTCAAACTTCAAATCCTCTTTTCAAATCTATTTTTAAAGTCAAATTCTTTTCTTGCACTTGCATGTCATGCATCATGACAAATCTTTTTCCTACAATTTTTTTCAAGGTGGATATAAGTGGACATTTGTTAATCGAAGATTCTAAATGAGTGAACCTAGGGTGAATAGACATGTAGGTACCGCAAGGGCGGGGTAGGGTGATGATCTTAAGATGTCTTCCCTACGCGCAACCAACCTTTGAACTTAGAATCACTGTTTTCAAAGACCAAAATAGAGTTATTTTAAAAAAGGGCTTAAATCTTTCCAAAGGTTGCCAAACAACCTGTTTTCTTTAAAAACCCTCTCTTGAGGAAAGTTTTCTAAATTATTTTTCAAAAACCCTAAGTTTAATCTTTGAATTGCACTTAGTTTTAAGTGACCTAACTCGCTTTAATCAAGTTAGATGGTGACTCCAAGTCTTTACTAAAAGCCCTTAATCAAATCAATTTCTAATTCAAATCTAGTCGCACTCATCCTTCTAGGAAGGTGAGTTTTAATGAGAGAGCACTGTGTTTTTCTCGAGTGCAAAAAATCGGGGAGCGACATGAGCCTCAGATCGTCTCATAATCGACCTATCTACAACTGACTGCTAATGAACACGGAGTAAACCAGGGGTAATACTGACCCCAGCCTCCTTTACAACATGGGTGAGCATGCAACCAAAAGGAATATCCCCTTGCTATCTAGGATGCTCACACTTAGCATACAGGGCCATGAACATATAGTATGGAAGATCTATGGTCCTACCCGTACTTATGGCCCAAAGGATAGATGTTCTTGTGCAGCTCACATCAGTATGGTATGTGATAGGGACGAGCGAATGACATGAGAATATAAATAAAGGCCGATAACGTGGTATGAGAACACTCAGTGGCAACTGTTGAAGGTCAAACCACTGTGTCCCAGCAACACAAACCTCTGCAGACACAATATCAAAATCTGGTGCTCCCTCAGATGGGAACATGTTTAGTTTCCCTCCTAAACAGGGGCACCGTAGAACACGCATTCTATAAAGACTTGTCAGGATAAAACACTGACTCTTTTCCTTGGTTGGTTTCAGGAACCTTCCCTCGTCTTACAAGCATGAAATTGCTTACTCTTGATACCTTAACTCTATTACTAGCATAGGCAAAAGGAGTCAAGCATAAGATGACCGAAATGGAAGGCATGTTTTCTTCACTCTTATCCCACGCAACCCATGAGCAAGCAGAATCCTCGCAGGCCCAAACCCATGATGGACGAAAAAGGAAGAAGAAGGAAGACCATGACTATGCCACCACCATTGCTTACCAACGACCTCCCCAGGCTGAGGGCCTTGCTCGGATGCCTTCCAAACCAACCCCTAACCAAACACAAGGATTATATAATCTCTCATTCGGATATCATCCTAACCCATTTGGCCCTACCATCGAAAATTGTCCCATTTTGAAACATAGAACCCGAAGCCCTTTCAATTCCCGAATCATCAACCCGGCTGTGACCTCACCAAAGCTTGGTCCCTAATCATCAAAAACATCTGTAACACCTCCTCGGCCTAGGTGAACAAGTGAGAAAAAATGGACATTTACTAAACTCGCGTGCTCACAGACCGCGGCCTATTTTGGCCTCTTAGCAGCTGGATATCTGAAACCTATACCTGCCCGACCCCAGCCCAATCCTCTGCTTCATTACTTCAAATCTGCAGCAAGCTGTAAGTATCATTCGGATAGCCAGGGACATAACATTGAAGATTGTTTGTCCCTCAAGCATAAGATTCAAGACCTGATAGATAACAAGATCATTGGGGTACGACCAGCAAATACTTCTCCGAACAGCCTTACAAACCCTCCACTGGACCACACTATTAACATTGTTACAAAGTTTGGTAACAACAAGGTTTGTTTTGTTGCATGCCAAGAGATATATTGCAAGGATGGGGAGGAGATGGAATGCGACGATATGGAACAAAGTCGTATTCGGTTACGATGTAACCCCAATAAAATGCCGACCCCCAAAGATGAACTCGCATATGAATATGTGAAGAAAATTGACCAGGAGTTGTCCAAACTAGGTAATAAAAATCTCCCAATGTGTACACCTAAGGAGCACCGAGCCCCGGCTGGAGGCCAGAGCAAAAAACCCCGGGCTCGACCTATCAAGCTGGACGAAGACGAGTCGCCTGAGTGGTTTGTTAGAGAAACTCCGGAGCAAACAAATGAAGGCAAAATGGTCAAGAAAGCTGACAACTACATCATCACTGCCAACTCACTTGGAACTCCGGGGGAAGCATCTACCTATCCTGCCTTGGCTGAAAATCTCAACCGTGGATGGAATGCAGACAAGGGCACTGTCCCAGGACCTTACTAAAAATGGGTTCCTTGCAAAAGCGTACAAGAGAGGGGTGTTTTCATCCACTTTCTTTCTATCCCTTTTACTTCCTGTCTTTAAATTAATGTTTACATTTTCTTATTGCTTGAAAACTCTATGCTTTCCATAAAAATGATAATAATAATCAAATGATAGTCTTTTGTTCACTGTTGCTATCTTATATGTCTCTCGAGAATGGTAACTACTTTTTACGCAAGGGGCATAATATATCTTATGGAATGATCCAATTTGAAGGGATGATAGCATGAATTAACCACTGACCAAATGATCAACTTTTCAGAGAGAGAGAGAGGATAAGGATGAGTGAGGATACTACCCAAAGGCAGCACTTGTAAGACTCTGAAGCTAAGCGATGTGTGGCTAGTTTATCAAAATGAAGAGGAGCCGTCTTTCACTTCCTCACATATAAATAAAAGACTAAATAAATAAACAAATATGCTCATATTCCCTTTGTTTAACCCCTAGTGCCTTGCGGAAAGCGAAAATCTTTCTTGTCAACCCTGATCCAAGACTATCCTCCCCACACTGGGGTAGACAATAGTTGAAAACTCTAGGAATGGTGTCCACCTCTATTATGCTAGGATAGTGTCGAAAGCTCTATGGATCAAGCAATCTAATTCAAAGTGAAGAGAGGCCCTCATTTCATTTCCCATACAGTCAAAAGCAACCCCTTGCCAAACATGTTGTGCCATCTATCCTTTTTCCGAGAAAACCCCAACCCAGGGATCACCGCCCACATTGGGTAGATTGAACTGCCAAGGAAAAGGCCTAGGGAAAAGGGGTCAAAGAATTATTCATTTCATGAAGGAATAGAAAGAAAAAGCAAAGGAGTCACCAAGGGGCAAGAGGCCAAGCAAAAAAGCAAAAAAAAAAAAAAAAATCCTTTAAGGAAAGGCCTGAAGAAAATCATGATTGAGTCACCTTCAAAAGCATAATAAGAGGATCTAAAGAAAGGAAAGTCATGTTTATCTCAAAAGGAATATAGAAAGGGTGAAAGAACAAAGTCATTTTCACCCTAAGAAGTATTTGATCAAAAGCAAGAATGAAATTTAAAGGTGATCCTAGGTTACGAAGAAAACCTAATAGAAACAACAGGTTCGAGCCTTTATCTTTTCTTGTAAAACCCCAAAACCATGGCCTACAATACAATCCTACTAAAGTCCACTCTGATTGAAAACGGATTGCTTGATCTAAATGAGCTAGACATGTTGCCAAAGCCAAGAAGGATGCTAGCCTTACTGAGAAAATGGTTAAGGACGGTATGGATCCAAACCCTGCTTAAAACAACATTGAATTTGAGCCTACATATCCCATTGTTTCGAAAACCCCATAACCTAGCCTACATTACGGCCCCAAGCAAAGTCTCCTCGGATTGAAAGGACTGGCCACTTATCGCTCTGCCAAAGGTCAGGCAAGCGGTCGCTAAAACCCTGAAAGTCGAGAGTTTCAGCTCAGTAACCCCATACACTAACCTCGAGGCAGAGAGCCGAAGGCAATCAAAAGGTTGAGAAAGGTGCGAAGTGCTATCATCCAATCAAGGTAGGGTAGAGCCAGAAGAGAGACTAAATCCCCGAAGAGGAGGGAGTCACCATTCCCAAGGCTACTAGACTACAAGCACCTTGTGTCATTCTATTAACATATTTCTAACTTGTGCATATGTTAAAAAAAAAAAAAAATCAGCATGGGCTTTGCACACATAGGATATAACTCCTTGTAAAAATAGAAGTCACCAACATCAACTCATGTAATAGATATATAACATCATCATCCACCACATGCACATGATCATATACTTAGCTGAAAAGATCATAAATGTCTTTGTCTATCCATGCATCTGAATATCATAAATATCCATCCTTGTACATAGCTTACAAAATAAAACTGTCTAACATAAATACAACTCAGGGACAAGGGGCAAAAGAAGATCAGAGTCTCCACAAGGGGCATACATCACAGGTCAAAGTCGATATCATCTGGATCAAAATCCCTGAAACCTGGCAACGGAGGAGGTAGATAACTACTCGAAGCATCGCCATCCTGCAGGGAAGATAGAACCGAAATCAGCTGCATACAAGAAGAACTAAGCAACAGCAAAGTAAGAAGAAGCAGAGAAAAGACAACGTACCCCCCCCCCACCCATCTGAGATAACCGAGCCGTCAAGGAAGCTACCTCGGCCTGGTACTGATCCCGCTCCATTTGGTACTAATCTCTCTGGTCTCTCACAGCAGTAAACTCAGCCTGGGGCACATATCCTTCGGCTCAGCACCACAAGTCAACCACCTCTTGGCCAACAGCGTACCTGCTGACTACTACCTCAAATCGGGTAAAGCCATCGACCGAATGAGCCCCAAAGTGTGTAGCATAGTCTGTATCTGGAGGAAGTAAGAACTCGGCACCCGGCTGATGCTCCTGATAAGGGATAGGCACTCCCACCACCAAGGCCCCAAACATATACTCTGGCAGAGCTCCTGCTGACCAGAACTCCTCATGAAACTGCTGCCAATGTCACTCTCCGAGATAGGACTCCCAAGTATTATCACTGAGAAAAGTAGCCCTCGACAGGGACAAAGGGACCAAGTACTGGATTGTCTCATAATGAACCGATCCAATAAAGGGCCGCCAAGTCACGTTTCTCGCCTCAATCAGCTCCAGGTTAGCCCGGAGCATCACAAAATCAGTAATCTCCGATTGCTGGGCTACCCGGTCACGAGCCTACCTCAAAGCACGAGGATAGAGGTCATCCTTAGCAACTGTAGGGCGACGAATGGGAAGGTACTAGTCATGCTACCCCAATGAGAAGAAGTCTGCACCCGCATCGACCGAAGAAAGCAGCCAAAGGAAGAGGACCCCCAGTCCAGCTCAGATAAAGCTCCAAGATCGGCTATTATACTCACCAACCGACATGACACGAGCGACTTGTTGTTGTTGCAAAAGCAGCTAAAAATGATGTACAAAACAAGTCACCGTCTCATAATATCCCGCTTGGCAGGCCATGGCTCAGTAGCAAAGGTACGGTCATCCTAACTGATCTAAGAGACTGTCAAACCCTTAGAGCGATCATGCTAGGTCGAGATAGAGCATCGATAATATGCGTTTAACACCAAAAAAAAAAAAAAGAAAAAAAAAAGAGAAGAAAGAAGAGAATCCCCAAGGCATTACTTCAAGTTCACACCAGCGCTTTTGTTATTTCACCAAAAATAAAAAATAAAAACAAAAGAGAGGGTTAATGTATCTGAAGAAAGACAAGAATACACAAAAAAGTGCTACTAGACCAAAAAGCATCGGCAGTGATCGCTAGTAGAATGGTAGGTTTGAGCCTTTTCCTTTTCTTTCGAGAGCAAAAACCCACCTATGAACCCTAAAAGTCCTCTCAGATCGGAATTAAATTGCTTAGTGCAAATGAGCTCGCCGGAATATGGTATTGGCAGGGAAGGCTGAGAGACTGCATAAGTAGTATTTAGAAGTTTCCTAACAAAAATCAAAGACTAAGCTAAGGAAAGAGAGAGGGAGAAGAGACAAAATAAGCACATTCCTGAGGATACGGTGAAAATTTGAAAGGGCGCCGTAGGTAAAAGAGTAGGGATGTGGCAAGCTACAAAACTGTCGACCTTGGTGAAAACCTGTAGAGGCGCCTTGGTGCAAAAATGACAGAGCTGCGACTGGTGAAAACCCTCACGGGCATTAGTAGTAAAAAAAGCAAAAAAAGAAAAAAAGGGAGAAGGGAGGCTGAGATATAAGAGATAATCCAAGGTATAGCATTCCCAGAAGTCATAAGTATGAAAACAGCAGTGTGAAAGTTAGAAAGTGTCTCGAAGAGCATTCTCCGAATTAGCCCAGTTAAGGTTAAAAGAGGCAATGGTTCCCTTCACGGAACAATAAGTTAGTCAGAGTATCAAACCAAAAGGATTAATTTTCCACTTAATTATGGCTCTCATTCAATTTTTCTCAAATTTGTTTTACGTACTAACCATACAGGAAGAGCATACCTGAAGTATGGAAGGCTATAAATTCGTAAATTAAAAAGTTATATAATACTAAAATAAAGTTTGTCTCTCTAAAAATGTAGGAATCAATAAATCTAGGAGCAATGGGCAAAAATGTATCGCTCCCTATCATCATCGAAAGAGGAGTCGACTAAGCAGGGATCAACTGGCTCGCCCACTGTAATAGGTGCACTCAAAGAAGTACTAGCTGTCAATAATCCATGCCAGCCCTGCACATCTAGCTAGAAGCATATCTCTCTCCCGGGTAAGGGACTCCACCGCCACTCGCAAAGACTGACTTTTCGCAATATCACCCTCTAAGGGAGTGGAACTGTTTAGAACGCCTCGTGGCTGCCTGCGTCCCCTCGCAGTACTCAAGGATGAGCTATCATGTGTCGATCGAGCCGCTGCTAGCTGCATCTCCAGAAAGCTACCTCAACATCTCTCGCTCTCAACCAATCATACAAAACTCGTATCCAGTGTTGGTTTTGCCGCCTGTGACGACGGCCCTGAACAATCATAGCTGTCAAGAATTCGGTGTACCCTATAGGAGGTAGGGGAGTCTCAAAGAGTAAATCCCCAAGTCTACTAGAACCCAACACGCAGGGTCGAAGCTAATAGTGATAAGTATCAGTCTCAAGCGGCATGACAGAGAATGAACCGTCATCGTCTACATGAGGAAGCAAGGATCGCCATATATTCATAACTCTCTCCACCAACACTCTCGAGATTGACGCCTCAAAGATAAGATTGAACTCAGCCACATACGCTAGATAAGGGATATCTTGACTCCTACCAAGCTATCACATAACTCGAATCCCGAAGAAAGGGGCAATGCCCCGTAAACCGGCTAGGGGCACGAAGGCTCTCTCGGAGGGCCGAACTCTTAAGCAGTACCTACCAACCAGTCCTGAAAACCACCTCACTGTACCCGACCTCATGCTCTAAAGGTAGTCAGCCGAGGCTACAGCGGCGCACAGAAACCTCCCCTTATTAGCCATAGCTCTTTGAGATCTCGCCAAGGAGCGTATACGGTCAAGCTCGGGATACCATGTATGTTAAAATAGAAGAGTAACAAATAAGTGCCTAATTGCCCAAAGCTGAAAGAGAGTAATGCATCCCCGGAAATGAGCTTCAACAGTCTGCTAGAATCTAGTAAGGCTCACAAAGGTCTCCCCCACAACCATAGGAGCATAGGAATGCCTTTTACGAATCTAAGCTAGCAGTGCATATAATCGACAGTCAACTAAATCATCTCCTCATGAGAACACCAAGTAGTTCAGAACAAGCAGGGCTAGAGCAACCATGCGGGAAACAGACTAGTCTTGGGAAGTATGTTAATCACCTGAGTGAGCTTGCATACCTGTTGTAAACTCAAAACGAGAAAAGAGGAACTTCACCAGAACGTAAGGAAACTGGGGCAAAGAAGAAGACGAAAGAACCGAACGCCGGAGTCCAAGCTGGGATGAGACCACTGTAATACAACCTTCAGGAAAGATGGGTCCTACGATGTTGGCAGAATCATCTCGGAAACCGAGGAGAAAACCATACTTGTGAGAAGTAGGGGTAGGCTCGCACTCCCCGAAGCGGAAAAGAGATAAGTTGGGCTGCCAAAAGGGAATCACTGCCTCCATGAGTCTCAGAATAAGCTGCACTGATAAGAGTGAAGCCACTCGACCAAATGACCGACAAAAGATATCCTGCTCATCCGGAGGATAACTGTCATGCCAAGCTCCCAGCCAACTCAAAATCGTGTCCACCATCCTAAAGATCGAGGTAAAAATATCCACATAAGGTAAATATAACTCATAAGAATAAAATTAATAAAATAAATAAATAATAATAAATAATTAACAAATAAACAAATAATAAAAAGATTTCAAGTGATAAGCCAAAATGAATTTCCTAAACATTTTTTATTTTAAAATTCTAAGTCAAAATGAATTTCTTACACTTTTTCATTTTCCAACTTCAAGTCAAATCTTAAGGGTTTTCTGTCTTTTTCCTTCAAAAAGATTTTATTTCAAAACCTTTTCCAACTCTTTCCCTGATTCCTAAAAATTTTGGCAGAATTTTGTTTAAAAATGGTCCCTACAATACCCACGACATCAACACAAAACACAAGCCATGCACTCTACAACATCACAACCACAGAGCACCAACATTCGCGCACACTTTTCAAATTTCCAAACTTTTCAAAGGACTTGTTTCATTTTCCAACAAATCAATGGTTTTCAAAGTTATTATAAAATTTCTCAAAATCATTTCAAATGTTTTCTAAGATACTCCTACATTTTTCTAAATTTTAAACTCTATTAATTTCATCACTTTCTCAATTTTCTCAATTTTTTCTATTTTTTTAAGTATTTGTCTATTTTTTAAAAAATAAAAAATTCAAAGAGTTTTCAAAAAATCACGAAACTTCACACGGTTGTTAAACACATTTTTCTAAGGCACATGGTATAAAAATCTAGCCTAAAAGCTCAATGCCCAAAGCTGTAGGGTTAAACCACAAATTTCTGCAAAAACTCCCTCCATATAATCACTTAAAATCACTTAAAATTAATCAAACAAGTACCAAAATGCAAAAATAACTTCACCACAGTGTTCAAAACATATCAAAACATCAATTCCCACTATTCACATGGCTCAAACGGAATTTTACACACCGAAATCCATATAAAATCAAAAACTCTCCTCTCCGGAGAAATCTTCTGTCCTGGCTACTTTTCCGGCGACGGGGTCTACTTTTGGCAATCCCTCGTGGTCCCTAAGAAGCATTGTTGCAATGTTCGAGTCGGTTTCCTCGCAATGCATCTTGGTTTTACAAAAATCCTTCAAATCCTGCAAGTGTTCGAACCAGAAATGTTTTAGGTTTTAATCCTAAGCCTGGCGCCACTGCTAGCGCCAAGCCAATTCTACCAAAGGCGCCACTGCTAGTGGCTTCAGTTCCAAATTTCGAGTAGTTTTGCCCTTTTTCCCGCCAAAACTCGATTTCAAAGGCATTTTGGGCTCAATATCCATTTCCAAACTCCCATTTTCGAAAAATTCTAAAGTCTATCCCTCTAACCGCCTCACGGTCAACATGGGATTCTTACTTTATCGTTTTCTGTCTTCATCAAGCAAAAAGAGAAAAATAAGGCAGCTATAAGCACCTCATTTTTGCCCACTTGGTAGTCTCTAGTCCATCCAGGCTTGTATTCTAGTCAATATGGACATATTCATAGTCAACTCAAATTTCCAACTCTAATCCCATCAATCAATCACTTTGCGGACCATTGGGCCCAAATAGAGGCAAAATGACCAAAATGCCCTTGCTAACATTGCTCAGTCCAATTCCAGTAGGCAAGTCTTTTTAAAGACGGTAAGTCCCCTTTCTAATCCAATTCCAATTCCAATTCCAATTCCAAATCCACTCCGACATGTCCCTCGAGAAAGTTGATTCCTTGAGGAGGTAAGTCCATCTTGTCCAACACGTTTTCGAAGAAACTCTTTGGAATAGTAAGTCCATTCAAACCCATCGACCAGGACGAGACCCCAAGTCCCTTAGATGCTAGAACGATCCACCTTTGGTGCCTGCTAGCTCGCCAATGAAGAAATGTCCATTTCAGCATGCCTTCCAAGAAAGTTGATTCCTCAGGGCTAAGTCCACCTAGCAGCTTCCGGAGATTAGACAGTCTTTGGAATGATCGCAACCCCTTAGAGTAACGGAAATACTCGTAATTATCGTAACCGCTAGAGTGGCAGAAACACTCGTAAGCAGGTCGATATAGGGAATTGCCAATAAACCCTTATATCACGGGACCACTGTCAGAGTGATGGAAACACTTAAAACCCAGGTTAACACCCGTGCCTGCTAGCCCACTTTGGTGAAAAATGACTAAACTGCCCCCAGGGCCATTTCAGGCACGTTTCTTGAAACAATACCTAAGTCCTCAGATAGGTAAGTTCACTCTTCCAGGATTGTCTTAAAGGCAATCCGGCATGATTAGGTGCCTTCTAGTCAGTTTCGGGCAAATCCCGGGACATTCCAATCAAGATGACCATTTTGCCCCTAGGCTTCCGAGTGCCCCGGGAACCACACTGGCTCTGGGTATCAAATCGGTAGTCTCCCGAGAATGCTTCTTATTGTATTCTCAACCTTCCATTAGCTTTCCAAATCATTCCAAGTCAATTCTGACAAACCTGGTGCAAAATGACCGTTTTGCCTTTAATAGGTCGGTCGCCTTTTCCGACCATACTGGATCTAGGTATCAAACTGGTAACCTCCTGGAACATTCTAGTTATTGTTTCCAATTCTCGGGTCTTCTTTTGGGATATTTCGAGTCCATCCCAGTAGCTTTCTGGCCCGGTTGACCGTTTTGCCCCTAATGGCCCAGTCAACCCTTCCAACAGATCTTGTCATTATTCTTCAAGTCTACTACCCCTGTGACACTATTCTAAGGGTTTCTATCCCTTTTCAGCTTTTCAGGACATTCTTGGCCCCTTCAAATCATTCTCGGACCTTTCGGAGTCACTCCTAGTGAAGCCAGGCTAAAAATTGCATGGTAGTCATTAGTATTGGCGCCCAAATCTTCTAAAAATGGGTTGCTTGCCGAACTTAAAACTTTCCTAAGTGGCTGGCGCCACTAGTAGTGGCACTAGAAGGATTTTTTGCCTAGCGCCACTGCAACAGGCGCTAGGTCATTCCTTTGTCTATAAATACAAAGCCTCTTCCAGCGTGAAAGCTCTCCTCTTTAATATATAGAGCTCGTAGCCTCCCTAAACCCTAGTCTTCTTTAGGTTTTCTAAAACCCTAGCCTCCATACACAAACCCTAATTCACATAAACTCCTATACAGTCCTACACTAGCCTCGAAAGCCTCCATTGAAGTCTTAAAGTGCTGCAACTTTGAAGTTTCCGAAGATTCAAGCAAGCTCTTGAAGATCAAGGTGAGAACCGAAGCAAAGCAAGAAAGAGAAAGCAAGTAAAACAACGCGAATAAAACAAGACACAAGGTAGGCTTCCTATTTACGTTTACGCAATTCACCCCTCTCTCTTCTCTCTCCAAACCCACTGGGTTTTCTTCTATTTTAATCCCCCATCTTCTACCCCCCCTTTCTTGCATGCTTGAAACAAAGGATTTCCTGGTACATGTGTAGGATTAGGCTATTGGAAGTCACTGTGTCGGGGGCTTTCTCTTAGTCTGAACGGAGACCACGTGGGTTCGGCCCCCTTGATTATGTGGTGAAGCCTTAATCTTATATGTTCACGACCCCAACTTGCATTGTGCATATCATGATCATGCATCTCTCTAAAATTTGTTTTCAAACTTGTTTTTCAAAACTTGCATTAAAATTGTTTTCAAACTTGTATTAAAATTTTCTTCTTCAAAACTGGTTTTCAAAATCATAATCCTAGGGTGATTCTAGCCTTTCCATGATTAGGGTTGCTTTAGGAAAGTGTTACATTTAAAGTGACTAATATGATCCATATTTTCAAATCATTGTTGTTTTCAAAACCACTATCTTAAAATGGTTCTAGCCTTCTTATGATTAGAATCGCTTTAGAAAAGTGAGATATTTTTATGGACATTCCAAAAACTCTCTTTTCAAATCTCTCCTTCTAAAAATCTCTTTTCCAACATACTTTCTAAAAATCTCTTTCCTAAAAACTCCTTCCTAGAAAAACTCCTTCAAAAACTCCCTTTCCAAAAACTCTCTTTTCAAAATTTACTTTCCAAAAACTCCTTTTTAAAGATCTCCTTCCAAAAACCTTTTCTTTCCAAAAATTCTACTTTCAAAAAATCTCTTTCATTCGAGCCTAAGCCGAGCTCTAGAGCCAACGATTAAGAAACCCTAATTTTCTTTCCTAAAAACATGAATTCCAATCTTGCCTCAAAACCTAGGTTTTCAAAATCTTCTTTTTTTACATCTAAATCATAAGTTTCCAAAACCCATTTTTACATCAAACTATAGTCTTCCAAATCTAGGATTTCTAAAACTTCACCTCCCAAATCCATACCAAATTCAATCTTCCATTTAGGAAACCGAATCCAATCTTCTCACTTAGGAAACTAGATACAATCCTCTGTTTTTTAAAACAAAATCAAAACACTTCTTCTTAGACACAAAATCCAAATCTTTCCTAATTCCAATCCTTCATAATCTCATACTTTCCTAAACCTTAAGTTTCCAAAACTTGAACTCCCAAATCTTTCATAATGTAAATCTTTTCTAAATTCCAACCTTCCTAACTCTACACCTTTTCAAATTTTAACTCTCCAAACCTAAATTTTCTAAACTTTCTAAATTCAAACCTTTCTCAAATTCAAATCTTTTCAAAATTCTAAACTTTCAAAATTTCAAATCTTTCCAAATCCAAAACTTTCTTAAGTTAAACCTTTCTTATTTCAAAAGTTTCCTAAATCAAACTTTTCCTAACTCAAACTCTTTCCAAAAATCAACTCTTTCTTGAAAAGAAGACTTTTCAATTTTAAACAGTTCCTATTTCAAAACATTCTAATTTCAAAACTTTCCAATTATAATTCTTTCCTAAATCAAAACTTTTCTAAATCAAATCTTTCCTAAAATGAAACTTTCCTAAAATGAAACTTTCTTATTTTGAAACTTCCCTAATTTGAATCTTTCTTAGATTCAATCTTTCTCTAATCTTCCAAGTCCAATACTCGAGTTAAATCTTTCTTAATCTCAAGTCCTTCCTAAATCCTATCTTTCTTAAATCTAGGTTTCCTAAATCTCAATCTTTCCAAAACAAGTCAAAATACTTCTTCCAAGTTCTATCTCTCCAAATCAAAGTCTAATCCTTTCAATTTCAAATTCCACTTTTCAATTTTCTATTCTAAGTTCAAATCAAACTCCTTTTTCCAATCGACAATCTCTTTTTCAAATCAAATCTTTTATTTTCAATCGGACTCTTGTCTGAACTACGACTGACCTGATTCCTCAAAAAGGATACGTAGACAACCCTCACGGGTGTGGTCATAACTTTTTTCAAATCTCCAATTCCATAACTTTTTTCAAACTTCTAATTCTAAAAATCTATTTTCAAATCTCTATTTCCAAATCTTTATTTCAAATCAAATCAAGTTCTTTTCAATTCTATTTTCAAAATCAAATAAAATTCTTGCACTTGCATATCATGCATCACGTTAATTCCTTTCTAAAAATTTCTTTCAAAAGTGGATAGTTTTAGACATTTATTAGTTAAAGACTTTAATGGGTGAATCTAGGGTGAATAGATATGTAGGTACCGCAAGGGCGGGATAGGATGATGGCTTAGTGCTTCTTCCCTATATGTAACCAACCTTCAAACTTAGATCACTCTTTTCGAAGGACCAAATGTAGTTATTTTCAAAAAAGGGCTTAAATATTTTTCTAAAGGGTGTCGAACAACCTGTTTTCTTAAAAACCCTCTCTTGAGGAAGCATTTTCAAAATCTTTTTCAAAAACCCTTAGTGTAGTCTTCGGATTGTGCTTAGTTTTTAGGTGACCTAACTCATTTTAATCAAGTTAGGTGGCGACTCCAAGTGTTTTCCAAAAGCCCTTTATTCAAATCAATTTTCAATTCAAAGCTAGTAGCACTCATTCTTCTAGGAGGATGAGTTCTAACGAGAGAGTGCAGTATTTTTCCGCTTATGTGTGTATTCCTCGAGTGCGAAAAATCTGGGCACAACAGCTGACGACTCTGCTAGGGATACTTAGAGGGTTAGGCCATAGTCATATGTCTTTACCCTTCACCCATGTAGAGTCTTCAGTTAACTTGTTCAATTCTATTCACTTTAGATTTTCAAAATCAAATTTTCAAAGTTGTTTTCAAAAAACATGCATTTATTTTCATTCATATTATCTTGCATTAAGTTTGCCATCCACATACTAACTCTTGCACTCTTGTTTTGTAAGTGGGCTTTTGTTTGTTGTTTATATCATATTAACTGCTATGCATGAATGAATGGAATGAACAAGATGGATGGGAGTTGTTGGGTCATTTCCTCTGCTTTCAAAAATCACACACATTGCACGTGCACGTGCAGCTGCATTCTGCATACTTGCATTTTTATTCTAATTTGTCCCTTCTAGTTAAATGGGGGAACTATATATTGGTTGTGGACAAGATGCTGTATCAGTTTCTTCGCCTACGGCCTCTAAATGGTTCCCCCGCTCAGATCACCAACCGATCATGGCACCACCTCAGGGAGTAGGCCTAGGTTTGAAGATCCGAAAACTGAGCCTTTTTAGGACGCATTAGTAAACCCTTAACCTCATGCTCATATAGACACTATGCATGGCTGAACCTCTGTTGGATTTAAGACACGCACACAATTTTTCAAAACCATGGAGGAAAGGGCGATTGCTTTTACTTTCCTTTATACCTGTTCATTCCTATTGTTATAATGACTGTATTCTTACTGTTATAATGCTTGTCTAATTGGTCATGCATGCACGTTTACCTTGCTATTGCATTCTTTCTCCTTATACTCTTCGCATCCATATTCATGCATTTCATATTCCATGTCAAGACAAGAGTTCCAGAGTAACTCAAGTCACTGCATTCTCATGCATATGATCATCTCATTGAGAGTGATACCAAGGTCACTCTTCCTTGCATCAAACCTACCTAAACTCTAAAGGTTCCCATATAACCCTAAGGACTCATGACATGCACACCAATTCATTCCATAAGAGGGGCCCGTAATCCCTCTATGCTCACGGAGATAGGGTTGCCAAGAAGACAAGGGGCAATCAATCAACAAGGTCTCTTAGCGACCCCTTCGACATCAAATCCCATGAAGGTGAATCTGAAGATATGTAAAATTAGATAGGTAAAAAATTCTAAGGAAATCATTCCCTTTCCCCCTATTAAAATGTATTTTGGTTTTATTGTATTTAGACTCCGAAAGTCCAATATATTCCTCACTTTTGAATGAACCATGTTCCCCCCCCCCCCCCTTCTCCCTCTCAAACGGTAAGGTATCTGCATACATGGGCAAACCCTCTATCTCCAAAAGTGAGCCAATACATTATGATTTAGTTTCCTTCTCAAGTAGGGACACCCTAAGGCATACATTGCATAGAACTCTTTAAAAACCAAAAACTAATTTGTGACTTGTGTCTTTGTTTTTCTTCTTCTTTCTTTTCATTTATAGAGATTACCCTGCATTGAGTCAACATTGCTCCCAAGAGGGGTCAACATCCACCTAAGGACCCCATTGTCACTCGGTAAAGAGCATCACTGATGGCTGCCAATCCTAAAGAATCATCTCAAGTCTCTCGAGAAGAGGTCAATGAAATGAGGACCAAAATGGATGAAATGTTCAAACTCATTCAAACTATGGCCATGAAGGATACTGCTGCAATCCCATCATCATCCATAACCTTATCCAAGGGCCCTGAACCCGCTAACCTAAGGAGCGTGCTACAATATGACAATATTGGTAGGAACAAAGAAGATGTCAAAGGGATCAACGCTGAAGAGGAGAAAACCATACTGCTCTCACCTGCCATAAAAAGGACTTCCCTAGACCCTTTCAATCTAAAAATCCAAGGGCTAGAGGATCACTATGAAGTCTCCATGGCTATAACACCTTTGGGTTCACTTCTTATGTCGAGCTATGTTTCTTTCCAGACCATCCTAGACCTGCTAGGTTCACAATGCTTGGCTTTCAGAAGTATTATGGCACCGGTAACCCTATTACTCATCTTCGTCTCTATGCTGGGGAGCTGAGCGGTCATGGTAACGATCCGAAGCTCCTCATGCAATTATTCCAACACAGCCTCATTGGGTCTACTTTACAATGGTTCCCCCGTTTGGATCTAAGGAAGATCACGACTTGGATCGAGCTGGTTCACGCATTCAAAGCTCAGTACCGTCACAATATTAACCTCACCTCTGACAGATGGTCTTTGATGACTATGAGTAAGGGCGAAAAAGAAGGTTTCAAGAACTATGCCTTGAGATGGAAACAAGTTACTGTACAAGTCAATCCCCCATTGAAAGAGAAGGAGTACGTGCAATTGTTCGTACATACTTTTCAAGGTATATTCTATGAGAAGCTCTGCACAAGCGTGAGGAAAAGCTTCTCTTAACATATCATGCAAGGGGAGTGATAGAAAAAGGTCTCAAGACAAGGAGGATTACGGAACCCTGCACCAAGAGTGGAGAGAGTTCTGCTAACTTAGCCAAAAAGGTGGCTACTACAAGGGGAATAATCAAGAAGGAAAGCGAGGTGTCTACCATCCTACCCGACCAACTATCCCAATACCGTCCACCACTACAATCACACCCTGTCTTGCCCTTACCCACTTCAACCATGCATGTTCCAACCCCTAACTATGGCCCTACTGGGGCACGATGCAACTTTAATAGACCTGCCCGATACATCCATACCTTTGACACTTTAGCCTGCACCTAAACTGAGGCCTACCACAACCTTCTAAAGAACAATATTCTGAAGCCCATACCTGCTCACCCATTGCCAAGCCCTCTACCCCCAACCTTCAATGCCACCCTCACTTGTGAATACCATTCGGGTGGCCAAGGGCATGACACCGAAAGTTGCTTCTCTCTCAAGTACAAAATTCAAGACCTGATAGACAACAAGACCATTGATCTACAACTGGTAAAACCTGCTCCAACTCCTAACGTGACCACTAATCCTCTGTCGGACCACACCGTCAATATGATATTAGTAGAAATAAAAGGCGAGGAAGAGTTCGATGAGCCCATGGCTGAAGATTATGAGGTGGATTGGGAGACTGATGAAGAGGATGATAGGGAGGAAGATCTCCCATTATACCTGATTTATCTCCATAACCCTAATGAGGTGCCTGATGCTTTTGACTGGCCAGTTGAGGAGCCAATGTTTCCAGGAGAAGAGCTTGTTGAAAACATGGTTGTTGATGGATGGGGTGTTTGTCGCGCCTAGATTTTTCGCACCCGAGGAATACTCACACAAGCGGGAAAAATGCTGTACTCTCTCGTTAGAACTCACCCTCCTAAAAGAATGAGTGCGACTAGGTTTGAATTGAAAAAATTGGTTTGAATAAAGGGCTTTTGAAAAAGGTTCAGAGTCGCCACCTAACTTGATTAAGGTGAGTTAGGTCACCTAAAAACTAAGAATAATCCGAAGACTACACTTAGGGTTTTTAGAAAACAATTTGAAAATGTCTCCTCAAGAGAGGGTTTTTAAGAAAACAGGTTGTTTGGCAACCTTTGGAAAACATTTAGCCCTTTTTGAAAAATAACTCCTTTTGGTCTTTGAAAACAGTGATCTAAGTTCGGAGGTTGGTTACGTGTAGGGAAGACGCACTAAGCTATCACCCTACCCCGCCCTTTCGGTACCTACATGTCAATCTACCCTAGATTCACCTATGAGAGTCTTCAACTAACATGTGTTCAACCCTATTCACTTTAGAAAAATAATGTTTGAAAACTAATTTAACATGATGCATGATATGCAAGTGCAAGAAAAGATAATTGAAAAATAGATTTGCAAAGAGATTGAGTTGAAATTGATTTGATTTGAAAATAGATTTGAAGAGATAGAATCGAAATTGAAAAGTTTGAAAATCGAAAGTAGAAATTTGAAATCGAAATTTGAGATTTGAGAAGATTTTGAAAACCACACCCATGAGGGTGGAATTGAAAGTTTGAAAAGTATTATGATCGCACCTATGAAGGTTGCCTAAGTATCCCTTTGGGGGAATCAGGTCAGTCGTAGTTCGGACCGGAGTTCGATTGAAAAGAGAAGAGTTGATTTGAAGAGAGAGATTGAATTGAAAGAAAGAGGTTGAATTGAAAACTGGATTTGATTTGAGATTAGAATAGGAGATTGGAAATTGAAATTGAGAAGATTGGACTTGCTTTGGAAAGATTAATTTTGGAAAAAAAAATTTGGTTTTGGGAAAGATGGAGATTTAGGAAACCTAGACTTAGGAAAGATAGGAGACCTAGGAAAGACTTGAGATTAAGAAAGATTAGATTGGAATGTTGGATTTGGAAAGATCTTGAAAGATTTGGAAACTTGGAATTTAGGAAAAATTTAGATTAGGAAAGTTTCGAATTAAGAAAGTGTCATTTCTGGAAAGTTTTAGGAAAGTTTTGAAAATTGGAAAGTTTGAGTTTAAGAAAGTTTTGAAAAAGGAAAATTTTGAATTTGGAAAGCTTTGGAAACAAGGAAGTTTTGAAAATAAAAAATTTTCGTTTTAGGAAAGGTTTGAAAAAAGAAAGTCTTCAGTTTAGGAAAATGTATGAATTAAGAAAGTTTTGAGTTTAGAAAAGCCTTAGATTTAGAAAGATTTTGAAGTTTTGGAAAGTTTAGAATTTAGAAAGTTTAAGATTTAGAAAGTTTTAGGGTTTTAGGAAACTTTGAGATTAGGAAAGGTTTGAGCTTAGGAAGAGTTTGAAAACTTGAATTTGGAAAGTTAAGATTTGGAAAGGGGGGGGGGGTAGAATTAGGAAAGGGTTGAATTGGGAAAGATTTGAAAGCTGAGTTCTAAAACTTAGGAAAGATTTTATGTTCAAGTTTTGGAAACTTAAGATTTAAGAAAGTGGAGGATTAGGAAGGATTTGAATTAGGAAAGAGTTGGATTGGAAAGGGATTGGATTTTGTTTCTAAAAGAAAAGATTTGATTTTGTTTCCAAAAACGGAGGACGGGATCTAGTTTCCTAAACGAGGAGATTTGATTTGGTTTCCTAAAGGAAAAATAGGATTTGGCAAGGATTTGGAAAGGGAGATTCTAGAAACCCTAAATTTGGAAAATTATAGTTTTGACGTAGAAAATAGGTTTTGAAAACGTGTAGAGTTTGGATGTAAAAACAAAAGGTTTTGGAAACCTAGGTTTGGGGCAAAGTTTGGAAAACCACGTTTTTGGAAAGAAAATTAGGGTTTCCTAATTGTGGGCTCTAGGGCTTGACTTGGGCTCTAAGGAAAGAGTTTTTGGAAAACGCATTTTTGGAAACGAAGGTTTTCTAGAAGGGAATCCAAGGGAGGAGTTTTTGGAAAGTGTGTTTTTTGGAAACATAGATTTTGGAAGGAAATCCTATAGAGGAAATTTCTAGAAGGAAGATTTTGAAAAAGAGAGTTTTTGGAAAGATTTTTAGGGAGCGTTTTTGGAAAGTGAATTTTTAAGAGAGAGTTTTGGAGAGGAGTTGAAAAAAAAGGGTTTTGAAAAATAGATTTTGGAGGGGAGTTTTTGAAAACAATTTTGGAGAGGAGAGTTTTAGGAAAGTATGTTGAAAAAGAGACTTTTAGGAAGAGATTTTTAAAGAGAGAGTTTTTTGGAAAGCATGAAAACGTCTCACTTTCCTAAAGCGATTCTAACCAAAAGAGGGCTAGAACCACTTTAAGAAAGTGGTTTTGGAAAACAATAAGGTTTGAAAATATAGACCAAAAGGGTCACTTTTAATGTAACACTTTCCTAAAGCAACCCTAGCCATGGAAAGGCTAGAATCACCCTAGAATCATGGTTTTGAAAACAAGTTTTTGAAAAAGAGATTTTGATGCAATTTTGAAAACAAGTTTGAAAACGATTTTGAAAACGAATTTTGGAAGATGCAAGACTATGATATGCACAATGCAATTTGGGGTCGTGAACATACAAGGCTAAGGCTTCACCACATAATCAAGGGGGCCGGACCCACGTGGTCTCTGGTTAGACTAAAAGAAAGCCCCCGACACGGTGACTCTCCATCAGTCTAATCCTACACATGGACCGGGAGTCCCCTTGTTTCAAGCATGCAAAGAAAGGGGGTGGGGGGGAAAGAGATAGGGGATTAAAATAGAGAAAACCCAAGTGGGTTGGAGAGAGAAGAGAGAGGGGGGAAGTGCAGAAAATTAAAGAGAAAGCCTACCGTATGTCTTTTTTATTTTGCGCGCCGCGCTGTCTTCGGTCTTCGGTATTTGTCTTGATCTTCACCTTCAGCCTTCAAGAGTTGTCTTCAAGCTTTGGATGGCAGCTCTTCAATTCTTCAAAGGATGGTTGAAGGCTAGTGTATGGGTGTATGAGGGTGTGTATGAGTGTATAGGAGTGTATAGGAGGCTAGGGTTTAGTGTATGGTGGCTAGGGTTTAGAAAACCTAGGGAGGCTAGGGTTTTGGAGTGCTCCAGCTCTGTATATCGAAATATAGGATTTTTAGGTTAAGTTTTCAGACCCTTTTCACGTTGAATGAGGCTCTGTATTTATAGAAGGAGGACAAACCTGGCGCCTGTTGCAGTGGCGCCAGGGCAAACTTTACACTAGCGCCACTAGGAGTGGCGCCAGGCCATTTTTTGGCTTGGCGCCACTACTAGTGGCGCCAACCATTTAGGAAAGGTTTAAAGTCGGCAAGCAACGTATCTTTGACTAGATTTGGGCGCCTGTACTAGTGACTAACATGTAATTTTTAGCCTGACTTCACTAGAAGTGACTCCGAAAAGTCCGGGAATGATTTGAAGGAGCCGGGAATGACCCGAAAGGCCGGAAAGGAGCAGGAACACTTAGAATAGTGCCCTAGAGGTATTTGACTTGAAAAATTAGGATAAAAATGGGTTAGAAGGGTTCACTGGGCCTTTAGGGCAAAACGGTCAATCGGACTGGGAAGCTGCCGAGGCGAACTCGGACTGTCCCGGAAGAAGACTTGGAATCTAGAGACATTATTTAGAATGTTCTCAGAGGTTGCTGGTTTGATTTCCGGGGCCGGTGTGGTCGGAAAAGGAGACCGGCCCACCAGGGGCAAAACGGTCATTTTGTACCGGGTTTGCCGGGACTGACTCAGAATGATCCGGAAAGGAAAAGGGGAGTTGAGATTACTATAAAAATTAGTCTCAAGAGGTTACCAGTTTGATACCCAGAGCCGGTATGGTCGAAAAAGGAGACCGGCCCTCTAGGGGCAAAACGGTCATTTTGTGCCGGGTTGGCCGGAACTAACTCGGAATGATCCGGAAAGGTAAAGGAAGGTTGAGAACACTATAAAAAGTATTCTCGAGACATTACCGGTTTGATACCCAGAGCCGGTGTGGTTCCCGGGGCGTTCGGATGCCTAGGGGCAAAATGGTCATCTTGACCGGCAAGTCTCGGAAAATGTCCACAGGACAATTTGGACATTTTTCACCAAAGTGGGTTAACAGACACTGGTGTTGATCTAGGTTTTGAGTGTTTCCGCCACTCTAACGGTGTGAGTATTTTCGCTACTCGGACGGGGTTGATGATTTGTGAGTATTTCCGCTACTCGGACAGGGTTGATGATTTTTGAGTATTTCCGCTACCCGAACGGGGTTGATGATTTGTGAGTATTTCCGCTACTCTAACGGCTTTGTGAGTAGTTTCGCTACTCGGACCGTTTCGAGGAATAAACTGTCTCGAGAGAGGGATTTGAAAAGGGGTCTTATCGTCTCCAAAGAGACGTGCCTGGATTGGAACCATCTCGAGGAATAAACTATCTCGAGAGATGGATTGGAAAGGGGTCTTACCGTCTCTGAAGAGATGTGCCTGGATTGTGAGTGTTTCCGCCACTCTAACGGTTTTGTGAGTAGTTTTACTACTTGGACCGTCCCGAGGAATAAATTATCTCGAGAGAGGGATTGGAATTGGAATAAGAAAAACAATGCCCCTATGGGCATTTTGGTCATTTTGCCTCTATTTGGGCCTGACAGGCTCGCGAAGCGATGGAAAGACGGAATTTGGACCTAGAGAATTGGTTTCGATAGGAATATGCCCACAATGACTTGAAAACAAGTCTGGACGGAGTGTAGACTGCCGAGCGGTCAAAAATGGGGTGCTTACAGCTACCTCTATTTTTCTGTCTTTACTTGTCAAAGACAGAAAACGATAAAAGTAAGAGTCCCATGTTGACCGCGAGGCAGTCGGAGGGACGAACACTAGAAATTTTTCAACAACGGGGGTCGAGAATGAATAGCGAGCGAAAAAGGCCTTCAAAAACGAGATTTGGCGAGAAAGGGGGCAAAGCTGCCCAGAATGTGTGCGGAATTCATTTTGATCTAAGACTTGAATTTTGAAATCTTGTTGGATAGAAAACTTAGAAAGATTTTGGAAAATAGCATTTTAGGAGACATTTTAGAGGTAAGAATTTTAAAACTCTTTCGAATTTGAAAATTTTTGAGATTGACAAGGATTTAGGATGGAAAACTTCGGAACTTGATAGAAACTTTGAAAGGAAGAATTTTTTTGAGTGAAACCTTGAAAATTTTTAAGGATTTATTTTGCCTAAGACTCTTTTGAAAGAAAAGTTTGGGGGCAAGGATTTGGGAAAGGAATTTTCTTGAAGAACTGAATCAGAAAAACTTGGAGATGGATCGAAAAAATTTTAGACCTGATTTTGAAAATGATTTTTGGCCTTGATTTTTGAAGTAGATTTGGGAAGGAAACATTTTGCAACCTTAGAATTTGATTTTAAGAAGTGATTTTGAAGATGAACTTTTAGAAGAAAGAATTAGAAAACCTTTTGAAAAACGATTTTGGAAAGGAACTTTTAGAAGAAAGATTTTTTTGAAAAATTTTGGAGGAAAATAATAGGAAACCCCTGGGAAACTGATTTTGAAAAAGAAACTTTTGAAGGGAAGGAGTTAAGAAAGTTTTCGAGAGTTGTTTTTGGAAAGGATAACTTTTTAGGAAATCTTTGAGAGTTGATTTTAGAAAAGAACCTTTGACTGAAAAGTTTGAGAAATCCTTTAAGTTGGTTTGAGCAGAATTTACATAAAAGTTGTGTCATTCATTTTCATTTTTATCTTTGGTTATTATTATATATATATATATATATTTTTTTTCTTGCTTTTATTTCTTATCTTTTGAACTGCGTATACCATGTATTAATACCTCTTACCTTGACTCACCTTTTAGGATGGCATATGCGGGCAATGACGGTTCCGGGGGGAGATACTGCTTCGGGAAGGTGGCCCAGACAAATTCTGTCGGTAGCTCCAGCCGCTCTAGGTATAATCAGCACTTTGCCAATCGAGCCCCTTCTAGCTAGAGTGGGAGGGGGGAGTAGGCCTCCAGTGGACCCCTTCCCTCCAGTTGAGCCAGCCTTCGAGGACGAGATAGACATGAGGTTTCCCACTTTTGACTTTTGGGATGGCTGACGCTATTTTGAGCTAACTACGGGTTTGGTATGACGGGTATCCTCCAGATGAGCAAGAGATTTTCACGGGTCCTTTGGTTGCATGGCTTCTCTCCTGTTAGTGTAGCTTGTTTTCTAACAGTGGTTCCCTTTTGGCCACTTGACCTGTCTCTCTTCCATTTTGGGGGAATGTGAGCTTGCCCCTACTCCCCATGAGTATGGCTTCCTCTTAGGTCTCCGGGATGGTTCAGCTGACATTATGGGACCTACTTTCCTGATGACTGCATCACGATTGTCTCTTTTCAGCTTGGGCTCCATTTTGCGGCCCTTTCTTCTAATCTGATGCCCCAGTTTCCTTATGTCCCAATGAAGTTCTTATTTCTCTCATTTTGAGTTTGCGACAGATAAGGGATTGGCATGCTTCTCAAGATTGGTCCATTTCTCCATGGTAGCCCTAACTCTACTTCTCCTGAACTTGTTGATGTTTCCATCGGGCGGGATGACTTGGTGTCGTGCCCAGATTTTTCACACTCGAGGAATACTCACCCAAGCGGAAAAAATGTTGTACTCTCTCGTTAGAACTCACCCTCCTAGAAGAATGAGTGCGACTAGGTTTGAATTGAAAACAGGTTTGAATAAAGGGCTTTTGAAAAAGATTCGGAGTTGCCACCTAACTTGATTAAGTTGAGTTAGGTCACCTAAAAACTAAGAGAAATCCGAAGACTACACTTAGGATTTTTGAAAAACAATTTGAAAATGTCTCCTCAAGAGAGGGTTTTTAAGAAAAACAGGTTGTTTGGCAACCTTTGGAAAACATTTAGCCCTTTTTGAAAAATAACTTCTTTTTAGTCTTTCGAAAACAGTGATCTAGGTTCGGAGGTTGGTTATGTGTAGGGAAGACGCACTAAGCTATCACCCTACCCCGCCCTTTCGGTACCTACATGTCAATCTACCCTAGATTCACCTATGAGAGTCTTGAATTAACAAATGTTCAACCCTATTCACTTTGAATAAGAATGTTTGAAACTAATTTAGCATGATGCATGATATGCACGTGTAAGGAAAGAGAATTGAAAAATAGATTTGAAAAGAGTTTAATTTGAAATTGATTTGATTTGAAAATAGATTTAAAGAGATGGAATTGAAATTGGAAAAATAGAAATTTGAAAATGGAAAGTTTGAAAGTAGATGGGAATTTGAGATTTGAAAAGATTTTGAAAACCGCACCCATGAGGGTGGAATTGAAGGTTTGAAAAGTATTGTGACCGCACCTATGAAGGTTGCTTACGTATCCCTTTAGGGAATCAGGTTAGTCGTAGTTCGGACCGGAGTCCGATTGAAAATAGAAGAGTGAATTTGAAGAAGGAGATTGAATTGGAAATTGAATTTGATTTGAAATTGGAAGAGGAGATTGAAAAAAATTGAAATTGAGAAGATTGGACTTTGATTTGGAAAGATTGATTTTGGAAAGACTTGGTTTTGGAAAGATAGAGGTTTAGGAAACCTAGACTTAAGAAAGATGAGACCTAGGAAAGACTTGAGATTAAGAAAGATTAGATTGGAATGTTGGATTTAGAAAGATCTTGAAAGATTGGGAAACTTGGAATTTAGGAAAAATTTAGATTAGGAAAGTTTTGAATTAAGAAAGTGTCATCTTTGGAAAGTTTGAAATTAGGAAAGTTTTATTTTTGGAAAGTTTTGGAATTAGGAAAGATTAGAATTAGGAAAGTTTTGAATTAAGAAAGTCTTGAATTTTGGAATGTTTGAAAAAGGGAAGTTTTGAATTTGGAAAGTTTCATTTTTGGAAAGTTCCGAGTTGTGAATTAGGAAAGTTTTGCTTTAGGAAAGTTACAACTTAGGAAAGTTTTGAATTAGGAAAGTTTTCAAATTAGGAGAGTTTCGAAATTAAGAAAGTTTTGAAAAAGGGAAGTTTCAATTTTCGAAAGTTTTGAAAACAAGGAAGTTTTGAAAATAAGAAAGTTTTATTTTAGGAAA
This sequence comes from Euryodendron excelsum, assembly GCA_033060915.1. Classification (NCBI taxonomy): domain Eukaryota; kingdom Viridiplantae; phylum Streptophyta; class Magnoliopsida; order Ericales; family Pentaphylacaceae; genus Euryodendron; species Euryodendron excelsum. The sequence continues at coordinate 19,793,518 of CM065398.1, forward strand.
GGTTTGAAAAAGGAAAGTCTTTAGTTTAAGAAATGTTTGAATTAAGAAAGTTTTGAATGTAGAAAAGTTTTAGATTTGGAAAGATTTGAAGTTTAAGAAAGTTTAGAACTTAGAAAGTTTTGAAATTTAGAAAGTTTAAGATTTAGAAAGTTTTGAAATTTAGAAAGTTTAAGATTTAGAAAGTTTTAGGGTTTTAGGAAATTTTGAGATTAGGAAAGGTTTGAGCTTAGGAAGAGTTTGAAAACTTGAATTTGGAAAGTTAAGATTTGGAAAGGGGGTAGAATTAGGAAAGGGTTGAATTGGGAAAGATTTGAAAGCTGAGTTCTAAAACTTAGGAAAGATTTTATGTTCAAGTTTTAGAAACTTAAGATTTAAGAAAGTGGAGGATTAGGAAGGATTTGAATTAGGAAAGAGTTGGATTAGGAAGGGATTGGATTTTGTTTCTAAAAGAAAAGATTTGATTTTGTTTCCAAAAACGGAGGACGGAATCTAGTTTCTTAAACGGGGAGATTTGATTCGGTTTCCTAAAGGAAAGATAGGATTTGGCAAAGATTTGGGAAAAGGAGATTCTAGAAACCCTAGATTTGGAAAATTATAGTTTTGACGTAGAAAATAGGTTTTGAAAACGTGTAGAGTTTGGATGTGAAAACAAAAGTTTTTGGAAACCTAGGTTTGGGCAGAGTTTGGAAAACCACGTTTTTGGAAAGAAAATTAGGGTTTCCTAATTGTGGGTTCTAGGGCTTGACTTGGGCTCCAAGGAAAGAGTTTTTGGAAAACGCATTTTTGGAAATGAAGGTTTTCTAGAAGGGAATCCTAGGGAAAAGTTTTTGGAAGCATAGATTTTGGAAGGAAATCCTATAGAGGAAATTTCTAGAAGGAAGATTTTGAAAAAGAGAGTCTTTGGAAAGATTTTTAGGGAGCGTTTTTGGAAAGTGAATTTTTGAGAGAGAGTTTTGGAAAGGAGTTGAAAAAAAAAAGGGTTTTGAAAAATAGATTTTGGAGGGGAGTTTTTGAAAACAATTTTGGAGAGGGGAGTTTTAGGAAAGTATGTTGAAAAAGAGATTTTTAGGAAGAGATTTTTAAAGAGAGAGTTTTTTGGAAAGTATGAAAACGTCTCACTTTCCTAAAGCGATTCTAACCAAAAGAGGGCTAGAACCACTTTAAGAAAGTGGTTTTGGAAAACAACAAGGTTTGAAAATATAGACCAAAAGGGTCACTTTTAATGTAACACTTTCCTAAAGCAACCCTAGCCATGGAAAGGCTAGAATCACCCTAGAATCATGGTTTTGAAAACAAGTTTTTGAAAAAGAGATTTTGATTCAATTTTGAAAACAAGTTTGAAAACGATTTTGAAAACAACTTTGAAAACGAATTTTGGAAGATGCAGGACTATGATATGCACAATGCAATTTAGGGTCGTGAACATACAAGGTTAAGGCTTCACCACATAATCAAGGGGGCCGGACCCACGTGGTCTTTGGTTAGACTAGAAGAAATCCCCCAACACGGTGACTCTCCAATAGTCTAATCCTACACATGGACCGAGAGTCCCCTTGTTTCAAGCATGCAAAGAAAGGGGGGGAAAGAGATGGGGGATTAAAATAGAGAAAACCCAAGTGGGTTGGAGAGAGAAGAGAGAGGGGGGAAGTGCAGAAAATTAAAGAGAAAGCCTACCTTGTTTCTTGTTTATTTTGCGCGCCGTGCAGTCTTCGGTCTTTGGTCTTCGGTCTTTGTCTTGATATTCGCCTTCAGTCTTAAAGAAATGTCTTCATGCTTTGGATGGCAGCTCTTCAAGTCTTCAAAGAGTGGTTGAAGGTTAGTGTATGAGTGTATGGGGGAGTGTATGAGTGTATAGGAGGCTAGGGTTTGTGTATAGTGGCTAGGGTTTGGGAAAACCTAGGGAGGCTAGGGTTTAGGAGGTGCTCGAGCTCTGTATATCGAAATATAGGATTCTTAGGTTAAGTTTGTAGACCCCTTATACGTTGAACGAGGCTCTGTATTTATAGAAGTTGGACAAGCCTGGCACCTGTTACAGTGGCGCCAGGGCAAAACTTACATTGGCGCCACTAGGAGTGGCGCCAGGCCATTTTTTGGCTTAGCGCCACTACTAGTGGCGCCAGCCAATTAGGAAAGATTTAAGGTCGGCAAGCAACGTATCTTTGACTAGATTTGGGCGCCTGTACTAGTGACTACCATGTAAACTTTAGCCTGGCTTCACTAGGAGTGACTCCGGAAAGTCCGGGAATGATTTGAAGGAGCCGAGAATGACACGGAAGGCCGGAAGGGAGCAGGAACACTTAAAACAGTGTCTTGGAGGTATTTGACTTGGAAAGTGAGGATAAGGTGGGTCGGAAAGGTTGACCGGGCCTTTAGGGGCAAAACAGTCAATCGGGCCGGAAAACTGCCGGGGTGAACCCGGATTGTCCTGGAAAAAGACTTGGGATCTGAAAACATTATTTAGAATGTTCCCAGAGGTTTCCGGTTTGATTCCCAGAGCCGGCGTGGTCGGAAAAGGAGACCGGCCCACTAGGGGCAAAACGATCATTTTGTACCGGGTTTGCCGGAACTGACTCGGAATGATCCGGAAAGGTAAAGGAAGGTTGAGAATACTATAAAAAGTATTCTCGGGACATTACCGGTTTGATACCCAGAGCCGGTGTGGTCGAAGAAGAAGACCGGCCCTCCAAGGGCAAAACGGTCATTTTGTACCGGGTTGGCCGGAACTGACTCGAAATGGTCCGAAAAGGTAAAGGAAGGTTGAGAATACTATAAAAAGTATTCTCGGGACATTACCGGTTTGATACCCAGAGCCGGTATGGTCAAAGAAGGAGATCGGCCCTCTAGGGGCAAAATGGTCATTTTGTACCGGGTTGGCCGGAACTGACTCGGAATGGTCCGGAAAGGTAAAAGAAGGTTGAGAATACTATAAAAAGTATTCTCGGAACATTACCAGTTTGATACCCAGAGCCGGTGTGGTCGAAGAAGGAGACCGGCCCTCTAGGGGCAAAACGGTCATTTTATACCCGATTTGCCGGAACTAACTCGGAATGATCCGGAAAAGTAAAGGAAGATTGAGAATACTATAAAAAGTATTCTCGGGAGGTTACCGGTTTGATACCCAGAGCCGGTGTGGTTCCCGAGGCATTCGGATGCCTAGGGGCAAAATGGTCATCTTGACCGGAAAAGGTCCAAAGGGTAATTTGGTCATTTTTCACCGGAGTGCGCTAACAGCCACTGGTGTTGACCTAGGTTTTGAGTGTTTCCGCCACTCTCACGGTGTGAGCATTTCCGCTACTCGGATGGGGTTTGATATTTGTGAGTATTTCCGCTACTCGGACGGGGTTGATGATTTGTGAGTATTTCTGCTACTCAGACGGGGTTGAGTATTTCCGCTACTCGAACGGGGTTGATGATTTGGGAGTATTTCCACTACTCGGATGGGGTCGAGTATTTTTGCTACTCTAACGGGTTTGTGAGTATTTCCGCTACTATAACGGTTCTGTGAGTATTTCCGCTACTCTAACGATTCTGTGAGTGTTTCCGCCACTCTAACGGTTTTGTGAGTGTTTTCGCCACTCTAACGGTTTTGTGAGTAGTTTTGCTACTCGGACCGTCTCGAGGAATAAACTGTCTCGAGAGTGGGACTGGAAGGAGTCTTACCATCTCCGAAGAGACGTGCCTGGATTGGAGCTGTCTCGAGGAATAAACTGTTTCGAGAGTGGGATTGGAAAGGGGTCTTACCGTCTTCGAAGAGACGTGCCTGGGTTTTGAGTGTTTCCGCCACTCTAACGGTTTTGTGAGTATTTTCGCTACTTTAACGGTTTTGTGAGTATTTCCGCTACTCTAACGGTTTTGTGAGTGTTTCCGTCACTCTAACGGTTCTATGAGTAGTTTTGCTACTCGGACCGTCTCGAGGAATAAACCATCTCGAGAGAGGGATTGGAATTGGAAGAAGAAAGAACAATGCCCCGAAGGGCATTTTGGTCATTTTGCCTCTATTTGAGCCTAACAGGCCCGCGAAGCGATGGAAAGACGGAATTTGGACCTAGAGGATTGATTTCGATTGGAATATGTCCACAATGACTTGAAAACAAGTCTGGACGGAGTGTAGACTGCCGAGCAGTCAAAAATGGGGTGCTTACACTTGGTCGATTGTCGGTTATGTGCACTGCTTGTCAATATTCATGAGAGCACTCCCATGCTCCGATGGTTGTGGGGGAGACCTTTGTGAGTCTTTTGAGATTCTAGTAGATTGTTGATGCTCATTTCTGGGGATGCGCTACTCTCCTCCAGCTTTGGGCGATTGGGCATTTGTTTGTTACTCCTTTATTCTAGTGCACATGGTATCCTAAGCTCAACCATATACATTCCCGGGCAAGATCTTAGAGAGTCATGACAGATGAAAGGAGGCCTCCGCGGACCGTTGTAGCTTGGGCTGACTACCTCCAGAGCATTAGGTCAGGCACGATCAGGTGGTATTCAGGATTGGTTGGTAGGTATTGCTTGAGAGGTCGGTCTTCCGAGAGGGCCTTCGTGCCCCTAGCAGGCCTGCGGGGCATTGCCCCTTTCTTCGGGATTTGGGTTCTGCGACAGCTTGGTAGGAGTTAGGATATCCCTTATTCGGCATTTGCAACTGAGTCCACTCTTACTTTTGAGGCATCGATCTCGAGAGCCCTGCTGGAGAGAGTTATGGATACATGGAGATTTTTGTTTCCTCATGTAGACGACGATGGCCCATTCTCTGTCATGCCCCCTCCTGTAGGGTACATTGACTTCTTGGCAACTATGATTGTTCTGGGGCACCGTCATGGGCAGGAAAACCGCCGACTGATACAGATATTGCATGACTGGTTGAGAGTGAGGGACGCTAAGGTAGCTTATTTGGAGATGCAGCTAACAGTGGCCAGATCGACACGTGATTGCCCACCTTTAAGTATCTCGAGGGGACGTAGGCGATCACAAGGTGCTCTAGACTGTTCCACTCCCCCGGAGGATGGTGCGACGGATAGTCAGTCTTTGCGGGAGGCTGTGTAGGCCCTTACCCGAGAGAGGGATATACTTCCTACCAGGTGTACAGACTACGAGCGAGGCTGGCTTGGTTCTTCGGTAGCTGGTACTTCTTCGAGTGCCCCTCTTGCAGTTGGCGAGCCAGTTGATCCTTGCCTAGCTGATTCTTCCTCTGATGATGATAGGGAGCGATATATTTTTGCTCCTTGCTCCCAGATTTGTTGATTCATGGTTTCTCAAGTCAGAAGTCCTTTGATTAGGGAGGTCGAGGGTGGGCCATTGCCCCATTCTCTGTTTCTTGTCGGTCATGGAAATCTGAGCTTTCTGAGGTGTGTGCCAGTACCTTTTTACATTTTACGTTGTTCACTGTTTCCTATTTGAGAGAGAGAGAAAGACATAAAGTGAGTTTTTGTGCAAAAATAGTTTAAAAAAATGCCCCAGTAAAGGGTGTCATCATTTTTTATGATGATTGCACATGGGATTAAATACATGATCTATTTTTTTATAAATGCACATGTTTATATAAGAATTGAATCGAATGCATATCCTACTTTTTTATTTTATGAATACACAAGTTCACACAGAAGTGGAAATGAATGCATGCTATACTTCTGGATAATGCACATATAGGAATAGAATTAAATGCAATGTCCCCTATTTTTTTGTGATGAATGCACAGATTTATGTAAGAATTGAATTAAATACATGACCTACTTTCTTACAAATGAACATGTTCATGCAAGAATGCAGTTGAATGCATGAATAGATACAAACTTCGTAGGAATCTAAATGGATTTACAGGTTATACATATCATGGATGCATCAGTACTACATGTATATAAACTATTTACAAAGAAAACCCCAAGATTGCCCCTTGGGCCCATACTCTTAGGATTCTGTTCCTTTCCAGGATTCTACCCTATTTAGTTTTGTCTCATTCTCATCGGGGTGTGATAGCATTTGCTCCATTCTCCAGGGATCTTGACCTTTTGGTTTGCTATCCTATCCCTACTTTCTACAGGGTTACTGTTTGGGGTGTTTCTGAGCTCACTTGGGTTTCTCTCTCAGGTCTCCAAAATGCCACCATAGCTCGAGCGACAACTCCCATGCCCTTTGCAGAGCGATAAACAGCTAAGCCCTCAATCTGAGAAGACTTCTTTTAGGACCGTAATGTAGGCTGGGTTTAGGGGTTGTAAGGAATAAAGGGATATTTAGGCTCGGAGATCTTCTTTTAGCGAGTTGTTTAAACCGAAACCATCTGAGCACACCTTGAAGCATGAAATTGCCCCTTGCATTCCCTTCCAGCTCTCCTATCTCACCGGTTTGAAAAAGGAAAGTCTTCAGTTTAGGAAAATGTTTGAATTAAGAAAGTTTTGAGTTTAGAAAGCCTTAGATTTAGAAAGATTTTGAAGTTTTGGAAAGTTTAGAATTTAGAAAGTTTTGAAATTTAGAAAGTTTAAGATTTAGAAAGTTTTAGGGTTTCAGGAAACTTTGAGATTAGGAAAGGTTTGAGCTTAGGAAGAGTTTGAAAACTTGAATTTGGAAAGTTAAGATTTGGAAAGGGGGTAGAATTAGGAAAGGGTTGAATTGGGAAAGATTTGAAAGCTGAGTTCTAAAACTTAGGAAAGATTTTATGTTCAAGTTTTGGAAACTTAAGATTTAAGAAAGTGGAGGATTAGGAAGTATTTGAATTAGGAAAGAGTTGGATTGGGAAGCGGTTGGATTTTGTTTCTAAAAGAAAAGATTTGATTTTGTTTCCAAAAACGGAGGACGGGATCTAGTTTCCTAAACGAGGAGATTTGATTTGGTTTCCTAAAGGCAAAATAAGATTTGGCAAGGATTTGGAAAGGGAGATTCTAGAAACCCTACATTTGGAAAATTATAGTTTTGACGTAGAAAATAGGTTTTGAAAACGTGTAGAGTTTGGATGTAAAAACAAAAGGTTTTGGAAACCTAGGTTTGGGGCAAAGTTTGGAAAACCACGTTTTTGGAAAGAAAATTAGAGTTTCCTAATTGTGGGCTCTAGGGCTTGACTTTGGCTCTAAGGAAAGAGTTTTAGGAAAACGCATTTTTGGAAACGAACGTTTTCTAGAAGGGAATCCTAGGAAGGAGTTTTTGGAAAGTGTGTTTTTTGGAAACATAGATTTTGGAAGGAAATCCTATAGAGGAAATTTCTAGAAGGAAGATTTTGAAAAAGAGAGTTTTTGGAAAGATTTTTATGGAGCGTTTTTGGAAAGTGAATTTTTAAGAGAGAGAGTTTTGGAAAGGAGTTGAAAAAAAAGGGTTTTGAAAAATAGATTTTGGAGGGGAGTTTTTGAAAACAATTTTGGAGAGGAGAGTTTTAGGAAAGTATGTTGAAAAAGAGACTTTTACGAAGAGATTTTTAAAGAGAGAGTTTTTTGGAAAGCATGAAAACGTCTCACTTTCCTAAAGCGATTCTAACCAAAAGAGGGCTAGAATCACTTTAAGAAAGTGGTTTTGGAAAACAATAAGGTTTGAAAATATAGACCAAAAGGGTCACTTTTAATGTAACACTTTCCTAAAGCAACCCTAGCCATGGAAAGGCTAGAATCACCCTAGAATCATGGTTTTGAAAACAAGTTTTTGAAAAAGAGATTTTGATGCAATTTTGAAGACAAGTTTGAAAACGATTTTGAAAACAACTTTGAAAACGAATTTTGGAAGATGCAAGACTATGATATGCACAATGCAATTTGGGGTCGTGAACATACAAGGTTAAGGCTTCACCACATAATCAAGGGGGCCGGACCCATGTGGTCTCTGGTTAGACTAAAAGAAAGCCCCCGACACGGTGACTCTCCAACAGTCTAATCCTACACATGGACCGGGAGTCCCCTTGTTTCAAGCATGCAAAGAAAGGGGGGGGGAAAGAGATGGGGGATTAAAATAGAGAAAACCCAAGTGGGTTGGAGAGAGAAGAGAGAAGGGGGAAGTGCAGAAAATTAAAGAGAAAGCCTACCGTATGTCTTCTTTATTTTGCGCGCCGCGCTGTCTTCGGTCTTCGGTATTTGTCTTGATCTTCACCTTCAGCCTTCAAGAGTTGTCTTCAAGCTTTGGATGGCAGCTCTTCAAGTCTTCAAAGGATGGTTGAAGGTTAGTGTATGGGTGTATGAGGGTGTGTATGAGTGTATAGGAGGCTAGGGTTTAGTGTATGGTGGCTAGGGTTTAGAAAACCTAGGGAGGCTAGGGTTTTGGAGGTGCTCGAGCTCTGTATATCGAAATATAGGATTTTTAGGTTAAGTTTGCAGACCCTTTTCACGTTGAATGAGGCTCTGTATTTATAGACGGAGGACAAACTTGGCGCCTATTGCAGTGGCGCCAGGGCAAACTTTACACTGGCGCCACTAGGAGTGGCGCCAGGCCATTTTTTGACTTGGCGCCACTACTAGTGGTGCCAGCCAATTAGGAAAGGTTTAAAGTCGGCAAGCAACGTATCTTTGACTAGATTTGGGCACCTGTACTAGTGACTACCATGTAATTTTTAGCCTAGCTTCACTAGAAGTGACTCCGAAAAGTCCGGGAATGATTTGAAGGAGCTAGGAATGACCCGAAAGGCCAGAAAGGAGCAGGAACACTTAGAATAGTGCCCTGGAGGTATTTGACTTGAAAAATTAGGATAAAAATGGGTCAGAAGGGTTGACCGGGCCTTTAGGGGCAAAATGGTCAATCGGACTGGGAAGCTGCCGAGGCAAACTCGGACTGTCCCGGAAGAAGACTTGGGATCTGGAAACATTATTTAGAATGTTCTCAGAGGTTGCTGGTTTGATTTCCGGGGCCGGTGTGGTCGGAAAAGAAGACCGGCCCACCAGGGGCAAAATGGTCATTTTGTTCCGGGTTTGCCGGGACTGACTCGGAATGATCCGAAAAGGTAAAGGGGAGTTGAGATTACTATAAAAATTAGTCTCAAGAGGTTACCGGTTTGATACCCAGAGCCGGTGTGGTCGAAAAAGGAGACCGGCCCTCCAGGGGCAAAACGGTCATTTTGTGCCGGGTTGGCCGGAACTAACTCAGAATGATCCGGAAAGGTAAAGGAAGGTTGAGAACACTATAAAAAGTATTCTCGAGACATTACCGGTTTGATACCCAGAGCCGGCGTGGTTCCCGGGGCGTTCGGATGCCTAGGGGCAAAATGGTCATCTTGACCGGAAAGTCTCGAAAAATGTCCACAGGACAATTTGGACATTTTTCACCAAAGTGGGTTAACAGACACTGGTGTTGACCTAGTTTTTGAGTGTTTCCGCCACTCTAACGGTGTGAGTATTTTCGCTACTCGGACGGGGTTGATGATTTGTGAGTATCTCCGCTACTCGGACGGGGTTGATGATTTTTGAGTATTTCCGCTACCCGAATGGGGTTGATGATTTGTGAGTATTTCCGCTACTCTAACAGCTTTGTGAGTAGTTTCGCTATTCGGATCGTCTCGAGGAATAAACTGTCTCGAGAGAGGGATTTGAAAAGGGATCTTATCGTCTCCGAAGAGACGTGCCTGGATTGGAACCGTCTCGAGGAATAAACTATCTCGAGAGAGGGATTGGAAAGGGGTTTTACCGTCTCCGAAGAGACGTGCCTGGATTGTGAGTGTTTCCGCCACTCTAACGGTTTTGTGAGTAGTTTTGCTACTCGGACCGTCCCGAGAAATAAACTATCTCGGGGGAGGGATTGGAATTGGAATAAGAAAAACAATGCCCCTAAGGGCATTTTGGTTATTTTGCCTCTATTTGGGTCTAGCAGTCCCGCGAAGCGATGGAAAGACGGAATTTGGACCTAGAGAATTGGTTTCGATAGGAATATGCCCACAATGACTTGAAAATAAGTCTGGACGGAGTGTAGACTGCCGAGCGGTCAAAAATGGGGTGCTTACAGTGTTGAGTTTCTACACCCGTAGTGTGCCGCAACGGAACGTCATTTAGTAAAGAATCCTTGGCCTGTGATCGAGTGCAGCTATGAAGACCTGGGCTGGGGGCTAAAAGAGCCAAAGACACTAACAGAGCCATTCGAGTTGGAAGGAGGCGAGTTAGCCATGTTGTTTCCGGAAGAGCCCACCACCAAGGACATCAAAGGGGTCAATGAAGCTACCAACTGCACCATCACTGCCGACATATCCGAAGCTCTAGAAGAAGCCTTTGTTTATCTTGCCTTGGCCAAGGACCCAAATCACGAATGAAGTATCGAAGATGTGGGCATTGTCCCAAAGTCTTACTAAAATGGGTTTTCTTCAAATGTGTACAAGGAGGGGTATTTTCACCCACTTTCTTTCTATCCCTTTTATTTTACGTCTTTAAATTGATGTCTACATTTCCATATTGCTTAAGAACTCTATGCCTGTCATAAAATAATAATAATCAAATGATAGTCTCTTCATTCATTGATGTTATCTTCTTTTCTTCTGTGAGTGGTGAATTTTTCCTACATAAGAGGCATGGTTTATCTTATGGAATGATCTGACTTGAAGGGGTGATAGCATGAGTTAACCACTCGCTAGATGATTAGCTTCCCAAAGAGAGAGAGGATAGGGATAAGTGAGGAAACTACCCAGAGGCAACACTTGTAAGACTCTAGAGCTAAGCGATGTGTGGCCAGATTATCAAGATGAAGAGGAGCCATTTTTCATTTCCCCATATAAAAGAAACAAATGTGTTTATGTTCCCTTTACTTAACCCCTAGTGCCTCGCAACAACGTTTTCCTTGTCAACCCCGATCCAAAACAGTCCTCCCCACACTAAGGCAAACAATAATTAAAAACTCTAGGAATGATGTCCATTTTCTATCATGCTAGGATAGCATTGAAGGCTTTATGGATCAAGCAATCTAGTTCAAAGTGAAAAGAGACCCTTATTTCATTTTTCATACGGTCAGAAGCAACCCCTTGCTAAACCCATTAAGCCATTTATCTTTTTCGAGAAAACCCCAATGTAGGGATCACCGCCCACATTGGGTTAGATTGAACTGCTAAGGAGAAGTTCCAAGAAAAAAAGGTTGTAGAATTATTCGTTTCATAAAAGGAAAGAAAAGAGATAAAAAGGAAAAAGTGAAGGAAAAGAGTTGCCAAGGGGCAAGAGGCTAAAAAAAAAAAAAATTATGAGGCCTTAAGAAAATCATGATTGAGCCATCTTGAAAAGTATAATAAGAAGACCGAAAAAGAAGAGAGTCATGTTTACCTCAAAAAGCATACTGAAAGGTTGAAAGAAAAGAGACATGTTCACCCTGAGAAGTATATAGTAAGAGCAAGGAGGAAATTTAAAGGTAATCCTAGGTTACAAAAAAGCCCAATAGAAACAATACGTTTGAGCCTTTACCCCTTTCTTGCAAATCCCCGACACCATGGCCTACATTACAACCTTACTAAAGTCCACTCTGATTGAAAACGGATTGCTCGATCTAAATGAGCTAGACACGCTGCCGAAGCTAAGAAAAGATGTTAACCCTACTGGAACAATAAGTTAGTCAGAGTATCAAGCCAAAAGGATTAATTTTCCACTTAACTATGGCTCTCATTCAATCTTTCTCAAATTTTCTTTTCGTACTAGCCATGTAGGAAGAGTATACCAGAAGTATGGAAGGCTATAAGTTCGTAAAGTAAAAAGTTATACAATACTAAAATAAAGTCTGTCTCTCTACAAATGTAGGAATCAATAAATCTAGGAGCGAGGGACAAAAATGTATATCCCCCCATCATCATCAGAAGAAGAGTCGACTAAACAGGGATCAACTGGCTCACCCACTGCGACAGGAGCACTCGAAGAAGTACCAACTGTCAATGATCGAAGCCAGCCCTGCTTGTTATATGCACATCTGGCCAGAAGCATATCCCTCTCTTGGGTAAGGGACTTCAGCGCCTCTCGCAAAGACTGATTATCCGCAACATCACCCCCTAAGGGAGTGGAACTGTCTACAACGCTTCGTGACCGCCTACGTCCCCTCACAGTACTCAAGGATGAGCTATCACGTGTCAATCTAGCCACTACTAGTTGTATCTCTAGAAAAGGTACCTTAACATCTTTCGCTCTCAGCCGATCATGCAATACTCGTATCAACCGTTGATTCTGGCACCTGTGACGACGCCCCTGAACAATCATAGTTGTCAAGAAGTCGATGTACCCTATGGGAGGTAGGGGAGTTTCAAAGAGTAAATCCTCAATTCTGCTAGAACCCAACACGTAGCGTCGAAGCCAATAGTGATAGGTATCAGTCTCAAGGGGTATGACAGAGAACTTACTGTCATCATCTACGTAAGGAAGCAAGGATCGCCAAATATCCATAACTCTCTCCACCAACGCTCTCGAGATTGACGCTTCGAAGATAAGAGTGAGCTCAGCTATAGACGCCAGATAAGGGATATCCTAACTCCTACCAAGCTGTCGCAGAACTCGAATCCCGAAGAAAGGGGGAATGTCCTGTAAGCTGGCTAGGGGCACAAAGGCTCTCTCAGAGGGCCAAACTCTTAAGCAATACCTACCAACCAGTCCTGAATACCACATGACTATACCCAACCTCATGCTCTGAAGGTAGTCAGCCCAGGCTGCAGCGGTCCGCGAAAACCTCCCCTCATCCACCATAGCTCTCTGAGATCTCGCCAAGGAGCGTATATGGTCGAGCTCGGGATACCATGTATGCTGAAATAGAGGAGTAACAAATAAGTGCCCAATAGCCAAAGCTGGAAGAGAGCAACGCATCCCCGTAAATGAGCATCAACAGTCTTTTGGAATCTGGTAAGGCTCACAAAGGTCTCCCCCATAACCATGGGAGCTTAGGAATGCCCCTTACGAACTTGGGCTAGCAGTGCATATAATTGGCAGTTAACTAAATCATCTCCTTGTGGGAACACCAAGTAGTTCAGAAGAAGCAGGGCTAGAGCAACCATGTAGGAAACAGACCAGTCTTGGGAAGTATGCCAATCACCTGAGTGAGCTCGCATACTCGTCGTGAACTTAAAACGAGAAAAGAGAAAATCCACTGGAACGTAAGGAAACTGAGGCAGAGAATAATACGAAAGAACCACGCGCTGGAGTCCAAGCTGGGATAAGACCACTGTAATACAACCGTAAAAAAATGTGGGTCCTACAATGTCAGCAGAATCATCTCGAAAACCAAGGAGAAAACCATACTCGTGAGGAGTAAGGGCAAGCTCGCACTCCCCGAAACAGAAAAGAGATAACCTGGGCCGCCAAAAGGGAATCACTTCCTCCATGAGTCTTGGAATAAGCCGCACTGATAGGAGTAAAATCGCTCAACTAAAGGACCGACGAAAGATATCCTATTCATCCAGAGGATAATTGTCACGCCAAGCTCCCAGTCGACTTAAAATCGCGTCCACCATCCTGAAGATCGAGGTAAGCTTATCAACATAAGGTAAGTATAACTCATGAGGAGTAAAATAATAAAATAAATAAATAAATAATAAAAACAAACAAAAAAATAAATAAAGAATAAAAAGATTTCAAGTGATAAGTCCAAATGAATTTCCTACACATTTTGGTTTTTCAACTTCGAGTCAAAACGAATTTTCTAAATCTCAAGGGTTTTCTATCTTTTTCCTTCAAAAAGATTTTATTTCAAAACCTTTTCCAACCTTTTCCTAATTTCTAAAAAATTTTGCCAGAATTTTGTTTAAAAATGGTCCCTACAACACCCACAATATCAAAACAAAACACAAACCATGCACTCTACAATGTCATAATCATATAACACCAACACCCGCACACACTTTTCAAAAGACTTCTTTTATTTTTTAACAAATCAATGGTTTTCAAAGTTATCCTAAAATTTCTCAAAATCATTTCAAATGTTTTCTAAGATACTCCTACATTTTTCTAAATTTTAAACTTTATTAATTTCATCACTTTCTCAATTTTTCCTATTTTTCTAAGTATTTGTCTATTGTTCAAAAAATCAAAAATTCAAAAAGTTTTTAAAAAATCATGAAACTTCACACGGTTGTTAAACACATTTCTCTAAGGCACATGATATAAAAATCTAGCCCTAAAGCTCAATGCCCAAAGCTATAGAGATAAACCCCTAATTTCTGCAGAAACCCCCTTCACATAATCACGTAAAATCATTCAAATTCAATCAAACAAGCACCGAAATGCAAAAATAACTTCACCACAGTGTTCAAAACATATCAAAACATCAATTTTCACTGTTCACGTGATCCAAACGGAATTCTACACATAAAAATCAACGTAAAATAAAAAACTCACCTCTTAGAGTTCTCTGGCGAAATCTTCCTTTCCGGTGACTTCTCCAGTGGTGGTATCTACTTCCGGTAATCCCTCGTGCTCCCTAAGAGGCGTTCCTTCAATGTCCAAGTTGGTTTCCTCACAAAGACTCTCGGTTTTTTGAAAACTCTTCAACTTCCACAAGAATGTCGAACCAGCAGTTTGCTGGTTTTGATCCCAAGCTTGGCGCCACTAGCAGTGGCGCTAAGCCAAAACTCGATTTCAAAAGCTTTTTGGGCCCAATATCCATTTCCAAACTCCCGTTTTTGAAAATTTTCAAAGTCCATCCCTTCGACCGCATCACAGTCAACATGGGATTCTTACTCTATCATTTTTTGTCTTCGTCAAGCAAAAATAGAAAAAGAGAGGTAGTTGTAAGCACCCCATTTTTGCCCGCTCGGCAGTCTGCAATTTGCCCAGACTTGTATTTAAGTCAATATGGACATATTCTTAGTCAACTCAATTTTTCAAGTCTAATCCCGTCAATCAATCGCTTTGTAGGCCCATTGTGCCTAAATAGAGACAAAATGACCAAAATGCCCTTGATGGCATTGCTCGGTCCAATTTTAGTAGGCACGTCTTTTCAAAGACGGTAAGTCCCCTTTCTAGTCCAATTCGAATCCCAATTCCAAATCCACTCTGGCACGTCCATCGAGAAAGTTGATTCCTCGAGGCGGTAAGTCCATCCTGTCCGACACGTTTTTGAGAGAACTTTTCGAAATGGTAAGTCCCTTCAAACCCATCGATCGGGACGAGACCCCTAGTCCCCTAGATGGTGGAACGGTCCACCTTTGGCGCTTGCTAGCCCGCTAATGCAGAAATGTCCGTTTTGGCACGCCTTTTGAGAAAGTTAATTCCTTAAGCACTAAGTCCACCTAGCAACTTCTAGAGATTAGGCAGTCTTAGGAATGATCGCAACCTGTTAGAGTAATGAAAATACTCATAAACATCGCAACCATTAGAGTGGCGGAGACACTCGCAAATAGGTCAATATAGGGAATTGCCAAGAAACCCTTATCTCACGGGACCGCCGTCAGAGTGACGGAAACACTCAAAACCCAGGTCAACACTCGTGCTTGCTAGCCCACTCCGGTGAAAAATGACCAAACTGCTCCTAGCGCCATTTTCGGCACGTTTCTCGAGATAGTACCTAAGTCCTCAGAACGGTAAGTCCACCCTTCCAGGATTGTTTTAAAGGCAATCTGGTATGATTAGGTGCTTTCTAGTCAGTTTCGGGCCAATCCCAAGACATTCCGATCAAGATGACCATTTTGCCCCTAGGCATCCAAGTGCCCCCGGAACCACACTGGCTCTGGGTATCAAACCGGCAGCCTTCTGAGAATGCTTCTTATAGTATTCCTGACCTCCCATTATCTTTCTGGATCATTCCGAGTCAGTTCCGAGAAAATCAGTGCAAAATTATGGTTTTGCCCCTGGTGGGCCGGTCGCCTTTTCGAACCACATCGGCTCTGGATATCAAACTAGTAACCTCCTAGAACATTCTAGTTAATGTTTTTGAGTTTCCAGTCTTCTTCTGGGATATTCTGAGTCCATCCCATCAACTTTTTGTCTCGATTGACTGTTTTGCCCCTTATGGCCCGGTCAACTCCTTCAACACTTCCTATCATTATTCTTCAAGTCTACTCCCTCTGAGACACTGTTATAAGGGTTCCTGTCCCTTTTCATCTTTCCAAGACATTCCTGACCCCTTCAAATCATTCCCAAACCTTTTGGAGTCACTTCTAGTAAAGCCAGGATAAAAATTATATGGTAGTCTCTAGTACAGGCGCCCAAATCTTCCGAAGATACGTTACTTACCGACCTTAAAACATTCCTAAGTAGCTGGCGCTAAGCCAAATTTTGGCCTGGCCACTCCTAGTGGCGCTAGAAGGATTTTTTGCTTGGAGTCATTGCAACAAGCGCCTGGTCATTCCTTTGTCTATAAATACAGAACGTCTTCCAGCGTGAAAAGGGTCCGCAAACTCAGTCTAAAAGCTCTCCTCTTCGATATACAGAGCTCGTAGCCTACCTAAACCCTAGTCTTCTTCAGGTTTTCCAAAACCCTAGCCTCCATACACAAACCCTAACTTACATATACTCCTATACACTCCTAAACTAGTCTCCAAAGCTTCCATTGAGGACTTAAAGTGCTGCAACTCTGAAGTTTCTGAATATTCAAGCAAGCTCTTGAAGATCAAGGCGAGGATCGAAGCAAAGCAAGAAGGAGAAAGGAAGCAAAACAACGCGAATAAAATAAGACACAAGATAGGCTTCCTATTTACGTTTACGTAATTCCCCCCTCTCTCTTCTCTCTCCGAACCCACTTGAGTTTTCTTCTATTTTAATCCCTCATCTTCTTTCTCCCCTTTCTTGCATGCTTGAAATAAGGGACTTCCCGGTCCATGTGTAGGATTAGGCTATTAGAAGTCACCATGTTGGGGGCTTTCTCTTAGTCTAAACGGAGACCACATGGGTTCGGCCCCCTTGATTATGTGGTGAAGCCTTAATCTTGTATGTTCACGACCCCAACTTGTATTGTGTATATCATGATCTTACATCTCTCTAAAATTCGTTTTCAAACTTGTTTTTCAAAACTTGCATTAAAATTGTTTTCAAACTTACATTAAAATTTTCTTCTTCAAAACTGGTTTTCAAAATCACAATCCTAGGGTGATTCTAGCCTTTCCATGGTTAGAGTTACTTTAGGAAAGTGTCAAATTTAAAGTGACCAATATGGTCCATATTTTCAAATCATTGTTGTTTTCAAAACCACTATCTTATAATGGTTCTAGCCTTTTTATGGTTAGAATTGTTTTAGGAAAGTGAGATATTTTTATAGATGTTCCAAAAACTCTCTTTTCAAATCTCTCCTCCTAAAAATCTCTTTTCAACATACTTTCTCAAAACTATCTCCAATCTCCTTTCGAAAAATTGTTTTTTAAAAATTCTCTTTAAAAACCTATTTTTCAAAACTTTTGTTCAAATTTCTTTCCAAAAAAGCTCTCTTTAAAATTCACTTTCTAGAAACACTCCCTAAGTTTCCTTCCTAACAACTCTTCCCAAAAAATCTCTTTTCTAAAAACTCCTTAGAAAAACTCTTTCCAAAAACTCTCTTTTCAAAATTCACTTTCCAAAAAATCCTTTTTAAAGATCTCCTTCCAAAAACCTTCTCTTTCCAAAAATTCTACTTTCAAAAAATCTCTTTCATTCGAGCCTAAGCCGAGCCCTAGAGCCAACGATTAGGAAACCCTAATTTTCTTTCCTAAAAACATGAATTTCAATCTTGCCTCAAAACCTAGGTTTTCAAAATCTCCTTTTTTTACATCTAAATCATAAGTTTCCAAAATCCGTTTTTACATCAAACTATAGTCTTCCAAATCTAGGATTTCTAAAACTTCATCTCCCAAATCCATTCCAAATCCAATCTTCCATTTAGGAAACCGAATCCAATCTTTCCACTTAGAAAACTAGATACAATCCTCTGTTTTTGAAAACAAAATCAAAACACTTCTTCTTAGACACAAAATCCAAATTTTTCCTAATTCCAATCCTTCATAATCTCATACTTTCTTAAACCTTAAGTTTCCAAAACTTGAACTCCCAAATCTTTCCTAATCTAAATCTTTCTTAAATTCCAGCCTTTCCTAACTCTACACCTTTCCAAATTTTAACTCTCCAAACCAAAATTTTTTAAACTTTCTCAAATTCAAATCTTTCCAAAATTCAAAACTTTTAAAATTTCAAATCTTTCCAAATCCAAAACTTTCTTAAGTTAAACCTTTCTTATTTCAAAAGTTTCCTAAATCAAAATTTTCCTAACTCAAACTCTTTCCAAAAATCAACTCTTTCTTGAAAAGAAAACTTTCCAATTTTTAACCTTTCCTATTTCAAAACTTTCCAATTTTAATTCTTCCCTAAATCAAAACTTTCTTAAATCAAATCTTTCCTAAAATGAAACTTTTCTAAAACGGAACTTTCTTATTTTGAAACTTCCCAAATTCGAATCTTTCTTAGATCCAATCTTTCTTTAATCTTCAAGTCCAATATTTGAGTCAAATCTTTCTTAATCTCAAGTCCTTCCTAAATTCTATCTTTCTAAAGTCTAGGTTTCCTAAATCTCAATCTTTCCAAAACAAGTCCAAATCCTTCTTCCAAGTTCTATATATCCAAATCAAAGTCTAATCCTTTCAATTCGAAATTCCAATTTTCAATTTTCTATTCTAAGTTCAAATCAAACTCCTTTTTTCAATCGACAATCTCTTTTTCAAATCAAATCTTCTATTTTCAATCGGACTCTTGTCCAAACTACGACTAATTTGATTTCTCAAAAATGATACGCAGGCAATTCTTATGGGTGCGATCATAACTTTTTTCAAATCTCCAATTTCATAACTTTTTTCAAATCTCCAGTTCCATAACTATTTTCAAACTTTCAATTCTAAAAATTTATTTTCAAATTTCTATTTCCAAATCTTTCTTTCAAATCAAATCAAGTTCTTTTCAAATCTACTTTCAAAATCAAATCAAATTCTTGCTCTTGCATATCATGCATCATGTCAATTCCTTTCTAAAAATTTCTTTTCAAAAGTGGATAGTTTTGGACATGTATTAGTTAAAGACTTTAATGGCTGAATCTAGGGTGAATAGACATGTGGGTATCGCAAAGATGGGATAAGGTGATGACTTAGTGCGTCTTCCTTACACGTAACCAACCTCCGAACTTAGATCACTCTTTTCGAAGGTCCAAATGTAGTTATTTCAAAAAAGGGCTTAAATATTTTCTAAAGGTTACTGAATAACCTGTTTTCTTAAAAAACCTCTCTTGAGGAAGCATTTGCAAAATCTTTTGCAAAAACCCTAAGTGTGGGCTTCGGATTGTGCTTAGTTTTTAGGTGATCTAACTCATCTTAATCAAGTTTGGTGGCTGCTCCAAATGTTTTTCAAAAGCCCTTTATTCAAATCAATTTTTAATTCAAACCTAGTAGCACTCATTCTTCTAGGAGGATGAGTCCCAACGAGAGAGTACAGTATTTTTTCCGCTTGTGTATATATTCCTCGAGTATGAAAAATCTGGGCGCGACATATCCCATCATACAAGTATAATGCTGACCGTTGAATTGTTGGAGATGAAGATCACCCTATAGTTGTGCCCCTAGTCCTTTTCCTATGTTGAAAGCCTCTACTGCTGAAGCGGTTAGTGTCCATGCTCTCAACTGTCGAATGACTGGATTGAGCCAAATCTTTTTAGGCGGTTGACATGCATTTGAAAGCTTGGAAGTTAGAGGGTTCTATTGTGGCAATGCATGAGACTGATAGAATTTTGTAAACCAAGAAGTCTTCTTCCGCATGGATGGTGATTGTCGCGACATGGCGTGGAGGTACTATCTTATAGATAAATGGCCAGTTCTTCTTACTCTTCATTGTAGGTTTAGGCCTCTTCCAATAATTGGTATTATCCTTGCATGATTTTGAATTGGGTAGGATGCTGGAGGGGTTCCATGAGTTTGTTTATGCTCTTTGACTTGAAAAAACAAAAAGAGAAAAACAAAACATAATTTTATAAATCTTATGGAGGTCCCTTTTTTTAAGGGAATCTAGGCATGATACTAGGTTCATTTTGGAGATGAGGTTTTGCCCATATAAGCAATACAATACCTCTTCGGCATGGGCAGTTGATGTTTCTTTATTTGAGCAATCTCTCATCCACGAACGGAGGGGGATTTGGGCCTCTCTTGAGACATGGTTCTACATACACCATGAATCCTTAGGGTTAAGGAATCCTTAGGAGTTTTGGTAGGTTTAATTAACACGAGATTGGATTGCTCCTTTCTCTCTATGGTTAATTAAATGCATGAGAATGTAATGACTTGAGTTTCTTGTAACTCTTGTCTTGGAATAGATATGGATGCATGAGCATAATGAAAATGAATATATGAGCAGCACAATAATAGTAAATGAATGGTTTAGAAGACCCCCTTCTTGTCTTACTTTTGCTTTTGTTTTCTTGGTACATAGAGATGAGGAGGGAGGATAGAAGACAAGAAACAAAAGATAAGTTAGTATCTTGATTTGAAAATTTTTATGCAATGTATGTCCTAAGGATGCCCCTATTTGAGAAGGAAACTAAGCATGATGCATTTGGCTCGCTTCTTAGAGATAGGGGGTTTGCCCCTGTATGACAAGTCATCCTAAGGGTGCCCCTATTTTATACCTTACCGTTTGATTGAGGATATACATTTATTCATGAAAAATAAAGTCGTATATAGAACTTTTGAGTTTCAATACAATGGAATTGAAATACATTTTAATAGGGGGGAGAAGGACATTTTCCTTTGGATTTTCACCTATTTACTTTTACATTTGAGATTTTAAACTACTCTTGAGTCTTCGAATTCACCTTTTTTAAGTTTGACGTTGAGGTGGTCATTGAGAGACCTTATTGTTTGATTGCCCCTTGTCTTCTTAACAACCTTATCTCCGTGAGCATAGAGGAATTGGGGCCCCTCTTTATGAGATGACTTGAAATGCATGCCATGAGTCCTTAGGGTTACGTGGAAACCCTTAGGATTTTGGTAGGTTTAATACAAGGGAGAGTGAACTCAGTGTCACTCTCTTTGGGATCATTATAAGCATGAAGATGCAGTGACTTGAGTTACTTTGAAACTCTTATCTTGAAATAGAATATTGCATGCATGAACATGTATGCATAAAGTATAGGGAGAGAATGCAATCGTTAAATAAACATGTATGCATGAGCAATTATACAAGCATTATAATAGTAGGAATAGAGAAGAATAAAGAGAAGTAAAGTAGTTGTTCTTTCCTCCATGGTTTTGAAATTGATGTGCGTGTCTTAACTCCGGCAGAGATTCGGCTACGCATGGTTTCTACATGAGCATGAGGTTGAAGGTTTACTAATGCTTCCTAAGAAGGTTCGGTTCCCAGATCTTCAAACCTAGGCCCATTCCCCAAGGTGGTGCCATTATCGGTTGGTGATTTGAGCGGGGGAACTATCAAGAGGCTGTAGGCTAAGAAACTAACACCATAGACACCCATAACCAATATACTGTTCTCCTTTCTAACTATAAGGGACATATTTAGGTAGAGTATACAAGTATGCAAATGCGAGTGCACGTACAATGTGTGTGTGGATTTTGAAAAACGGAGGAAAGGGCCTAACAACTCCTATCCATCATGTCCATTCCATCCTATTCATTCATGACATATATGACAGTTAATATGACATAAAATAAAAATGTGAACAATGGTCCACTTACAAAAATAAAGAGGCAAAAAGTCAGTATTTGAATGAAAAACTTAATAGAAAATAGAATGATTGAATATGAATAAAATGGATGGTTTTTGAAAATAGCTTTCAAAAAGGTTGATTTTGAATATTTGAAGTGGATAGAGTTAGACAAGTTAATTGAAGGTTCTAGATGAGTGAAGGGTGTAAAAACATTATAATAGCCTAACCCTCTAAATGTCCCTAGTGGAGTCGCCAACTGTCGGCCCCCGATTTTTTACACTCAGGAAATACACACAAGTGGGAAAAACACAGTACTCTCTCATTAGAATTCATCCTCCTAGAAGGACGAGTGCGATTAGGTTTGAATTAGAAATTGTTTGACTAAGAGCTTTTGGAAAAAGATTAAAGTCGCCACCTAACTTGATTAAGGTGACATAGGTCACCTAAAACAAGTACAATCCGAAGATTACATTTAGACTTTTGGAAAAAAAGTTTTGAAAACTTCCTCAAGAGAGGGTTTTTAAGAAAATAGGTTGTTTGGCAACCTTTTGAAATATTTAAGCTCTTTTTAAAAATGACTCCGTTTTGGTCTTTGAAAATAGTGATTCTAGGTTCGAAGGTTGGTTACGTGTAGAGAAGATAACCTAAGATCATCACCCTACCCCTTCCTTGCAGTACCTACATGTCTATTCACTCTAGGTTCACTCATTTAGAATCTTCGATTAATAAATGTCCAATTTTATATCCAGTTTGAGAAGAATTTTAAAAATAAGCTTTGATATGATGTATGTCATGCAAGTGCAAGAAAAAGATTTAATTTTTAAAATAGATTTGAAGACAATGATTTCATTTTGAAAAAGGTTATAGAATTAGAAATTTGAAATAGGTGGTGGAATTAAAAATTTGAAAAAGATTGTGATCATACCCATGAGGGTTGCCTACGCATCCTTTTTTTTAGGAATCAAGTCAGTCATAGTTCAGACAAGAGTTCGATTGAAAGCAAACACTTTGAAGTTTTTGAAAAGTTTAACTGGAAAAGGTTTGATTTGAAAATAGTTTGATTTGAACTTTGAACTTTAAATAGAAGATTTGAAATTGAACTTGGAATTGATTTTAATTTGAAATAGAACTTGAGGATTTTGAAATTAATTTTGACTTGAAAATATTAAACCTTGAAGAAGAACTTAGACTTGATTTAGAAAGATTGAGATTTCAAAACATCTTGACTTGAATTGAAGTTTGAAAATCATCTTGATTTTAGAAAAGAGTTTTAGAAAAGAGTTGAAGCTTCCTAACTTAGGGTTGAGGTTAAACTAGGGTTTAAGCATCCTAGGATTTAGGTAACCTGGGTTGAAGTATGTACTTGAAATAAGAAGGTTTGATTTAGACTTGAAAAGTTTGATTTTAGAAAGTTTCAATTTAGGAAAGGTTCAAATTAAGAAAGCTAGATTTAAGAAAAATTAGGAAAAGATTTTATTTGATTTAGAAACAATTGACTCGGAATGGTTGGAAAATATTAGACTTGAAAGAGTTTAGGAAGTTAAAGTTTAGGAAAGATTGGATTTTAGAAAGCTTTAGAAAAGTTTCAAAATAAGAAAGTTCCATTGAATGTAACAATTTCCTAAAATAACCCTAACCATGGAATGGCTAGAATCACTCTAGGATTGTGATTTTGAAATCAAGTTTGAAAAAGAGATTTTGAAGGCAAGTTTAAAAACAATTTTGATACAAGTTTGGAAAACAACTTTCAAAATAATTTTCAATGAATGTATGAATATGATATGGTCAATACAATAGGGTCATGAACATATAAGGTTAGGCTTCACCACATATTCAAGGGGGGCTAACCCACACCATTAAAGGTTGAATTTGAAGAAAGTCTCTAGCACGGTGACCTTCAACAATTTTTCCTAGGCATGAACTGGGGAGTCCCTTGTTTCAAGCATGCAAGAAGAGGAGGTAGAATATGGGAATTAAAATAAAAGAAAACCCAAGTGGGTTCGAAGGGAGAAGATAGAGGGGGGATTACATAAATGTAAATAGAAAACCAATCTCGTATTCTTTTTGCTTTGATTGCTTCGTTTGCTTTACTTTTTTCTTGGACCTTCAGAGCTTTGAAGTTGCTACACTTGAGTCTTCATTGGCTTCTTAGAGATTGGTGTTTGAGTGTATATGGTGTATGGAGGTTAGAGTTTGAGTGTATAGAGGCTAGGACTTGAAAAGACTTGAGAGATTAGGGTTTGGGAGAGACTTTGAGTTCTATTTTCAGAGAAAGAGCGTTTCTGGATTAAGTTTGTAGACCCTTTTCACACAAGGGAAGGGTCTGTATTTATAGGAAATTAAAACTACATTGGTGCCTATTCCAATGGCACCAAGGCAAAAAATACACCAACGCCACTAAAAATGGTGCCAGACACTTAAGAAAGTTTTAAGGTGGCAAGAAACATATCTTTCGACTCTTGGGACGCAAGACAAAATATTTGGGCGCTTGTCCTAGTGACTACCATGCGATTTTTGGCTTGGCTCTGCTAGGAATGACTACAAAAAAGTGTAGGAATGATCTGAAAGGTTCCGAGTAACTAGACTCAGCCAGGAATGGACGGGAACCCTCGAGAGTGTCTCGGAGGTAACTGGCTCGAGAAGCTTTGTCAGAATGTTTGAAAATGTCAATTAAACTGGGAAAACACTGGAATGGACTCGGAGTGACCCATGAGAAATCTTGAAGGTTAGAAACACTATTCAGAGTATTTTGAAGGGTTATCGGTTTGATACCCAGAGCCGGTGCGGTTAGAAAAAGTGACCCGCCCACCAAAAGCTAAACAGTCATTTTGCACCAGGTTTTCTGGAATAGACTCGGAATGATCCGAAAGGTATTGGAAGGTTAAGAATACTATTAGAAGCATCCTAGGGAGGCTGCCAATTTGTTACCCAGAGCTGGTATAGTTCCTGAAGGCGATCGGATACTTAGGGGCAAAGTGATCATTTTGATCGGATGGTCTCAAAATGGGTTAAGAATCGACTAAAAGGCACTTGAACATATTAGATCATCTTTGGGACATTCTTAGAAGAGTGGACTTACCGCTCTGAATACTTAGGTACGTGTTGAAAAAGGCCCAAGGGATAGTTTGGTTATTTTTCACCGGAGTGGGTTAGCAAGTACTGGTGTTAACCCGAGTTTTAAGTGTTTTTGCCACTTTGATGGTGTGTGATGAGTTGGTTTCCAAATGTATCTCATCCTTTGGTAAATGTGCCATGGCTAAGAGGTGAGTTCAGTACCGTGACATAGGGGGTTTGTTGGCAATTCCCCATGTTGACCTATTTACGAGTGTTTTTGCCACTCTAATAGTTGCGATATTTGTGAGTGTTTCCACCACTTTGACGGTGTGTGATCATTTCGGAGACTGCTTGATCTCGGGAAACTGCAAGATGGACTTATCATCTAAGGGATCAATTTTCTCAAAAGACATGCCGGATAACGGACATTCTATATTGGCGGGCTAGCAGACGCCAGAAGTGAACCGTTCTACCATCTCAGGGACTTGGGTTCCATCCTGGTTGACAGGTTTGAAGAGACTTACCATTCCAAGGAGTTTTCTTGATAAACGCACTGGACTAGGTGGGCTTACCATTTGTGGAATCAAGTTTCTCGAAAGATGTGTCAAATTGAGTTTGATTAGTCTTGGCTGGAATTAAAATTGGAATTGAGGTTGAAATAGGGACTTACCATCTTTAGGAAGACGTGCCAACTGGAATTGGACTAAGCAATGCCCCAAGTGCATTTTGGTCATTTTGCCTTTATTGGCCTGACGGGCCCGCGAAGCGATTGATTGACTAGATTTGGTCTGAAAAACTGGTTTTAACTTAGATATGTCTGTGTCGGTATGAATGTGAGTTCGGTCAAACTGGAGATCGTCGAGCGGGTAAAAATAGGGTGCTTACAATGAGTTATAATGAGAGAGTACCGCGTTTTTCTCACTTGTATTTTTCTTAAGTGCAAAAATTCAGGGCATGGCACACAGTCAAGTTTTGGCAAGTTCGGCCATTTTTCTTGCAAAAAACTTGATTTCAACCACCCCTTTGGGCCAATTTGCCATTTTTAAGCTCTAACCTTCAAAAAAATATCCAAATTCCATCCCTCCGATCGCCTCGCGGTCAACGTGAGACTCTTACTTTATTATTTTCTGCCTTCGACAAATAAAGACAGAAAAAGAAGGGCAGTTGTAAGCAACCCATTTTTGCCATCCTTGGTTTGATCAGACTTATATTCAAACCGACATAGACACATTCAAGCCCAAACCAGTTTACGAAACTCCATCCAGTCAATCAATCGCTTCATGGGCTCACCGGGACCAATAAAGGCAAAATGACCAAAATACCCTTGGAGCATTGCTCGATCCAATTCCAGTTGGCACGTCTTTCTAAATACGGTAACTTCCTATTTCAATCTCAATTCCAATTCCAATCCAGATCGATTAAACTTAATTTGGCACGTCTTTTGAGAAAGTTGATCCCTCAAACAGTAAGTCCATCTGGTATAGCACGTGTTTTTAAAAAACTCCTTGGAATGATAAGTCCCTTCAAACCCATTGATTGAGACGAAACCTAAGTCCCTAAGATGGTAGAATGGTTCACTTCTGGTGCTTGCTAGCTCGCCAATATAGAATGTCTGTTATTCAGCACGTCTTTCGAAAAAGTTGATCCCTCAGACGATAAGACCATCCTATAGCTTCTCGAGATCAGACAGTCTCTGAAATGAATGCACAATGTCAGAGTGATAGAAACACTCACAAAAATCACAACTGTCAAAGTGGCTGAAACACTCGCAAACATGTCGACGTTGAGAATTGCCAACAAAACCCCTATATCACGAGACCTAACACGCCTCTTGGTCGTGACACGTTTACTGAAGGACGTGATAACTTTGGAAACAAACTCGCCACACATCGTCAGAGTGAGAAAAACACTCAAAACCTAGGTCAATACCAGTGCCTACTAGCCCACTCTGGTAAAAAATGACCAAACTGTCCCTTGGACCCTTTTGGTACGCTTCTCGAGAAAATACCTAAGTCCTCAGAGTTGTAAATCCACCCTTCCAAGATTGTCCCAAAGATAATCTAGCACGTTCAAGTGCCTTCTAGTCGGTTCCGGATCAATTCTGAGACCATCCAGTCAAAATAACTATTTTGTCCTTAGGCATCCAATCGCCTCTGGGAACTACACCGACTCTGGGTATCAAACTGGTTACCTTTCGAGGATACTTCCAATAGTATTTCCAGTCTTCTAATACCTTCCGAACTATTTCGAGTCTATTCCGGTAAGCCTGGTGCAAAAGGACTGTTTTGCCCCTAGTAGGCCGATCGCCTTTTCTAACCACACCAGCTCTAGGTATCAAACTAGTAACCCCTCAGAACACTCTTGATAGTGTTTCCAACCTTCAAGCCTTCTCATGGGTCACTCCAGGTCCATTCCGGTGTTTTCTCAATTCAAATGACTATTTCACCCCTAATGGGCAGCTTGGCCTTTTCAACTATCCCAGCATTATTTCTCAAGCCAATTACATTCGGGACACTCTTTCGAGGGTTTCTGTCCATCCCCGGCCTTCCGAATCATCTTTGGACTTTTCAGAGTCACTCTTAGTGGTGCCAAGCTAAAAATTGCATAGTAGTCATTAAGACAGGCACCCAAATCTTTTGCCTTACATCACAAGTGTCAAAAGATACGTTTCTTACCACTTTAAAACTTTCTTAAGTGACTGGCACCACTAGTAGTGATACCCCAGTTCCTATTTCAATTGCTCATAATTACAGACCTTCCCCCTATGTAAAAAGTGTGCTCAAACTTAATCCTGAAACTCTGTCTCTCTAAAAACAGAGCTCAAAGTCCCTAAAACCATAATTCTCTCAAGCTTCTTCAAGCCCTAGCCTCCATACACTCAAACCCTAGTCCCAATACACCTTATACACTCAAACACAAGCTTGCAAGCATTCATTGAAGATTAAGTGTTGTATCTTCAAAACTTTCCAAGTTCGAGTCAAGTAAAGCAAACAAAGCAAGAAGAATACGAGGTTAGTTTCTATTTACTTTTATGTAATCCCCCTCTCTCTTTTCTTTCCTAACCCACTTGGGTTTTCCTTTATTTTAATCCCCATCTTCTACCTCTTCTTCTTGCATGCTTGAAATAAGGGACTACCCGATTCATCCTTACAAAGGATTATTGAAGGTCACCGTATTGGGGAATTTTTTCTAGTTCAACCTTAGAAGGAGTGCGTTCGGCCCCCTTGATTATGTGGTGAAGCCTAACTTGTATATTCACGACCTTATTGTATTGTGGTTATCATGTTCATACACTATCTTCAAAGTTGCATTTAAAGTTGTTTTCAAACTTGCATCAAAGTTCTCTTTTAAAACTTGTATTCAAAACTTCTATCTTTCAAACTTATTTTCAAAATCACACTCCTAGGATGATTATAACCATTTATTCAATGTGACCAACAAGATCCAAATTTTGGATGTAAACCTCAAATTGTTTTCATCAAAACCATAATCTTAACATGGTTTTCACCATTCCATGGTTAGGGTTGTTTTAGGAAAGTGCTACATTCAATGTAACTATCAAGGTCCAAATTTTGAGAGTAACCCCTAAATTGTTTTCATCAAAACCACAATCTTAATATGGTTCTAGCCATTCCATGGTTAGGGTTGTTTTAGGAAAGTGTTACATTCAATGTGATCATTATGGTCCATATTTCAAACCTATTTGTTTTTAAAATCACAACCCTAGAATAGTTCTAATCTTTTTATAGTTATAATCGTTTTAGGGAAGTGAGATATTCAAGAGACTTGCAAAATTTCATATTCAAACTTTTTTTTCAAATAGTTTTGCAACTCTACTTTCTAAAACTCTTTTAAAAAATCTACTTTTTAAAAACTCTTTGTCTTGAAGTCCAAGTCAAAACCTTAGAATTTATGATTAGGAAACCTTAATTCCCTTCTTAAAGTCATGACTTCCTATTTTGCTTCAAATCATAGATTTTCAAAACTCAACCTTTCCAATTCCATGTCAAATGAAATCTTCCAAGTTAGGAAACCAAATCATATCCTCCAATATGGAAACAAAATCAAATAATCTATTTTTGGAAATAAAATTCAATCATCAACTTTAGGAAATAGAGATAAAAATTTTCCTGATTTCGATCTTTCTTAAATTCAAACTTTCAAACCTTAATTAATTTCAAACTTTCAAGTCGTTCTAAGTTCAAATCTTTCTAAATTCAAAACTTTCCAAGATCAACTATTTCATAATTTTGAACTTTCCTAATTTGAAAACTTTCCTAAAATGGAACCTTCCTAATTCAAAGTTTTACTAAGTTCAAGTTTTTCAAATTCTAATTTTTCAAATTCTTTCAAATCTAATATTTCCAAATCAAGTCAAGTCTTTGCAAGTCTTTTCTAAATTAAGTGTTTCTAAAATCAAATCAAATCATTTCATAATCTTTCTTAAATTTGACTTTCCTAATTCAAAATTGTCATAGCCGAGCGTCACCTATTAGAGAAACCTTGGCCCACAACTGAATTTGATTACGAAGATATGGGCTGGGGACATGAGGAGCCAAAAGCACTATCAGAGCCATTCGAGCTGGAAGGGGGTGAGCTAGCCCACTTGTTCATTAGGGAAACTGATGAGGTAGCGAAAGAAAGCAAGGGAGTTAATGAAGCGGATAACTACCCTATCGCGCCCAGAAATTTTGCACTCGAGGAATACTCACACAAGCGTGAAAAATGATGTACTCTCTCGTTAGAACTCACCCTCCTAAAAGAATGAGTGCGACTAGGTTTGAATTGAAAATCTGTTTGAATAAAGGGCTTTTGAAAAAAATATTTGGAGTCGCCACCTAACTTGATTAAGATGAGTTAGGACACCTAAAAACTAAGAATAATCCGAAGACTACACTTAGGGTTTTGGAAAACGATTTTAAAAAACATCCTCAAGAGAGGGTTTTTAAGAAAAACAGGTTATTTGGCAACCTTTGAAAAACATTTAGCCCTTTTGAAAAATAACTCCTTTTGGTCTTTGAAATCAATGATTCTAGGTTCGGAGGTTGGTTACGTGTAGGGAAGACGCACTAAGCCATCATCCTACCCCGCCCTTTCGGTACCTACATGTCAATCTACCTTAGATTCATCTATGAGAGTCTTTAACTAACTATAGTTCAATCCCATTCACTTTAAAAAAACAATGTTTGAAAAGAAACTAACATGATGCATGATATGCAAGTGTAATAGAAGAGAGTTAGAAAAGAGATTTGAGAAGAAGAACTTGATTTGATTTTAAAAGAAAATTGAAAAGATAGAATTGAAATTGGAAAGTTTGAAAAACTAGAAATTGAAATTTGAAATTGAAAGTTTGAAAATAGATTGGAGATTTGAAAAGATTGTGGAATTTTGAGAATTGAAAAAGGTTATGACCGCACCCATGAGGGTTGCCTACATATTCTTTTAGAGGAATTAGGTCAGTCGTAGTTCGGACCGGAGTTCGATTGAAAATAGAAGAGTTTATTTGAAGAAGGAGATTAAATTGGAAGATTGAGAGATTGAACTTTGAATAGAGGATTGAAAATTGGAATTTGGAATTTTGGAATTGAAAAGATTGAATTTTGATTTGAAAAAGATAAAACTTGGAAGAGAGATTTAGACTTATTTTGGAAAGATGGAGGTTTAGGAAACCTAGACTTAGGAAAGAGAAGAGACTTAGGAAAGATTTGACTTGACTTAGAAGGTTTAGGAGATTAGGAAAGATTAGATTTAGGAAATGTTTGAATTAGGAAATGTCCGATTTAGGAAAGTTTCGAATTAGGAAAGTTTCATTTTTGGAAAGTTTTATTTTTGGAAAGTTTTCAAATAGGAAAGTTCGGAATTTTGGAAAGTTTCAACTTAGGAAAGTTTTGAATTTGGAAAGTATTGAATTTAGAAATATTTTGAATTAAGAAAAGTTTAGTTTAAGAAAGGCTTAGAATTTAGAAAGTTTCAAGTTAAGAGAGTTTTGAATTTTGGAATATTTCGAAAAAGGGAAGTTTTGAAAGTGGGAAAGTTTAGAAAACAAGGAGGTTTTGAAAATAAGAAAGCTTTGAGAACAAGGAAGTTTTGAAATTAGAAAGAGTTGAAGTTTTAGGAAAGTTTAGAATTTAGAAAGATTTGGGTTTAGAAAGATTTAACTTAAGAAAGTTTTGAATTTAGGAAGCTTAGAATTTTAGAAAGATTTGAAATTTAGAAAGTTTAGGATTTAGAAAATTTTAGGGTTTGAATTTTAGAAAGTCCTGAAATTAGGAAAGGTTTGAATTTAGGAAAGATTTGAAAACTTAGGTTTGAGAAGTTAAGATTTGAAAAGAGGGTAGAATTAGGAAAGGGTTAAATTAGGAAAGATTTAAAAATTGAGTTTTAAAATTTAGGAAAGATTTTTATATTCAAGTTTTAGAAACTTAAGATTTAGGAAAGTGGAAGTTTAGGAAGGATTTGAATTAGGAAAAAGTTGGATTAGGAAGAGATTGGATTTGGTTTCTAAAAGAAAATGTTGGATTTTGTTTCCAAAAACGGAGGATAGGATCTAGTTTCCTAAACGGGGAGATTGGATTTGGTTTCTTAAAGGAGAGATTGGATTCGGCATAAATTTGGAAAGATGGAGTTTTGGAAATCCTAGATTTGGAAAACTATAATTTGAGTAGAAAATAGGTTTTGAAAATATGTATAGTTTTGATGTGAAAACAAAGGGTTTTGGAAACCTAGGTTTTAAGGCAAGTTTGAAAACCATGTTTTTGGGAAGCAAATTAGGGTTTCCTAATTGTGGGTTCTAGGGCTTGACTTGGGCATCAAGAAAAAGGAATTTTTGGAAAGTGCATTTTTGGAAACGATTGTTTTCTAGAAGGGAATCCTAGGGGGGAGATTTTGGAAAGTGAATTTGAAGATAGAGTTTTTGGAAAAAGATTTTAAAGAGAAGGAGTTTTTGGAAAGCGTGTTTTTGGAAACGAAGATTTTAGAAGGAAAATCCTAGAAGGGAGTTTCTAAAAGAAGGATTTTGGAAAGAGAGTTTTGGGAAAGATTTTTGAGGAGAGTTTTTCTAGGAAAGAAACCTAGTTAATGTTTTTGGAAGGTGGACTTTGAAGAGAGCATTTTGGAAAGGAATTGAAAAAGGAGGTTTTGAAAAATAGGTTTTTGGAGGGAATTTTTGAAAACAACTTTGGGAAGGAGAGTTTTAGAAAAATACATTGAAAAAGAGATTTTTAGGAAGAGATTTTTGAAAAGAGAGTTTTTAGAAAGTGTAAAAATGTCTCACTTTCCTAAAGCGATTCTAACCATAAGAGGGCTAGAACCACTTTAAGAAAGTGGTTTGGAAAACAACAAAGGTTGAAAATATGGAACATGTTGGTCACTTTGAATGTAACACTTTCCTAAAGTAATCCTAGTCATGGAAAAGCTAGAATCACCCTAGGATTGTGGTTTTGAAAACAAGTTTTGAAAAAGAGAAATTTGATACAATTCTGAAAATAAGTTTGAAAACGATTTTTTGAAGATGCAAGATCATGATATGCATAATGCAATTTTGGGGTCATGAACATACAAGGCTAAGGCTTTACCACATAATCAAGGGGGCTAGACCCACGTGGTCTCTGGTTAGACTAGAAAAAAGCCCCCAACACAGTGACTCTCCAATAGCCCAATCCTACACATGGACTGGGAATCCCCTTATTTCAAGCATGCAAAGCAAGGGGGGAAAACAGATAAGGGATTAAAATAGATAAAACCCAAGTGGGTTAGGAGAGAGAAGAGAGAGGGGGGAAGTACGAAAATTTAAATAGGGAGCCTACCGTATGTCTTGTTTATTTTGCGCGCCTTGCTTGTCTTCGATCTTTGGTCTTCATCTTGATCTTGATCTTCAATCTTCAAGAGTTATCTTCAAGTTTTAGATGGAAGCTCTTCAAGTCTTTGAAGGAGGGTTGAAGGTTAGTGTATGAGTGTATGGGGGTGTGTATGAGTGTATATGAGGTTAGGGTTTGTGTAGGGTGGCTAGGGTTTGGAAAACCTAGGGAAGCTAGGGTTTAGGAGATGCTCGAGCTCTGTATATCGAATTATATGATTTTTAAACTGAGTTGACAAGCCTCTTTCACGTTGGAGGAGGCTCTATATTTATAGAGTTTGGACAAACCTGGCGCCTGTTGCAGTGGCGCCAGGGCAAAATTGCTCTTGGCACCAGGCCAATTCTTGGCTTGGTGCCACTACTAGTGGTGCCAGCCAGTTAGGAAACTTTATAAGTCAGCAAGCAACATATCTTTGACTAGATTTGGGCGGCTGTACTAGTGACTACCATGTAATTTTTAGTCTAGCTTCACTAGGAATGACTCTGAAAAGTCCGGGAATGATTTGAAGGAGCCGGGAATGACCCAGAAGGCCAGAAAGGAGCAGGAACACTTAAAATAGTGTCCTGGAGGTATTTGACTTAAGAAATGAGGATAAGATGGGTCGAAAAGGTTGACCGGGCCTTTAGGGGCAAAACGGTCAATCGGACCGAGAAACTGCCAAGACAGACTCGGACTGTCCCGGAAGAAGACTTGGGATCTAGAAACATTATTCAAAATGTTCCCAGAGGCTGCCCAGTTTGATTCCCAGAGCCGGCGTGGTCGGAAAAGGAGACCGGCCCACCAGGGGCAAAATGGTCATTTTGTACTGCGTTTACCGAAACTGACTTGGAATGATCTGGAAAGGTAAAGGAAGGTTGAGAATACTATAAGAAGTAATCTCAGAGGGTTACCGGTTTGATACCCAGAGCTGGTGTGGTTCTCGAGGCATTCGGATGCCTAGGGGCAAAATGGTCATCTTAATCGGAAAGTCTCGGAAAATGTCCAAAAGGTAGTTTGGTCATTTTTCACTGAAGTAGGCTAACAGACATTGGTGTTGACCTGGGTTTTGAGTATTTCTGCCACTCTGACGGTGGTTGTCGTGACACAGAGGTTTGTTAACAATTCCCTATATCGACCTATTTGTGAGTATTTCCGCTACTCTAACAGTTGTGACGTTTGCGAGTATTTTCACTACTCGGACTGTCTTGAGGAATAAACTATCTCGAGAGAGGGATTGGAAAGGGGACTTACTGTCTCCGAAAAGACGTGCCTGAATTGGAACCGTCTCGAGGAATAAACTGTCTCGAGAGAGGGATTGGAAAGAGGTCTTATCATCTCCGAAAAGATGTGCCTGGATTGGAACCGTCTCGAGGAATAAACTGTCTCGAAAGAGGGATTGGAAAGGGGACTTACCGTCTCCGAAGAGACGTGCCTGGATTGGAACCGT
Organism: Euryodendron excelsum; assembly: GCA_033060915.1. Taxonomy (NCBI): domain Eukaryota; kingdom Viridiplantae; phylum Streptophyta; class Magnoliopsida; order Ericales; family Pentaphylacaceae; genus Euryodendron; species Euryodendron excelsum. The sequence continues at coordinate 19,827,349 of CM065398.1, forward strand.
CTCGAGGAATAAACTGTCTCGACAGAGGGATTGGAAAGGGGACTTACCGTCTCCGAAGAGACGTGCCTAGATTGGAACCGTCTCGAGGAATAAACTGTCTCGAGAGAGGGATTGGAAAGGGGTCTTATCGTCTTCGAAAAGACGTGCCTGGATTGGAATCGTCTCGAGGAATAAACTGTCTCGAGAGAGGGATTGAAAAGGGGTCTTACTGTCTTCGAAAAGACGTGCCTGGATTGGAACCGTATCGAGGAATAAACTGTCCTGAGAGAGGGATTGGAAAGGGGTCTTACCGTCTTCGAAAAGACGTGCCTAGATTGGAACCGTCTCGAGGAATAAACTATCTCGAGAGAAGAATTGGAAAGGAAAGGATAATGCCCCTAAGGGCATTTTGGTCATTTTGCCTCTACTTGGGCCTAGCGGGCTCGCGAAGCAATGGACAGATGGGATTTAGACTTAGAGAGTTGGTTTCGCTTGGAAAACGCCCACAGTGACTTGAAAACAAGTCTGGACGGAGTGTAGACTACCAAGTGGTCAAAAATGCAGTGCTTACATGCACCATTACTATCAACACACCCAAAGCCCTAGAAAAAGCCTTTGCCTGCCTTGCCTTGGCTAGGGATCGCAATGATAGATGTAGCATGGCAAATGTGGGCATCGTCCCAAAACCCTACTAGAAGGGCTCTCCATAAAAGCATACAAGAAAGGGGTGTTTTCACCCGTTTTCTTTCTATCCCTATTACTTTCTATTTATGTCTGCATTTTCATTCCTATAAGAACTCTATGCTTTTCATCTAAAGTAATAAAAAGAAAGTTTTTCATTCAAATGATGTTATCTCATGTTCTTGTGAATGGTGAATGCTTCCAAAATAAGGGGTAGGTTCTATCTTATGGAGGACCTGACTTGAAAATTATGATAGCATGAGTTAACCATTCACCAAATGATCAACTTTCCAAAAAGAGAAAGGATAATGATGAGTGAGGAGACCACACAATGGCAGCACTTGCGAGACACCGAAGCTAAGCGATGATTTGAGTAACTAACACACTGTAGTAAGATAAGAAGTCTGGAAGATTTTGGATATTAAGGTTTGGTGGTGAGTCGATCCCCCACTTAACCATGACATGATTGGAAGACTTCGGTGTTTTAGATATTGGACTTTTATGTGACCCACATGATGTGGCACAAATAATTTATCTATTATTTATGGATTTACTAATGATAAGGTTGTCGCTCACTCGGTACCTCAGCATGTGTTTTGCTAAAAGGAAACAATAATTTTCTTTTCTCTCTGTTTAATTATAAATTTTGATAAAATAAAAAATTAAATAAAAAATAAAGAAAGATATATTTCTTCTCACTATTCTATTATTTTTTTTCTTTTCATAAAATAGTTGTTACCTTATTATTTTTTCCTTTTTTCCTAAAAATACCATATTATTTTGATTTTACTCATTAGTTTTTCTGCCTTCCACATTTATACTTCTAAGCACCATACCTACATTTAATTTCTTAGACAATAATGGAAACTATGGCATCGAGTTGTCTACGGGTCCCCAAAACTTGTCTCATGACGGCAATTTTGACAGTTGACTATGTGGATTTACGTGATCCACCGCTTTTCGAGTGAACCATATTGCCTTCTGGTATGTTATATAGTAGTTGTTAGGATCGAGTCGCGTTGGAGGTAGTTTTCCCTAGATTTTTTGGGGGGGGGGGGGGGGGGGGGGGGGGAATGGGTGTTGTCCTACCCTTTCGTCTTCCCCACCCGTCCATTGCTATGTCTTTTTGTTTTGATTTCTTTTTTGCACATCACAGACTATGCTCGTCTATAGTTTGAAAGGGGGGGGGGGGGGCTCTACTTCGTAGTGTGTGTTTTCAGTGTTCATAATTTTAGTATAGATACATAGACTATAACCCATCTCCCTCTTTCTGCAGACTCTCCACAATACAAGCTGCTAACAAGATACTGGTAATGGATGGTGGTCAAATTTTTGAGGTATATGCTCACTGGTTATTGGATTTCTATATAAAAATATGTAAATGATAATACTGACAAAACATTACACCTCTTTACCATGCAAATAAACCTAGTAGTTTTTGACCCTGCCATCACAAGATGGCAAAGCCATTAACCTGTTTGCATTAAGCATGTGTTTTGAATATATTGACAATAATCACCCCAACTCATGGTTGTTGAGCTTGCTCTCTATCCCCAAGTTTTGAGGTGGGCTCGTGATTGGGTGGCCTAGCGATCCGAGATCACTGACTTTATGACGATACGGGCGAACTTGGAGTTGATCGAGGCGAGGGATGTGACTTGGTGGCCCTTTATTGGGTCGGTTCATTATGAGGCGGTTAGGTACTTGGTCCTGTTATCTCCATCAAGGGTTTCCTTTCTCAGCGATGATTCTTGGGAGTCCTATATAGGAGACCATCATTGGCGCTAGCTCCATGAGGCGTTTTGGTTAGCAGGGGATTTGCCAGAGTACATGTTCGGAGCCTTGGTTAAGAGAGCTCCTATTCTATATCAGGAGCGTCAACCAGGTGCCGGTTTTCTGCTTCCCCCATGGACTAATTACGCCGCACATTTTGGGGCTCATTTTATAGTGCCTTCACTCAGTTTGAGGTAGTAGTCGGTGGGTACACTGTTGGCCAGGAGATGGTGGATTTGTGGCGTCGAGCCAGAGGATATGTGCCCCAAGTTGAGTTTACCGTTGTGAGGGATCAGAGGGACCAGTATCAGACTGAGTGGGACCAGTTCTAGATAGAGAGGGTTCACTTTCAGACGGAGGTAGCTTCCTTGACGGCACGGTTGGCTCAGATGGGAGGTGGCAGGGTATGTTGTCATTTCCTTTTCTTTGTTCTGACGTTTCTTAATTATTCCTTGGCCTTGCTGTTCTGATTTTTTCTTCTTTGTAGGATGCTGGTGCTTCTAGCAGTCGTCCGCCTCCTCCAAAGCCTAGTTTCAGAGACTTCAACCTGGACATCGACTTTGACCTTTGATGAGTGCCCCTTGACATTGACTCAGATTTTTTTGTATTCTATCCTGGAGATGTATTCAGTTTAATTGTTAAACAGTTTATTTTGTAAATTTTGCATAGAGTGGATATTTATGATTTAGATAGTTAGATGTATGTATTAATGCATGGACAAGTAGAGATATTTATGATTTACGTAGCTAGGTATATGTACAGATGCATATAAAGGGATGATGATGATGTATATTTATTACATAAGATGATACCGCTATGTCCTATGTATGCGAAGCTCATACTAAAATTTTATCAAGATATATACACATGTTGGGGATGCAATAGTTAATACAATGAATAGGGTGCTATCAAACTATACATCCTTGAAATGGCAACTTCTTCCTTGTCAGGGGTTTGGTCTCCCTTTTGGCTCAACCCTACCTTGATAGGATGATAACATTTTATACTTTTCTCATCCTTTTGATGAACTCCGATTTTCTACCTTGGATTAATGAATAGGATCATTTGGCTTGAACTTTCGGCCCTCGGGGCTTTGGCAGTTACTTACCTAATCTTTAGCAGAGCGATGAGCAGCCAAACCTTTAATCTGAGGAGACTTTGTTGTAAGACCGTAATGTAGGCTAAGTTATGGTATTTTGAAATAACGGGATATGCAGACTCAAATTTGATGTCGCTTTTGGTAGGGTTTAGATCCATACCATCTTTGGTTGTTCTTCCGGTAGGTTTCATCCTTTTAGTATTCTTCCTTAGCTTTGGCAACACGTCTGACTCATTTACATCAAGCAATCCGTTTTCAATCGAAGGGGTCTTTAATGGGGTTGTAGTGTAGGCCATGATTTTGGGTTTAACAAGAAAAGGTAAAGGCTCGAACCTATAGCTTCTATTGGGCATCCTTATCACCTAGGATCACCTTTGGATTCTCCTTCTTGCCTTTACTATACATTTCTCGAGATGCCATGAAATGGCTCTTTTTTAACCTTTTCTTAGATATACTTTTTTTTTGGCCTCTTGCCCCTTGGTAACTTTTTCTTCCATTTCTTTTTGCTTTTTATGAGACGAACACTTCTATAACTTTTTTTCTCAAATCTTTTCCTTAGTGTTTCATTCTAACCCATTGTGGGTAGTGATCTCTAGGTTGGGGATTTCTAGAAAGGGAAAGAGATCGGCTCAAAAGGTTTGACAATGGTTTCTTTTGTATGGAAAATGAAATGAGAGCCTCTCTTTATTTTAAACTAGATTGCTTGATCCATAGAGCCTTCATGTCGCTTCAACTTGATGGAGGATGAATGATATACTTTGCGGAGTTCTCAGTTATCTGTCTGCCCCAGTGTGGGGGGGGGGGGGGACGGTCCTAGATCAGGTTGACAAGGAATCTTTTGCTTTCTGCGAGGCACTAGTGGGCTAAGCAAAAGAAATATTTCTTTTTTTTCTTATGGGAAAATAAAAGATGGCTCCTCTTCCTTTTGATTGTTTGGCCACGTATCGCTTAGCTTCAGTGCCTTGTAAATGCTACTTTTGAATAGTTTCCTCACTCATCCTTAGCCTCTCTCTTTTTGGAAAGCTAATCCTTCGGTGAGTGGTTAACTCATGCTATCATACCCTTCAAGTCAGGTCCTCCATAGAATAGACCTTGCCTCTTGTGTATGAAGCATTCACCATTCACAAGAAAAATATGAGATAATAGTAATAGAATGAAAAGACTTAATCATTTTATTATTGCAGTAAAAACCATAAAGTTCTTCAGTAGAAAGAAAATGCATACATTAATTTAAAGACCAAATATAAAGGGGATAGAAAGAAAGTGAGTGAAAACACCTCTTTCTTGTACGCTTTTTGATGAGGATCCCTTTCAGCATGGCTTTGGGATGATGCCCACATTTTCGATACTCCACCCATGATTGCGGTCTCCAGCCAAGGCAAGGTGGTCAAAGGCTTCTTCTAGGGCTCTGGGTGTGTTAACAGTGATGGTGCAGTTGTCAAATTCGTTGGCCCTTTTATTTTCCTCTGTTATCTTCTTAACTTCTTCAATTAACAGGTTTGCTAGCTCGCCTCCCTCTAGCTTGAATGGTTCCATAGGTGCCTTTTGGCTCTTGATGTCCCCAACCCATATCTTCATAATCAAACTTAGTCACGGGCCACGGGTTCTTTGACAGATGGTGTTCAACTGCGGCATACTTAGGGTGCGAAAATTCTTTACCCCAACCATTAGTTACCATTTCTTTGGAAGAGACCCCTTCCATAGGTGTGGATTCTTCAACGAGCCATTCAGAGGGATCACATACTTTGTCAGGATCATACAGATAGATTGGGTATGGCGGGAAATCTTCTTCCCAATCACTTTCTTTATCAGTCTCCCAATCCCCATCATAGTCTTCGACCACAATCACATCTAGTTCATCCTCCTCTTCTATTTCCTCTAATATCAAGTTAATAGTGTGATCTGGTAGAGGATTTATGGTTACATTAGGAGCAGGAGGAGGATTCATCGGTTGTAAGTCAATGGTCTTGTTGTCGATCAAGTCTTGGATTTTATGTTTGAGGGAGAAGCAACTCTCGGTGTCATGCCTTGGGCCGCCTAAATGATATTCATAGGTGAGGGCACCAATAAAGTTTGGAGGTAGGAGACTTGGCAATGGACGGGCTGGTATGGGTTTTAGGATGTTGTTCTTTAGGAGGTTATGATAGGCTTCGGTTTGGGTGCAGGCTAAGGCATCAAAGTTACAGAAGCGTTGGGCCGGCCTATTAAAGTTAGGTCGTGCCCCAGTAGGGCCAAAGTTAGGTGCTTGGGTAGGCATGTTTAGAGTGGGCATGGGCAAGATAGGGTGAGACTAAAGTGGGGGACGATATTGGGGTGGATGAATGGGCAAGATAGCAGATACCTCACTTTTTTTCTTGATCATTCCTCTTGCAGTAGCTACCTTCTTGGCTATGTTAGTAGAGCTTTCTCTAGTTTTTGCATATGGGTCAATAATCCTCCCTGTCTTAAGACCATTTTCTATCATTTCTCCTTACTTGATGAGCTCAAAGAAGCTCTTCCCTATGCTAATGCAGAGTTTCTCATAGTATATGCCTTTGAAAGTGTGTATGAACAACTGCATATACTTCTTTTTTTCTAGTGGGGGATTGACTTGTGTAGCTGCTTCCCTCCACCTAAGGGCGTAACTTTTAAAGCTTTCTTTCTCACCTTTGCTCATCACCATCATTAGGGACCACTGGTCAGAAGTGAGATCGATGTTGTGAGGATATTGGGCCTTGAATACATTAACCAGCTCGATCCAAGTTGTGATCTTCCTTAGGTCCAGTTTGGAAAACCATTGCAAAGCGGATCCTGTAAGACTATATTGGAACAACTGCATGAGGAGATTTGGATCGTTGCCATGGCCACTCAATAACCCAGCATATAGGCGAAGATGGGCAACAGGGTTACCAATACTATCATACTTTTGAAAGTTAGGCATTTTGAACTTGGCAAGTCTCGGATGATATTGGAAGAAACACAACTCATCATAAGATGTAAGCCCAAATGAATCATGGTCGTGGAGGCTACGCAGCGAGTCCTCTAACCCTTGAATTTTCAAACTAAGAGGGTCGACAAAAGTTCTTTTCACAATAGGCGAGAGTAGTATGGTTTCCTCCTCTTTAGTGTTGGCCTCTTTGGCGTCTTCCTTATTTTTCTGAGTATTATCAAATTATAACACAACCCTTGGGTTAGCAGGTTCGAGGTCTTTGGGAAAAATAATAGATGATGACAAGGCCAAAGTAGCTTCCTTTATGGCCATGGACTGGATGAACTTGAACATCTTATCGATCTTGGTTCTTATTTCATAGACTTCTTCATGAGAGACAGAGGAAGATTCGTCAGAATTGGAAGCCATTAATGTAGCTCTTTGTTAAGTAATGATGGGGTCTCTAGGTGGATATCGGTCTTTCTTTAGAGGACCGATGGCTTTCTATGGTGCGGTTTCTGTAAAAGAAAAAGAAAAACAAGAAAAACAAGGATACAAGTCACAAGTTAGTTTTGATATTTGAGGAGCTTCCTGCAATGCGTGTCCTAGGGATGTCCCATCTTGAGAGGTAGACTAAACATGGTGGATTTGGCTCACTTCTTGGAGATAGGGGTTTTGCCCTTGTATGCAGATACTTTACCGTTTGAGTGGGAACATACATTCATTCATTCATTCATGCATTAGTATATGAAAAGTAAAGAAGTACATTGATCTTTGGAGTTTAAATACAATGGAATTGAAATACATTTTAATAGAGGGAGAGGGAACAATTTCCTTGGGACTTCCACTATCTACTTTTACATTTAAGATCCTAAACTACTCTGAAGTCTTTGGATTCACCTTCTTTGAGTTTGATGTTGAGGAGGTCATTGAAAGACCATGTTGTTTGATTACCCCTTATCTTCTTGGCAACCCTATCTCTGTGAGCGTAGAGGGATTAGGCCCCCTCTTACGGAATGACTTTAAATATATGCCATGAGTCCTTACAGTTACATGGGAACTCTTAGAATTTTAGTAGGTTTAATACAAAGGAGAGTGCACTTAGTGTCACTCTCTTTGGGTTGATCATATGCATGAAGATGCAAACGACTTAAGTTACTTTGAAACTCTTGTATTAACATGGAATATTGAATGCATGAACATGGATGCATAGGGTAGAGAGAGAGAGAATGCATTTGGTAAAGTAAACATAGATGCATGAGCAGTTATACAAGCATTATAACATCAAGAATACAAGCATTATAATAACAAGAATAGGCAAGCTTAAAGGAAAGTAAAGTAGTCACCCGTTCCTCCATGGTTTTGAAATCAACGTGCATGTCTTAAATCTAGTAGAGGTTCGGCTATGCATGGTGTGTATATGAGCATAAGGTTAAGGCTTTACTAATTCTTCCTAAGAAGGCTTTGTTCCCAGATCTTTAAACCTAGGCCCACTCCCCGAGGTGGTGCCATTATCGGTTGGTGATTCGAGAAGGGGAACCATCAAGAGGCCGTAGGCAAAGAAACTGACACAACATGTTGCCCACAACGAATATACCATTCCCCCTTCTAACTAGAAGCGATAAATACAGGTAGAGAATGCAAGTATGCAAATGCTTGTGCTCAATGCAGTGTGTGTGTGAAATTTTGAAAAGTGGAGGAAAGAGCCCAACAGCTCTCATCCATCTTGTCCAATCTATACATTCATTCATACATGACAGTTAATATAACATGAAATAAGATGTGAACAAAGGTCCATCTAGAAAAATAAAGATGCAAAAGTTAGTACTTGAATGAAAAACTTAATGCAAGATTTGAAAAATTGAATATGAATAGAATGCATGCTATAACACATTTTTGAAAATAACTTAGAAAAGCTTGATTTTGAAAGTTTGAGGTGGATAGAATTGGACAAATTAATCAAAGACTCCAAATGGTGAGGGTAAAAAGACATGACAATGGCCTAACCCTCTAAGCGTCTTTAGGGAAGTCGCTAGCTGTCGCGCCCCAATTTTTTGCGCTTAAGAAAGACACACAAGTAGAAAAAATACAGTATTCTCTCGTTAGAACTCATCTGTTTAGAAGGACGAGTGCAACTAGGTTTGAATTGAAAATTGATTTGATTAAGGGCTTTTAAAAAAGATTTAGAGTCGCCACCTAACTTATTTAAGGTGAGTTAGGTCACCTAAAGCTAAGCATAATCCAAATATTAAACTTAAGGTTTGTGACAAGATTTTGAACACTTCCTCAAGAGAGGGTTTTTAGGAAAAAAAGTTGTTTGGTAACCTTTAAAAATTTTTAAGCCCTTTTTGAAAATCACTTCATTTTGGTCTTTGAAAACAGTGATTGTAGGTTTAGAGGTTGGTTACATGTAGAGAAGACGTACTAAGCCAACACCCTACCCCGCCTTTGCGATACCTACATGTCTATTCACCCTAAGTTCACTTATTAAAATCTTTGATTAATAAATGTCCAAAACTATCCACTTTTAAAAGAGAATTTAGAAAAGAAGTTTGACATGATGCATGATATATAAGTGCAAGAAAAAAATTTTAATTTTGAAAATAGATTTTAAAAGAAAGATTTGACTTTGAAAGAAGGTTTTAGAAATTGGAATTGGTGATTTTAGAATTAGAAACTTGAAATAGATCATGGAATTGGAAGTTTGAAAAAGGTAGTAGAATTGAAAGTTTGAAAAAGGTTGTGACCGCACCCATGAGGGTTGCATACGTATCCCTTTTTGGGAATCAGGTCAGTCGTAGTTTGGATAAGAGTTTGATTGAAAGTAAACACTTTGAGCTTTTTGAAAGAGTTCAATTTGAAAAAGGGGTTTTGATTTGTACTTGGAATAGAACATTTGAAATTGAAACTCAGATTTAGAATTGACCTTAGAATTGGCTTTGATTTGAAAAGAAGGAACTTGAAAAAAGAACTGGGACTTGATTTAAGAAAAAAGTAGTTGAGTTTTGAAAACATGTTAACTTAGATTGAAGTTGGAAAACTACCTTGGTTTAGAAAAGAGTTTTAGAAAAGAGTTTGAAGCTTCCTAACTTTAGGGTTAAGTTTGAACTAGAGTTTAAACATCCTAGGGTTTAGGTAACCTAACATTGGAACATGTAGTTGAATTGGAAAAGATTTGATTTAGATTTGAAAAGTTCAATTTTAGAAAGTTAGATTTAGGAAAGGTTCAAATTAGGAAAGTTGGATCTAAGAAAGATTTGAAAAGAGATTTGATTTGATTTGAAAACACTTGACTTGGAATGATTTTGAAAGTTAGGGTTTAGGGAAGGTTGGACTTTGGAAACCTTTGAATTAGGAATGTTTCAAAAACAGGAAAGTTCCATTTTAGAAAAGTGCCAAATTAGAAAAGTTTCATTTTAAGAAAATTTCATTTTAAGAATGTTTCATTTTAAGAAAGTTTTGAATTTAGAAAGTTTGAACTTAGGAAAGATTTGGAATTTGGATAGATTTGAACTTTAGGAAAGTTTTGAAATTTAGAAAGGTTTGGAAGTTAAAAAAGTTTTAAAATTTAGAAAGATTTGATTTCTATTTCCTAAAGTAGGAGATTAGATTTTATTTTCAAAAAGAGATGATTTGATTTGGTTTCTAAAATTGGAGGATTGGATTTTGATTCCTAATTTGAAAGATTGGATTTGACATGGAATTAGAAAGGTTGAGTTTTGGAAATCTAGGATTTGGAAAGCTATGATTTGGTGTAGAGAAAGAGATTTTGGAAATCTAGGATTTGATGTAAAAGATAGTTTTGGAAACCAATGATTTGAAGCAAAAGAGGAAGTCATGTTTTTTTTTTTTCAAGAAAGAGAATTAAGGTTTCCTAACCATGGAATCTAGGGCTTGACTTGGACTTCAAGGAAAAGAGTTCTTGGAAAGTAGACCTTTTGAAGAGAGTTTCTAAGAAGGAAGTTTGAAAAGAGTTTTTAGAAAGAGAATTTTTGGAAGGAAGTTTAAAAAGAGTTTCTAGAAAGTAACTTTTTGAGGAGAGTTTTTAGAAAGTATTTTGAAAAGCAATTTTGGAAAGGGGCTTGCAGAGAGTTTTTGGAAAGGTGTTTAAAAAAAGCAATTTGGAAAGGAGTTTTGAACATGGACCTTTGAAAACCTTTTAAATATCTCACTTTATTAAAACAATTCTAACCATGAAGAGATTAGAACCATTCTAAGTTGGTGGTTTTGAAAACAACATGGATTTGAAATATGGACCAATATGATGACATTGAATTTCACACTTTCCTAAAACAACCCTAACCATGGAATGACTAGAATCATCTTAAAACTTGTTTTGCTTGCTTTATGTGCTTTGCTTTGCTTGATCCTTGAGAGTTTCCAAGTTGCAGCACTTTGAGTTTTCAATGGAGGTTTTGGAGGCTTGTGTATGAGTGTATAGAGTGTGTATAGGTGTTAGGATTAAGTATATGGAGGCTAGGGTTTGGAGAGTCTAGAGAGGCTAAGATTTTGGAGAGACTTCGAGCTCTGTAATTCGAAAATAGAGTTTCTGGACTAAGTTTATGAACCCTTTTCAAGCATGGGGAGGCTCTATATTTATAAACACAAAACTGACCCAGCGCCTATTGTAGTGGCGTCAAGGTAAATTTCCTTCTAGCACCACTGTTAGTGGCGCTAACTACTTAGGAGACTTTTTAGGGTGGCAAGAAACGTATTTTTCGACCCTTGATAGGCAAGGCAAAAGATTTGGGCGCCTGTATTAGTGAATACCATGTAATTTTTGGCTTGGCTTCGCTAGGAGTGACTCTGGAAGGTTCGAAAATCTTCTAGGAGGCCGGGAATGGTCTAGAAGGCCAAAATGAGTAAAAACCCTTAAAATAGTACCCCAAGGGTAACGGACTTGAAAAACATGGTTGAGATTGTCAAAGGGGTCGGTCGAGCCATTAGGAGCAAAACAGTCAACTAGACCAAAAAACCACTGGAATGGACTTGGAATGTCTCATGAGAGGAGTTTAATGTTAGAAACACTATCTAGAGTGTTCTGGGGAGCTGCCGGTTTGATAACCAGAGTCGGTGTGGTTGAAAAAGGCGATCGGCCCGCCCACTAAGTGTAAAATGGTCATTTTACACTAAGTTTGCCGGAATGGACTCATAATGTTCTAGAAAAGTGCTAGAAGATCGAGAATACTATTAAAAGCATCCTCGAAAGGTAACTATTTTGCTACCCAAAGTCGGTCTAGTTTCTGGAGGCGTTCAGACGCCTATGGGCAAAATTGTCATTTTGATCAGATGGTCTCAAAATTCGTCTAGAACCAACTGGAAGGCATTTGAACATGCCGGACCATCTTTGGGACGATCTTGAAAGGATGGGCTTACCGCTCTGATGACTTAGGTATTTTCTCAAGAAGCGTGCCGTAAAAAGCCCAAGTGGTAATGTTGTCATTTTTTACCAGAGTGGGCTAGCAAGCACTAGTGTTAACTCAAGTTTTGAGTGTTGCTATCACTCTGATGGTCTGTGATGAGCTGGTTTCCAAAGGTATCTAGTCCTTTGGTAAACATGTCACGACTAAGAGGCGAATTCAGTCCCATGATATAAGGGTTTTGTTGGCAATTCCTAATATCGACTTGTTTGCTAGTGTTTCCGCCACTCTGACGGTTGTTATGTTTGCGAGTATTTTTGCCACTCTGACGGTACACGTTCATTCCGAAGATTGCCTGATGTTGGGAAGCTACTAAGTGAACTTATCATCTAAAAAATTAACTTTTTGGAAAGACGTGCTGAATAACGGACATTCTTCATTGGCAGGCTAGTAAAAGCCAAAGGTGGACTATTCCACCATCATGGGGACTTAGGCTCCGTCCCGATCAATGGGTTTGAAGGGACTTACCATTTTGAAGAGTTTTTCTCAAAAAACATACCAAACTAGAGGGACTTACCGCTCGAGGGATCAACTTTCTTGAAAGGCGTACCCAATTTGATTTGAATTGGAATTGGACTTGAAATTAGATTTGAGATTGAAAACAGGACTTATCGTCTTTAGGAAGACGTGCCAACTAAAATAGGATCGAGAAATGCTACAAGGGCATTTTCGTCATTTTGCCTATGTTAGGCCCGGCGGGCTCGTTGTAAGCACCCCATTTTTGACTGCTTGGCAGTCTATACTCTGTCCAGACTTGTTTTTAAGTCACTGTGGGCGTATTCTAACCAAAACCAATTTCTAAGTCCAAATCTCATCTGTCCATCACTTCGCGGGCCCACCAGGCCCAAGTAGAGACAAAATGGCCAAAATGCCCTTAGGGGCATTGTCCTTTCCTTTCCAATCCCTCTCTCGAGACAGTTTATTCCTCGAGACGGTTCCAATCTAGGCACATTTTTTCGAAGACGGTAAGACCCCTTTCCAATCTTTCTCTCGAGACAATTTATTTCTTGAGACGGTTCCAATCCAGGCACGTCTTTTCGAAGACGGTAAGACCCCTTTCCAATCCCTCTCTCGAGACAGTTTATTCCTCGAAACGGTTCTAATCCAGGCACGTCTTTTCGAAGACAGTAAGACCCCTTTCCAATCCCTCTCTCGGGACAGTTTATTCCTTGAGATGGTTCCAATCTAGGCACGTCTTTTCGAAGACGGTAAGACCCCTTTCCAATCCCTCTCTCGGGACAGTTTATTCCTCGAGACTGTTCCAATTCAGGCACGTCTTTTCAAAGACAGTAAGACCCCTTTCCAATCCCACTCTTAAGACAGTTTATTCTTTGAGACGGTTCCAATCCAGGCACGTCTTTTTGAAGACGGTAAGTCCCCTTTTCAATCCCTCTCTCGAGACAGTTTATTCCTCGAGACGGTCCGAGTAGCGAAACTACTCACAAAACCGTTAGAGTAGCGGAAATACTCACAAATAAGTCGACATAGGGAATTGCCAACAAACCTCTGTGTCACGACGACTGCCGTCAGAGTGGCAGAAACACTCAAAACCCAAGTCAACACCAGTATTTGTTAGTCTACTTCGGTGAAAAATGACCGTTTTGCCCCTGGTGGGCCGGTCACCTTTTCCGACCACACCGGCTCTAGGTATCAAACCGGTAACCTCCCGAGGATACTTCTTATAGTATTCTCAATCCTCCTCTACCTTTCCAGATCATTCTGAGTCAGTTCTGGCAAACCCGGTACAAAATGACCGTTTTGCACCTAGTGGGCCGGTCTCCTTTTTCGACCACACCGGCTCTGGGTATCAAACCGGTAACCTTTGGGAACATTCTAAATAATGTTTCCAAATCCTAAGTCTTCTTCTGGGACATTCTGAGTCTGTCGCTGCAGTTTTCTGGTCCGATTGACCATTTTGCCCCTAAAGGCCCTGTCAACCTTTCTGACCCATCTTATCGTCATTTCTCAAGTCAAATACCTCCATGACACTATTTTAAGTGTTCCTGCTTTTTTCCGGCCCTCCAATCATTCCCGGCTCCTTCAAATCATTCCCAGACTTTCTAGAGTCACTCTTAGTGAAGCCAGATTAAAAATTGCATGGTAGTCACTAGTACAGGCGCCCAAATCTAGTCAAAGATACATTGCTTGCCGACTTATAAAGTTTCCTAACTGGCTGGTGCCACTAGTAGTGGCGCCAAGCCAAGAATTGGCCTAGCGCCACTCCTAGTGGCGCCAAGGGCAATTTTGCCCTAGCGCCACTGCAACAGGCGCCAGTGTTGTCCAACCTCTATAAATACAGAGTCTTCTCCAATGTGAAAAGGGTCCGCAAACTCTGTCTAAAAATCATATAATTCGATATACAGAGCTCATGCACTCCCTAAATCCTAGCCTCCTCAGGTTTTCCAAACCCTAGCCACCATACACAAACCCTAGCCTCATATACACTCCTATACATTCTCATACACTCATACACTAACCTTCAACTCTCCTTTGAAGACTTAAAGAGCTGCAATCTAAAAGGTTGAAGACAACTCTTGAAGATTGAAGATGAAGACCGAAGACCGAAGACAAGCAAGGCGCGCAAAATAAAAAAGACATACGGTAGGCTTCCTATTTAAATTCCTGCACTTCCGCCCTCTCTCTTCTCTCTCCAACCCACTTGGGTTTTCTCTATTTTAATCCCCCATCTCTTTTCCTCCCTTTCTTTGCATGCTTGAAATAAGGGGATTCCCGGTCCATATGTAGGATTGGGCTATTGGAGAGTCACCGTGTCGGGGGCTTTCTTCTAGTCTAACCAGAGACCACGTGGGTTTGGCCCCCTTGATTATGTGGTGAAGCCTTAACCTTGTATGTTCACGACCCCAAAATTGCATTGTGCATATCATGGTCTTGCATCTTCTAAAAGTCGTTTTCAAAGTTGTTTTCAAAATCGTTTTTAAACTTGTTTTCAAAATTGCATCAAAATCTCCTTTTTCAAAACATGTTTTCAAAATCACAATCCTAGGGTGATTCTAGCCTTTCCATGGCTAGGGTTGCTTTAGGAAAGTGTTACATTTAAAGTGACCAACATAGTCCATATTTTCAACCCTTGTTGTTTTCAAAACCAATTTCTTAAAGTGGTTCTAGCCCTCTTATGGCTAGAATCGCTTTAGGAAAATTGGACGTTTTCATACTTTCCAAAAAACTCTCTCTTCAAAAATCTCTTCCTAAAAATCTTCTTTTTCAAGATACTTCCCAAAAACTCTTCTTTCCAAAATTATTTTCTAAAAACTCCTTTCAAAACTTTTCTTTTTCAATTCCTTTCCAAAATGCTCTCTTCAAAGTCCACTTTCCAAAAACTTTCCTTAGATCTCTTTCCTAGAAAAACCCTACCCAAAAATCTTTCCAAAAACTCTCTTCCCAAAATCTTCCTTCTAGAAATTCCCCTCTAAGATTTTCCTTTTAAAATTTATGTTTCCAAAAACACACTTTCCAAAACCTCCTTCTCTTTAAAATCTTTTTCCAAAAGCTCTATCTTCAAATTCACTTTCCAAAAACTCTTCCCTAGGATTCCATTCTAGAAAACCTTCGTTTCCAAAAATGCACTTTCAAAAACTCTTTCCTTAAAGCCCAAGTCAAGCCCTAGAACCCACAATTAGGAAACCCTAATTTTCTTCCCAAAAACATAGTTTCCAAACCTTGCCCCAAACCTAGGTTTCCAAAACCTCTTGTTTTCACATCCAAACTATACATGTTTCCAAAACCTATTTTCTACATCAAAACTATAATTTTCCAAATCTAGGGTTTCTAGAATCTCCCTTTTCAAATCCTTGCCAAATTTTATCTTTCCTTTAGAAAATCAAATCAAATATTCCCGTTTAGGAAACCAAATCCAATCCTTCGTTTTTGGAAATAAAATCAAACTTTCTCTTTTAGAAACCAAATCCAATCCCTTCCTAATCCAACTCTTTCCTAATTCAAATCCTTCCTAAACTTCCACTTTCCTAAATCTTATGTTTCCAAAACTTGAACATAAAAATCTTTCCTAAATTTTAAAACTCAACTTTCAAATCTTTCCTAATTCAACCATTTCCTAATTCTACCTTCTTTTCAAATCTCAACTTTTCAAACCTAAGTTTTCAAACTTTTCCTAAACTTAAACCTTTCCTAATCTCAAGATTTTCCAAAACTCTAAAACTTTCTAAATCCTAAACTTTCTAAATTTCAAATCTTTTCAAATTTGAAGTTTTCCAAATCTAAAACTTTCTTAACTTGAAACTTTCTAAATCCTAAACCTTTCTTAAACTAAACCTTTATTAATTCAAACATTTCTAAATTCAACACTTTCCTATTTCAAAACCTTTCTTAAAACGAAACTTTCCAATTTTCAAAACTTCCCTATTTCAAAACATTCCAAATTCAAAACTTTCCTAAGTTGAAACTTTCCTAATTCCAAAACTTTCCTAAGTCGAAAACTTTCCTAATTCGAAACTTTCTTAAATCGGACCTTTCCTAATTCGAACATTTCCTAAATCCAGTTTTTCTCCAATCTTCCAAGTCCAACATTTGAGTCCAATCTTTCTTAATCTCAAGTCCTTGCTTTCCTACATCTAGGTTTCTTAAACCTTCTCTTTCCAAAACAAGTCCAAATCTATCTTTTCAAATCAAAGTCCAATCTTTTCCAAAATTTCAAATTCTAATCTCCTCCTCTAATTTCAAATCAAATTCAATTTCCAATTCAATCTCTTTTTCAAATCAACTCTTCTATTTTCAATCGGACTCCGGTTCCGAACTACGACTGACCTGATTCCTCCAAAAGGATACGTAGGCAACCTTCATAGGTGCGGTCACAATCTTTTTCAAATTTGAAATTCCTCCATATTTTCCAAATTTCAAATTTCAAAATCTTTTCAAATCTCCAATCTATTTTCAAATTTCCAATCTATTTTCAAATTTCCAATTTCAAATTTCTATTTTCAAATCCCTACTTTCAATTTCCAAAACTTTTCAATTTCAAATCCATCCAATCTCAAATCTCTTTCAAATCAAATCAATTTCTTTTCAAAATTATTTTCAAATCTATTCTCCAACTCTCTCTTATTTTGCAGTTGCATATCATGCATCATGTTAGTTTCTTTTCAAGCATTGTTTTCCAAAGTGGATAGGATTGAACATTAATTAGTTAAAGACTCTTATAGGTGAATCTAGGGTAGATTGACATGTAGGTACCGAAAGGGCGGGGTAGGTTGATGGCTTAGTGCGTCTTCCCTACACGTAACCAACCTCTGAACCTAGATCACTGATTTTAAAGACAAAAAACGGAGTTATTTTTCAAAAAGAGCTAAATGTTTTTCAAAGGTTGCCAAACAACCTATTTTTCTTAAAAACCCTCTCTCGAGGTGATATTTTTGAAACATTTTTCCAAAAACCCTAAGTGTAGTCTTCGAATTATTCTTAGCTTTTGGGTGACCTAACTCACCTTAATCAAGTTAGGTAGGGACTCCAAACCTTTTTCAAAAGCCCTTTATTTAAACCAATTTTCAATTCAAACCTAGTCGCACACATTCTTCTAGGAGGGTGAGTTCTAACAAGAGAGTACAACATTTTTCCCGCTTGTGTGAGTATTCCTCAAGTGCGAAAAATCTGGGCGCAACACTCGCAAAGGGATTGATTGATTGGATTGAGTCTAGAAAACTAGTTTTGACTTAAATGTGTCTGTGTTGGTTTTAATGTGAGTCTGGTCGGATCGGACATTGTCGAGTGGGCAAAAATGGAGTGCTCACACTAATGGCCCAGCTGGAGAAGGGGAAGGAAAAGGTGGCATCCCGAATTACACTATGACCACCTACATCTACCATTCTGTAGTCAAAGCATCAATCTGTCCCTCGCACCCTAAAGAAGAAGTTAGAGAATGGAGCATGGAAGAGGCAGGCGTGGTCCTGAAACCTACCTGAAAAGATGGCCACTAAAGGGATGTTCCTTTTTTTAAGCTTTACCTTTACTTTTTGTTTATTTTACTTTTTTTTTAAATTTTATTTTAAAAATCAAGAGTGTAACATGTACATAAAATCCTTGAAATGAAAAAGAGCTTCAAGTTTATAATTATCATCTTCTGTGAATGTCTTTTTCTTTAGAAGTTTCCCTTTCATTGTTATGCCTTGACTTAAAAAGGGGGGATAGTATGCGCATCCTTACCAGTGGGGACCATTTCCAATCCAAAGAGAGAAAACACTAAAGAAAGAAAAGAGAGAGACAAGATCATAGAAAAAGGGCAACACCCAAAGGATACCATGACAAAGCAATCAGCAATTAGACCCTCAAAAGGAAAAGAAGCTGTCATTTCAAATTCCCTAAATAGCAAAATAATTCCTTTGATCAACCTACTCAAGCTGCAAGTGGTTTTCATTCAAACACCCTAACCATGAACCATCCCCCAAACTAGGGCAAGCGTGGGTAATAGAACATTTAAACTAGCATTCATCCATCTTAAAGGATATCGCTAAAATTCTATGACTAAACTTCATAGACTAAGCAATCTTGTCTAAAAGGAAGAGAGGCCATCTATTCTTCTACCATATAGTTAAAAAAAAATTACCCCCCTTGAAAAACCCATTTTGAGCCAAATTACATTAATTTGACAAACCCAACCTGGTGATCACCACCCACAAAGGGTAAAAGTAAAATTGGAAAGAAAAATAGGAAAAGAAGAAACTTGAGGTAAAAGAAAGCCTCCTCACACATTGAAAGAAGGGGAAAACAATGTGGTACTAAAAAAAATAAGGCACCATAAGAAACAAGCAAAAACTGTGCAAATAGCAATGTTGGGGCAAAACAAAGAGAAATGATGAACCCAAGGCAAGCAAAAGTCTACATAGAAGCGTAGCAGATACTTGAGAGAAAAACTAACAAGGCAAGGAAAAAGCCCAAAAGAGAGAAGAGTTGACGAAAGTGATCACTGGTCAGTAATAAACCCGAAAAAAGTGAAACACCTTGGGCCTCTAACACCTTTCCTTTCAAAAACCCCCATAACCTAACCATAATACAACCTGAAACAAAGTCCCCTCAGATTAGGGAAGATTGCGTAGTCTAAACAAGTTCGAAAGAAAACAGCAACATCCAAAAAGCAGGATGAATAAAATAGCAAAAGCTTACTCAAGGTGGTTCTGATTCAGTATCACCCCTGCTGGAAATAGGAAAATTATTCGAGCCTATGCATCCTTCATTTCTTGTAAACCCCAAGCCTAGCCTCCATTACGGTCCAAAGTAAAGCCTTCTCAAAATAAGGATGAAAACTACCTATTCCTTTGTTAAAGGCCACTTCAGTTGTCACTTGGAGAGTTTGCTAGTCCAAATATGAAATTCGCAAGAGGAAGTTGAGAGAGTTACAAGCAAGGTTTTTCTTTTTCAGATAAGGGAGAAGAGAGATGGGCCCAGAAATTGAAACCCTGAGAACGGGGCAACTACTATCCCATTATGTTAGGAAAATGGTATAACCAAGAAGGGAGACCTCGAGAAAAGAACAAAAGTCCAAAATGGCCAGCTCGCAATTGATACTTAGTTAAACCTAAGGCTTGGAGCCTATCTTAAGGCCTATTTTCATAGAAATTGTGCATTTGTGTGTTTTACCACTTCTAAAAAAATTTCTTGAACCCATACGTGCAACAATGCACTAATAGTTTTCATATCTGTCTAAAGATTGTACATATCCATCATTTCCTGTATACATTATGATTCATGCATTCCTATGTTTATACATTCTTGCTTTTTATTTTTCGCATGCATACAACACAGATAGGATCAACAAGAAAACCAATCATCATCCCATGTAAAAAATATATGTAATCATCATACAATCATCATCCATAAAGGCTAACACATAGCCCCAAAAGATAAATGCATGTAAATAAAACTGTAAAGTCTATCAAAGCTAAAACTGTGTCAATAGAAGGAAAGAAGTGCCTCAGGGAGCAAGATCGTCATCCAAATTAAAGTCTCCAATATCCAGTACATAGAAGGGGGGCTAACTGGAAGAAGCTCTGGCATCATAAGGACCCTGATCAAGAAGAACAAGGAGAAAGAAAACCCAACATCAGAACGCTAGAAACATATGAAGAATATGAAAAATGAATCACAAATAGCATACCTAGCAGGCCTCCATCTAAGATATACAGGTAGTCAGAGCATCCACCTCAGCACAGTACTGGTCTCGAGCTTGATAAGTTGCTATATACTCCTACTGGGAAATAAAACCCTGGGCTTGACGCCATAGTTCAACCACCTTATGACCAGCCACATGTCCTCCAACCACCAGATGCAACTGGGTAAAGGCTCTAATGGACCTCGCCCTAAAATGAACCTCATAATCCATACTGGGTGGAAGTAAGAAGCGGTCGCTAAGCACCCCAACTATGTAAGGAATCTCAACCCCAGCTCGATAAAATCCAAACATATACTACGAAGGGTCCTTAACAACATGGAAGTCAGTATGTAGCTACCACCAATGACACTCCCCTAAATATGTCTCGCATATGAGGTGGCCTTGAAAGGTAACCCGTGGCCTAGACAAGAGGATGAGGTCCCTCTTTTTGGCATACTAGGGAGACCGAAGGTAAGGTGCCCAAGCCACGTCCCAGGGTCTCAGCAACTCTAGGTTAGCCCGGAGAGTGACAAAATCTATAAGCAGGGATTGCAAGACCACCTGATGTCTAGCCCACCTCGTGGCCTGTGGAAATAAATCTACAGCTAGTATCTCTGGCTAACACACTGGCAGATACTCATAACTCCACCATATTAAAAAATGCTAGAACCCAATCAAACTACCCCATGCCTCGGATGTCCTCACTCTCATCCCCTGTAGAAAACCAACAAAAGTGAAAGCACCCCAGTCCACGTAGTGCAAGGTGTCCAAATCCGCTATTAGGCTCACAAGAGGTAAAGGAACTGCTGACTCATTATTATTGCAAAAGCAACTAAAGATGAAATATATTATCAACCATTGCTTTATAATAACCTGATCTGCTGGGGAAGGCTCAAGAACAAAAGCTGTCTCCAATGGCCACAAGAGCGAAGCTAAAAAACTTGAGCAAATAATCTCAGGCAAACCTAGGAGAAGGTAGGCTTTAGCAGCAGTCATAGACCGTAGAGAAATCGGGATACCCCCAAAAGACAGGCCACTAATCATCACCTAGTCAACAAGGGTAGGCCCCAGCTCAAAACCCACTAAATGTATAGTCCCGATCTCCCCAAACCATCTCTTTAGTAACCCAATCACCAACCGGTGATCAAGCCTGTCCATCTGGAGAGTCATAAAGGTGCCAAAGCCAATTTGAAAGAGAAAATCCTGGTAAGATGGAGCCAATGCTTGCATTGCTCTCAAAGTAGAAACACTAGCCCCTTTAAATGAACTATGGGTGGTCAACGGCATCCGACTATAAACACAGATAGAGGCTTGGATGGTAAGCCAAATCTTGTAGAGGCGGAACGTCTGGAATCGCTAACTGGTCATCCAAAAAGGAGCCATCCTTGCGTCTGTCGTGAATAGATGCCATACTGTACCCAGTCCTTGGATCGACAGCCATATCAACATGCTCCTTGAAACTTTCATCTGGAGCGGTAGAGAACTGTCCCCTCGCAGAACTGCCACTCGAAGGTGTTCGGCTTGAGGATTGATGAGAGCGACCACTCCC
Source organism: Euryodendron excelsum (assembly GCA_033060915.1). Classification (NCBI taxonomy): domain Eukaryota; kingdom Viridiplantae; phylum Streptophyta; class Magnoliopsida; order Ericales; family Pentaphylacaceae; genus Euryodendron; species Euryodendron excelsum. Next base: position 19,848,874 of record CM065398.1, read on the forward strand.
ACCTTAGGCAAAGCCACACCTGCTAGCACTACCCTCCTCAGGAACAATCCGCAGTGCCTTCCCACGACGCCTCTTCTTGGAACCATCATCGCTAGCCTCCAACATCCTAAAAAACAACGATAGAAAAGAATATAGAAAATCGATCAATAACATGATATGTATAAAAAGAGAAAAATCTATACAACAAGAAAAAAAAAAAAGAGAAAAGCAAAAGAAGAAAAGCAAAAGAAAAAAAAAAAGAGAAAAAAAAATAACAGAAGGAAAAAAAGGAGTCAAGGCCCTGTCCTTTCCCCAGTTTTATGTCAAGTCAATTTCTAACGGTTTTTCGAGCTTTTTCCTCAAAAAATTCTATTTCAAAGAAGATAAGCTAAATACAAATGCAATGAAACCATCGAAAATGATAAGGATCAATAGAAATTTTTTTGACTAAATGTAAACACTCTTCAAAGAAGCAGAAGGCTCTAAAGCTTACAAGGCAAAGATCTCCACTCAAGTAAAGCTACAAATGCATAAGCTAATATAATGAAGCTACGTCCATGATTTGTGCTCAATGAGTACGATCCCCTCACTAAAGTGTACTCAAGATAACATCTCACAAAACATAGAGACCAAAGAATGAAATGCTCAACTTATTTTGAATATAACCCATGCAACATTTTAACCATTCAAAAATCCAAGATCAAATATCATGAGTATAATATGGTCCCACGTCTAAAGCATCAACACATCCACCATGAATAATAAGAGATAATCATGAAGTATATGGAGAATATGCTAAAGATAGAAAAGTAAAGTGCCGAAACCACAAGAGACATCAACCTCTACCAAGAATCCCAAGTAGTCAAACGTTGATCATTCAATGTAATACCTAAGAATAGCCAATAAACCATAGAGATAGTTCAAAGTATAACAAGAGGTATATAACAGTGAAGCTAAAAAAATGACATCCACCATGAATAATAGAGCTTTAGATACAAATGATGGAATATACGCATGTAAAGATGGCATCTAAACTTTACCTCTAACTAGAGGAAGTCATCATATTTTTTATTTTATTTTTTGAATAGGGGGCAATACAAAGAAAAAAAACAAAAGTGCAAAATCAAAGAAAAAAAACACAAAAAAAAGTAAAACCTATACTCTCCCGCAACTAGAATGATGCATCGTCCTCAATGCATGAAAACAAATGATGGAATAAAATGCAATGGTGAAGGAAGAGATGCTAGGCACCCCCCAACTAGGATGAAAAACATAATAAGAAAATAAAGAAACAAAACAAACTACTCTTACCCCTACACGACTTGAAGGAGGTTACCCTATACCACAAAGGAAAAATTTGCCATCATTCCACAAGTCTACAATGGCAACTTGCGAGTGTCGCACCCCAATTTTTTACACTCAAGAAAACACACAAGTAAGAAAAAAACAGTACTCTCTCATTAGAACTCATCCTCCTAGAAGGATGAGTGCGACTAGGTTTGAATTGAGAATTGATTTGAATAAGGACTTTTAAAAAAATCTTGGAGTCGCCACCTAACATGATTAAGGTGAGTTAGGTCACCAAAACTAAGTGCAATTCAAAGATAAACTTAGGATTTTTGAAAAGGTTTTGAAAACTTCCTCAAGAGAGGGTTTTTTAAGAAACAGTTTGTTTGACAACCACTGGAAAGATTTAAGCCCTTTTTGAAAATAACTCCATTTTGGTATTTGAAAACAGTGATTCTAAGTTTGGAGGTTGGTTACGTATAGGGAAGACGCACTAAGCTATCACTCTATCCTACCCTTGCAGTACCTACATATCTATTCACCCTAGGTTCACTAATTTAGAATTTTTGATTGTCCATTGTCTAATACTATCCACTTTGAAAACAATATTAGAAAGAAGTTTGATATGATGCATGACATGCAAGTGTAAGAAAAGAATTTAATTTTGAAAATAGATTTGAAAAAAAGGATTTGAAGATTGAAAAAGATTATGGAATTGGACACTTGAAAAAGATTGTAGAATTGAAAACTTGAAAAAGGTTGTGATCGTACCCATGAGAGTTGCTTACGTATCCCTTTGTTAGGAATCAGGTCAGTCATAGTCCAAACAAGAGTCTGATTAAAAGTAAACACTTTGAAGTTTTTGAAATGTTTAACTTGAAAAGGTTTGATTTGAAAAGTGTTTGATTTAAATTTTGAATAGAAGATTTGAAATTGAACTTTGATTTGAAAATGACTTGGTGATTTGAAATTGAACTTGAGGATTTGAAATTAATAAGTAAAACTAGGACTTGATTTGGAAAGATTGAATTGAGTTTTTAAAACATCTTGACTTAGATTGAAGTTTGAAAACCATCTTGGTTTTAGAAAAGTGTTGAAACTTCCTAATTTTATGGTTAGGGTTAAACTAGGGTTTAGACCTCCTAGGACTTAGGTAACCTAGGGTTGAAGTGTGTACTTGAAATAAGAAAGTTTGATTTAGACTTGAAAAGTTTGATTTCAGAAAGTTATGATTTAGGAAAGGTTTGAATTAGGAAAGTTGGGCTTAAGAAAGATTTGGACAAGATTTGATTTGATTTAGAAATACTTGACTTGGAATGGTTATAAAGGACTTGACTTGAGTATTTGACTTGAAAGAGTTTAGAAAGTTAAGATTTAGGATAGATTGTATTTTAGAAATCTTTGAATTAGAAAAGTTTTAAAATAAGAAAGTTTTTAAATTAGGAAAGTTTCATTTTAGGAAAGTTTTGAATTTGAAAATTTTTATTTTAGGAAAGATTTGAATTTGGAAAGTTTTGAATTTAGAAGGTTTTGAATTTTAGAAAGATTTGGAAGTTTGAATTTAAGAAAGATTTGAAAGCTTAGATTTTGGAAGGATTAGAAATTTAAAAAGATTTGATAAGTTGAAATTTAGAAAGTTGAGATTTTGAAGGTTTGAAATTAGGAAACATTTGAATTAGAAAAAATTAGAATTAGAAAAGATTTGATTCTTATTTCCTAAAGTAGAAGACTGGATTTTATTTCTAAAAATAGATGATTTGATTTTGTTTTCAAAATTTGAGGATTTGATTCGGTTTCCTAAATTGAAAGATTTGATTTGACATGGAATTGGAAAGGTTGAGTTTTGAAAATCTTAGATTTGGAAGTCTATGATTTGGTGTAGAAAGAGATTTTGAAAATCTAAGATTTGATATAGAAAATAGTTTTAGAAACCTATGATTTTAGGTAAAATAGGAAATCATGATTTTAAGAAAGGGAACTAGGGTTTCCTAACCATGGATTCTATGGCTTGACTTGGACTCCAAGAAAAAAGGTTTTTAGAAAGTAGATTTTCAAAACAATTTGGAAAGAGATTTGACTATGGACTTTTACAAGTCTCTTGAATATCTCACTTTCCTAAAATGACTAACTATGAAAATATTAGAACCATTCTAGGATTGTGATTTTGAAAACAACAAAGATTTAAAATATGGACCATAATGATTCCATTAAATATCACACTTTCCTAAAACAACCCTAACCATGGATTGACTAGAATCATCTTAGGATTATGATTTTGATAAAAACAAAGTAGGGTTTACATCCAAAAATTTGGACCTTGATAGTCATAAAGAATATAACACTTTCCTAAAATAACCCTAACGATGGAATGGCTAGAATCACTTTGGGATTGTGATTTTGGAAAAACAAGTCTGACAAAGAAGATTTTATATGCAAATTTTGGAAGAGAGTTTTGATGCAAGTTTGAAAACAACTTTGAAAGCAATTTTTAATGGATGTATGAGTATGATATGCACAATGCAAAAGGGTCATGAACATACAAAGCTAGGCTTCACCACATAATCAAGGAGACCGAACCCATACCATCAAAGGTTGAATTTGAAGAAAGCCCCCAACACGATGACCTTCAACAATTCTTCCTAGGCATGAACTAGGAAGTCCCTTGTTTCAAGCATGCAAGAAAGAGAGGTAGAAGATGGGGATTAAAATAAAAGAAAGCCCAAGTGGGCTAGGAGGGAGAAGAAAGACGGGGGATTATGTAAAAATAAATAAATAACCTACCTTGTCTGCTTCTTACCTTGCTTACTTTGTTTGCTTTGCTTCACTTAAGCTGAACCTTGAGGGCTCTGAAGTTGTAGAACTTGGGTCTTCAGTGGATGCTTTGGAGGCTTGTGTTTAAGTGTAGAAGGTGTATAGAAACTAGGGTTTGAGTGTATGGAGGCTAGAGCTTCAAGAGGCTTGAAAGAATTAGGGTTTAGAGAAGTTTCGAGCTCTATTTTCAAAGAGATAGCGTTTCTAGACTGAGTTTGCTGACCCTTTGCATGCAGGGGGAGGGTCTGTATTTATAGACAACTGAAATAGCCTTGGCTCCTACTACAGTGGCACTAGGGCAAAAACTCCATTAGTGGCGCCAAAACATTTATTGTCTTGCAATGGTGCCACCCACTTAGGAAAGTTTTAAGTCGGCAAGAAATGTATCTTTTGACCCTTGGGATGTAAGGCAAATATTTAGGTGCCTATCCTAGTGACTACCATGCAATTTTTAGCTTGGCTCCACTAGGAGTGACTCCAGAAAGTCCGAGAATGATCCAGAAGGTTTTAAGTAAGCAAACTCGACCGAGAATGGACGGGAACCCTCAAAAGAGTGTCTCGGAGGTAACTAGCTTGAGGGGCAAAACGGTCAATTGAATTGGAAAAACACTAGAATAGACTTGGAATGATCTGAAAAAGTGTTGGAAGGTTGAGAATACTATTAGAAATATCCCTAGAAGGCTACCGGTTTGATACCCAAAGCCGGTGTCGTTCCCGGAAGTAATCGGATGCCTAGGTGCAAAATGGTCATTTTGACCGGATGATCTCGAAATTGGTCCGGAACCAACTGGAAGGCACTTGACCGTGCTGAATCATCTTTGGGATAATCTTCGAAGGGTGGACTTACAACTCTAAGGACTTAGGTACTTTCTCGAAAAGCTCGACGAAAAAGACTCAAGGGGTAGTTTGGTTATTTTTTACCAGAGTGGGCTAGCAGGCACTAGTATTGACTCAGGTTTTGAGTGTTTTCATTACTTTGACAGTGTGTAATGAGTTGGTTTCCAAAGGTATCTCGTCCTTCAGTAAACGTGCCACGGCCAAGAGGCGAGTTTAGTCCCGTGACATAGGTGATTTGTTGGCAATTCCCAATATCGACCCATTTGTGAGTGTTTCCACCACTCTGATGGTGTGCGTTCATTCCGGAGATTGTCTAATCTCAAAAAGCTACTAGATAGACTTATCATTTGAGGAATCAACTTTCTTAAAAGACTTGTAAGATAACGAACATTCTATATTGGCGGGCTAGCAGGCGCCAAAAGTGAACCATTCTACCATCTCGGGGACTTGGGTTGTGTCCTGCTCAACATGTTTAAAAGTACTTACATTCTGAGGAGTTTTCGTAATAAACGTGTGGGAGTAGATGGACTTACCGTTTGAGGAATCAACTATCTCAAAAGACGTGCCGAATTGAGTTTGATTGGTCTGAACTGGAATTGAAATTGGACTTGAGGTTGAAATAGGGACTTACCGTCTCTAGGAAGACGTGCCAACTGGAAATGAACCGAGCAATGCCCCAAGGGCATTTTGGTCATTTTGCCTCTGTTTGGCCCGACGGGCCCGCAAAGCGATTGATTGACTGGATTGAGTCTTGAAAACTACCTTGGACTTGAATGTGTCTGTGTTGGCTTGAATGTGAGTCCGGTTGGGCTAGAGATTACCGAACGGGCAAAAATGGGGTGCTTACAGCTAGGAGGTCAAACGAGGGTAGAAACAATCAACTTCAATATCCTTGATGGACTCAAGGATACAACAAGTAGGCACACATGGGTTAATAGGATCATGGAAGTTAGAGAAGGTAACATGACCTTGCACAAAATGTCTATGGAAGTCACTCCAAGAATGTCCTTGCCCGCTCTTCTCGCTAGTTGTTTGCCTAGGTGATAGGTATTTGGTTCTAATATTGGGATGTCAAGCTCCAAAGGGTTTGGCATGGTAAGACTAGGTTCTAGAGACTTAAGCATAGGGGTCCCTTGTCCCTCCAACATGGTCAACACATCCTCTAGAACGATAATATCCTCATTCACTTGCACATCCCCAACATCTAAAAGTTTAAGACCTTTATCAAAGGAAATAGTGCTTTCTAGAGGGTCCTTAATGTGCTTTTCATCATTTTTTACCTTCTTGGACTCTTCTTCTTTCTCACTAGTTCCTTCATTACCCTCTTGCTCACTCTTATCTGGCTTAGAAGCCTCCATCATGGGCTCCTTGCTCTCTAGTTTCTCATTCTCAGGTTGCTCATCCCTGTTCTCATCTTCAATGCTTTCCTCACTCACCTTAGGAGTCTCTTCACTGGACTTAATATGTTAGGAAAGAATGGTGTGATATATGATGTCCTCACTCCTAAGGGTAAGGGTAGGATGATCTTGCTCATGATGTAGAGTTAAATTGGAATCACTTTCAAGCACTTGTCCATGAGAATTAGGTTGAGATTGAGTGGAAATCTCTTCCCCCTCTTGAACACCCAAGGTTTGTATCAATAGGATCAAGTGACCTTTTATGTCATCAAGAAGTTGACCTTTATATTCAAGGGCTTCGTCTACCCTAGAGTTTACACCATTTTGCATTTGCATGAATTGTTGTAGGGTGTCCTCTAGTGTATCCTCTAGAGTGTACTCTATTGTGCTATTATGGGGAGATAGGTGCGCATTATCTACTTGTAAGTGATAAGGTTGTGGTGTGGTTTGCGTTGGATAGAATGAAGGTTGGGCTTGTGTGTGATAAAAATGATTTAGGGCTTGGTATTATTGAGGAAAAGATCCATCATTCCTCCAATTATAATTGAGGGAATCACACCACTCCGGATTAGAGGTTGGTATAGAAGGGTCCATTTAGCAATTAGCTTGAATGTAATCTCTAAGAGACCGGGAACATAATTCTTGGGCTCTAATCTCACTAGCTTGAATATAGTCTCTTAGAGACCTATAAGGAGGTGCTTCCAAACCACCATTCTCAGCCCATGGAGAAGAATTTGCCATTATACTTATATCAATGTATTGAGATGATGTGTGTGAAAATGAGCTACCAAGCATGATAAAATGCACAATGAAAGATTAATGCAATGCACAAACAAATTGGCAATTCGCACCTCAACAAAATTAATTCACAATTCCCTTCCACCAATTTACCTTCTGAACCCTCCAATCTCTGTATAAATGTACCACCAATTCATAATTCAATTCAATTCAAACCAACCGAAACCTCCAATCTCCTTAGGCAATGACAAATACCACTAATAAACAATTAAGCACAAAAATCTATTCACCAATCTCTATCCAATCAATCCAAGCAAATCAAATGCTACACTATTCAAAAAAGCAATCCTAAAATAAAGGCGAAAATCAAAAATCAAAATCTATCATGCTGTCACACAAAAAAGGGTGGAACGAAGTTACCCATGGCCTTAGCTAAAGATTCCTTCGTTGTGGTAGATGTGATAGAGATCCAATCCACCAATTGCTTTTTGACCCAAGGTTCTTTTAGTGCCCGCCTTTGTGCCATTGGTCCTTGGCAATGGCGCCAAAACTTGAATCGCTTGTTAAAATATTGTATTTTAAGCTTCCTGTAAAAGAACAAATATTGCGATTGAAGTATAAAATCCGGTAAGTACCAAGTCGATTTCCTCGAGGACTAAGCCAAATATAGGCTACCAACACTTGAATAACACTAAACTAACTTGAATTGAATGACAACTAAGTAAATTGAAACTAAGTAAAAAGAAGATCAAAAACTTTTGTTGTTGGGAGAGAATGAGTTAACTAAACTAATACAAGGCAATGGAAAGTAATTAACAACTAATGAAAGGAATTAAAACTAGATAAAGCTAGATTTAAGTACAATTAAAGAGGCTTTGATACAATTGATCCAATCAACCAAGTTCAACAAGAATTCCAATGGAGGTTTGTTATCTCAAATCAAAGGTCACTCCGTGAATCCTTGATTCAGAGAATTTCAACCATAAAACATGGTTTCATACTTAATTGAGAGTAGATTTATATTCATTTCAAAAAATTATAGAAGCAAACCATCAATTGTGCAATTCCTATACCAATTTGAGAATTGTGCATAAAAATTACCAATAGTGATTATAAAACTAAGTTTTGTATAGATCTACAACCCAATTAAAATGAATTTAGAGAAATCATAAGACAATTCATTGAAATCATGGAAGATCATTAGAAAATCTTCACAATTGCATCCAAGTAAAAGATTAGCTACTAGAATCCATTGTAGAAAGCATAAAAAAATAAAGATCTTGTATTACATTGAAGTAAATCTAGTGTTTGGTTACAAAAAAAAAAAAAAAATGAAAGAAAGTGGAACAAAAGTAAAGGCAAATAGAGTTTCTCTCTCTAAAACTACTCCTAATAACTCTAAAAACTCTAAAAATAATATGATAGCCCCATATTTTGACCAAAAATGGCCTTAAATAGGCTAAAAATAATAAAGCATCATCTACCATGAGCACAGTATTGTTCACTATGCACACGGTTAGCCTACGGTTAGTTTTACGCCAAAATATGCTCTCTGAAATGGCAAGACTGTGCGCATGGTTAGCTTACAGTCCATGACCATATGCACGCTTCAAAGACGTACTATGCGCATGGTACACCAACCGTAGGGATGGTTGTAAAAATGGGTAGATCTCGAAAAGTTATATGAAATCGATATATTATGGACCCCAGCAGGACTTCTGGTTTGAGAGATATGGTTCTCCAAAATTTCAACTCTACGTGCTTTAACGTCTTATATTATAGCTTCAGTAGCTTGTACTTTGGCAGCTTCTTCTTGAAAACTCAATCTCCTTTTGACCCAATTCCATCCAAAGCCTTTTTATTTAAGCTCAAAACCTATATAAAGAAGAAAAAAAGTTAGTTAACACTAAAATATAACTAAAAATATATATATAATCCTAAACTAAAGCTACAAAGAACAAGTTAAAATGTTATAATTACACTTTTGGAATGTAATCATTGGTTTCAATAAAATTAGTAGGTTTTGGGTTAGGTTGGGGTTGGGCTGAAAATCTACCAGGTGTTTGTTAAGCCAATATTAGCTTTCAAATTTCTCTCAAAATAGTATTATTTTTCCCAAGTGGTTGCTCTGTGCTCTACACCCTTGTAGTCAATGCCCTCAAATCATTAGTCAATTGATTAACATTGTCCTCTATATTACATCTATGAGAGGGTTGGTATTGTGTGGGTGGAGGTTGGAATGGTTGTGGTGGCCATTGGAAAGACTATGGTTGTTAAGGTTGTGGGGCCTGTTGGGTTTGGAAGGCTTGAGGGTTTTTAGAATCCTTGTTTTTTCACCCAAAATTAGGGTTATTCCACCATCCATGATTATGTGATGGAGTAAGAGTTTCCCCCACTCCCACAATCAGTGTAACCCCCTTTGCATTGGTCAACCGCATTAACTTGGCTATGTAGTGCCTCTCGCACTCTTGGTATGACTGGGCATGCTGCAATGTCATGCTCTAGTGTATCACAAACTAAACATGGTGAATGTGGGTCAACCCCTACCATATTGACCTTAGGGGTTTCTAAAGCCTCCACTTTACGGGAAATGGTGTGGTTCAAGCTTGAAGGTCGCCCACTTCCCCTAGTTGATGTTTAACCCGGACATGTGTTATAAGTCTATTGGTGGGATTTTAAGTTCTCGTGGTAGACCAATCTCTAGCCAAGTTGGCTAAATAATCGAAGTAATTGGATGCCTTAGGGGGGGTTATTGTCAGAATATGTCCCCGCGCACATAGACTCAATAAACATCTTCAATTACGGGGTCAATGAAGAATAAAAGGTGCTTATGACAAACCAGTCATCAAAACCATGGTGGGGGCATGCGTGTAATAGTTATTTAAACCTCTCTCAACGTTAGAAGAAGGTCTCCTTATTCTCTAGAGCAAATTGTGAGATGGCGCGACGGATTGTTTCAATTCAATTTTTAGGGAAAAACTTTTTCAAGAATTCCCCTTGCAATGTGTTTCATGAGTGAATAGACATAGGCCTCAATGAATTGAACGACATCTTAGCCTTGTCTTTAAGAGTGAAATGGAACAGTTGTAAAAGTAAAACTTCCCTAAGACCCGAGTTATTTTGGAATATTGAGCACGCGTCCTCAAAGTTTTTGATGTAAGTGTATGGTCTCTCAGAGTCTAGACTATAAAAGGTGGGCAGGGCTTGTAGCATTCTCAGCTTAAAGGATGTGGGTGTTTACCTTAAAGGATTTATGTAATCCTGTATAGTTCTGATGGGGCTCTTACGTCCCCTAAATTACTCCCTCTTTTGGGATCTACTCTATTAGAATCATCATTGGGGGGATCACCCCATCATTAATATTAGCCATGGGAATAAGTCCAAGATCAACAATTAAGGGGAACCTAGGTAGATCAATCAGAATCAAATGTGTGGGTGATGGAGTAAAGTAATCATGTGAAAGATTATGCAAAGGATCAACTCTCACTAAACGTTTATGACTGCCTCGAAAATATGATGACATACATATGCAATGCACACATAAAAAACTATCCACGCCTTTACAATAATCAATTTACAATATATCCCTCCTTCCCTCCAATCTTCACAGAAATAATTTCACCGATTTAATAAAAAGTAAAGCAACCTAGCCGAACCAGCAATCTCTACATACAAAGCAATACCACAAATATAAATTTAGCATGAAAGCCAATCCGCTTCTAGTAATCCACCTCCCAACTACTTTTATTCCTAGACCCCTAAAAAGAAAAAAAAATACAAAAATCCTAAATTTTTAGCACGTACAAGGATGGAACGAAGTTACCGATTGGTCTTAGCCGACGATTCACTCACTGTGGTAGATGATGATGAAATAACTCACTAGATTTTGTGTTGACTAAGGTTCGTATTCTTGCACGCCTTTAGTGGTCACTTGTGCAAAACTTTGCTCTTCGGCAATAGCGTCAAAACTTGATTTGCACCAAACAATGTCTTCGGATAATTCCAAGTGCAGGATGGCAAAGCAGTATAAACCCGGTGAAGTCTGAGGTCGAATACTCGGGGAACAGTTGGCAAGTTGAAGAGATTAGACCACTCTCTCAAATCACACACAAAAGCTCACTAACCACTTCTGAAAGACCAAAAATTATTACTTTAAAGTTGGGTTGTTTATATTAAACTAAATAAGAAAATTGATTTATGAATAAAAGAAAAGTCTCGAGACCAATTGATCCAACCAATTGTTTTACTCAAAATTCCAGTGGAGATATTTTATAAGTCAAATTATTAACTACGTCGTGAGTCTTTGCTTTGAAAGATTTAACATTAAAAATATTTATTCTTTAACAATCAAATGTAGAATAAATCAAGTTTACAACCATAGATGCATGTCATGCCCCAATTTTTGGGTGTCCAAAGTCTTTTCGGCTCGGAGACCCTAATACACAGAACTCTGTCATTAGAACTCGTCCTCCTAGAAGGACAAGTGCGACTAGGTTTGAAAATTGATTTGACTAAAGACTTTTCAGAAAAATAGGAGTCACCACCTAACTAGATTAAGGTGAGTTAGGGCACCTAAAACTAAATATTAATTCGAAGATTAAGCTTAGAGTTTTTTAAAATGGTTTTGAAAACTCCCTCATAAGAGGGTTTTTAAGAAAATACGTTGTTTAACAACCTTTGAAAAGATTTAAGCCCTTTTAAAAAATAAGTCCATTTTAGTCATCTGAAAATAGAAATCTATGGTTTGGGGGTTGGTTACGTGTAGGGAAGATATCCTAAGATCATCACCCTACCCCGCCCTTTCGGTACCTATATGTCTAATCACCCTTTGTTCACTCACTAGAATAACCGGTTACCATTGTCCACTAAATATCCACTTTAGAATTTTGAAAACGGGGTTTGGTCATCACTTTTAGGATGGATGATGCATGATGTAGGTTTTGAAAGGAGTTTGAAAACATGGGAGTTTTGAAGGAGTTTGAGATAGAAATTTTGAATTGATTAGAATTTTCGAAAAAGGGATTGAAGTTGGAATAAAAGTTATAACCGCACCATTTTAGGTTGCCTACGTATCTCATTTGGCGAGAATCAGGTCAATCGTAGTTCGGGCAAGAGCCCGATGGAAAATAGGCGCATTAGGGCCTTTGGAATGTTTGAAGACACTATGAAACACTTTGAGGTCTTTGGAGAAGTTCAAGACACTTTGAGATCTTTGGAGAAGTTTAAAACACTTTGAGGTCTTTAGAAAAGTTTAAAACACTTTGAGGTCTTTGGAAAAGTTTAAGACACTTTAAGGTCTTTGGAGAAGTTTAAGACACTTTGAGGCCTTTAAAAAAGTTTAAGACACTTTGAGAGGTTTTGACTTGAAATTGAATAGTGGAGTGTTTCTTGAAAATATTTTTGGATCAACTTGAGGGAGTTTTGGAAAAAAAATGCTTCAACATGACTCAAGAGAACTTGAAAGTGTTTTTGAAGTTTTGTTTAGAAAACCTTGGAAGCATGATTTTAGAATGTTTTGATGAATTAGTTTTTTAAAGTGATTTTTAGAAATGGCTAAGGGTTTGGAATCCTAATATGGACAACCTTAGAGGTTGATCTTGATTTATCACTTGTCCTTGGAATCCCTAACCATGAGAGGGCTAGAGACACCTTAGGTTTATGACCTTTTGAAAAGCATTTTTGAAAACGTCTTGAAGATGGAGTGTAAGGACATTTGAAGAGTTTATGGAGTTAGCTTTTTGAAATCATGAGAGTAGGGGGTTTTGGAAAAATAGGTTGTTAGAATAGTTTAAAATTGGGTGATCATTTAGAAAAGGGTTCAAGAGTTGGAACCTTGAAGTGTATTAACCTAGGTTGGGTTAGCCTAGGGTTAGGGGTGATCTAAGGTTGACTAACTTGGGTTAGGTTAACCTAGGGTTAAGATGAACTATGGTTAACTAACTAAGGTTGGGTTAACCTAAGGTTAAGGTGACCTAGGGTTAACTAACTAGGGTAGGTTTAACCTAAGGTTAGGATGACTTAGGGTTAACTAATTAGGGTAGGGTTAACCTAAGGTTAGGATGACTTAGGGTTAGGTTGTAAAATGGTTTTGAAAGTTGGTTTGATGCACTTTTGTAAAGAGTTTTGAAAAACAAGACATGTTATGCCGTGGACCTTGGTCGGCAAACTTTTTGAAGATCATTTCCATGAAAATTTTAACTCTAGCCAAGAGTATGGTTTATATGGTTGGTGTTGGAGACCATTCCAAGGAAGGTTTCCTCATGGCTATTATAACCTTTATCTTGACAAGAGTGGGGGGTTTCCAAAACCAAACATAAGGATGACAATTTTTGGAAAATCATTTTTTATGCGAAGATGAAGAGAATGCATTTTTGAAAATCATCTTTTGAGAAGGATTTTGAAGATCACTTTTCAAGGGGACCATTCCATTAAGAAAGGGTTCATATGGCCAAACAAAGGGAGACCACTCAAGAGAGGGTTCCATGGGGCCATTCCAACCACTACACTCAAAAGAATGAAAATCTTGAAAATTAGAGAATTAAAAAGCAACCCTTATACAAATTAAAATGTCATGATACCAAAATAAAAGTTAGGGGATTAATAGGAGGTCTTCTAAGTCACAATTCCTAAAATCTCATCCTACACTTCAAGTGGCTAACTCTTGGAACAATTTTTGAAAGAAATGTAGAACTTGGAAATGTCATAAAATTAAGAGCAATGTAAGCATTGTGGAATATGACAATAAGCACAAAATGAAGCCATGCACACAAGATGTGATCACAATAGTAATATGCAATGGGTCATGATTCACATACAAGGCTGTTAGGCTACACCACATAAACAAGGGGCCTCTAGGCCATATCATCTTAAAGTAGGCTAGTGAGAGGTCCCCCTACACTGTGGCTCTCACTTGCTTTCCTCTAGGCATGATCTAAAAGCCCTCTTGGCTCAAGCATGCAAGAAAGGAGAGGGGGGGTTGAAGATGGGGATTAAAATAGAGAATAGCCTAAGTAGGCTATGAGGGAGAAGAGAAGAGTGGGGGAGAGCACAAATGTAAAAGGAATACCACCTTTTGCCTTCATCCCACTTGTAATCTTCAATGGATGTCTTAATTGGAACTTGAGTGACTTCAAGAGGGCTTCAGAGGCTAGAGTGGAGTGTGCAAGTGTGTATGAGGTCTTGTATGTGGAGTGGATAGGCTTGAGAGGGGTAAAATCTAGCCTAGGTGTTGGAGGGGTGGAATATATGTAAGGATTCGAGTTTCTGAAGTGATTTCAGCAGAACTTCGCATCAATTTCGGACCTGGAATATGTAAAGGGGGAGGCCTCTATTTACAGGCAATCTGGAATAGGCCTGGCGCATGTAGGACATGTGCAGGTACTGTTCCATTGCCAGAATGACATATGGTACCCTATGTACTGGTTAAATCTCGACTGTTAATCGAAAGTAAGTCGATTTGATCAAAATTTGAGCGCATGTAGCATACGCTTCATCACCGGGAAGGTTCGTCCATACTTTGCCTCGATAATTGAGTCAATCGGGAAGGTTTCGAGGGAATCGGTAGCACTTGGGATGTTCTCCTAGTGCTTCTGATGAACTTTCATGTTTTCGGAAAGTTTGAATTATGTTTGGAGGTGAGTGATATCGTCTTAGGAAGTGTGCCAAAAGGTCACTTTTGCGGAGCGTCTGTGATATGCTCCCGGGGTGTTTGAAAGTGGTTGTTTTCGTTTCTTGTGATCGAGGCCTTCGAGAAGCGATCTATTCTATCGGACCGTACCGATGGAAAGCACTCTGGAAATACTTTCAGAAATTCTCAAATTTATGCATTTCTCAAGTCGTTTGACGGTGTGTTTTGATTAGGGAATCGGAGAAAAAGTCAACCTTGGCAGAGCATCTGTGACACACTCCAGGGGTTGCTAAAAGTTATAGTTTTCACACCGTACATTGGAGGGCTTCGGGAAGCGATCTATTCGAGAATTCCCTAATTTACGCATTTCTTAAGTCGGTTGACGGTGTGTTATAACTAGGGAATCGGGAGAAAAGACAATTTGGGCGGAGTGTCTGGAAGACGCTCCAGGGAACTTTTATCGCGTCATATGAGTTTAGTGTCGTAGGGTGCTCCTTGGATTAAACAAGGGCGTGTGGTGAATCCTCTACTCAAGATCCTAAGGCCGGTGCTGTTTCGAGGCATATTTAGGCTTCAAGGGGTAAAACAGTCATTTTGACCAAGATTGGCTAGAAATGGTCAGGAATGGTTTGGCGTGTTGTGTTAAGTGTGTAGGGTTGTTTAGGGACAGTTTTTGGAGAGTCTTTTATCATTCCGCGGGGTTTGCACAATGTTGAGGTGTTTAGGGGCAAAATGGTCATTTTGACCGGAGTTGGCCGGAATAGGACCGAATTTGGACCAAATGGTGTGCGGGGGACGCCTAATGGTTTAACAACATTTTGGAAGGATGGACTTATCGTTTTGAGGGATTTTGAACTTTCCTAAAACGTGCCTGGAGGCCCAAAGGGCAGATTTGGTCATTTTTCGCCGAGTCGGGCTAGCAGGCGCCGATGTTGACCTAGGTGTTGGTTCCCGAGACCGCCCGATCTCGAAAAACTACCTATGCGGTGTTGGTCTCTAAGAACGCCCAGTTTAGAGAGCTACCTGTAGGAGTGGCGTTGGTTCTTGAGAACGCCTGGTCCTAGAAAGCTGCCTGGAAGGGTGGTGTTGGTCTCTGAGAACGCCCGGTCCCGGAGAACTACCGAATGATGGACATTCTATATTGGCGAGCTAGCAGGCGCTAAAAGTGAACCGTCTGAAATTTGATGAGGTGTTGGTCCTTGAGATCTCCCGATCCCGGGAAGTTACTTGGATGGCATTGGTTTCCAGGACCGCCCGGTCCGGAAAGCTGCTTGAAATAATGGTGCTTATGGCTCCAGCGGGTCCTTGTGGGCCCGAGAAGTGACCAGTTGACTGAATTGGAGATTGAAAGGCTCATCTTGAGCTTGCACGTGGTGTGGTGTTGGAAACCGAACCCGATTAGGCCGGAGATTGCCGAGCGGGCAAAAATGGGGTGCTTACATCTGCCCCTCTTTTATTATATTTGCTTGTCGAAGGCAGAAAAATAATAAGGAAGGATCCCATGTTGACTGCGAGGCAATCGGAGGGATCGAAGTGGTTGGAATTTGGAATTTTGAGTTTCGAAAACTAGATTGTTTGAATTTTGGAATTTCGAAAACTTGATTTTGAAATGATTTTAAAATTTTTACTGAACAGACAGTCTCACCAATGGAATGACACTCCTTGAGGGAAATTCAGGATTTTTGAATTTTGAAAAGGATTTTCTTTTTTTTTTTTTTAAATGATTTTGAAATGGCCTTCTGTAATGGAGGGATTTGGATTTGAATTGGAAGGGTTTGGAAAACTTTTAAAACTTGGAATGAAACTTTTGAGGAGAAAGGTTTGAAAACTTAGAATTTGATTTTGGAATTAAAGTTTTTGTGGAGAAAGTTTTGAAAACCCGAAAACTTTTTTGATAGTGCGCTTTTTAGGGCAAAAGCTTTAAAACTTGAGATTTTGGAAGTTGACTTTTTTGAGGCGAAAGCTAGAAAACCCACAATTTTGCAAAGTTAAGATTTTTTAGGCGAAAGCTAGAAAACCCGAGAATTTTGGAAAGTGAAGCTTTTGAAGGAGAAAGCTCAAGAAACCTAAAAAGATGTTTTCAAAATAGAGTTTTTGAAGGAGAGAGCTCGGGAAACCCGAAAATTTTGAAAAGTTAGGCTTTTGAGGTGAAAGCCTAAAAACCCAAAATTTTTTGAAAAAAAAGCTTTTGAAGGAAAAGCTCAAGAAACCCGATAAAATTTTTTTGAGATTGAACTTTATGAAGGAAAAACATTGAAAAGCAGGTGAAATAATTAGAATAGAACCTTTTTGAAGGAGAAAGATTAGAAAACCTAGAGATTGATCTCGAGTTAAAACTTTTTGAAGGATTTGGAAACCCTAGAATTTGACTAGAATTGAAACTTTTTCAAAGGAAAAGATTAAAAAACCTCAAAATTGATTTGACTTGAAACTTGTTTTGTTGAAGGAAAAATGCTTAGAGAATGTAATTTGACTAAAAATTTGAATTCTCGAAGACAAAAATGTTTAGAAAATTCACTTTGACTTGAAATTTGAACTTTTAAAAACAAAATGTGTAGAAAATTTATTTTTACTAGAAATTTAAACTTTTAAAGATAAAATGTATAGAAAATTCATTTTGACTCGACACTTTCCATTTTTTTTTTAAAGCAAAACGTATAGAAAATTCGTTTTGACTTAAAACCTGAATTTTTGAAGACAAAATGTTTAGAAAGTTTATTTTAACTTGAAGTTTGAACCTTTGAAAGTTTTTGATTGGGAATTTTTCTCTCTGAAATTGAATTGAATTTCAAAGTTGAAACTTTTGGTGGAAAAAGCTTTGATTTTTTTTTTTTAATGTGAAAATTGATTTTGACTTTTGAAAGAAAGCAAGAATTTTGATCTTTTGAATTTGAAACCTTTTGTAGAAATAGTTTTGAAAGCTTTTGAAACTGACTTTGAAATTTGAAAGTCTTTGTAAACAAAACCTTGCAAGCTTTTGGATATTTGAAAACTGAATTTTTGGATTGAAAGAAAGCAAGGGCTTTTGTTTTTTTTCTTAAAATTGATTTTGTGACAATTCGTTTAGAATTATACCTGGGCTTTACCTTGAAGATTTGGAGATGGTTGAGCCTATGGAATCACTAGAGACTGTTCCATGCTTGTAATTCTTATGTCTTGGAGCTTGAAAAGGGGACATTTGTGTCCTCCTGGATTGAGATTTCTTGAGAATGGAATACTCGGTGTTTGCTTAACTATCGAGTTTTACTTTTGTGGGCAAAGTAGGATTTTTGCTGACGTAGCTTCTGAGAGGTGGTTTAAGGTGGATATCCTGAAACTGAGTCTTCTTGAATAGACGCTATGTCTGACAGAATCCTGCTTCTCTAGGGGGGTTCAAGATTGATATCTGCTTTTAAAAGAGGAAAGCTCGAAAACGTAATCTGCTTTTTCGGAGGAAGCTCTGAAACCCAATATGTTTTTTTTTTTTTTTTTGGAGAAAGCTTTAAAACTCAATCTGCTTTTTCAGAAAAAGCTTGAAAACCCAATCTGCTTTTTCAGAGGATGCTCTAAAACCCAATCTACTTTTTTAGAGAAAGCTCGAAAACCTAATTTGCTTTTTCGGAGGAAGCTTGGAAACCCTATTTGCTTTTTCGGGAGAAACTCTAAAACCCAATCTGCTTTTTCGGAGGAAGCTCGAAAACCCAATCTATTTTTTCAAGGGAAGCTTTGAAACCCAATTTGCTCTTTCGGAGGAAGCTCTGAAACCCTATCTTTGCTGATATAAGGGATTTGCTTGTAGTTTTTTATCTTGACTGTTGGAGAAGATGACAATTGCTACTTCTTGGATTGAGATTTTTGAAGAGTAATATTCCTTTGACGTGTTGATTGTTGACTTTTGTATTTGACTGGTATAGCAGAATTCTGGGTAAGTTGCTTCCTTGGGTTCTGGAATTTGGTTTTGAAGAGGGTAAAGCCTACTTTTGAAAGGTTTGAGGTATTTAGAAGGTCGAGCATCTATAGGTTAGTTTTCCTTGAATGGATCAACTGGTTTGCAATTGAATAGGAGGTGTAGGGTGGGTTGTTGCCCCAATTTTTACGATTTGAAGAGGTCGAGTCAAGCTAACATTAATTAGGGTGGTCGAGGGTGGGTCGTTGCCCTATTCTCTATGGTTTTGAAAAAGGTTCATGGTTGATTAGGGAGGTCGAGGGCGATTCAGTGCCCCATTCTCTTCTTCTTGTTGTCTATGGATGACAATTTGGGTTTTTTGGGATGTACACCATTTCTTTTACAGAGTGTTTGGATTATGGACGACAGACCTTCAAGAGTGTAGTGCTTCTGCTTCGGGACACCTTTTCTTTTGTAATCACCTGAACACTTGTTAGTGTATTTTATTAGACATGTCGCACATCATACTTTTGGATGAATGCACAAGTTGATACATGAGGAAATGAGTGCATGTCATACTTTTTGATGAACGCATAGAGATGGGTTTTGAATGCATGTCATACTTTTTTATGAATGCATATACATAAATGCATATCATATTTTTTGATGAATGCATAGAGATGGATTTTTAATGCATGTCATACTTTTTGATGAATGAATATATAGATGGAAATGGACGTATGTCTTGAGGGTTGCCCCAAGGTTTATATTTAGTTATGAGCATTATATCTTAAGATCAGGCAGTCTTTTTGAACTTCTGTTCTTCTCTTGGGACTTCCCTTTCAGATTCTGCCCTTTTCTTGTGAAGATGTGATAGCATTCGTACCTTCTCAGAGATTCGATCCATTGACTTGTTTTCCCCCTCTCTCTTTTGTTGAAAAGGAAGATTTCTCTGAGTGGACCTCTCGAGCGACAGCCGACATCGCCCTTTAGCAAAGCAACCTGTAGCTTCCTTCCTCAATCAAAGAAGACTTTACTTGGGACCGTAATGTAGGCCAAGTTTAAGGGTTGTAAGAAATGAAGGGATACATAGGCCCAAATCTTTAAATTCAGCGAGGGTCGTATGAACCAGAACCACCTTTTGCAAGGAATGAATTTTGCCCCTGTATTTACCATTCTTTTTAGACGTTGTTGTTTCTTTGTTCAAGCTTATTTGGACTAAGCAATTTTTCTTGATTTAAGAGGACTTTAATTTGGACCGTAATGTGGGCCAGGTGATGGGGTATTTGAAAGGAAGGATAAAGGCTTAAAACCTATTATATTTGCTAGGCTCTTGAAGACCCATGATCACCTTTGGCAAATGGCTCCTACCTTTGTCGTTCTTCTGGACTTTTCTCTTTGTCGGGAAGCTCGCTTCTGTTTTGTTCTTCTGTTGTCATCTTGGATGACTCTATCTTCTCTTGGAAGTCATCATTTTGTTTGGAAATCATCGTCATTCATTTTTTTTTTTATAGGAAATTTTCTCCTTTTTTCTTTTTTTTTTTTTTTTAAAAACTTGCTATTATGTTGGTTCCTACAAATGTCATATATACTGCATCATCTTGGAGATTATCATTCATTTATTGCGCGTTTTCTTGGAAATTTTCATTCATTCATTCATCTCACGCTCTATTGGAGATCACCATCTGTTCATTGTTCATTCTCTTGTACTGCTCACTGCAAGTGCTCTTGGAAATCATCTCGCATTGATGGTTTTGCCTTGACCCAGTGTGGGCAGTGATCATTAAGTTAGCTAAATAATGGGAATGTGACCTGCTCAAGTGGGCTTTGCAAGGGTTATATTTAACTATATGGTAGAAGAAGAGAAAGCCTGTTTTCATTTCAAGTTGAATTGCTTAGTCTATAAAGCTCTTCCAAAATTTTAGCAATGCCTTGAAAATGGTAAATGTTAGTTCGCAGATTCATTCCTTACATGCATTTGCCCCAGTGTGGGGGGTGGCTCCTGGTTTAGGTTTTTGAATGGAAATCACATGCGACTCTAATGGGCTGACCAACGGATTGCTCTCTATTTAGGAGAATGAAATGATGGCTCCCCTTCATTTTGAGGGTTTAGCTGCTTGCTGCTTGCTGCTTTGCTAGGGCATCGTTTGGGGGTCACTCTTTGGACTTCAATGAGATATGTGATTGATCCTCATCTCTCACCTCGATGTATTTCCCCTCCCTATATATTTTCTATTTCTCTATTGTAAGCACCCCATTTTTGACCGCTCGACAGTCTACACTCTGTTCAGACTTGTGTTCAAGTCATTGTGGGCATATTCCTATCGAAACCAATTCTTTAGGTCCAAATCCCGTCTAACCATCGCTTCGCGGGCCTGTCAGACCCAAATAGAGGCAAAATAACCAAAATGCCCTTAGGGGCATTGTCCTTTCTTATTCCAATTCCAATCCCTCTCTCGAGACAGTTTATTCCTCGAGACGGTTCCAATCCAGGCGCGTCTCTTCGGAGACGGTAAGACCCCTTTCCAATCCCTCTCTCGAGACAGTTTATTCCTCGAGACGGTTCCACTCCAGGCGCGTCTCCTCGAAGACGGTAAGACCCCTTTCCAGTCCCACTCTTGAGACAATTTATTCCTCGAGACGGTTCCAATTCAGGCACGTCTTTTTTAAGACGGTAAGTCCCCTTTCCAATCCCTTTTTCGAGACAGTTTATTCCTCGAGACAGTTCCACTCCAAGCACGTCTCTTCGAAGACGGTAAGACCCCTTTCCAATCCCCCTCTCGAGACAGTTTATTCCTCGAGACGGTTCCAATTCAGGCACGTCTTTTCGAAGATGGTAAGACCCCTTTCCAATCCCTCTCTCCAGACAGTTTATTCCTCGAGATGGTTCCAATCCAGGCACGTCTCCTTAGAGACGGTAAGACCCCTTTCCAATCCCACTCTCGAGACAATTTATTCCTCGAGACGGTCCAAGTAGCGAAACTACTCACAAAACCGTTAGAGTAGTGGAAATAGTCACAAGTAGGTCAATATAGGGAATTGCCAACAAACCCCTGTGTCACGACGACTGCCGTTAGAGTGGCGGAAACATTCAAAACCCAAGTCAACACCAGTGTTTGTTAGCCCACTTCGGTGAAAAATGACCAAATTGCCCTTTGGACCTTTTCCAAGACTTTCCGATCAAGATGACAATTTTGCCCCTAGGCATCCGAATGCCCCGGGAACCACACCGGCTCTGGGTATCAAACCGGTAACCTCCTGAGCCTACTTTTTATAGTGTTCTCAACTTCTTTTTACCTTTTCGGATCATTCCGAGTCAGTTCCGGCAAACCCGGTACAAAATAACCGTTTTGCCCCTAATGGGCCGGTCTCCTTTTCCGACCATGCCGGCTCTGGGAATCAAACCGACAACCGCTGGGAACATTCTAAATAATGTTTCCAGATCCCAATTCTTCTTCTGGGACAGTCCGAGTTTGCCCCGGCAGCTTCTCGGTCTGATTGACCGTTTTGCCCCTAAAGGCCCGGTCAACCTTTTCGACCCATCTTATCCACATTTTTCAAGTCAAATACCTCCAGGACACTATTTTAAGTTTTCCTGCTCCTTTCCGGCCTTCCGAGTCATCCCCAGCTCCTTCAAATCATTCTCGGACTTTTCGAAGTCACTCCTAGTGAAGCCAGGCTAAAAATTGTATGGTAGTCACTAGAACAGGCGCCCAAATCTAGTCAAAGACACGTTGCTTGCTAACCTTAAATGTTTCCTAAGTGGCTGGTGCCACTAGCAGTGGCGCCAAGCCAAAAATTGGCCTGGCGCCACTCTTAGTGGCGCCAGTGTAAACTTTGGCCTAGCGCCACTGCAATAGGCGCCAGTGTATTCCTCCCTCTATAAATACAGAGCCTCCTCCAACGTGAAAAGGATCCGTCAATTCAACCTAAAAATCATATATTTCGATATACAGAGCTCGAGCACCTCCCTAAACCCTAGCCACCTTAGGTTTTCTAAACCCTAGCCACCCTACACAAACCCTAGACTCCTATACACTCGTACACACCCCCATACACTCATACACTAACCTTCAACCCTCCTTCGAAGACTTGAAGAGTTGAAATCTGAAGTTTGAAGCTTGAAGACAACTCTTGAAGACTGAAGGTGAAGATCAAGACGAAGACCGAAGACCGAAGACCGAAGAAAGCAAGGCGCGAAAAATAACAAGATATATGGTAGGCTCCCTATTTAAATTTCCGCACTTCCCCTCTCTCTCTTCTCTCTTCTAACCCACTTGGGTTTTCTCTATTTTAATCCCCCATCTCTTTCCCCCCCTTTCTTTGCACGCTTGAAACAAGGCGATTCCCGGTCCATGTGTAGGATTGGGCTATTGGAGAGTCACCGTGTCGGGGGCTTTCTTTTTGTCTAACCAGAGACCACGTGGGTCCGACCCCCTTGATTATGTGGTGAAGCCTTAGCCTTGTATGTTCACGACCCCAAAATTGCATTGTGCATATCATGATCTTGCATCTTCCAAAATTTGTTTTCAAACTCGTTTTCAAAATCGTTTTCAAACTTGTTTTCAAGATTGCATCAAAATCTCTTTTTCAAAAAAACTTGTTTTCAAAACCACAATTCTAGGGTGATTCTAGCCTTTCCATGGCTAGGGTTGCTTTAGGAAAGTGTTACATTAAAAGTGACTTTTATGGTCTATATTTTCAAATCTTATTGTTTTCCAAAACCACTTTCTTAAAGTGGTTCTAGCATTCTTATAGCTAGAATTGCTTTAGGAAAATGAGATGTTTTTACTCCTTCTAAAAACTCTCTTTTCAAAAAGTCTTTCCTCCTAAAAATCTCTTTTTCAACATACTTTCTTAAAACTTTCCTCTCCAAAATTATTTTCAAAAACTCTCTCCAAAATCTATTTTTCAAAGCTTTCTTTTCAACTCCTTTCCAAAAACTCTTTCTTCTCAAAATTTACTTTCTAAAACACTCCCCAGATTCACCTTCCTAAAAACTCTCTCCAAAAACCTTTCTAAAAAACTCTCTTTCCAAAATCTTCCTTCTAGAAACTTCCTCTCTAGGATTTCCTTCCAAAACCTTCGTTTCCAAAAACGCACTTTCCAAAAACTCTTTTCTGAGAAGCCCAAGTCAATCCCTAGAACTCGCAATTAGGAAACCCTAATTTTCTTTCCAAAAACATGGTTTTCAAACTTTGCCCCAAACCTAGGTTTCCAAAACCCCTTGTTTTCACATCCAAATGATACACGTTTTCAAAACCTCTTTTCTACGTCAAAACTATAATTTTTCAAATCTAGGGTTTCTAGAATCTCCCTTTCCAAATCCTTGCCAAATCCTATCTTTTCTGTAGGAAACCGAATCAAATCTTCCCGTTTAGGAAATTAGACCCAATCCTCCATTTTTGGAAATAAAATCAAACCTTCCCTTTTAGAAGCAAAATCCAAATCTTCCCTAATTCAATTCCTTCCTAAACTTTCACTTTCCTAAACCTTAAGTTTCCAAAACTTGAACACAAAAATCTTTCCTAAATTTTAAAACTCAATTTTCAAATCTTTCCTAATTCAACCATTTCCTAATTCTACCCTCTTTTCAAATCTTAACTTTTCAAATCTAAGCTTTCAAACTTTTCCTAACCTCAAACCTTTCCTAATCTCAAGATTTTCTAAAAAACTCTAAAATTTTCAAAACCTTAAACTTTCTAAATGTCAAATCTTTCTAAAATTTTAAGCTTTCTAAATTCAAAACTTTCTTAAGTTAAGACTTTCTAAATCTAAAACTTCCTAAAATGAAGCTTTCCAATTTTCAAAACTTTTCTTTTTCAAACCTTTTCAATTTTCAAAACTTTCCGATTTTCAAAACTTTCCTAATTTGGAAACTTTCCTAATCTGAAAACCTTTCCTTTTTCGAAAACTTTCCAAACTCAAAACTTTCCTATTTCAAAACATTCCAAATTCTAAACTTTCCAACTTTCAAAACTTAGTTCCTATTTCAAAACCTTTCTTAAAACGAAACTTTCTAATTTTCAAAACTTCCCAATTCCAAAACTTTCCTAATTTGAAACTTTCCAAAAATGAAATTTTCCAAAAATAACACTTTCCTAATTCGAAACTTTCCTAATCCAAATCTTTCCTAAATTCCAAGTTTCCAAATCTTTCCAAATCTTCCAAATCTGACATTCCAATCCAATCTTTCTTAATCTCAAGTCTTTCCTAGGTCTCCTATCTTTCCTAAGTCTAGGTTTCCTAAACCTCCATCTTTCCACAACCAAGTCTTTCCAAAATCAATCTTTCCAAAGCAAGTCCAATCTTCTCAATTTCAATTTCCAATCTCCTCTTCTAATCTCAAATCAAATCCAATTTTCAATTCAATCTCTTTCTTCCAATCCAATCTCTCTCTTCAAGTCAATCTCTTTTCAATCGGACTCCAGTCCGAACTACAACTGACCTGATTCCTCCAAAGGGATACATAGGCAACCTTCATAGGTGCGGTCACAACACTTTTCAAACTTTCAATTCCACTCTCATGGGTGTGGTCTCCATATTTTCAAATCTCAAATTCCAATCTATTTTCAAAATTCCAATTTCAAAATTTCTATTTTCAATTTTCAAACTTTCCAATTTCAATTCCATCTCTTCAAATCTATTTTCAAATCAGATTCTTTTCAAATTTATTTCCAAATCTATTTTTCAATTCTTTTTCCTTGCACTTGCATATCATGCATCATGTTAGTTTCTTTTCAAACATTGTTTTTCAAAGTAAATAGGATTGAACCATTAGTTAGTTAAAGACTCTCATAGGTAAATCTAGGGTAGATTGACATGTAGGTACCGAAAGGGCGGGGTAGGGTAATAGCTTAGTGCGTCTTCCCTACACGTAACCAACCTCCAAACCTAGAATCACTGTTTTCAAAGACCAAAACGGAGTTATTTTTCAAAAAAGGGCTAGATGTTTTTCAAAGGTTATCAAATAACCTGTTTTCCTAAAAAACCCTCCGTTGAGGAGATATTTTCAAAATCGTTTTCCAAAACCCTAAGTGTAGTCTTCGGATTATTCTTAGTTTTTAGGTGACCTAACTCACCTTAATCAAGTTAGGTGGCGACTCCGAATCTTTTTCAAAAGCCCTTTATTCAAATCTATTTTCAATTCAAACCTAGTCGCACTCATTCTTCTAGGAGGGTGAGTTCTAATGAGAGAGTACAGTATTTTTCCCGCTTGTGTGTGTATCCTCGAGTGCCAAAAATCTGGGCGCGATAGCTGGCGACTCTGCTGGGGATACTTAGAGGGTTAGGCCATAGTCATGTCTCTTTACCCTTCACCCATGTAGAGTCTTCAATTAACTTGGTTCAATCCTATTCACTTTAAATTTTCAAAAACTAAATTTTCTAAATTGTTTTCAAAAAACAAACATGCATTCATTCATATTATCTTGTATTATGTTTGTCATCCACATACTAACAATTGCATCTTTGTTTTGTAGGTGCGCTTTTTGCTTAAGTTTTATTAACTGCTTTGCATGAATGTGATGTACAGGATGAATGAGAGTTGTTGGGCCCTTTCTTCCACTTTTAAAAATCACACACACACACTGCATGTGCACTTGCATTATGCATACTTGCATACCCTGATATGTCCTTTCTAGTTAGAAAGGGGGAACGGTATATTGGTTATGGGCAAGATGTTGTGTCAGTTTCTTCGCCTACGGCCTCTTGATGGTTCCCCCGCTCGGATCACCAACCGATCATGGCACCACATCAGGGAGTGGGCCTAGGTTTGAAGATCCGGGGACCGAGCCTTTTTAGGACGCATTAGTCAACCCTCAACCTCATACTCATATAGACACCATGCATAGCCGAACCTTTGCCGAATTTAAGACACGAGCACTGTTTTCAAAATCACGGAGGAAAGGGTGACTGCTCTTACTTTCATTTATACTTGTTTATTCCTACTATTATACTGACTGTATTTATACTATTATAATGCCTGTCTAACTGTTCATGCATGCATGTTTACTTCAATTGTACCTTTTCTCCATATACTTTTTGCATATTCATGTTTATGCATTCAATATTCTATGTCAAAACAAGAGTTCCAAGTAACTCAAGTCACTGCATTTTCATACATATGATCAACCCATTGAAAGTGACACCAAGGTCACTCTCCCTTGCATTAAACCTACCCAAATCCTAAGGGTTCCCGCGTAACCCTAAAGACTCATTGCATGCATCTCGATTCATTCCATAGGAGGGGCCCTAATCCCTCTATGCTCACGGAGATAGGATTGCCAAGAAGACAATGGGCAATCAATCAACAAGGTCTCTCAGCGACCTCCTCGACATCAAATCCAAGGAAGGCGAATCCGAAGAGTCAAGAGTAGTTTAGGTTTTCCCTTTTGTAAAAGTAGATAGGTGGAAGTCTAAAGGAAAATGTTCCCCTCCCCCTATTAAAATGTATTTCAATTCTTTTGTATCTCAAACACAAAATTTATTGTACTTCTTTATTTTTATGAATGAATGCATAGATGATTGAGGGTTCCTCCCTGACGGTAAGGTGTCTGCATACAGGGGCAAACCCCCTATCTCCAAAAGTGAGCCAATACATCATGACTAGTTTCGCTCTTTAAAAGGGGCACCTTAGAGCATGCATTGCATAAAGACTTGTCAAGGTCAAACACTGACTCTTCCCTTTTGTTGGTTTTAAGTACCTTCCCTCGTTCCCCAATCTTACAAGCATGGAATTGCTTACTCTTGATACTTTAACTCAATTACTAGCAGAGACAAGAGGAGTCAAGCATAAGATGACCGAAATGGAAGGCATGCTTTCGTCACTCTTATCCTACACAACCCGTGAGCAAGCAGAGTCCTTGCAGGCGCAAACCCATGATGGACGAAAAAGGATGAAGAAGGAAGATCATAACTATGCCGCCACCATTGCTTCCCAACGACCTCCCCGGGCCGAGGGCCTTGCTCGAATGCCTTCCAAACCAACACCTAACCAAACACAAGGATTATATGACCTTTCCTTCAGATATCATCCCAACCCTTTTGGCCCTGCCACCGAAAATGGTCCCATTTTGAAACATAGAACTCGAAGCCCTTTCAATTCCCAAACCATCAAACCAGCTGTGACCTCACCGAAACTTGGTCCCCAACCATCAAAAACATCTACAATACCTCCTCGGACTAGGCACACAAGCGGGAAAAAGTGGACGTTTACAAAACTCACATGCTCACAGACCGCGGCTTATTTTGGCCTCTTAGCAGCTGGATATCTGAAACCTGTACCTGCTCGACCCCAGCCCAATCCTCTGCCTCATTACTTCAAATCTACAGCAAGCTGTAGGTATCACTCAGATAGCCAAGGACATGATACCGAAGATTGTTTGGCACACAAGCATAAGATTTAAGACCTGATAGATAATAAGATCATTGGAGTACGACCAGCAAATCCTTCTCCGAACGGCTCTGCAAACCCTCCACTGGACCATGCTGTCAATATCATTACAAAGTTTGGTAACAACAAAGTTTGTTTTGCTGCATGCCAAGAGATATATTACAAGGACAGAGAGGAAAAAGAATGCGAAGATGCCTGGTCACGATATAACCCCAATGAGATGCCGACCCCCGAAGACAAACTTGCATACGAGTCTGTGAAGAAAATTGATGAGGAACTGTCCAAACTCCGTAATAAGAATCCCCCATTATGTACACCTGAGGAGCATCGAGCCCTAATTGGAGGCTAGAGCAAAAAACCCCGGGCACAACATAACGAGCTGGACGAATACGAATCACCCGAGTGGTATGTTAGAGAAACTCCGGAACAAACAAATGAAGGCCAGACAATCAAGAAAGCTGACAATTACATCATCACCGCCAACTCACTTGGAACTCCGGGAGAAGCATCTACCTATCCTGCCTTAGCTGAAAATCTCAACTGTGGATGGAATGCAGATAAGGGCACAGGCCCAAGACCTTACTAGAAATGGGTTCCTTGCACAAGCGTACAAGAGAGGGGTGGTTTCACCCACTTTCTTTCTATCCCTTTTACTTCTTGTTTTTAAATTAATGCTTACATTTTCTTATTGTTGAAGAACCTTATGCTTTTCATAAAAATAATAATAATAATCAAATGACAGTCTTTTATTCCATTGTTGTTCTCTTGTCTTCCCTGGGAACTAGTTACTACTTTCTACGCAAGGGCCATGGTTTATCTTATGGAATGATCCAACTTGAAGGGATGATAGCATGAGTTAACCACTCGCCAAGTGATCAGTCGTCCACAGAGAGAGAGAATAAGGATGAGTGAGATACTACCCAAAGGCAGCACTTACAAGACTCTGAGGCTAATCGATGTGTGGCCAGTTTATCAAAATGAAAAGAAGCCATCTTTCATTCCCCCATATATAAAGAATAAATAACTAAATAAATGAACAAATGTGCTCATATTCCCTTTGCTTAACCCCTAGTGCCTCGCGGAAAGCGAAGATTTCTTTTGTCAACCCCGGTCTAAGACTGTCTTCCCCACACTGGGGCAGACAATAGTTGAGAACTTTAGGAATGGTATCCACCCCCGCTGTGCTAAAGCAGCAATGAAAACTCTATGGATCAAGCAATCTAATTCAAAGTGAAGAGAGGCCCTCATTTCATTTCCCATACAGTCAAAAGCAACCCCTTGCCAAACCCGTTGAGCCACTTATCCTTTTTTAAAAAAACCCCAACCTAGGGATCACCGCCCACACTGGGTATATTAAACTACCAAGGAAAAGGTTTAAGGGGAAAGGGTTAAAGAATTGTTTCGCTTCATAAAAGAAAAGAAGAGAAATTATTCATAGAAAGAACAAGCAAAGGAAAGGAGTTGCCAAGGGGCAAGAGGCAAAAAAAAGAAAAAAGAAAAGAAAAAATCCTTTAAGGAAAGGTCTGAAGAAAATTATGATTAAGTTATCTTCAAAAGCATATAAGAAGATCAAATGAGAAGAAAGTTATGTCTATCTCAAAAAGGTACATAGAAAGGGTGAAAGAACAAGGTTATTTTCACCCTGAGAAATATATGGTCAAAGGCAAGAAATAAATTTAAAGGTGATCCTAGGTTACAAGGAAACCCAGTAGGTACAATAGGTTTGAGCCTTTACCCTTTCTTTCAAAACCCCGAAACCATGGCCTACATTACAACCCTAGTAAAGTCCCCTCTGATTGAAAACAGATTGCTTGGTCTAAATGAGCTAGATACGCTGCCAAAACTATAAAAAAAAAAAGGATGCCAATCCTACTGAAAAGTAGTCAAGGATGGTATGGATCTGAACCTTATCGAAAACAGCATCAAATCTGAGCTTGTATATCCCGTTGCTTCTAAAACTCCATAACCTAGCCTGCATTACTGTCCTAAACAAAGTCTTCTCGGATTGAAATGATTGGCCACTTATCGCTCTGCCAAAGGTCAGGTAAGCTGTTGCTAAAACTCCGAGAGTCGAGAGTCGAGAGTCGAGAGTCTCAGCCCAATAACCCTATACACTAACCCTAAGATAGAAAGTTGAAGGCGATCAAGAGGTTGAGAAAGGTGCGAAGTGCTATCATCCAATCAAAGTAGGGTTGGGCTAGAAGAGAGGCTAAGCCCCCAAAGAGGAGGGAGTTACCATTCCCAAGGCTACAAGTCTAACAGCACCCTGTGTCATTCTATTAACATATTTCTAACTTGTGCATATGTTAAAAAAAAAAAAAATTAGCATGAGCTTTGCACATATTGGACATAACTCCCTGTAGAAATAGAAGTCATCAGCATCAACTCATGTAATAGATATCTAACATCATCATACATCACATGCCTCTGATCAATATGTATCTGTCTATCCGTGCATCTAAGTACCATAAATATCCATCCTTATACAAAACTATGCAAAATAAAACTGTCTAACATAAATACAACTCAGGGACCAGGGGCAAAAGAGGATCAGAATCTCTACAAGGGGCATCTATCATAGGTCGAAGTTAATATCATCTGGATCAAAATCCCCGAAACCCAACATCGGATGAGGGGGGTAACTACTCGAAGCACCACCATCCTACAAGGAAGATAGAACCAAAATCAGCCGCAAACAAAAGGAGCTAAGCAACAGCAGAGCAATAAAGAGCAAAGAGAGAATAATTTACCCCCCCCACCACCCATCTGAGATAACCGAGCCGTCAGGGAAGCTACCTCGGCCTGGTACTGGTCCTGCTCCATCTGGTACTGGTCTCTCTGGTCTCTCACATCAATAAACTTGGCCTGGGGCACATATCCTCTAGCACGACGCCACAAGTCAACCACCTCCTTGCTAACAGCGTACCCACCAACTACTACCTCAAACCGGGTGAAGGCACCAACCGAATGAGCCCCAAAGTGCGTAGCATAATCCGTATCCGGAGGAAGCAAGAACTCAGCACCTGGTAGGGGATAGGCACTCCTGCCACCAAGGTTCCAAACATATACTCTGGTGGAGCCCCTGTTGATCAGAACTCCTCATGAAACTGTCGCCAGTGTCGCTCTCCAAGATAGGACTCCCAGGTGTCATCACTGAGAAAAACAGCTCTCGACAAGGACAACGGGACCAAGTACCGGAATGTCTCGTAATGGACTGATCCAATGAAGGGCCGCCAGGTCACATCCCTCACCTCAATCAGCTCCAAGTTAGCC
This sequence comes from Euryodendron excelsum, assembly GCA_033060915.1. NCBI lineage: Eukaryota > Viridiplantae > Streptophyta > Magnoliopsida > Ericales > Pentaphylacaceae > Euryodendron > Euryodendron excelsum. Next base: position 19,880,082 of record CM065398.1, read on the forward strand.
CGGAGCGTCACAAAGTCAGTAATCTCCGATCGCTGGGCTACCCGGTCATGAGCCCACCTCAAAGCACGAGGATAGAGATCATCCTCAACGACTGCAGGGCGACGCACCGGCAGGTACTCGTAACTCCACCAGACAAGGAAAGGCCAGAAGCTAGTCATGTTGCCCCAACAAGAAGAAGTCTGAACCCACATCGATCGAAGAAAACAGCCAAAAGAAAAGGACCCCTAGTCCAGCTCAGACAAAGCTCCTAGATCGACTACTATACTCACCAAACGGCACCGCACGAGTGACTTGTTGTTGTTGCAGAAGCAGCTAAAGATGATATACAACACAAGTTGCCATCTCATGATGTCCCGCCTGGCAGGCGATGGCTCAATAGCAAAAGTACGCTCATCCTGACTAATCCAAGAGACCGGGAAAGCAGAACGCTCAGGATGAGGCAAGTCCACCCGCAAACAGGCCTCGTCCCTACTGACGGGGTGCAGGGTGATCTGTCGGCCGACAAAGGAGAGCCTTGTAATAATCACCCAATCTAAAGGAGTAGGACCTAACACGAAGCCGACAAAATGAAAGGTCCCAGTCTCCCCAAACCACCTCTCAACAAGTGCCAGTACCAAATGCCGGTTCAGGCGGTTAGCCTGTAATCCCATAAAAGCGCCGAATCCGATCTCCGCCAAGAAGGCACGATATGATAGGGCAGCCCGCTGCATGGTCACAAACACCTAATGAACAGCCCCTCTGAAAGCTGTATGCGCCCGCAGAAGTGGCAAGTGCTGTCTAGAATACACGCTGGGGTGATAGGCAAGATCCCCGAGTGGTGGGACATCCGGTATCTGCAGATCTCCCAAGTCGGCATCCGGCTGCCTCTACCTGGAAGAAGCTCTCCCATAGCCAGTCACCTGATCCCCAGGGCCCAGTACCTCCTCCTCGGCAAAAGCTTGCTCAACCGGAGGAAAAGGGTCGACAGGTAGCCTACTCCCCTGCCCACTCTGACTGGATGAGGATCGTCCAGTGGATCGTCAACTACCTCTAGATCGACTAGAGCCGCCAGTAAAATCAGTCCGGGCCGCCTTCCCCGAGCGGCGTCTCCTCTCAGAACCGTCATCACTTGCATCTGCCATCCTGAAAAGGTAAGCTAAGGTAAAAAACGTTAACATGCTATACATGCAATTCAAATAACAGTAAAATAAAACAAACAAATAACACAAACAAAACAAATAAAGGATTTCGAATAACAAATCAAAAACAAAATTTCCACACTTCTTGATTTTTCCAACTCCAAATCGCATCTCAAGGGTTCTCTGTCTTTTCCCTTCAAAAAGATTTTATTTCTAAAACTTTAACCAACTCTTTCCTAATTTCTAAAAAAAAAAAAAATTTCGACAGAGTCCCATTTAAAAATGGCCCCTACAACACCCATGACATCAACACAAAATACGAAATATGCACCTTCCAACGCCACAATCACATGACAATGGCACCCGTGCACACTTTTCAATTTTTCAAAATTTTCAAAACACAAGTTTTATTTTTCAAATAAATCAATGGTTTTCAAAAGACTTCCGAATTTTTTTTAAAGTCACCTCAAATGTTTTAAAAAATATTCCAATCTTTTTCCAAATTTCAAACTTTAAAAATTTCATTAATTTCTTGAATTTTCTACTTTTTTCTAATTTTCTAAACATTTTTCTATTTTTCAAAAAATCAAAAATTCACCGAGTTTTCAAAAAATCATGAAACTTTGTACGGTTGTTAAACACATTTTTCTAAGGCACATTGCACAAAAACATAGCCAGAAAACCCAATACCCATGCCTGTAGGAACAAATTTCCTATTCCTGTAGAAAACCCTCTTCGCATAATCATGAAAAATCATTCAAATTCAATCAAAAAACCATTAAAATGCAAAAACAACATCACCAAAGTGTTCAAAAAATATCAAAACATCAATTTCCACTATTCACATGATTCAAACGAAGTTCTATACATCAAACTCAACAAAATTTGAAAACTCACCTTTTGGAAGTTCTCCGGCGAAATCTTCTCTTCCGGCGACTTTTCCGTCGACGTGGCCTCCTTCCGGAAATCACTCGTGGTCCCCAAGAAGTGCTCATTCAATGTCCAAGACGGATTCCTCGCAATGTCTCACAAATTTGTGAAAACTCTCCAAAATCCCGTAAGCGTTCGAACCAGAATTTTCTGGTTTTAACTTCAAACCTGGTGCCACTAGCAAAGGCGCTAGGCAATTTCTGCCAAAGGCGCCACTGCTAGTGGCGCCAGTTGCAAATTCTTGGCAGATTTGCCCTTTTTCCCGCTAAAACTCGTTTTCGAAGGCCTTTTTGGCCCATTATCCGTTTTCGACCCCCGTTGTTGAAAGATTTCCAATGTCCGTCCCTCCGACTGCCTCGTGGTCAACATAGGACTCTTACTCTTATCGTTTTCTGTCTTTGACAAGCAAAGACAAAAAAAGAGGGGCAGCTGTAAGCACCCCATTTTTGACCACTCGGTAGTCTACACTCTGTCCAGACTTATGTTCAAGTTATTGTGGGCATATTCCTATCGAAACCAATTCTTTAGGTCCAAATCTCGTTTGACCATCGCTTCGCGGGGCCTGTCAGGCCCAAATAGAGGCAAAATGACCAAAATGCCCTTAGGGGCATTGTCCTTTCCTATTCCAATTCCAATCCCTCTCTCGAGACAGTTTATTCCTCTAGACGATTCCAATCCAGGCGCGTCTCTTTGGAGACGGTAAGACCTCTTTTCAATCCCTCTCTCGAGACAGTTTATTCCTCGAGACGGTTCCACTCCAGACGCGTCTCCTCGAAGACAGTAAAACCCCTTTCTAGTGCCACTCTCGAGACAATTTATTCTTCGAGACGGTTCCAATTCAGGCACGTCTTTTCGAAGATGATAAGTCCCCTTTCCAATCCCTCTTTCGAGACAGTTTATTCCTCGAGACGGTTTCACTCCAGGCACATCTCTTCGAAGACGGTAAGACCCCTTTTCAATCCCTCTCTCGAGACAGTTTATTCCTCGAGACGGTTCCAATTTAGGCACGTCTTTTCGAAGACGGTAAGACCCCTTTCCAGTCCCACTCTCGAGACAGTTTATTCCTCGAGATGGTTCCAATGCAGGCACGTCTTTTCGAAGACGGTAAGACCCCTTTCCAATCCCTCTCTCGAGACAGTTTATTCCTCGAGACGGTTCCAATCCAGGTACGTCTCCTCGAAGATGGTAAGACCCCTTTCCAATCCCACTCTCGAGACAGTTTATTGATTCACTCTCCCAAATACACGTTGAGTTGGAGCTTTCCCCGCAAGAGCACAGGCGTCAATCGAAGTAAAACCGGCGAAGCCCAGTATCGTTCTCTCTCAAGGACCGAGCCCAATATAGGCGTGGCACAAAGTGAAACCAACACCAAACGGGAAGAATTAGCAAGTTGCTTAGCAAATCAAAATTATACTAAAAATGAGATCGAAAATTGTTTGAGTGGTGATGTGTTGTAAACTACTTGAATTATGCTAATTACGCCTAGAATTGAAATTGATTATGCTAAATTTATGGCAATTAATAAAAGGGGCTTGGATACAATTGTTCAAACCTACCAATTCTCTACAAGTGCTTCAATGGAGAATTTTATAACTCAAATTAAGGATTCACTCCGCGGAACCTTAATTCGGAAGATTTAGACTATATAATTTGGGATTCATGCTCAATTGGTTGTAATTAATGATCAATTGCTAAGAATCTTAGGTTCAAATCATAATTTGTGCAATGCCTATACCAATTTAGGAATTGTGCATAGAAATTACAAAAAGTGATTATGAATCTAAGTTTTCTAAGGAATTACAACGCAATTTATATGAATTTGAAGAATTCAAAAGCTGAAACATTGAACTGTATATACCTCCATTGAAAACCTTGAAGATTCTTGGTAGATCTTCACAATTGCATCTAAGGAAGAGTCTAGCTACTTGATTCCATAAGAGATAGCAAGAGTAATTGAATATTTCTCATTGAATTAAGAAGAAACGGGTGCTTGGTTACAAGGAAAGTGCAAGAAAATGCAAGAAAATACAAAGAAATCTATATCTAACCCACTTTCTCTCTCTATATCTCTCCTAACAGAAAAATCTATGCTATATCTGATGATTAGTACAGAATTCGCGTCATCCTTTAAGTGATACAGCTGCAAAAATTGCGTATACAGGGCCGAAACCGTACGTACGATGGGACATACCGTACGTACGGGTGTACCACCGTGCATACGTTAAGGCCTACACAAAAATGCCCTCTTTGAAGTTTGTTCTGGTGCTGCAGGCGTACGTACGGGGTTACATACCGTGCCTACGGTTGGACCACCGTACGTACGGTGAGGCCTACACAAAAACCCCTTCTCTGAAGTTTGATCTGGAGATGAGAGCGTGTGTACGGTAGGAGTAACCGTACGTACGGTTGGACCACCGTACGTACGGTGTATCCTACCGTACGTACAGTAAAACTGCACAATTTGGCCTTTTCGCTCAACTTTTCGCCCGTTTTCCTGCACAAAACCCACAATCACTCATTAAGACATTTATTATGCTAAAATATAACATATATACAACCTAACTGGACTAACAACAACTATTTAGGGACTTTAGATTACACTTTTTAATGTGTAATCACCACCCCCCACCTAGCTTTTGCTAGTCCTTAGCAAAAACGCGAAAAATAAAACAAGAATATATACAATGAAGATAATCTCCACTTTCGGGGGAGTCCCGGATGCATTTAGCGTATGCACCAAGCCTTTAAACCCCTAGGTTACCGCTAGTGGACGAGTGGTGTCTCGTGAGGGTTTACAGTGATGATACCCACAAACATCCCTTTATGAGTTGCAACATTTAGATGAGATTAAGGAACAACAACTAATCAAGCCTCAATCAATGCATTCTACTCTCATTACTCCACACTTACAAGATCATGCAACACGGCATGCAAAAGAGAGGGTGAAGTGAGTGTGTGAAATATCATGCTGAAAAGTTCAATCTGAGACATCTCTAAACATAAGTTCATCTTTTAGAGCTTTGATCCAAACCTCACTAGGAATACACTCTCAATTAAAAGACCCACATGGTTCTCACAATGGTATGTTCAACACTAGAGTAAATGTAAAGAGGCACATCAAGTGAAGATACCAAAAACAACAACCGACATGATAGGAGTGTATCAACATTAGCATAGCTCCATGAAAGAATATTCATAGTTAAGTATTGATTCAAAGAAATTGACAAAATAGGCTTATACTCTATTGAAAACTTCAATCAAATACAACTTGGATCACCAATTCATGTAAATGTGAAAATAGCAATGCAGAAAAGGTGAAAGGTGAGGGTAAAGAGATAGTAAAAGGTCATAACATGTGTGATCAAGACATGAAATAGTAAATGCAAAGCAACTACAACTCCCCCCCTTTTGAATCATTTGATACACTCTTCTCTACTCATTACCCTTACTCGAAATACCTTCATATCAACTCTCTTTTCTTCGCTCTTTATGTATATTTTTTTTTTATATAGAACTCCCTTTTCCATCCTTCTCTTTTTTTTTTCATATATACTTCAAAATGCACTTTTTTTGTGTTGAAATTCCCAAATTGATCTCCCTCTTCTTCTTTTTTTTTTTTTTTTTTTTTTAGCTCAAGGAAGCAACACTTTCTTTTCTCACATAGGCGTCCCTTTGTGATACAAGAGAAGAAATTACTTTGCATTTTTTTTTTCAAATAATAACAACAAAAGATCAACAAGGGTCAAGGGAAATGTATGGTTTGGCAATGGAAGGCTAATGGCTATCAAGAAGAATATGGTATAGGATCATTTCCAAAGTTGCACAATCGAAGCATTTCATAGAATATAAGTGTCAATATTAAGATCAAAACTCTACTCATGAACCAAATACAAGCATAATGAAGCTATTGAACTAAATGAGGGCGAAGAATTTATCCTTGAGTAAATGTAAACGCTCAAAAGGGCGATAAATGCTCTAAAGCTCACAGGGTAAAAATCTCCACTAATGTAAAGATGAACATGCTAGAGGTAGTAAAGATTGATGCTCGTCATCATAATTGTGCACAATAAGGTGGTCCCCTCTACTTAAGCATGAATGAAGCACAATCCATAAAGAAATTAAGTATAGAGAGATAGTGCATCAATCTTAGCAAAATAAAAGCACATGTTCCTCTCTTCTCATCTCAAATAGCACTCTCCCAAGTTATTTCATGGTACTCGGAAACCAAGAGTCAACACATCCACTATGAATAATAAAGTTCAATCAACAAACCACTCATGGATGCTAGCAATGGAAAGTACATAATGAGAGAAGCCATACAATACCGTCAACCTCTTACCACCATGTGATAGACAAAGATAAAGTATCCATTAAATCATATCTGAAAAAGAACCTGTCTATACAAGAGATCGACATCCACTAAAAGAAATATATCATGTAAGCTCAAAACAGGTATATACTCATACAAAACTGAAATGGACTACATCAAAATGCTGCAGAGTTTTAGATACATCAATGAACAAAATGTATACAAGGGATGTACATGAGATGCTATACAAATGATGTTATGCATGTGATGCTATCTAAACTCTGCCCTGTGTAAGTCCAAACTCATCATCATCCTGAAAGTCATGCTCCCCTAGAGATGTAAGATCTGTAGCACCAATAGCTAAGTCAGGGAAGTCAGTCTCGTCCTCGTGGGGAAGTCTGGACAAAATATCAGTCAACATCTGACACTGTTGTCGCGCCCAGATTTTTCGCACTCGAGGAATACTCACCTAAGCGGGAAAAACACTGTACTCTCTCGTTAGAACTCACCCTCCTAGAAGAATGAGTGCGACTAGGTTTGAATTGAAAAATAGGTTGAATAAAGGGCTTTTGAAAAAGATTCGGAGTCGCCACCTAACTTGATTAAGGTGAGTTAGGTCACCTAAAAACTAAGCATAATCCGAAGACTACACTTAGGGTTTTTGGAAAATGATTTGAAAATATCTCCTCAAGAGAGGGTTTTTAAGAAAAACAGGTTGTTTGGCAACCTTTGGAAAACATTTAGCCCTTTTTCAAAAAATAACTCCGTTTGGTCTTTGAAAACAGTGATTCTAGGTTCGAAGGCTGGTTACGTGTAGAGAAGACGCACTAAGCTATCACCCTACCCCGCCCTTTCGGTACCTACATGTCAATCTACCCTAGATTCACCTATGAGACTCCTCAACTAACATATGTTCAACCCTATTCACTTTAGAAAAACAATTTTTGAAAACTAATTTAGCATGATGCATGATATGCAAGCAATAGAAAAGAATTGAAAAATAGATTTAAAAAGAAATTGCTTTGATTTGAAAATAGATTTGAAGAGATGGAATTGAATTTGAAAAGTTTGAAAATTTGGAAATAGGAATTTGAAAATAGAAATTTTGAAATTGGAATTTTGAAAATAGATTGGAATTTGAGATTTGGAAAGAATTTTGAAACCGCACCCATGAGGGTGGAATTGAAAGTTTGAAAAGTGTTGTGACCGCACCTATGAAGGTTGCCTACGTATCCCTTTGGGGGAATCAGGTCAGTCGTAGTTCGGACAAGAGTCCGATTGAAAAGGGATTGATTTGAAAAGAGAGATTGGATCGGAAGAAAGAGATTGAATTGAAAATTGAATTTGATTTGAGATTAGAAAAGGAGATTGAATTTGAGAAGATTGGACTTGCTTTGGAAAGATTGATTTTGGAAAAACTTGGTTTTGGAAAGATGGAGGTTTAGGAAACCTAGACTTAGGAAAGGCTTGACTCAACTTAGAAGGTTTAGGAGATTAGGAAAGGTTGGATTTAGGAAATGTTTGAATTAGGAACTGTTCGATTTAGGAAAGTTTTGAAATTAGGAAAGTTTAGAAATTTAGGAAAGTTTTGAATTAGGAAAGTTTCATTTGGGAAAGTTTTGAATTAAGAAAGTTTTGAATTAGGAAAGTTTTAGGTTTAGGAAAGTTTTGAAATTGGAAAGTTTGAAAAGGGAAAGTTTTTAGTTTAGGAAATGTTTGAATTAAGAAAGTTTCAACTTAAGAAAGTCTTACATTAAGAAAGTTTTGAATTTAGAAAGTTTTGAATTAGGAAAGTTTTAGGTTTAGGAAAGTTTTGAAATTGGAAAGTTTGAAAAGGGAAAGTTTTTAGTTTAGGAAATGTTTGAATTAAGAAAGTTTCAACTTAAGAAAGTCTTACATTAAGAAAGTTTTGAATTTAGAAAAGTCTTAGATTTGGAAAGATTTGAAGTTTAAGAGAGTTTAGAATTTAGAAAGTTTTAGGTTTAGAAAGATTTAACCTAAGAAGGTTTCAAATTTAGAAAGTTTTGAATTTAGAAAGTTTAAGATTTAGAAAGTTTTTAGAGTTTTAGAAAATCTTGAGATTAGGAAAGGTTTGAGTTTGGGAAAAGTTTGAAAACTTGAATTTGGAGAGTTAAGATTTGGAAAGGGGGGTTAAATTAGGAAAGGGTTGAATTAGGAAAGATTTGAAAGTTGAGTTTTAAAGTTTAGGAAAGATTTTTATGTTCAAGTTTTGGAAACTTAAGATTTCGGAAGGATTTGAATTAGGAAAGGGTTGGATTTTGAAACTTAAGGAAAGGTTTGAGGTTTAGGTTTAGGAAACTTATGGTTTAGGAAGGAATTGAAAGGTTTGGATTAGGAAGGGATTGGATTTAGTTTCTAAAAGAGAAAGGTTGGATTTTATTTTCAAAAACGGAGGATAGGATCTAGTTTCCTAAACGGGGAGATTGGATTTGGTTTCCTAAAGGGAAGATAGGATTTGGCAAGGATTTGGAAAGGGAGATTCTAGAAACCCTAGATTTGAAAAATTCTAGTCTCGACGTAGAAAATAGGTTTTGAAAACAAGGATAGTTTTGATGTAGAAAACAAAAGATTTTGGAAACCTAGGTTTAAGGCAAAGTTTGAAAATCATGTTTTTGGAAAGAAAACTAGGGTTTCCTAATTGTGAGTTCTAGGGTATGGTTTGGGCTCTAAGGAAAGAGTTTTTTTTTTGGAAAACGCGTTTTTGGAAACGAAGGTTTTCTAGAAGGGAATCCTAGGGAGGAGTTTTTTGGAAAGTGTGTTTTTGGAAACATAGATTTTGGAAGGAAATCCTAGAGAGGAAATTTCTAGAAGGAAGATTTTGAAAAAGAGAGTTTTTGGAAAGATTTTTAGGAGAGATTTTTGGAAGGTGAATCTAGGGAGTGTTTCTAGAGGGTGAATTTTGAGGAAAAGATTTTGGAGAGAGAATTTTGAAAAATAGATTTTGGAAGGGAGTTTTTGAAAACAATATTGGAGAGGAGAGTTTTAGGAAAGTATGTTGAAAAAGAGATTTTTAGGAAGAGATTTTTGAAGAGAGAGTTTTTGGAAAGTATAAAAAACATCTCACTTTCCTAAAGCGATTCTAGCCATAAGAGGGCTAGAACCACTTTAAGAAAGTGGTTTTGAAAACAAGGTTTGAAAATATAGACCAAAAGGCCGCTTTTAATATAACACTTTCCTAAAGCAACCCTAGCCATGGAAAGGCTAGAATCACCCTAGAATTGTGGTTTTGAAAACAAGTTTTTGAAAAAGAGATTTTGATGCAATTTTGAAAAACAAGTTTGAAAACGGTTTTGAAAACGAGTTTGAAAACGAATTTTGGAAGATGCAAGACTATGATATGCACAATGCAATTTAGGGGTCGTGAACATACAAGGTTAAGGCTTCACCACATAATCAAGGGGGCCGGACCCACGTGGTCTTTGGTTAGACTAGAAGAAAGCCCCCGACACGGTGACTCTCCAATAGTCCAATCCTACACATGGACCGGGAATCCCTTTGTTTCAAACATGCAAAGAAAGGGCGGGAAAGAGATGGGGGATTAAAATAGAGAAAACCCAAGTGGGTTGGAGAGAGAAGGGAGAGGTGGGAAGTGCAGAAAATTAAATAGGGAGCCTATCTTGTATCTTGTTTATTTGGCGCGCCGTGCGGTCTTCGGTCTTCGGTCTTGATCTTCACCTTCAGTCTTCAAGGATTGTCTTCAAACTTTGGATGGCTGCTCTTCAAGTCTTCAGAGAGTGGTTGAATGCTATTATATGAGTGTATGGGGGAGTGAATGAGTGTATAGGAGGCTAGGGTTTGTGTATAGTGGCTAGGGTTTGGAAAACCTAGGGAGGCTAGGGTTTTTGAAGGTGCTCGAGCTCTATATATTGAATTGTGTGATTTCTAGGTTAAGTTTGCAGACCCTTTTCACGTTGAACGAGGCTCTGTATTTATAGAAGTTGGACAAGCCTGGCGCCTGTTGTAGTGGCGCCAGGGCAAAATTTACACTGGCGCCACTCCAGGCCATTTTTTGGCTTGGCGCCACTACTAGTGGCGCCAGCCAATTAGGAAAGATTTAAGGTCGGCAAGTAACGTATCTTTGACTAGATTTGGGCGCCTGTACTAGTGACTACCATGTAAACTTTAGCCTGGCTTCACTAGGAGTGACTCCTGAAAGTCGGGGATAACCCGGAAGGCCGAAAGGGAGCAGGAACACTTAAAATAGTGTCCTGGAGGTATTTGACTTGAAAAGTGAGGATAAGATGTGTCGGAAAGGTTGACCGAGCCTTTAGGGGCAAAACGGTCAACCGGAACGAAAAACTGTCGGGACAGACTCAAACTGTCCCGAATGAAGACTTGGGATCTGGAAACATTATTTAGAATTTTTTCAGAGGTTGCCGGTTTGATACCCAGAGCCGGCGTGGTCGGAAAAGGAAACCGGCCCACTAAGGGCAAAATGGTCATTTTGTACCGGGTTTGCCGGAACTGACTCGTAATGGTCCGGAAAGGTAAAGGAAGGTTAAGAACACTATAAAAAGTATTCTCGGGTCATTACCGGTTTGATACCCAGAGCCGGTGTGGTTGAAGAAGGAGACCGGCCCTTCAGGGGCAAAACGGTCATTTTGTACCGGGTTGGCCGGAACTGACTCGGAATGACCCGGAAAGGTAAAGGGAGGTTGAGAACACTATAAAAAGTATTCTCGGGTCATTACCGATTTGATACCCAGAGCCGGTGTGGTTCCCAGGGCATTCGGATGCTTACGGGCAAAATGGTCACCTTGACCGGAAAGTCTCTAAAAAGGTCCTAAAGGAAGTCTGGTCATTTTTCACCGAAGTGAGCTAATAGACACTGGTGTTGACCTGGGTTTTGAGTGTTTTCGCCACTCTCACGATGTGAGTATTTCTGCTACTCGGACGGGGTTGATGATTTGTGAGTATTTCCACTACTCGGACGGGGTTGATGATTTGTGAGTATTTCCGCTACTGTAACGGTTCTGTGAGTATTTCCGCTACTGTAACGGTTCTGTGAGTATTTCCGCGACCCTAATGGTTCTGTGAGTGTTTCCGCTACTCTAACGGTTCTGTGAGTGTTTCCGCCACTCTAACGGTTCTGTGAGTGTTTCCGCTACTCTAACGATTCTGTGAGTGTTTCCGCCACTCTAACGGTTCTGTGAGTATTTCCGCTACCCTAACGGTTCTGTGAGTATTTCCGCTACTCTAACGGTTCTGTGATCCGCTACTCTAACGGTTCTGTGAGTATTTCCGCTACTCTAACGGTTCTGTGAGTACTTCCGCTACTCTAACAGTTCTGTGAGTAGTTTTGCTACTCGGACTGTCTCGAGGAATAAACTGTCTCGAGAGAGGGATTGGAAAGGGGTCTTATCGTCTCCGAAGAGACGTGCCTGGATTGGAACCGTTTCGAGGAATAAACTGTCTCGAGAGAGGGATTGGAAAGGGGTCTTACCGTCTCCGAAGAGATGTGCCTGGGTTTCGAGTGTTTCCGCCACTCTAACGGTGTGAGTATTTCCGCTACTCTAACGGTTTGATGAGTACTTCCGCTACTCTAACGGTTTTGTGAGTAGTTTCGCTACTCGGACCGTCTCGAGAGAGGGATTGGAATTGGAATAAGAAAGGACAATGCCCCTAAGGGCATTTTGGTCATTTTGCCTCTATTTGGGCCTGACAGGCCCGCGAAGCGATGGAAAGACGAAATTTGGACTAGAGGATTGGTTTCGATTGGAATATGTCCATAATGACTTGAAAACAAGTCTGGACAGAGTGTAGACTGCCGAGCGGTAAAAAATGGGGTGCTTACATCTGTCTCGCCTGCTCCTGTCGAACCTCCTCCTGGAATCTGGACTGAGAGGTCTGAAGCTCTACTATTTGGGCACCCAAAACTATCTGCACAGCAGTGATCTGTGGTGTGTATGCAGTCTCTAAAGTCAAACACCTCTGACTGAGCTCTGCATGGGCTGCCTGAAGTCCATCAACCGACGACTGCATCGCCTGGATGGTTGCAGTCTACCTCTCGATATGCGAACTCGGCTGGTCTATAATCTGGGCCATTGCCTGAAACATCAAGGTCGCCTCAGCTGACTGTGACTCGCCCTCAGCCTGAGGCTGCTGCTGCTCTCTTGGAACCTGCTCTTCCTCTACAGGGGCCTGCTGCTGCTGCTGCTGGGCTCTCTGCTGGGCCTGAACTAGTGCCTCGGCCCACCTCTGAATACCTGCTAGCTGACCCGCCGCCCTGTTCTGAGTAGACAGGGTAATGGGTCTAAGCATCTGAGCTAAAGGATCGTCGACTGGGGCTGTCACGCCGGCGCGCACAATCAACTCAGTCATCATCCCTGCAAACGACAACCCCCCCTACAGCTTCGTCGAAGCTGCAGACTCATAGAAGGCACCGAACATGTAACTGGGAAGATCTATACTCCTACCCGTCCCCAAGGCATAAAGTAACTGGCCTCTACGCCTACTCACCTCTCCTCGTCGCCCTAACGGAAAGATCGACCCGCAGGTGAAAACAAACATCGGCGCGTATCTCGGAGCAAGGAATTTCTTCTCAATCTGAGAAGAAATCCACTGGGTACCGGGCGCACAAATCTCTGCTACCATAACCTCATGCTCTACCTCACCCCGCTGAGGCCAACACAAAGCTGGGTCATAGACTCGGGGTAGACCGAAAAACTCTACAAAGGTGGCTAGGGTAATGGTAATGGTCTTACCTCTAACAGAGGAAACAATACGCTCATCTTCGGCCACATCCGACAGTGCTCGGATGTTGGCCATCAACTCGGCGACCAAACCCGTCCTATGCCTACCACTATACTGTGCTAATCTCAGCCACCCCCGACTCTCAAACATCTCCCGCCAAAGATAAGGCTCACCCGCGAAGTGCTCGAGAGTCATCGCTCTCTCCTGCACCGGGCCTCTCTGACTGAAGATCTGATCAAATCTCTGCTGTGCCTTCCCGTCAACAAACCGGGAGGCATCGAAGGCTACAGGGACTCTACGGACCGTCTTGGTCCGCGGGGCCATCCAGACTAAAGGAACTAACTAAACTACGTAACTAAAAATGAGCTACTAAAGAAAGTAAAGGAAATGAAAAGGAAAGGTACAAAAGGAATACCTAAGAGTGGACAAATGACGGGCACGGACAATGAAGGCCATGGCTGAGATCTGGCAGGGCTCCGCTACGCTCTCGGACACTCCCTCACTCTCCCTCGCTGAGTCAGCTCTGAGTTGACTCAGTTCTAAAAAATGAGTTACGATTAAAAAAAGAGGGTTTATATAGAAATTGGGGTGCACCGTACATACGGTATATTAGTGCGTACGTATGGTGCCGGCTGGCTAGCGAACGCACGCTGGAGTAAGCGGTACCGTACGTACGCACTAATAAAGCGTATGTACGGTGATGGAAGAAAAGCACAGATCAGCCATCAATAAAAGCATGCCACGTCAGCGCACGAAACGGGGTACCACTGTACGTGCGCCTTCACCAGCGTATGTACGCTAAGAAGAAAAACTGCACAATCGAAAAAAATTAGCCTAATCTGTATAAAAAGAGAGAAACAACACCAAACATGGGCCCAAAACACTCAGAACAGGCGAGAATTCTCTACCATCTACCCTCACCCCCCACCTAGAACAATGCATTGTCCTCAATGTCACACAATATGCCTCAAAAACATAAATCAAGGCAATCTGGAGGCACTAAAGCAACCCATTATTTCATTAAAGATAGCAACCAAGCATTACAATGCCAAGAGTGGCTCAAGCGACATAGAAATGAAGGATAGAGGACTCCTAGAAAAGGAGTCCAAGACACAACAACCTACAATGAAAACTACCACTCGGGTGGGTTACATAAGCCTATTTCTTGGAAGTGGTGGACCCGGAAGACGACGCGGCGTCCTTCTTGGTTATGCTGGAAGATGAAGAGGGTTGCTCATTAAGGAGGCGAGAAGCCACCAAACAAGCAACCGTGACGGCATCGTCCGAAGGAAGGCGGGATAAGGCGGTGCACGTGTAGGCTTGCATGAACGCGGCATAGTCTGGGTCTTCCATCTCATCAGATTACGAGGCTTGGGGAGCCTTTTCATTAGCCTTGGAAGAGCCCTTGGAAGAGTCCTTGGAAGCCATGGAGAAGGCTGAGACAAGGAGGACAAATGCACAAATGGGGTTTGAGTAATGTGAGAGGTGAAGGCAAGGAAATGAGAGCGGAGGTCCCTTCTCTTATACACCCAAAAGATCACATGGAAAGCATCAAGGATGATGTAAGGAATGTACAAGGCAGCTGGAAGATTCCCTGCACTCAATCAATTGAGATGATTCTCCCCAACAACACAAGGATAGGGCCACAAAACAACTGATTCCTACTCCCAAACCAACCTAAAAATGGAAAACAAACAAACTACTACAAACACAACTAAAAACTAGGCTAAATGGCTCTACGAAAGAATCCTATTCCTAACACCATGTGAGTTACCAAACTAGAAACAAACAAAGAAAGCTAAGAAAAATTGGTCTAAGCTACTCCTACTCCTAAAGATTAGGGCAAAGGTCATCGTCAATCAAACGGTGGTGGATCAATGAGATCCACACACTCCACTTCTCCTTGGAAGGTCTCAAAGTAAGGCTTTAATCTTTGGCCATTCACCTTGAAGGCCGCCCCATTGGTAAGATTTTTCACTTCTATGGCTCCATGGGGGAAGATGTCGGTAACAATGTAGGGACCCACCCATTTACTCCGTAATTTGCCTGGAAATAAATGAAGGCGTGAGTCATAAAGTAGTACCTTTTGACCAACTTTAAATGATTTGCGAAGAATATGTTGGTCATGGAACCGCTTAATGCACGCCTTAGCAATCTTAGCATTTTCAAAGGCATCATTACGAAGCTCATCGAGTTCATTCAATTGAAGCTTCCGGTGGGCTCCTACGGCCTCACTATCCTCATTGCATTGCCGTATGGCCCAATAGGCCTTGTGCTCAATTTCCACCGGGAGGTGGCACGCTTTTCCATACACAAGCCGATATGGAGATGCACCGAGCACGGTTTTGAAGCCCGTGCGGTAGGCCCACAATGCACCGGTTAGCCTAAGGGACCAATCCTTCCTATTAGGGTTGACAGTTTTTTCAAGGATTCTCTTAATCTCCCTATTGCCTAACTCGACTTGCCCTTGGGTTTGCGGGTGGTAAGGTAGACCAACCTTATGCACCACACCGTACTTTTTCAACAAAAATGCAAAGGGCTTATTGCAAAAGTGTGAGCCACCATCAATAATGATGGCTCGGGGCATTCCATATCGTGAGAAAATATTTTCTTTCAAAAAACAAACCACCACTTGATGGTCATTGTTCCGAGAGGCAATGGCCTCTACCCATTTAGACACATAATCCACCGCCACCAAGATGTAAAGGTAACCAAAAGAATTGGTAAAAGGGCCCATGAAGTCGATTCCCCAATAATCAAAGATCTCTAAAATGGTAATGGGCTGAAGGGGCATCATGTGACGCTTTGTGAGAGTTCCTAATCTTTGGCACCTATCACATGCAAGGCAAAATGCATGCACATCCCTAAACATGGTTGGCCAATAAAGGCCACATTGAAGAATTTTGGCGGTGGTCTTTTTGGAGGAGAAATGTCCTCCGCAAGCTTGGGAGTGACGAAACTCCATGACTTGCTTGAATTCATGGTTAGGCACACAACGTCGGATTATTTGATCCGGACAATATTTGAAAAGGTGAGGATCATCTCATGAAAAGTAACGCACATTCCGAAAAAATTTGCGCCTATCAATGGATGACCAATGGGATGGAACCTCACCGGTCACAAGGTAATTGGCAATATCTGCGAACCATGGTGGGGAAGCTTTCTCCAAAGATTGCACATGCAAAATTTGCTCATCCAGGAAATGTTCATTGATAGGGGTTGGGTCGGTGGCTCTCCCATTAAGGGGAAGCCGAGACAAGTGATCCGCAACTACATTTTCTACCCCTTTTTTATCTCGCATTTCTGTATGGAATTCTTGGAGCAATAGAATCCACCGAATGAGGCGGGGTTTTGCATCGGGTTTAGTGAGAAGGTATTTAAGGGCCGCGTGATCAATGTAAATGATGACTAGAGACCCTATCAAGTAAGACCGAAATTTGTCCAATGCAAAAACTACCGCAAGAAGTTCCTTTTCTGTGGTGGTGTAGTTGACTTGGGCCTCATTGAGGGTTTTAGAAGCATAGTAAATGACATAAGGCTTTTTGTCAACTCGTTGTCCCAAAACAGCCCCCACAGCATAGTCACTCGCATCACACATAAGCTCAAAAGGAAGTGACCAATTAGGTGCACGTAAGATCGGGGCGGAAGTTAAGGACCCTTTCAACACATCGAAGGCTTGTTGACACGATGGGGTCCACTCGAATGGTACATCAAGGGACAAGAGTTGACACATGGGCCTAGCTATGGCACTAAATCCCTCAATAAAGCGCCGGTAGAAACCGGCATGCCCAAGGAATGAACGCACGTCCTTGACACAAATGGGAGGAGGTAGTTTTTGAATTAATTCAATCTTAGCCTTATCTACCTCTATCCCTTTAGAAGATACAATGTGTCCTAAGACAATCCCGCTAGTAACCATAAAATGACATTTTTCCCAATTAAGTACTAGGTTACTCTCCTCACATCTCTCCAATACCTTACCTAAATTGGCAAGACACCCCTCAAAGGTGTCTCCATAAACTGAGAAGTCATCCATGAACACCTCCACAATATGCTCCACCATGTCACTAAAAATACTCATCATACACCTTTGAAAAGTGGCCGGTGCATTGCACAAGCCAAATGGCATGCGTCGGTATGCATAAGTACCAGAAGGACATGCAAAAGTGGTCATGGATTGATCTTCCAAAGCAATCTCAATCTGATTGTACCCGGAATAGCCATCAAGAAAGCAATAGAAGGCTTTTCCGGATACCCTTTCAAGCACTTGGTCAAGGAATGGCAAGGGGAAGTGATCCTTTCGGGTCACGGCATTGAGGCGGCGATAATCAATACACATACGCCACCCAGTTTGGATACGGGTGGGCACTAACTCATTCTTCTCATTCTCAACTACCGTGACACTGGATTTCTTTGGCACTATTTGGGTAGGGCTCACCCACTTAGAATCGGAGATAGGATAAATGATACCCACATCAAGCAGTTTGAGCACCTCCCCCTTCACCACTTCCTTCATGTTGGGGTTTAACCTCCGTTGCATTTGACGCATAGTTTTAGCCCCTTCTTCTAAGAAAATACGATGTGTGCATAAAAGAGGACTAATACCATGGAGGTCGGCGATGGTCCACCCTATAGCCTTTCTATGATGTTTAAGCATATCTATCAAACTCTCCTCTTGGCTCACAGATAGGGTGGAAGAAATGACAACGGGGTATGATGTCGCGCCCAGATTTTTCGCACTCGAGGAATACTCATCCAAGCGGGAAAAATGTTGTACTCTCTCGTTAGAACTCACCCTCCTAGAAGAATGAGTGCGACTAGGTTTGAATTGAAAATTGATTTGAATAAAGGGCTTTTGAAAAAGATTCGGAGTCGCACCTAACTTGATTAAGGTGAGTTAGGTCACTTAAAAACTAAGAGTAATCCGAAGACTACACTTAGGGTTTTGAAAACGTTTTTTTTTTTAAATATCTCCTCAAGAGAGGGTTTTTTAGGAAAACAGGTTGTTTGGCAACCTTTGGAAAACATTTAGCCCTTTTTAGAAAAATAACTCCTTTTTGGTCTTTGAAAACAGTGATCTAGGTTCGGAGGTTGGTTACGTGTAGGGAAGACGCACTAAGCTATCACCCTACCCCGCCCTTTCGATACCTACACGTCAATCTACCCTTGATTTACCTACGGAAATCTTCGATTAACATATGTTCAATCCTATTCACTTTGAAAAACAATGTTTGAAAAATATGATGCATGATATGCAAGTGCAATAGAAAAGAATTGAAAAATAGATTTGAAAAGAATTTGATTTGATTTGAAAGAGATTTGAAGAAATAGAATTGAAATTGAAAAGTTTGAAAATTGAAAGTAGAAGTTTGAAAATAGAAATTTTGGAATTTTGAAAATAGATGGGAATTTGAGATTTGAAAAGATTTTAGAAAGTGCACCCATGAGGGTGGAATTGAAAGTTTGAAAAGTATTGTGACCGCACCTATGAAGGTTGCCTACGTATCCCTTTGGGGGAATCAGGTCAGTCGTAGTTCGGACAAGAGTCCGATTGAAAAGAGATTGATTTGAAAAGAGAGATTGGATTGGAAGAAAGAGATTGAATTGAAAATTGAATTTGATTTGAGATTAGAAAAGGAGATTGAATTTGAGAAGATTGGACTTGCTTTGGAAAGATTGATTTTGGAAAAACTTGGTTTTGGAAAGATGGAGGTTTAGGAAACTTAGACTTAAGAAAAGTAGGAAACCTAGGAAAGACTTGAGATTAAGAAAGATTTGACTCGAACATTGGACTTGGAAGATTTGGAAAGGTTGGACTTTAGGAAATGTTCAAATTAGGAAAGGCCCGTTTTAGGAAAACGTCATTTTTGGAAAGTTTCAAATTAAGAAAGTTTTGAAATAGGAAAGTTTTGAATTTAGAAAGTTTTGAAATAGGGAAGTTTTGAAAGTAGGAAAGTTTCGTTTTAGGAAACGTTTGAAAAAGGAAAGTTTTCAATTTAGGAAATGTTTGAATTAAGAAAGTTTCAACTTAAGAAAGTCCTAAATTAAGAAAGTTTTGATTTTAGAAAAGTCTTAGATTTGGAATGATTTGAAGTTTAAAAGAATTTAGAATTTAGAAAGATTTTAGATTTAGAAAGATTTAACTTAAGAAAGTTTCAAATTTAGAAAGTTTTGAATTTTGAAAGATTTGAAATTTAGAAAGTTTAAGATTTAGAAAGATTTAAGATTTTAGAAAATTTTAGAGTTTTAGAAAAATTTTGAAATTAAGAAAGGTTTGAATTTAGGAAAGGTTTGAAAGCTTAGATTTGAAAAGTTAAGATTTGAAAAGAGGGTAGAATTAGGAAAGGGTTGGAATAGGAAAGATTTGAAAATTGAGTTTTAAAATTTAGGAAAGATTTTTATGTTTAAGTTTTGGAAACTTAAGGTTTAGGAAAGTGGAAGTTTAGGAAAGATTTGGATTTTGAAATTTATGGAAAGATTTAAAGTTTAAGTTTAGGAAACTTATGGCTTAGGAAGGAAATGAATTAGGAAAGGTTTGGATTAGGAAGGGATTGGATTTGGTTTCTAAAAACAAGGGTTTGATTTTGTTTCCAAAAACGGAGGATAGGATCTAGTTTCCTAAATGGGGAGATTGGATTTGGTTTCTAAAAACAAGGGTTTGATTTTGTTTCCTAAAGGGAAGATTTGATTTGGCAAGGATTTGAAAAGGGAGATTCTAGAAACCCTAGATTTGAAAATTTGTAGTTTTGACGTAGAAAATAGGTTTTGGAAACATGTATATTTTTTATTTGAAAACATGAGGTTTTGGAAACCTAGGTTTGGGGCAAAGTTTGAAAATCATGTTTTTGGGAAGAAAATTTAGGGTTTCCTAATTGTGGGTTCTAGGGCTTGACTTGGGCTCTAAGGAAAAGGGATTTTTAGAAAGTGCGTTTTTGGAAACGAAGGTTTTGGAAGGAAAACCTGGAGGGGAATTTCTAGAAGGAAGATTTTAGAAAAGAGAGTTTTTGGAAAGATTTTTAGGAGAGATTTTTTTAGGAAAGTGAATCTAGGGAGTGATTTTAGAAAGTGAATTTTGAGGAAAAGATTTTGGAGAGGAGTTGAAAAAGATAGTTTTGAAAAATAGATTTTGGAAGGGAGTTTTTGAAAACAATTTTGAAAAAGGAGAGTTTTAGAAAAGTATGTTGAAAAAGAGATTTTTAGGAAGAGATTTTTGAAAAGAGAGAGTTTAGAAGGTGTAAAAAACATCTCACTTTCCTAAAACAATTCTAGCCATAAGAGGACTAAAACCACTTTAAGAAAGTGGTTTTGAAAACAAAGTTTGAAAATATAGACCAAAAGGCCACTTTTAATATAACACTTTCCTAAAGCAACCCTAGCCATGGAAAGGCTAGAATCACCCTAGAATTGTGGTTTTGAAAAACAAGTTTTTGAAAAAGAGATTTAGATGCAATTTTGAAAACAAGTTTAAAAACGTTTTGATAAACAACTTTGAAAACGGTTTTTGGAAGATGCAAGACTATGATATGCACAATGCAATTTGGGGGTTGTGAACATACAAGGTTAAGGCTTCACCACATAATCAAGGGGGCCAGACCCACGTGGTCTTTGGTTAGACTAGAAGAAAGCCCCCGACACGGTGACTCTCCAATAGTCCAATCCTACACATGGACCGGGAATCTCCTTGTTTCAAGCATGCAAAGAAAGGGGGGGAAAGAGATGGGGGATTAAAATAGAGAAAACCCAAGTGGGTTGGAGAGAGAAGAGAGAGGGGGGAAGTGCAGAAAATTAAATAGGGAGCCTACCTTGTATCTTCTTTAATTTGCGCGCCTTGCTTGACTTCGGTCTTCGGTCTTGATCTTCACCTTCAGTCTTCAAGGATTGTCTTCAAGCTTTGGATGGCTGCTCTTCAAGTCTTCAGAGAGTGGTTGAATGCTAGTGTATGAGTGTATGGGGGAGTGTATGAGTGTATAGGAGGCTAGGGTTTAGTGTAGGGTGGCTAGGGTTTGGGAAACCTAAAGAAACTAGGGTTTTTGGAGGTGCTCGAGCTCTGTATATCGAATTGTGTGATTTCTAGGTTAATTTTTCAGACCTTTTTCACGTTGAACGAGGCTCTGTATTTATAGAGGGAAGACAAACCTGGCGCCTGTTACAGTGGCGCCAAGCTAAATTATACACTAGCGCCACTAGGAGTGGCGCCAGGCCATTTTTTGGCTTGGCGCCACTACTAGTGGCGCCAGCCATTTAGGAAATAATTAAGGTCGGCAAGCAACGTATCTTTGACTAGATTTGGGCGCCTGTACTAGTGACTACCATGCAATCTTTAGCCTGGCTTTACTAGGAGTGACTCCGGAAAGTCCGGGAATGATTTGAAGGAGCCGGGAGTGACCCGGAAGGCCGAAAAGAAGCAAGAACACTTAAAATAGTGTCCTGGAGGTATTTGACTTGAAAAATGAAGATAAGGTGGGTCGGAAAGGTTGACCGGGCCTTTAGGGGCAAAACGGTCAATCGGACCGGAAAACTGCCGGGGCGAACTCGGATTGTCCCAGGAAAAGACTTGGGATCTGGAAACATTATTTAGAATGTTCCCAGAGGTTTTCGGTTTGATTCCCAGGGCCGGCTTGGTCGGAAATGGAGACCGGCCCACCAGGGGCAAAACGGTCATTTTGTACCGGGTTTGCCGGAACTGACTCGGAATGATCCGAAAAGGTAAAGGAAGGTTGAGAACACTATAAAAAGTATTCTCGGGACATTACCGGTTTGATACCCAGAGCCGGTGTGGTCGAAGAAGGAGACCGGCCCTCTAGGGGCAAAACGGTCATTTTGTACCGGGTTCGCCGGAACTGACTCAGAATGGTCCGAAAAGGTAAAGGAAGGTTGAGAACACTATAAAAAGTATTCTTGGGTCATTACCGGTTTGATACCCAGAGCCGGTGTGGTTCTCGGGGCATCCAGAAGCCTAAGGGCAAAATGGTCATCTTGACTGAAAAGTCTCGAAAAAGGTCCTAAGGGTAATTTGGTCATTTTTCACCGAAGTGGGCTAACAGCCACTGGTGTTGACCTAGGTTTTGAGTGTTTCCGTCACTCTAACGGTGTGAGTATTTCCGCTACTCGGACGGGGTTGATGATTTGTGAGTATTTCCGTTACTCGGACGGGGTTGATGATTTGTGAGTATTTTCGCTACTCGGACGGGGTTGATGATTTGTGAGTATTTCTGCTACTCTAACGGGGTTGATGATTTGTGAGTATTTCCGCTACTCTAACGGTTCTGTGAGTATTTCTGCTACTCCAACGGTTCTGTGAGTATTTCCGCTACTCTAATGGTTCTGTGAGTATTTCCGCTACTCTAACGGTTTTGTGAGTATTTTTGCTACTCGGACCGTCTTGAGGAATAAACTGTCTTGAGAGAGGGACTGGAAGGGGTCTTACCGTCTCCGAAGAGACGTGCCTGGATTGGAGTCGTCTCAAGGAATAAACTGTCTCGAGAGTGGGATTGGAAATGGGTCTTACCGTCTCCGAAGAGACGTGCCTGGGTTTTGAGTGTTTCCGCCACTCTAACGGTTTTGTGAGTATTTCCGCTACTCTAACGGTTTTGTGAGTAGTTTTGCTACTCGGACCGTCTCGAGGAATAAACTGTCTCGAGAGAGGGATTGGAATTGAAATAAGAAAGGACAATGCCCCTAAGGGCATTTTGGTCATTTTGCCTCTATTTGGGCCTGACAGGCCCGCGAAGCAATGGAAAGACGGAATTTAGACCTAGAGGGTTGGATTCGATAGGAATGTGCCCAAAATGACTTGAAAACAAGTCTGGACGGAGTGTAGACTGCCGAGCGGTCAGAAATGGGATGCTTACATATGACTCACCATCACCTAAGAATGCATATTTCAAGGTAGTTGGTAATGGTTTCCTATCGAGAATGGGAGGCTTGGCCTCCGATGGAATCGACTTTGTATCACTAGGTTGGAGAGGTTCAAAGGAAGGGATCCATTGTCCCACATGCATGCATTGGGCCCTCTCATGACCTAGAGATGAAACTTCCCCTAAAGCCTTATCTTGACAATCCAAAGCCTCATGAGGCTCACTCCTAAACAACGCCTTCTCCAATGAGTCCTCAAAGAACTCATTCTCAAAATGATCCTGCACTATGGTCTCAACAATATCTACCTCCCGAATATCCTCACACTCACCCGGTTGTTTGGTAACTGAAAATATATTCAATTCGAACGTGGTGTTACCAAATGAAAGCTTCACTAACCCATTCCTACAATGGATGATGGCGTTGGAGGTAGCTAGGAAAGGTCTCCCTAAAATGACAGGGATTCGGTTGTGAGCTATGCAACTATCCACGGGTTGAGTGTCCAATACTATGAAATCCACGGGAAAATAGAAGTTATCAATTTGGATGAGTACATCCTCAATGATACCTCTAGGCACCTTGATAGACCTATCCGCTAATTGCAAAGTGACTCGGGTAGGTTGCAACTCCCCTAGACCAAGTTCCTTATACACCGAAAATGGGAGAAGATTCACGCTAGACCCTAAGTCCAACAAAGTGCGGTCTATCCTAGTGCCCCCGATAGTCCAAGAAATGGTAGGACACCCGGGGTCCTTGAATTTCGGTACAGTCTTGCATTGCAAGATTGCACTTTGATTTTCATTCATCATAGCCGTTTCCTTGACGTGTAACTTTCTCTTGAAAGTACATAAATCTTTTAAGAACTTGGCGTATGATGGAATTTGCTTAATGGCATCTAAAATAGGGATGTTGACCTTTACTTGCTTAAGCACTTCATTAATTTCAACATTTAGAAGTTCATTTTTCGATTTGGTCAACCTTTGAGGAAAAGGGGCATGTCTCAACATATCCCTCCTCTTATCCCTATTGGTCTCATTTGAAATCTCAAAAGGAGTAGCAACCGACTCCTTCATGTGCTGCTCATCACTCTTTCCTTCCTCTCTTAATTGTTCATCTTTCTCACCTTCCTTTACCTTACCCTTCCCCTCTTGGTCAACACACGACTTAGAAGCTATATCCTTTGATGGAATGGTTTTATCAATGACTTTACCGCTTCTAAGAGTGGTGATGGCTTGTACTTGTTCATGGCTTGTTTGAGGGTCCATACCACCCTCGGTAATGTGTACTTGCCTAACCACCGGATTAGGTTGAGGTTGGGCCGGGAATCTCCCCGGGACATTTTGGGTCAAAGCTTGTGTCAAAGTCAACATCTGCTTTTGAATATCCTCAAGCATCCTAGTATGTTGATCCAATACCTTATCTTGATTATCTACCCTTGCGTTAACCCCTCTCACATCATTGGATAATTGATAGAAGTTATCTTCCACGGGTTTCTTATGAGGAGGTTGGTACAGTTTGGGTTGATTTAGGATTTGTGCCATGGGTTGGGGTTGGTAGACTTGAGGTTGAGGTGCTTGGAATGGGGGAATGGGAGTGGAATAGTGTTGAGGGTTTTGATACCCTCCTTGATAAGATTGGAAGTTTGAACCCCCCTCATTCCTCCACCCAAAATTAGGGTGGTCCCGCCATCCCGGGTTATAAGTGTTAGAGTAAGGGTTACCCCCTCCTCTTTGAAATTGGCCAATCGCATTGACTTGGCCATGCAATGCTTCTTTCACCCCCGGAATGATGGGACATGAAGATGTGTCATGGTCGGTGGTATCACAAACTAAGCAACGAATCTCTTTTCTTATCTCGCTCTCGACCGCTAACACCTTTTTCCCTTCTAAGGCCTTTAATTTCTTAGTCAAAGTGGTCACTCTAGCACTCACATCATCAACATCTTTCAATTGATATCTCCCTACCCCTTGTTGTACGGAACGACCCTCGGGATTTTGAGTCCCGGTGAGTGCCCAATCCCTAGCCTTATGCGCTAAACTATCAAAGTATTTATAGGCTTCATGGGGTTGTTTGTCAAGGAATGTCCCCGCACACATTGACTCAATCAAATGTTTAAGTTGGGGAGTTAGAGATGAATAGAAAGTGTTGATGATGTGCCAATCGGCAAACCCATGGTGGGGACAAGTGTTCAAGAGGTCCTTAAACCTCTCCCAACATTGAAAGAATGTTTCCTCCATCATGGGGGAGAATTGGGAAATTTGTCTCCAGATGCTCTCGGTTCGGTTTTCGGGAAAGAACTTCTTTAAAAACTCCCCTTGGAGAACATTCCATGAGTGAATAGACATAGGCCTCAACGAGTTGAACCAAAGTTTAGCCTTGTCTTTTAAACAAAAAGGGAAGAGTTTTAGCAAGAAGACCTCTCTCGGGCAAGAGTTATCCATGATAAGGGAGCATGCATCCTCAAACTCTTTTATGAAGTCATACGGTTGTTCCGAATCCATTCCGTGAAATTGGGGAAGCATTTGCATGCTTCCCGGCCGAATGTTAAGGGAAGTGTAATGTAGTGGGAATACTATGCAAGAAGTTGGTGCTTGGCGTGGAGGGTTCAAGTAGTCTCGTAAGGTCCTTTGATAGGGTGCAGCCATGTCGCCATGGTTGCTCCCTCTCTCCATGTCATCGTCACCCCCTACATTATAATCTACCCCCGGAGGAATGGGCTGAAGATTAGGATGAACTTGTGGGTTGGGTGCATTCGGTGCGGCATTAAGATTCGGATGGAAGACGTTGGGTAAACCTTGGTCATTCATGTTAGCCATAGGAAGAAATCCTAGGTCCACAACTAATGGAGGGCCAGGTGTCGGTGGTGATGAACTACTCTCACTCTCAAGCCTCACAAGTCGGTTATGAATGTCTCTAATGAAATGTGGCATGCGATGATGAATGCAACAAATAATAGACCGTCCAGGTCATACAGCACATCATACACAATCATGCATTGCCGGACAACGGCTTTTTCTCTTGTTCACCAACCGATCCTCCAATCTCCTTATACAAAGCAATTCCACCGATTTGCACGTTAAGCACACTATCCTATCTCCACTAAATGTCTTCTCAAAAGGAGTCCTAACAAAATGCAATGCAACTAAACCTGAATCAAACAAAACAAACTAAACAAAGGAAAACCGAAAATCTAAACACCTTAAGGGAGAAAGAGATTACCAAGGCCCAAAGCCATAGATGCTTCCGTCGAGGGTGAGTGATCAACTCCCACCCGTTTGCAATTTTGTTGTTCTGTTTAGTTTTCTTTTTCCTCCTTTATTTGCTATTTTTGGATTTTCTTATATGCGATTTGCCAAGTGCTTCTTCAATCCATAACTGTTGGTGTTCGCCTTATGCTTTCGATCCCCGGCAACGGCACCAAAACTTGATTCACTCTCCAAATACACGTTGAGTTGGAGCTTTCCCCGCAAGAGCACGAGTGTCAATCGAAGTAAAACCGGCGAAGCCCGGTATCATTCTCTCCCAAGGACCGAGCCCAATATAGGCGTGGCACAAAGTGAAACCAACACCAAACGGGAAGAATTAGCAAGTTGCTTAGCAAATCAAAATTATACTAAAAATGAGATCGAAAATTGTTTGAGTGGTGATGTGTTGTAAACTACTTGAATTATGCTAATTACGCCTAGAATTGAAATTGATTATGCTAAATTTGTGGCAATTAATAAAAGGGGCTTGGATACAATTGTTCAAACCTACCAATTCTCTACAAGTGCTTCAATGGAGAATTTTATAACTCAAATTAAGGATTCACTCCACGGAACCTTAATTCGGAAGATTTAGACTATATAATTTGGGATTCATGCTCAATTGGTTGTAATTAATGATCAATTGCTAAGAATCTTAGGTTCAAATCATAATTTGTGCAATGCCTATACCAATTTAGGAATTGTGCATAGAAATTACAAAAAGTGATTATGAATCTAAGTTTTCTAAGGAATTACAACGCAATTGATATGAATTTGAAGAATTCAAAAGATGAAACATTGAACTGTATATACCTCCATTGAAAACCTTGAAGATTCTTGGTAGATCTTCACAATTGCATCTAAGGAAGAGTCTAGCTACTTGATTCCATAAGAGATAGCAAGAGTAATTGAATATTTCTCATTGAATTAAGAAGAAACGGGTGTTTGGTTACAAGGAAAGTGCGAGAAAATGCAAGAAAATACAAAGAAATCTATATCTAACCCACTTTCTCTCTCTATATCTCTCCTAACATAAAAATCTATGCTATATCTGATGATTAGTACAGAATTCGCGTCATTCTTTAAGTGATACAGCTGCAAAAATCGAGCATACAGGGCCGGAACTGTACGTACGGTGGGACATACCGTACGTACGAGTGTACCACCGTGTGTACGGTAAGGCCTACGCAAAAATGCCCTCTCTGAAGTTTGTTCTGGTGCTATAGGCGTACGTACGGGGTTACATACCGTGCCTACGGTTGGACCACCGTACGTACGGTGAGGCCTACGCAAAAACCCCTTTTCTGAAGTTTGATTTGGAGATGAGAGCGTGCGTACGGTAGGAGTAACCGTATGTACAGTTGGATCACCGTACGTACGGTGTATCCTACCGTACGTACGGTAAAACTGCGCAATTTGGCCTTTTCGCTCCACTTTTCACCCGTTTTCCTACACAAAACCCACAATCACTCATTAAGACATTTATTATGCTAAAATATAACATATATACAACCTAACTGGACTAACAACAACTATTTAGGGACTTTAGATTACACTTTTTAAAGTGTAATTATTTATTCTTCGAGACGGTTCGAGTAGCGAAACTACTCACAAAACCGTTAGAGTAGCGGAAATACTCACAAGTAGGTCGATATAGGGAATTGCCAACAAACCCCTGTGTCATGACGACTGTCGTTAGAGTGGCGGAAACACTCAAAACCCAAGTCAACACCAGTGTTTGTTAGCCCACTTCAGTGAAATATGACCAAACTGCCCTTTGGACCTTTTCCGAGACTTTCCGGTCAAGATGACCATTTTGTCCCTAGGCATCTGAATGCCCCGGTAACCTCCTGAGACTACTTTTTATAGTGTTCTCAACCTCCTTTTACCTTTCTGGATCATTCCGAGTCAGTTCTGGCAAACCCGGTACAAAATGACCGTTTTGCCCCTGGTGGGCTGGTCTCCTTTTCCGACCACGCCGGCTCTGGGAATCAAATCGGTAACCTCTGGGAACATTCTAAATAATGTTTCCAGATCCCAAGTCTTCTTTCGGGACAGTCCGTGTTCGCCCCGGCAGCTTCCCAATCTGGTTGATCGTTTTGCCCCTAAGGGCCCGGTCAACCTTTCCGACCCATCTTATCCTCATTTCTCAAGTCAAATACCTCTAGGACACTATTTTAAGTGTTCCTGCTCCTTTCTGGCCTTCCGGATCATTCCCGGCTCCTTCAAATCATTCCCGGACTTTCCAGAGTCACTCCTACTGAAGCCAGGCTAAAAATTGCATGGTAGTCACTAGTACAGGCGCCCAAATCTACTCAAAGATACGTTGCTTGCCGACCTTAAATGTTTCCTAAGTGCCTGGCGCCACTCCTAGTGGCGCCAGTGTAAACTTTGGCCTGGCGCCACTACAATAGGTGCCAGTGTATTCCTCCTTATATAAATACAGAGCCTCCTCCAACATGAAAAGGATCCGTCAATTCAACCTAAAAATCATATAATTCGATATACAGAGCTCGAGCACCTCCCTAAACCCTAGCCACCTTAGGTTTTCTAAACCCTAGCCACCCTCCACAAACCCTAGCCTCCTATACACTCATACACACCCCCATACATTCATACACTAACCTTCAACCTTCCTTCGAAGACTTGAAGAGTTGAAATCTAAAGTTTGAAGTTTGAAGACAACTCTTGAAGACTGAAGGTGAAGATCAAGATAAAGACCGAAGACCGAAGAAATCAAGGCGCGCAAAATAACAAGACATACGGTAGGCTCCCTGTTTAAATTTCCGCGCTTCCCCCCTCTTTCTTCTCTCTTCTAACCCACTTGGGTTTTCTCTATTTTAATCCCCCATCTCTTCCCCCCCCCCCCCTTCTTTGCATGCTTGAAACAAGGTGATTCCCGGTCCATGTGTAAGATTGGGCTATTGGAGAGTCATCGTGTCGTGGGCTTTCTTTTAGTCTAACCAGAGACCACGTGGGTCCGGCCCCCTTGATTATGTGGTGAAGCCTTAGCCTTGTATGTTCATGACCCCAAAATTGCATTGTGCATATCATGATCTTGCATCTTCCAAAATTTGTTTTCAAACTCGTTTTCAAAATCGTTTTCAAACTTGTTTTCAAGATTGCATCAAAATCTCATTTTCAAAAAAACTTGTTTTCAAAACCACAATTCTAGGGTGATTCTAGCCTTTCCATGGCTAGGGTTGCTTTAGGAAAGTGTTACATTAAAAGTGACTTTTATGGTCTGTATTTTCAAATCTTATTGTTTTTCAAAACCACTTTCTTAAAGTGGTTCCAGCCTTCTTATGGCTAGAATTGCTTTAGGAAAGTGAGATGTTTTTACTCCTTCTAAAAACTCTCTTTTAAAAAGTCTTTCCTCCTAAAAATCTCTTTTTCAACATACTTTCTTAAAACTTTCCTCTCCAAAATTGTTTTCAAAAACTCCCTTCAAAATCTATTTTTCAAAGCTTCCTTTTTCAACTCATTTCCAAAAACTCTTTCTCCTCAAAATTCACTTTCTAAAACACTCCCCAGATTCACCTTCCTAAAAACTCTCTCCAAAAACCTTTCTAAAAAACTCTCTTTCTAAAATCTTCCTTCTAGAAACTTCCTCTCTAGGATTTCCTTCCAAAACCTTCGTTTCCAAAAACGCACTTTCCAAAAACTCTTTCCTTAGAAGCCCAAGTCAAGCCCTAGAACTCGCAATTAGGAAACCCTAATTTTCTTTCCAAAAACATGGTTTTCAAACTTTGCCCCAAATCTAGGTTTCCAAAACCCCTTGTTTTCACATCCAAACGATACACGTTTTCAAAACCTCTTTTCTACGTCAAAACTATAATTTTTCAAATCTAGGGTTTCTAGAATCTCCCTTTCCAAATCCTTGCCAAATCCTATCTTCTCTGTAGGAAACCGAATCAAATCTTCCCGTTTAGGAAATTAGACCCAATCCTCCGTTTTTGGAAATAAAATCAAACCTTCCCTTTTAGAAGCAAAATCCAAATCTTCCCTAATTCAAACCCTTCCTAAACTTTCACTTTCCTAAACCTTAAGTTTCCAAAACTTGAACATAAAAATCTTTCCTAAATTTTAAAACTCAATTTTCAAATCTTTCCTAATTCAACCCTTTCCTAATTCTACCCTCTTTTCAAATCTTAACTTTTCAAATCTAAGCTTTCAAACTTTTCCTAACCTCAAACCTTTCCTAATCTCAAGATTTTCTAAAAAACTCTAAAATTTTCAAAATCTTAAACTTTTTAAATGTCAAATCTTTCTAAAATTCTAAGCTTTCTAAATTCAAAACTTTCTTAAGTTAAGACTTTCTAAATCTAAAACTTCCTAAAATGAAGCTTTCCAATTTTTTAAAACTTTCCTTTTTCAAACCTTTCCAATTTTCAAAACTTTCCTAATTTGGGAACTTTCTTAATCTGAAAATCTTTCCTTTTTCGAAAACTTTCCAAACTCAAAACTTTCTTATTTCAAAACATTCCAAATTCTAAACTTTCCAACTTTCAAAACTTTCCTATTTCAAAACCTTTCTTAAAACGAAACTTCCCAATTCCAAAACTTTCCTAATTTGAAACTTTCCAAAAATAACACTTTCCTAATTTGAAACTTTCCTAATCCAAATCTTTCCTAAATTCCAAGTTTCCAAATCTTTCCAAATCTTCCAAATCCGACATTCCAATCCAATCTTTCTTAATCTCAAGTCTTTCCTAGGTCTCCTATCTTTCCTAAGTCTAGGTTTCCTAAACCTCCATCTTTCCAGAACCAAGTCTTTCCAAAATCAATCTTTCCAAAGCAAGTCCAATCTTCTCAATTTTAATTTCCAATCTCCTCTTCTAATCTCAAATCAAATCCAATTTTCAATTCAATCTCTTTCTTCCAATCCAATCTCTCTCTTCATGTCAATCTCTTTTCAATCGGACTCCTGTCCAAACTACGACTGACCTGATTCCCCCAAAGGGATACGTAGGCAACCTTCATAGGTGCGATCACAACACTTTTCAAACTTTCAATTCCACCCTCATGGGTGTGGTCTCCATATTTTCAAATCTCAAATTCCAATCTATTTTCAAAATTCCAATTTCAAAATTTCTATTTTCAATTTTCAAACTTTCCAATTTCAATTCCATCTCTTCAAATCTATTTTCAAATCAGATTCTTTTCAAATTTATTTCCGAATCTATTTTTCAATTCTCTTTCCTTGCACTTGCATATCATGCATCATGTTAGTTTCTTTTCGAACATTGTTTTTCAAAGTAAATAGGATTGAACCATTAGTTAGTTAAAGACTCTCATAGGTGAATCTAGGGTAGATTGACATGTAGGTACCAAAAGGGCGGGGTAGGATGATAGCTTAGTGCGTCTTCCCTACACGTAACCAACCTCCGAACCTAGAATCACTATTTTCAAAGACCAAAACGGAGTTATTTTTCAAAAAAAGGGCTAGATGTTTTTCAAAGGTTGCCAAACAACCTGTTTTCCTAAAAAACCCTCTCTTGAGAAGATAATTTCAAAATCGTTTTCCAAAACCCTAAGTGTAGTCTTTGGATTATTCTTAGTTTGTAGGTGACCTAACTCACCTTAATCAAGTTAGGTGGCGACTCCGAATCTTTTTCAAAAGCCCTTTATTCAAATCTATTTTCAATTCAAACCTAGTCGCACTCATTCTTCTAGGAGGGTGAGTTCTAACGAGAGAGTACAGTATTTTTCCCGCTTGTGTGTGTATTCCTCGAGTGCGAAAAATCTGGGCTCGACATTTATCCCCTCTTTTTGGAGTCAAAGATTGTTTCTGCTGAAGGTGGTGCTTATGCTATCCCATCCTTCAAGTCAGGGTAAAACATTTTGGGAAAAAACTCTTGGAGAAGAATATCATTCATGAAAAGCCATGAGAAAATGATATAAACATGAAAACTTTGGATCCCTTTCATTTAGATGATATTATTTTCATGCTCAATTTTGAATTGAAAATTGAAAGATGGGTTTGAAAGAAATCTCCCTTTTCCAGAATAAACCCCTCAGACTAGTTTTGGAATCACGTTGGCATCCTTCACACTCCATGTTCCATGAGTGTCATCTGATTACACAGGATGGCTTTTTGAGGACTGGTAGAGTGGTAACATGGTGTCAAGATCATGGTTTTGCATGAATTATGAATTAGGCAGGATGCTGGAGGGATTCTATCGGTTTGACTGTGCTCTTGGACCTGAAAAAAGAAAAACAAAATGCAATTAGCATGTGGAGTTGAAGGTTTTATGCAATGCATGTCCTATGGAGGTCCCTTCTTTAAGGGGATCTAGGCATGATGTTGAGTCCATTTTGGAGGTGAGATTTTACCCATGTGTGTAATACAATACCTCTTCGACATGGGCCGGTTGATACTTCTTTGTTTAGGGAATCCCGCCTCCAAGGACTGAGAGAGATTTGGGCCTCTCTTGAGATATGATTCTATGCATGCCTTGAATCCTTAGGGTTGGAGGAACCCTTAGAGATTTAGGTAGGTTTGAATAGCATGAGATTGGGTTATCCCTTTCTCTCTACGGTTGATTGAATGCATGAGAATGCAATGGCTAGAGTTTCTTGGCACTCTTGTTTTGGGATGGATGTTAATGCATGAGCCTAATAGTAATTATATGGTCAGCATAATGACAATGAATAAGCAGTTTAGAAGAACCCCTTTTCATTCTTGGTTCACCCTCTGACTTTCTTGGCCTTTGTAGGCTAGGGAGAAGACAATGAGAATGTAAAAAGAAAAACAAAAAGGAGAAGTTAGTGCCTTTAGATTGAAGATATTTATGCAATGCAATGCATGCCCTAGGGGTGCCCCTACTTTGAGAGGGATACTAAGCATGATGTGTTGGCTCACTTTTGGAGATAAGGAGTTGCCCCCTGCATGCAATACTGTACCTGTGCGAGCCTATTCATTCATTCATTCATACATTCATACATTCATTTGATGAAAGTAGAAAGGATAGTTTTATTGCATTTGATTTTTTTTCTTTCTTTATACATGGATTTGAAAGTACATTTGAAGGGGGAGGGGAACATTTTCCTTGGAGCTTTCACCTATTCTATTTTTACAATTGAAATCCTAAACTACTCTTGTGTCCTTGGATTTGCCTTCCTTGGTAGAGGTCGGTGAGAGATCTTGCTTTCAGATTGCCCCTTGTCTTTTTGGTATCCTTATCTCCCTGAGCGAAGAGGGATTAGGGCCCCTCTTTATGAGATGACTTTGACAGATGCCATGCATCCTTAGGGTTTCTTGGTACCCTTAGGAGTTTTGGGTTGGCTTGATTTGAGCAAGAAGGTCATTGGGCCTTTCTCTAGACGTTGATCGGATGCGTGAAAATGCAATGACTTGAGTTACTTTGGGAACTCTTGTCTTGACATGAATTCCGATGCATGAATAGTTATGGTGCATGTACATGGAAACAGTACGAGTTAAATAGCATAACAACATGGATTAAACAAAACATATAAGGGAAAATAAAGCGGTCGCCCTTTCCTCCTTGATTTTGAAATTGATGCGTGTGTCCTAAATCCGGCAGAGGTTCGACTATGCATAGGGTGCTACATGAGCATGAGGTTGGGGGTTTACTAATGCTTCATAAAAAGCTCGGTCCTCGAACCTTCAAACCTCCGGCGTCCACCCCCGAAAGGATGAACTCCATCTTTGGTTGGTGGTTCGAGCAGGGGAACTATCAAGAGACCGTAAGCTAAGAAATTGACACAGCATCCGCCCACAGTCAATATACTGTTCCCCTTCTATCTAGAAGGGTAGTAGCTAGGTAATATATGCAATATGCAAATGCAAGTGAGTGCACCAAGTATGTGTGGAATTTTTGAAAATGGAGGAAAGGACCCAACAACACACATAACATCCTGCCCATTCATCACATACATGACAATAAATTAGACATAAAATAAAATGTGAACAAAGGTCCACCTACAAAAGAAAGATACAAAGAGTTAGTAACTTTTTGAAAAACTCAATGCAAGGTAAAAAGGATAGTCAATGCAAGAGCATGAATGTAAGCAATGAATGCAAGTGATGATACTTATTTGAAAATCATTTTGAAAAATAAGATTTGCTTTGGAAACTTGAAAATTTTGAAGAGTGGATAAAACTGGACAAAGTAACAGGAGATTCTGGGTGAGTAAAGGATGAAGAGACATGTTAATGGCCTAACCCTCTAAGTGTCCCCAGTGGAGTCGCCAGCTATCGTGCCCCGATTTTTGGGTGTCCAAGGTCTTTTCGGCTCGGAGACCCTAATGCACGGAACTCTGTCACTAGAACTCGTCCTCGTAAAAAGACAAGTGCGACTAGGTTTGAAAAGGGATACCACCTTTTGCCTTCACCCCACTTGTAATCTTTAATGGATGTCTTGAATGGAGCTTAAGTGACTTCAAGAGGGCTTGAGAGGCTAGAGTGGAGTGTGCAAGTGTGTATGAGGTCTTGTATGTGGAGTGTATAGGCTTGAGAGGGGTAGAATCTAGCCTAAGTGTTGGAGGGGTGGAATATATGTAAGGATTCGAGTTTCTGGAGTGATTTTAGCAGAACTTCGCATCAATTTCGAACCTGGAATATGCAAAGGCGGAGGCCTCTATTTATAGGCAATCTGGAACATGCCTGGCATGTGCTACATGCCCACGGCCAAAATTTGGCCTTGTGCATGTAGGACATACGCAGGTACTGTTCCATTGCTAAAATGACACGTGGCACCCTATGTACTGGTTAAATCTGGACTGTTGATCGAAAGTCGGTCAATCTGATCAAAATTTGAGCGCATGTAGCATACGCTCCATCAGCGAGAAGGTTCGTCCAAACTTTGCCTTGATAATTGAGTCAATCAAGAAGGTTTCGGGAGAATCGGTCGCACTCGGGATGTTCTCCTAGTGCTTCAGATGAACTTTCATGTTTTTGGAAAGTTTGAATTATGTTTGGAGGTGAGTGATATTGTCTTGGGAAGTGTGTTAAAAAGGTCACTTTTGCGGAGCGTTTGTGATACGCTCCCGGGATGTTTGAAAGTGGTTGTTTTCGTTTCGTATGATCGAGGCCTTCGAGAAGCGATCTATTCGATTGGACCGTACCGATGGAAAGCACTTTGGAAATACTTTCAGGAATTCCCAAATTTATGCATTTCTCAAGTCGTTTGACGGTGTGTTTTGATTAGGGAATCAGAGAAAAAGTCAACCTTAGCAGAGCGTCTGTGAGACGCTCCAGGGGTTGCTGAAAGTTATAGTTTTCACGCCGTACGATGGAGGGCTTCGGGAAGCAATCTATTTGATCGAACCGTATTGATGGAAAGATCTATTGATGAGCTTTCAAGAATTCCCTGATTTACGCATTTCTCAAGTTGGTTAACGGTGCGTTATAACCAAGGAATTGAGGGAAAAGACAATTTGGGTGGAGCGTCTGGGAGACGCTCCGGGAAACTTTTATCGCGTTGTATGAGTTTAGTGTCGTAGGGTCCTCCTTGGTTTAAACAAGGGCGTGTGGTAAAACCCTCTACTCGAGATCCCAAGGCCGATGCTGTTTCGAGGCATATTTGGGCTTCCAGGGGTAAAACAAGTCATTTTGACCAAGATTGGCTAGAAATGGTCAGGAATAGTTTGGCGTGTTGTGTTAAGTGTGTAGGGTTGTTCAAGGGTGGTTTGGGGATAGT
Organism: Euryodendron excelsum; assembly: GCA_033060915.1. Taxonomy (NCBI): domain Eukaryota; kingdom Viridiplantae; phylum Streptophyta; class Magnoliopsida; order Ericales; family Pentaphylacaceae; genus Euryodendron; species Euryodendron excelsum. The sequence goes on from CM065398.1 coordinate 19,915,918, forward strand.
CTTTTACCGTTCAGCAGGGTTTACGCAGTGTTGAGGTGTTCAGGGGCAAAATGGTCATTTTGACCGAAGTGGGCCGGAATAAGACCGAATTTGGACCAAATGGCGTGCGGGGGACGCCTAATGGTTTAACAACATTTTGGAAGGATGGACTTATCGTTTTGAGAGATTTTGAACTTTCCCAAAACGTGCTTGGAGACTCAAAGGGTAGATTTGGTCATTTTTCACCGAGTTGGGCTACCAGGCGCCGGTGTTGACCTAGGTGTTGGTTCCCGAGACCACCCGATCTCGGAAAACTACCTATGCGGTGTTGGTCTCTAAGAACACCTAGTTTTAGAGAGCTACCTGTAGGAGTGGTGTTGGTTCTTGAGAACGCCTAGTCTTAGAAAGCTACCTAGAAGGGTGGTGTTGGTCTCTGAGAGCGCCCGGTCCCGGGGAACTATCGATTGACGGACATTCTACATTGGCGGGCTAGCAGGCGCCAAAAGTGAACCGTCTGAAATTTGATGAGGTGTTGGTCCCCGAGATCGGCCGATCCCGGGAAGCCACTTGGATGGTGTTAGTTTCTAGGACCGCCCAGTCTGGAAAGCTGCCTAAAATAATGGTGCTTATGACTCCAGCAGGTCCTTGTGGGCCTGAGAAGCGACCAGTTGACTGAATTAGAGATTGAAAGGCTCATCTTGAGCTTGCACATGGTGTGGTGTTGGAAACCGAACCCGGTTGGGTCAAAGATCGTCGTGCGGGCAAAAATGGGGTGCTTACAATACATACCATTGACTTGTTGTCAAGCATAATCAAATATCTAAGTTTTCATAAATATTTACTCTAGATTGAATCAATTTGAGAAGAAAAGATGCATACCATCGATTCGTACAGTACATATACTGAACACAGATTCATGCATAAGTATTATCGAACATAATCAAACATCTAGATTTTCGTAAATATTTAGGGTTTGATCTTAAAAAATGAATAAAAAGAGGATTTAAACTTTGAAACCCAAGTTACTATCATTTTTCATCCGAGGTCCTCAATTTATCTTCACAATTGATCTTAAGAGTGGATTTAGCTACTCATCTCCATAAGAGACACACAATTGTATAATAACAATACATTGTATTGACTGAAAGCCTGAAATTCTGATTACATGAATTGAGAAAAACTATGAAAATCTAACTAGAAGCAATAACAAAATTCTCTCTAACTGCTGCTAACTATCCTAAACAATAATGAAAAAGCTAACTCTAAAAACAACAACAATCCCAGCTTTTATAGGCTTCCAAAAATTATAGTTTCGTAGAATCGTTTGAATGCAACGGAAATCGTTCGAATGCAACGTCAAATGGACTTCAGACGGGAATGATTGCTCTTTGAATCTCTCGAATAGACTTCGAACCTAATTCTGATGCATAAAACAGCTCTCTGAAGTTTCAATCGTGGATACATGCTTGACGCACCATTCACACTCACTTCCGAACCGTTAAAACTCTCATGTCCAGCGTTCGAATGCTTTACGCCACTGTTCGAATGATCCTTCAAATTTTAGCCCAATTTTGTCTTGTTTTAGCATAGGATTCTTGTTTAGACCAAACAAAACAAGTTAGAAACAAATTGGAACTAAAATTACATAATTAAACTTACTATAAACTTAACATGGAACTAATTAAGGCGCATAAATTGTACTTTTTGAGTACAATCATTGACCAAAAAAATCTATGACAGAGACCGGTGCCATCCAGCATTACCGATGCATGTGGATAATGTCCTATGCTTTTGCTGTGATCAAATTTGTCTATCAAGACAAAAATCTTGAGGAAATACCTATTCCACAAGTTCTTTGGTGTTGTTACCTTCTTCTTCTTTTTATTTTTTTTGCTAACCAGGTGTCGGGCTAGTTTACTCGCACCTCGACTAATTCCAAAGTTTTTGCAATGCTCCCGTCACACACAAACTGGGTAATAGTGGATCAAAGACTCTAAGAGTGATCCTAACAATTTGATAGTACCTAAGAGGTTTCAAATCTGAAAACTTAGAACGAGCAAACTCCCAAGCCCCAAACCATCAATCCTTTGGGGCTTCAGTGTTGTTATCATTGTCTCAAATCTTGTTCTCTCTCTCTCTCTCTCTCAAATTTTGTTTCTATTGACAATTGACACAATTAGGGTACCATCAACATCAATATGGAACGTGGGGTGTAATATTAAATGGACATGAGTTACACAATAATGTTGCTAAGTAAGATGTGATTTCTCCCTCAATTGTTGACTGAATCCATGATTGGCAATAGAGTTTCAAAGCATAACAACCATGACTAGACTAAATATCCAATAATCTCATTAGGGGCACTTTCTAATTTTTTCCGCAGACTATAGCTATTGAGAATTGTAAAATCGTAAAGAATGGGAAGTAAATTTTATGTACCACCTAGAAGTGAAATGGACATGAGTTATACAATAATGTTGCTAAGTAAGATGTGATTGCTCCCTCAATTGTTGACTATAATCATGATTAGGAATTCAATTTCTAAGCATAACGAATATGATTAGACTTAATATCCAATAATCTCATTAGGGCGTATATTATGCTATGATTGTTGTTACGAGAGAAAGAGAGAGAGAGAGATCTTAATGTTACTCTAAACAATGGCATGACTGTCAGAAAGCTTTTTGTCCTATGCGATGACAACTAACAATGATCACTGAATTAACGCAAGCACAAAAATGTAGGGTTTTCCGCTAATTTCTTGTTGAACAACCCCATACACAGGGACGGGGGCACATGCTGTCCAGATAGACACGTGCCCCCCTGAAATTTTAGAAATTAAATGTTTACATATAGTTTTTTAAGTTCTTTTCAATATAGAAATGCCCTTCTCAAGTGTTTTAAATATCTCATTTTTTCTATTGTTTTAAGAAATGTTTTTAGATTTTTTTCTTTAAAATTTTATAAATGCCCCCCTCAAATTCTCAAATATTATATTTTTACCCACAATTTTAAGATTTTTTTTAATTTTTACACACTAAAACTTTATAAATGCTCCTTTAAATATTTATTTTACTTTAAAGCCCATTCATATATGTAAATTTGTATACGTTATACATTTGTATAGAAGCCATGTCCTATTGTTGATTATATCCAAAAAAATATATATATTTATGACCAATGGGTGCCCCTCTAAATAGATTTTCTGGCTCCGTGACTACCCATATTGATTGACTCTATTATAAATAATTAGTCAGATTTTAATTATAACAAATGAATATCTCGGCTCAGCTGATTGAAATTGCATTTGAGGTTAAGCTCAAATCTCAGGTGGCCATGGACTATTTGTTAACATAACAATTAGGGGCGGACAGGATCTAGAAAATTTGTTGAAAGGGCACCAAGGTAAACAATTTTATAAGTTTCTTTTTTTGACACAAAAAATCAGGGTGCCAATATACTCTTTCATCTTAAAATACACAAAAGTACATGGAGCCTAAATAGAATTTTAAAAAATCAGGGGGGTGCCGGGGCTCCCCTTGGCCGTAGGATAGTTCTGCCCCTGATAACAGTAACTTATAAGATGTGAACACCCGTATGAGTTCCGGGACTTAGCCCCTTTACAAAAAGAGAAGCAAAGCAGCCTATCTACTACCTCTTTCAGACTTGTATATAACCAGAAGCTTTGTGCATTTAAGTACGACTATGTATTTTTGTTTTTACGTGAAAATACATATGTATGCCTTTGTATATACAAAAAAAAAAAAAAAAAAAAAACCTAGCTAGGTGTACAATCAAGCAAGAAATCTGGACTTTGGCAGGCCTAGCATGAATGCATGTATCATTGATACTGTTATATCATACACTCGTGTGGTAACTATGTTATATATATATATATATATATGTGTGTGTATATAATTGGCTTGGAGCAGATAATCCTGTGTGTCTATGCATACACAGATTCTACGAATATTCAACAAACCCAGTAGCTTATACACACAAGCAAGGATCACACTCAACACTAAAGAATTGTGAAGAAAATGAAAGTTAAGCAATTTTATTGGAGTAATGACATAAAAGAAAGAGCCACTCATGCAACATTATGGAAGGTTGAAATTATAAGATGAACCTTTATAGTCGATAATCATAAATATAAATATATATATACATATTAAACATTCTAAAAATATTCAGCAGCCCGAGTAGCTTACATACACAAGCAAGGATCCCACGAGAAACCATATGCATATTCAACAACCCAATAAGCTTACAAGCTTCAAGGATCACGTTCGATACCTAATAATTGGGATGAAAGAAAATGATAAGCAATTTTATTAAACTAATGACTAGAAGGAAAGCTCCACTCATGCAACATTCTGGAAGGATGAAAATATAAAACTATCAACAAGCCTTTTCGAGGCAAACCTACCACCGAGCCTTCACATTTTATTCATTACTAAACTCTTAATTGACTCTATTAAACTATTTGTTTGCTATCAACACGAATTAACCGAAATATATATAATTCTATAACAGAATATGGGAAGCTTCGTCTACACGTGTTTACATTTCCTCCCTTAAAAATAAGTTATTCGAATCTCCATTGTCATCTTCCTAAGGTTTGAAAATATTTCTGGTTTGGGCAACTTGTTGAAGATTTCTAGTTTGAGATATTGGTAAGTATTATTTGGCATACTTCTAATTATACAATTAAAAATCTATGGGGCAATTGATCATGTGACTTGATAACTCATTGTTGTCTCGCTATGCGTTTGTACCCTATAGTTGTGTTTAACGTGCCAATGTTAACATTAAGCATCCGCTATAATAGGACCATTCAATTTGTTGCACCACTATTTTTCTCATGAATGAGGATAGTCCTATGAAAAAAAAATTAATGACTAGAGATCCTTTAGGATTACTAGCAAAATTTGCTACTGATATTTTTACTTCTCGTTCCAGTACTAGTACAAAACATTACGTACTTGTTTAGCCATTGTATTGTCTGTAATATGGAAAATATGTCCACGTATCAATCAATTGATGAAACTAAAGATAGGGTAACATGATGCTTCGGCAAACAGCTATTTTTTCTTCAAAAAATCTTGGAAATATTCAAATAATTGTATTATTTGTTATCCAAATCACTTCGTCAACTCCAATTAGGTTAGGCCACGGGCCTAATGATTCACTTGGTCCGCCCATAATATATAAGGCATGATTTTTTTTTTTAGATCTAATTAGATAAATAGAAGGGCTTGAAACTTATTTTTGAAGCCGGCTCAAGCCCTGTCCGGCTCAACCAATATCTACCCCTTGTCCAATATATGAGCGTGACAAAAAAAAATTCAAAAGCCTAAATAAATTTATGAGAAAGAATCACGCAAAGTAATTACCAAATAAAAAAAAATGAACCTTGTAAAACACAAAAAAATAAAAAAGAAAATGAACATTGAAAGCGACAACCACATTAGTGAAGGAAGACAACTATATTGAAAGAATAATAAACCCCTCGAAAGTGACCCTATGGCCAAATTTCTATGATATAACCCTCTGATACATAAAAATACCAAAATAACAGCACAACATTTGGCAAGTAAACTATTATATTGAAATAATTATATAGTAAACAATTACTACACAACATTTGAAAGGTGGAATATTATATTGAACAGAATATTCTTCAGGGCAACCACAAGCCAAAGTCTTTATAAATCGTAAGTAATTATATTCCTATTTGACTAGTATCTCTAAAACTCATTGTCACAATAAATAGGATTTAGCAACACAAAAAACAACTAAAAAAAACAGTAGATCAAGCTTGATTCACGCTTGTCTGCATTCAGTAAATTAATCTTGATAAATAACGTTAGCTGCAAAACCTGAGCATCCATTACAACACTTCCGTAGCACTGTCAGGTCTCTCGCATCTTTGCTTTATCGTTCCTGTGATTGATGGTGAGGGAAAATTTGCAGCTAATAACCAATAATTCTGTCACTTGCTATCTGTATCAGAAATCAAGCTATGCTACAAGGCGTTGATACATAAATTTAAGAGTCTCTATTGTATGTGTATATATATATATAGAGAGAGAGAGAGAGAGCAACTGCTGAAATAATTTTCCACACAACAACCATGGAAAGCACAAATAATTGAAAGGAAAAAAAAACTCACACACTCCATATTATGGTAATATATCAAAGGCAAAGAGTCCATACTTCATAACAAACCACTCGAAACTGAGCTTTTGGCCAAAATGCCGTAGAAGATATAATCCTATGTGATAATTTTGTATACAAAAAACTAACCGTGGTGAACAATATCTATTAAGAAAATGATATACAATTGCATTAAGTAGCTCAGTAACACTTAGAATATACAGAGTGCCTCTTGCACCTTGTTTTTCTTTTTTATTACTTTGTGTTGTATTCATATGCACTTTTGAATAACCTTAATTTCCTGGGAGGTGAATCATACTGTGCCATGATCATGGAAAGCAAGTGAAATCTAGAGATACGATCATACGAACTCTTATCTGTTTTACGATATATGTCCATATAATTGGCAATTAGTAGAAGATATAAACTACAAAATCTTCTCCACAAGACCCTGTTATTTCCAATCACTTTCTTGCAAGTTGGCTGTCATGTTTTTGGCGTAGAGCTGCAAAAGTCTACGGAGTGATCTAGACAGGAGAGAATGCGTTTGCCAAGGTTTCAATTACATGGTAACAATACTCCTTCATTAGTTATTTGTGTATGTATTTATTTAGTTATTTCGTCTATTTACTCATTTATCTTGGCTTTTGAGCTTGTCGTTGCTCTCTCTCTCTCTCTCTCTCTCTCTCTCTCTCTCTCTCTCTCTCTCTCTCTCTCTCATTTTAATATGTACAGCGCACTACACCAGTTGACTAGTATGTTTAGTTTTAATATAGAAAACGGGAATGTATTGAAAATAAAAAAATTGTAAGCTAATAATAATAAATTCAACTACCACCATCAAACGTTTGTCGAAGTGGAGAAGGCATATATACGCATTGAGGGTTAGTAAGATTTGGGTGCCACTTGCGATCTAATTATTGTCAACAATCATGATTAGGAATAGAATTTGGAAGAATAACTGCAATGATAAGACTTTATGACCGAGTGATCTCACATAACAAGGTTCCAATTTTTCATACAATATGTCGACGTTATTTTCATCTTATATATATATATATATATGGAGTTGTCCGTATCTTATACGTAATTTTGTGAACTGCATAACACTCATGCATTGACCTTGCTTTCTGAATTCTTAGGCAAATTAACTACCATAAGGCTTATCCGTGAGGAATTATCTTAGATGTTAAGCTCAATTTAGAAGGCCCAGTACAATGAATTATCATAAGCGTAGTCTGTAAGGAATTAGTACATAATATACAGATGGCTTAGATTTGGAATATAACTCTCAGCTGGAGAACATTTACAATATAGTGTAATGCGATCTCCGAATATTTCACCTTTCAGAATGGTTACACCATCGAACTGCAATGTTGAAGCTACATATCACATATGACACACACATGCACACAAACACACGCAATATATATATCAATTTCATATATATATATATATATATATATTTGTGACTTCTAGTTTGTAAGAGTATACGTGAACAGTTTGTCTTTGTCAATTTGTTTTGTAACATATATGAGAGCAAGTACAATGACAGAACCAATCAATTTGCTTTGCTTATGTAACATACATAAACATAAGCAAATTCGACGATCCAAGAAAAGGAAACACGCAAGAATATTCATGCACAAAACTAAAGAACTGGGAAGAAAAAGAAACTCAAACTGTTCTATGGCATAATTATGTGAAAGACAATAGCCAGACAACAAACAATTGAATTTTATATTGAATGCAAGCCTTTTCAAAGAAAAAAAACCTACTACCAAGCCTTTATAACCAATCATATATTATATTCCAATTTGACCAGAATCTATAAAATTAACTGCAACAATCAATAGAAGAAAGCAATATAAAAAAGCTACCAAAAAAAAAAAACAAGCTTGGTATAAAAAATCGTGTCCTTAAATCACGCTAGTCAAATCTCATTGTCCTCATAATCTTCTTCAAGTTTAAAAACTAGCTAGTTTGGCAAAACATTATATGCATATTTATCACAATCACAACACTTGTGTTGCAGTGGCTTATCTGTCCTATCATCACCATTAACTTTCATATGATTGATGAGCCCCTAATTCCAACTAATAATTAAGGTTTTTTCTCATTTGTTCCCAAAATGTTTTGGCCAAACCTTCTCATTTCAGATTGTATACTTATTTTTCCATTGCATTACAGACAACAACCGGAAACATTGTTGGAGTTGATGCATTTAAGAAACGGCATTTTGGTCGTGTGTTTCTTATGCGTTGACTATTGGTGATCATAAAGATTGTGAGAAACTAAACATCCGCACATCTGAATTCAAAAACACTCAAAACTATTCTTACCATAAAAAATCCTGGAAGTTCTTCACCAATAAATGCGTTAATCGCCATACAAGGAATTACGCACTTTGTTCATCGTGCATTTTTTTCTAAGAAGATGATTAAGGGTATTGAAGTTAATGAATACCCAGACCAATTAAAAGATCTTAACAACTGGGTTATACCTACTGTCAAACCTTCTACCACGTATAAGGTAAGTACTTTTGACGTAACAAGCTTAAAGATAGTTAAAACTATAAAACAGACTATTAGTTTACAATCTGAGGAACAGACTATCCATTTATTGGACAGTCCTGATATTCTACGATATCAACACAAACACAATTTTATACACATTGGCCTTATTCAGGTTGCCTTTAAATCCTTTACCTTAAGTGATTTACCAGCTAGTTTTTTAGCAGTCCTTCGAGATGCTAGATATCTTGATTGAAAATCTTTCCTAATGGGAATCATGCAATCCAGTGTTGCACATGGCCGAGTATATTTTAATGTATACCCTAATCTCCAATTATCTCTAACGGATATTAATCTGTTGGATGCTGCTGGCTTAAATACTAAACTCCCTGGTTATAATTTTAAACCAGGATTTGAGCCATTGTGTCTCAGTTACAAAATTTATTTTAGAGTTCTTCATATACTTACACCTAATTGTAAGTTATTCAGTACTATAGGTAATATTGTTGTGGTTAAATTTAACATTCTTAGCTCTAATATAGCTACTAATCGTCAGATTACTTGAGATGAAATTCAATTCCCAGAGACATAGCAGATGTTACTCTACATGATTTAAGAACTAAAATTAATCAATTAAAATTAGATATTCAATCGCTGAAAGACGACAATTTAAATCTTAATACTAGAGTTCATAATAAAGAATTAGGAAAATAGGTCTCTTCTAGTTCCGTCTTAAAGATCGAACCCTCGAGTTCTTCCATTCCTCAATATTTGGCTATCTTGAATGAAGTGACTTTTTAGAAGTTATTCATCAAGATTACTTTATTCGTTCATAACGAATTACTTATTGACAGTGGTGCAAATATGAATTGTGTTTAGGAAAGGTTTATTCCAACTCAATATTTTGAAAAGACGAAACATTCTTTGACTTCTGCTAGTAGCAATAAGCTACAAATACAGTATAAAATTACTGATACTCATATTTATAATAAAGATGTATATATTCCATCTATATTTTTACCTGTAAAAAATTTATGTCCCCATGTTATACTTGGTATTCCTTTTCTTCGTAGTATTATGCCTATTGAAAAAATTGATTCAATAGATATTTATACAAATTTTAATAATCAACATATTGTTTTCCAATTTATCATTGAGACCCTCAAACTAGATTTTTTAATGAAGTCAAGGATATACTCTTGGCTAAAGAAAATCAAATTAATTTTTTAAAATAGGAAATTTTTGTTTAGGCTATTACAGAGTCTTTAACTAAATCCAAGATTCAAGATAAAATCAAATTGCTTGTAAAACAATTTCTTAGTGAAATTTGTAATGATCATCCTAATACATTTTCGGATAAAAAAAATGACACATTATCTCCCTCCCTTATGAAGCTGATTTTATAGATCGGCAAATCCCGACAACGGCTGGTACTTGTTAGATAAGTCAAGAATATCCTAAACTTTGTAAAAAGAAAATTGCTTCTTTACTTAAAAAAAAGATCATTAGAAAATCATATTCTCCTTGGAGTTGTACAGAATTTTATGTTTATAAAAAATACAAAAATTGAAAGGGGTGTTCCTTGTTTAGTAATCAATTATAAACCCCTTAATAAGGTTTTAAAATGAATTAGGTATCATGTACCTAATAAAAAAAAGATTTATTTGATTGCCTTCATAAGACTTTTATCTTCTCTAAATTTGATTTAAAATCTGGATATTGGCAAATCCAGGTCACTGAATCTGATAGATATAAAATAGCTTTTACTGTTCCCATAGGGTACTATGAATAAAAAGTTATGCTTTTTTGTTTAGAAAATGCTCCTTTTGAATTTCAGAATATTATGAATGATATTTTTATTCCATGCACTGACTTTATCAGGTACAAATTGTTCCTATTACTCAAAATATAGAGTTTGCTTCCAAATTTTCTGATAAAATTTTGGACAAAACTCAATCACAACGATTTTTAGGGAGTTTAAATTATATTAACACCTATTATAAAGATCTTGCAAAAGATTCGGCTATCTTATATGATAGATTAAAGAAAATTCCATCTCCATGGACTCCAAATCCATACTCTGGCTATTCAAAATATCAAGGTTAAGGTTAAAAATCTTTCTTGTTTAACTCTTGCTAACCTTGCATGGTTTAAAATTATGCAAACTGATACTAGCCATATTGATTACGGTGGTATTCTTACTCAGGTTATACCTAAGACAAAAAAACAAATCATGGTACAATATGCTTCGGGAAAATGGACCCCAACACAACTCAAAGATACTACTGTCCAGAAAGAACTTTTTTCTATTGTTAAATGTATTTCTAAATTTCAAGATGATTTATTACATCAAAAATTTTTGTTAAAAATAGATTGTCAAACCACAAAATATATTTCCAGTAAAGATGTTAAACATGATGCATCTAAGCATATAATTGCTCAATGGCAAGTACAACTATCTGTATTTGATTTTGATATAGATTATATCAAAAGGAAAGATAATTCTCTTCATGATTTTCTGACTTGTGAATTTTTGTAGGAATGAGCCCGTATGATCGTGATAAAGGAAGGGGATATAATCCCAACCGGGACGAGAACGGAAAAATACCCCTTCAAAAGGTCGTGGATATATCCACAAGGCGTCTACATTTGGTACTGATACTAAGCCAAACAAAGTTACAGTTATAGTTATGAGTGATCCTCTCTATGAAAAGTTCAATAATTGATTGAACAAGAATGCCAAAAAGGTGGTTCTGAACAAGATAATACTACAATTGAAGCATCATATGTTCAAATGGTGGAATCTCCATCACATCAAGTAGCTCCTAACATGTTGCCATTTACAGATCATATTCTGTATCTTAAACCTATTGATATTCAATGGGAGAAAGATCTATAGTATCTTATGGATAAATATTTTCAAATGTTTTCTTATCCCTTTGAAAGTCAAAAATTCAGATCAGTCATGTAAAATTTTTTAGAAATGACAGAATCCTATAAATTACAAATTTTTATTCAAATATGACAACCAAATAGGTCTTATCAATTTTTCAAAATGCTACATCAAAAAGATTATTTTCCCTCATGAATGGGGATTAGTGTCTTATAATGAGAAAGTTTTTATTTTAGGTGATATTTGCCATACCTATAATTACTGGGATTATGTCTAAACCTTTACATGGGCTTTTTATTATGAAAATCCAAACAGAAAACATTCGTGGTGGATTAAATTGTCCCCAAAAATTTATAAAAAAGAATTTCCTCAATGGTTTCATGCTTGGTGGAAAAGATTTGATCCACTTCATACCATTCTACCCGATGTTCTTTAAGACCAATTAGGCCTTTGGGCTGCATATTCTTCCCAGATCAACAATATGGATCTAGCCCATTATGTTGAAGGCTCTAATCTTATGCACTTCTTTACTAAATTCGGGATACCCTGGATTTGAAAATTGACTCTTATTATCAAGAATGACCAAGATAATATTCTTTGCCTTTATCGCCAATTTTATGTTGGATGGTGGTCCAAAATGGATAAAGATTTAGACGAAACTGTAGCAGAAATCACTGTCATCGTCAAGAATTATCAACAAGAATATAAGTTCCAAAGAACTCAACCTTATCCTTCTTCCTCCAATAAAATAGATGCCATGAAATATGCATTAAAAATGAAAAATTCTCTCTTGAAGGATAAATTATTGATGTATAAATGCATGCGCCAATTAAAGGGTGAATTTTCAGCCACCTTCAAATCTGACTCAGAATCTGAGACTGATGAGGATATGCACTCCCAATCCTCCTATCACACCTGTCTAACAGGCAAATCACAAGACCCCTATGAAGATGAAGCTGACACGGATCCTACATTGTCCATAGAGGATCTTTTTTATGCTATGCTTGAAATGATGGTTGAGAAAAAATTAAGAAGACCTCGCTCTCATGCCTCTTTAGATAAGGATAAGGACAACAAAAATTAGCCATCCTATGTGAATGAGTCACTTTCCAGCTGTCTCCTAGACGACAAAAAGGCATCTTGCTTTCAACGCAAATGGACAACCGACTCCACCTAATGCTGGACCCGCCACCATTATGCGTCTGCTTTCTACAAAGCAACTTTCGACTTTTTTGTAAAGATATTTTGTTTTTATCTTCGAACTTGTAGTTGTATTTTTGAAATCTGGAATAGTTTCTTTTTCTTTTTTTATATAAGGGACCCTTCACCCATTATTAAAAGCTCCACACAATTCTCTTGCTCTCTTTCTTGTTAATAGACTTTGAGTTTTTCTCCATCCATTTCTACTGTATTTTCATTGGTAAGATTTTATCTTGTGTGTTTTCTTTTGTGCTTTCTTGTTCTTGTTCCTTATTCCTTGTTTTCTCCATCCATTTCCACTGTATTGTAGGACCGTGCACACGATTAGCATACGGTCCATGACCGTGCGTACGCTTCAAAGACGTGCCATGCGCACGGTACATTGACCGTGAGCACGGTTGACCAAAATGGGTAGATCTCGAAAAATTATATAAAATATATATATATTATGGGCACTGGCAGAACTTCTGGTTTGAGAGATATGGCCGTCTAAAATTTTAACTCTGCGTGTTTAACAGCTTGTACTACAGATTCAGTAGCTTGTACTCTAGGAGCTTTTTCTTGAAAACTCATTCTTATTTTGACCGAATTCCATCCAAAGCCATCCTATTTAAGCTCAAAACCTATACAAAGAGAAAAAAAAGTTAGTTAACACTAAAATCTAACCAAAAATACATATAAAATCCTAAACTGAGGCTAACAAAGAACATGTTAAGGTGTTATAGTTACAATTTTAGAGTGCAATCATTGGTTTCAATAAAATTAGAAGGTTTTGGGTTAGATTAGGGTTGGGCCAAAAATCTACCAGGTGTTTGTTGAGCCAATATTAGCTTCCAAATTTCTCTCAGCATGGTATTAGTTTTCCCAAGAGGTTGCTTTGTGTTCTGCACCCTAGTAATCAATGCCCTCAAATCATTAGTTAATTGATTAACATTGTCCTCTACATTACGTCTATGAGGGGGTTGGTATTATGTGGGTTGAGGTTGGAATGGTTATGGCACCGGTTATGCTTGGAATGGTTGTGGTGGCCCTTGAAAAGACCACAGTTGTTAAGGTTGTGGGGCCGATTAGGTTTGGAAGGCTTGAGGGTTTTGAGAACCCTTATTTTTTCACCCAAAATTAGGGTGATTCCATCATCTAGGATTATACGTGTTGGAGCAAGGGTTTCCCCCACTCCTCTGATCAGTGCAACCCCCTTTGTATTGGTCAACCGCATTAACTTGGCCATTTAGTGCCTTTTGCGCTCCTGGTATGACTGGGCATGCTGCAATGTCATGCTCCTGTGTATCACAAACTAAACATGGTGAATGTGGATCAACCCCTACCATATTGACCTTAGGGGTTTCTAAAGCCTCCACTTTATGGGAAAGTGGTGTGATTCGAGCCTGAAAGTCACCCACTTCCCCTAGTTGATGTTTAACCCCGACGTGTGTTGTAGGTCTATTGGTGGGATTTTGAGTTCTCGTGGTAGCCCAATCTCTAGCCAAGTTGGCTAGATAATCAAAATAATTGTATGCCTCAGTGGGGTTATTGTCAGGATATGTCCCCGCGCACATAGACTTAACAAATATCTTCAATTAAGGGGTTAATGAAGAATAAAAGGTACTTATGACTAATCAGTCATCAAAACCATGGTGGGAGCATACATGTAATATTTTTTTAAGCCTCTCCTAACATTAGAAGAAGGTCTCCCCATTCTCTAGAGCAAATTGTGAGATGGTGCGATGGATCGCTTCAATTCGATTTTTAGGAAAAAACTTTCTCAAGAATTCCCTTTGCAATGTGTTCCATGAGTGAATAGACATAGGCCTCAACGAGTTGAACAACATCTTGGCCTTGTCTTTGAGAGTGAAAGGGAACAGTTTTAAAAGTAAAACTTCCCTACGACACGAGTTATCTTGGAATATTGAGCATGCGTCCTTAAAGTCTTTGATGTAGGTGTATGGTCTCTCAGAGTCTAAACCATAAAAAGTGGGCAGGGTTTATAACATTCTCAGCTTTAGATTTATCGTATCTTGATACGCAGGAAATACAATACAAGATGTGGGTGTTTGCCTTAAAGGATTCATGTAATCCCACATAGTTCTAATGGGGCTCCTACGTCCCCTAAATTACTCCTTCTCTTGGGATCTACCCTATTAGAAACATCATTGGGGTAATTATAATTGAAAAGAAGAGTTACAAGAGGTTTTTCAAACCAGAAGAGATCTTTACTTTTTGAATTTTTATAAAAATCTTCAAGTATTTTTAACTTCGAATTCTCTTGATTCCCAAAATTTTCTGCAGACCTCTCTGAGATAAATAGTCCTTTTGGGGTTAAGACTAGGTGGGATCACCCCATCATTAATGTTAAACATGGGAATAACTATGAGATCAACAATTAAGGGGAACCTAAGTAGATCAATCAGAACAAAATGTATGGGTGATGGAGTAAGGTAACTATGTGGAAGATTACGCAAAGGATTGACTCTCACTAAATGTTTATGATTGTCTCGAAAATATGATGACATACATATGCAATGCATATATAAAAAACTATCCGCGCCTCTGCAATAATCAATTCACAATATGTCCTTCTTTCCCTCCAATCTTCGTAGAAATAATTCCACCGATTTAATAAAAAAGTAAAGCACCTAGCCGAACCAGCAATCTCTACATACAAAGCAATACCACCAATATGAATTTAGCACCAAAGCATATCCGCCTCTAGTAATCCACCTCCTAACTACTTTTATGCCTAGACCCCTAAAAATAAAAATAAAAACACAAAAATCCTAAATTTTTAGCACGTACAGAGATGGAACGAAGTGACCAATTGGCCTTAGTCGATGATTCCCTCACTATGGTAGATGATGATGAAACAACTCGCTAGATTTTGTGTTGACTAAGGTTCATGTTCTAGCACACCTCTAGCAGTCACTTATGTAAAATTTTACTCCCTAGCAACGGCGCTGAAACTTGATTTATACCAAACAGTGTTTTCGGATAATTTCAAGCGCAAGACGGCAAAGCAATATAAACTGGGTGAAGTCCAGGGTCAAATTCTCTAGGAACAATTAACAAGTTGAAGAGACTAGATCACTCTCTCAAATCACACACAAAATCTCACTAATTACTTCTAAAAGATCATAAATTATTACTTTAAAGTTGGGTTGTTTATACTAAACTAAATAAGAAAATTGATTTATGAATAAAAGAAAAGTTTCGAGACCAATTGATCCAACCAACAGTTTCACTCGGAATTCCAATTGAGATATTTTATAACTCAAAGCATTAACTACGTCGTGAGTCTTTGCTTCGAAAGATTTAACATTAAAAATGTTTATTTTTTAACAATCAAACGTAGAATAAATCAAGTTTAGAACTATAGATGCATACCATTGACTTGTTGTCAAGCATTATCAAATATCTAAGTTTTCATAAATATCTATTCTAGATTGAATCAGTTTGAGAAGAAAAGATGCATACCATCGATTCGTACAATATATATACTGAATACAGGTTCATGCATAAGTATTATCGAACATAGTCAAACATCTAGATTTTCATAAATATTTGAGGTTTGATCTTGAAGAATTAAGAAGAAGAGGAATTAAACTTTGAAACCCAAGTTACCTTCATTTTTCATCCGAGGTCTTCAATTTATCTTCACAATTGATTTTAAGAGTGGATTTAGCTACTCATCTCCATAAGAAACACACAATCGTATAATAAAAATATATTGTATTAACTAAAAGCCTGAAATTTTGATCATATGAATTGAGAAAAATTTTGAAAGCCTAACTAGAAGCAATAACAAAATTCTCTCTAGCTGCTGCTAACTATCCTAAACAATAATGAAAAAGCTAACCCTAAAAACAACAACAATCCTAACTTTTATAGGCTTCCAAAAATTACAGTTTTGCAGAATCATTAGAACGCAATGGAAACTGTTCAAATGCAACGTCGAATGGACTTTAAACGGGAATGATAGCTCTCTAAATCTCTCAAATGGGCTTCGAACCTGATTCTGATGCCTAAAACAGCTCTCGAAAGTTTCACTCGTGGATGCACGTCTGATGCATTGTTCAAACTCACTTCCAAACCGTTCAAACTCTCGTGTCCACTGTTCGAACGCTTCACACCACCATTCGAACAATATTTCAAATTTTAGCCCAATTTTGTCTTTTTTTTTTTTTAGCATAAGATTCCTGTTTAGACCAAACAAAACAAATTAGAAACAAAATGGAACTAAAATTACATAATTAAACTTACTATAATCTTAACAAGAAACTAATTAAGGCATATAGATTGCACTTTTAGAGTACAATTATTGGCCAAAAAAATCTATAATAGAGACCAGTGCCATCCAGCATTACCAATGCATGTGGATAATGTCCTATGCTTTTGATGTGATCAAATATGTCTATCAAGACAAACACTTTGAGGAAATACCTATTCCATAAGTTCTTTGGTGTTGTTGCCTTCTTTTTTTTTTTTTTTTTTTGCTAACCAGGTGTCGAGCTAGTTTACGCGCACCTCGATTAATCCCGAAGTTTGTGCAATCCTCTCGTCCCAAACAAACTGGTTAAATACTGGATCAAAGACTCTAAAAGTGATTCCAATGATTTGATAGCACCTAAGAGGTTTCAAACCTAAAAATTTAGAACGAGCAAACCCCAAGCCCCAAACCGTCAATCCTTTGTGGCTTTAGTGTAGTCATCACTGTCTCAAATCTTGTTCTCCCTCTCTCTCTCTCTCTCTCTCTCTCTCTCTCTCTCTCTCAAATTTTGTTTCTATTGACAACTAACACAATTAGGGCACCATCACCATCAATATGGAACATAGGGTGTAATGTTAAATGGACATGAGTTATACAATAATGTTGCTAAGATGTGATTGCACCCTCAATTGTTGACTGAATCCATGGTTAGCAATAGAGTTTCGAAGCATAACAACCATGATTAGACTAAATATCTAATAATCTCATTAGGGGCACTTTCTAATTTTTTTCGCAAACTATAGTTATTGACAATTGTAAAATCTTAAAGAATGGGAAGTAGATTTTATGTACCACCTAGAAGTGAAATGGACATTATACAATAATGTTGTTAAGTAAGATGTGATTGCTCCCTTAATTGTTGACTATAATCATGATTAAGAATTTGATTTCTAAGCATAACGAATATGATTAGACTTAATATCCAATAATCTCGTTAGGGCATATATTATGCTGTGATTGTTGTTACAAGAGAGAGAGAGAGAGAGAGAGAGAGAGAGAGAGAGATCTCGATGTTACTCTAAACGACGGCATGACTGTCAAAAAGCTTTTTATCCTATGCGATGACAATTGATAGTGATCACTGAATTAACGCAACCAAAAAAATGTAGAGTTTTTTACTAACTTCTTGTTGAACAACCCCATACTCAGGGGTAGAGGCACATGGTGCCCAAAAGGGTCACGCGCCCTCCTCAAATTTAGAAATTATATTTTACTTATGGTTTTTTAAGTTCTTTTTAATATAGAAATGCCTTTTTCAAATTTTTAAATATTTCATTTTTTTCTATCGTTTTAAGAAATGTTTTCAAATTTTTTTTCTTTAAAATTTTATAAATGCCCCCCTCAAATTCTCAAATATTCTATTTTTACCTACAATTTTGAGATCTTTTTTTTTTAATTTTTACCCACTAAAACTTTAGAAATGCTCCTTTAAATATTTATTTTGCTTTAAATCCCATTCATATATGTAAATTTGTATACGTTATACATTTGTATGGAAGCCATGTCCTATTATTGATTATTCCCAAAAAAAAAAAAAAATTGTTATGACCAATGGGTGCCCCCCTAAATAGATATTTTGGCTCCGCCATTGCCCATTCTAATCGACTCTATTATAAATAATTAGTCAGATTTTAATTATAACAAATGAATATCTCAGCTTAGCTGATTGAAATTGCATTTGAGGTTAAATCTCAGGCGGCCATGGACAATTTGTTAACATAACATTCAGGGCAGACAGGATCTAGAAAATTTATTGAAGGGGCGCTAAGGTAAAAAAATTTATAAGTTTTATTTGCCACAAAAATCAGGGGACCCGGGGCTCCCCTCGGCCCTAGGATAGTTCCGCCCTGAAAACAGTTAACTCATAGGATGTGAACACACGTATGAGTTTCGGGACTTGGCCTCTTTACAAAAAGAGAAGCAAAGCAGCCTACCTACTACCCCTTTTAGACTTGTATATAAACAGGAGCTTTGTGCATTAAGTACGATTATGTATGTTTGTTTTTACGTGAAAATACATTTGCATACCTTTGCATATACAAAAAAAAAAAAAAAACCCTAGCTCGGAGTACAATCAAGGAAGGAAACTGGACTTTAGCTCGGAGTACAATCATTGATACTGTTATATCATGCACTCGTGTGATAACTATGTAATATATATATATATATACATATATATGTGTATAATTGGCTTGGAGCAGAAAACCCTATAGATATATATTCATTACCAAACTCTTAATTGACACTATTAAACTATTTGTTGCTATCAACACGAATTAACCGAAATATATATAATTCTATAACAGAATATAGGAAGCTTCGTCTACACGTGTTTACATTTCCTCCCTTAAAATTAAGTTATTCGAATCTCCATTGTCATTTTCCTAAGCTTTGAAAATATTTCTGGTTTGGGTAACTTGTTGGGATTTCTAGTTTGAGATATTGTTAAGTATTATTTGGCATACTTCAAATTATGCAATTAAAAATCTATGGGGCAATTGATCATGTGACTTGATAACTCATTGTTGTCTCTCTATGCGTTTGTACCCTATAGTTGTGTTTAACATGCCAATGTCAACATTAAGCATCCGCTATAATAGGAAATTCAATTTGTTGCACCACTATTTTTCTTATGAATGAGGATAGTCCTATGAAAAATAATTAATGATTAGAGATCCTTTAGGATTACTAGCAAAATTTGCAGCTGACATTTCTAGGCCTTTTACTTCTCGTTCCAGTACTAGTACAAAACATTACGTACTTGTTTAGCCATTGTATTGTCTGTAATATGGAAAATATATCGATGTATCAATCAATTGATGTAACTAAAGATAGGGTAACGTGATGTTTCTGAAAACAACTTTTTGATCTCCATAAAATCTTGAAAATATACAAATAATTGTATTATTTGCCATCTAAATCACTCCATGAGTTCCATTTAGGTCTAGCTACAGGCCTAATGGTTCGCTCGGCCTGCCATCATTTATAGGGTGTGAAATTTCTTTTTAGGTCCAACTAGATAAATAGACGGACTTGAAAATTATTTTTTAAGTTGGCCAGAGCCGTGTTCAGCCCAACTAATATTCATCCCTTGCTCCAATACATGAGCATGATAAATAAATTCAAAAGCCTAAATAAACATTAAGAGAAAGAATCACGCAAAGTAATTACCAAATAAAAAAAAATGAACCACCTAAAAGACCCAAAAAAATAAAAAATGGACATTGAAGGCGACAACCACATTAGTGAAGAAAGACAACTATATTGAAAGAATAATAAGCCTCTCAAAAGTGACCCTATGGCCAAATTTCTATGATATAACCCTCTGATACATAAAAATACCCAAAATAACAGCACAACATTTGGCACGTAAACTATTATATTGAAATAATTATATAATAAACAATTTCTACACAACATTTGAAAGATGGAATATTATATTGAACAGAATATTCTTCAGGACAACGACAAGCCAAAGTCTATATAAATCGTTAGTAGTTATATTCCTATTTGACTAGTATCTCTAAAACTCATTGTCACAATAAATAGGATTTAGCAACACAAAAAACAATTACAAAAAAAATAGTATATCAAGCTTGATTCACTATTGTCTGCATTCAGTAAATTAATGCTATCCATATTTCTCTGAAATCTTATCTTCTTAATCTTGAAAAATAACGTTAGCTGCAAAACCTTAGCATCCATTACAACACCTCCGTAGCACTGTTAGGTCTCTCGCATCTTTGATTTATCGTTCCTGTGATTGACGGTGAGGGAAAATTTTCAACTAATAACCAATAATTCTGTCACTTGCTATCTCTATCAGACATCAAGCTATGCTGCAAAGCGTTGATACATAAATTTAACAGTCCATATTGTGTGTGTGTGTATATATATATATAGAGAGAGAGAGAGAGAGAGCAACTGCTGAAATAATTTTCCACACAATAACCATGCAAAGCAGAAAGAATT
The DNA here is from genome assembly GCA_033060915.1 of Euryodendron excelsum. Lineage (NCBI taxonomy): Eukaryota > Viridiplantae > Streptophyta > Magnoliopsida > Ericales > Pentaphylacaceae > Euryodendron > Euryodendron excelsum. The sequence continues at coordinate 19,936,895 of CM065398.1, forward strand.
GAAAGGAAGGAAAAACTCACACACTTCATATTATGGTAATATATCAAAGGCAAAGAGTCCATACTTCATAAAAACCTCTAGAAAATAAATTTGTACCCAAAATGCCGTAGAAGATATAATCCTATGTGATAATTTTGTATACGAAAAACTAACCATGGTGAATCATACAATTACATTAAGTTGCTCAGTAACACATGGAATATACATGCAGAGTGCCTCTTGCACCTTGCTTTTCTTTTCTATTACTTTGTTTTGTATTCATATGCACTTTTGAATAACCTTAACTTCCTGGGAGGTGAATCATACTGTGCCATGATCATGGAAAGCAACTGAAATCTTGAGATACGATCAAACGAACTCATCTGTTTTATGATATATCTCCATATAATTGGCAATTAGTAGGAGATATAAACTACAAAGTCCTCGCCACAAGACCCTGTTATTTCCAATCACTTTTCTTGCAAGTTGGCTATCATGTTTTGGGGGTAGCTGCAAAAATCTACGGTGTGACCTAGACAGGAGAGAATGCGTTTGCCAAGGTTTCAATTACATGGTAACAATACTCCTTCATTAGTTATTTGTGTATGTATTTATTTATTTATTTATTTCGTCTATTTACTCATTTATCTTGGCTTTTGAGCTTGTCGTTACTCTCTCTCTCTCTCTCTCTCTCTCTCTCTCTCTCTCATTTTAATATGTCCAGAGCACTGCACCAGTTGACTAGTATGTTTAGTATTAAAATAGAAAACGGGAATGTATTGAAAATAAAAAAATTGTAAGCTAATAATAATAAATTCAACTACTACCATCCAACGTGTGTCGAAGTGGAGAAGGCGCATATACGCATTGTGGGTTAGTAAGATCTGGGTGCCACTTGCGATCTAATTATTGTCAACAATCATGATTAGGAATAGAATTTGGAAGAATAACTGCAATGATAAGACTTTATGACCGAGTGATCTCACATAACAAGGTTCCAATTTTTCATACAATATGTCGACGTTATTTTCATCTTATATATATATATATATATGGAGTTGTCCGTATCTTATCCGTAATTTTGTGAACTGCATAACACTCATGCATTGACCATGCTTTCTGAATTCGTAGGCAAATTAACTACCATAAGGCTTATCCGTGAGGAATTATCTTAGATGTTAAGCTCAATTTAGAAGGCCCAGTACAATGAATTATCATGAGCGTAGTCTGTAAGGAATTAGTACATAATATACAGATGGCTTAGATTTGGAATATAACTCTCAGCAGGAGAACATTTACAATATAGTGTAATGCGATCTCCGAATATTTCACCTTTCAGAATGGTTACACCATCGAACTGCAATGTTGAAGCTACATATCACATATGCCACACACGTGCACACATACGCACGCAATATAAATATATATATATATATATCAATTTCATATATATATTTGTGACTTACAGGTTGTAAAAGTATATGTGAACAGTTTGTCTTTGTCAATTTGTTTTGTAACATATATGAGAGCAAGTACAATGACAAAACCACCCATACACATACAGAAACATAAGCAAATTCGACGATCCAAGAAAAGGAAACACGCAAGAATATTCATGCACAAAACTAAAGAATTGGGAAGAACAAGAAACTCGAACTGTTCTATGAAATAATTATGTGAAAGACAATAGCCAGACAACAAACAATGGAATTTTATATTGAATGCAAGCCTTTTCAAAGAAAAAAAAATCCTACCACCAAGCCTTTATAACCACTCATATGTTATATTCCAATTTGACCAGTATCTAAAAAATTAACTGCAACAATCAATAAGAAGAAAGCAACATAAAAAAGCTACCCAAAAAAAAATACAAGCTTGGTCTAAAAAATATAAATCGTGTCCTTAAATCACGCTATTCAGATCTCATTGTCGTCATAATCTTCTTAAAGTTTAAAAAATAGCTAGTGTTGCAAAACTTTATGCATATTTATCACAATCACACCACTTGTGTTGCACTGACTTATCTGTCCTATCATCGCCATTAACTTTCATATGATTACTGAGCCCCTAATTCCAACTAATAATTAAGATTTTTTCTCATTTGTTCCCAAAAAATTTTAGCCAAACCTTCTCATTTTAGATCCTATACTTACTTATTTTTCCATTGCATTACAGACAACAACTGGAGACATTGTTGGAGTTGATGCATTTAAGAAACGCCATTTTGGTCGTGTGTTTCTTATGCATTGGCTATTGGTGATCATAAAGATTTTGAGAAACAAAGAAAAACATCTGCACATCTGAATTCAAAAACACTTAAAACTATTCTTACCGTAAAAAATCTCTGAAGCTCTTCAGCAATAAATGCGTTAATCGCCATCTAGTGAAATCAAATAACATTATCAATTTTAAAATATCAAAGCCACCAAGACCATACTGAAAATCAAGCCTGCCAAACCTCAAAAAGACTTTTAATTCAATTTGACATATATTGTACAAAACTAACCACGATGACTAACAGCAATAAAGAATAACAAACCGCTCATTACAAACAGCTCCTAAACAATTATAGAAAGTAGCATGGTAACACACACTTACGTTAATGGTTTTCCCTTTCCTTTTCTTCCTTTTTTTTTTTTTTTTTTTTTTTTTTTTTGTATATCTACTCAGGTTTGAATTATCTCTTGCAATGGGCTGTTTCATGATATGTTGCCAGGTAATTGGTGACTGCAACGATCGTGGAAAGCAAGTGAAATTAGAGGATATAAAGTCCTCCCTCGAAGATGTTTCCAATTCCTTAATCCTGATGAAAGTCTAACAAGCAAACGAGAGAGAGAGAGAGAGAGAGAGAGAGAGAGAGAGAGAGAGAGAGAGAGAGAGAGAGAGAGAGAGATTCTTTGGGAATGTTATTGGTTGAAGAGATGATTTTCAAAAAGATTTGCAAGTGGAGGGTCACATTACACCAAGGTTTCCTCTTAACGGCCTTAGTGGAACCCATTATGGCTGTCTAATATGGCACCTAATCCCGTTCCCTGGGTCCAATTGGTCATTATTGTCATCCTTTTTTTTTTTTTTTTTTTGACTAGCCTATTGATTTCAAGCGTTATACATGAGACTTACTAACCCCATTAATTTATACTAATATAGTTGGTTAATTTACTTAAGTATAATGAAAAACACTCGTGTGTTCTTGGAGGGCAAGGTTGGTGGTGGTTGGCTCTCCAATGATTTTGATACCTGTACTTATCAAAACATTATTAGATCTTAAATCTTTCATGCCCTGGCACCCATATAAATTAACATGTTACTAGCACCCTTTGAAGAAGACAACTTGCTAATCTTCTCATCTCTCTTATTGCACCTTCCTGCCTGTCTTTCTTGATTCAAAACTGAGTGAGAAACATGAATCTGTCCATTAATGGTCAGTCTCAGGTACCTCCAGGTTTTCGATTCCATCCGACAGAAGATGAGCTTCTGCAGTACTATTTGAGGAAGCAAGTGGCAAAGGAAAAGATAGACCTTGATGTGATTTCCTACATAGATCTTAATAAGCTTGAACCATGGGATATTCAAGGTAAATTAAAGCCTCTACATTTCATGTTTGATCTCATTTCTTAGATTAACAAGAGGTGTTGTTCTTATGCTATTTGCTAATGTTTGTAGAGAGATGCAAAATAGGATCCACCCCACAAACTGAATGGTATTTCTTCAGCCACAAAGACAAGAAATACCCGACGGGTACTCGGACGAATCGTGCAACTGAGGCTGGTTTCTGGAAGGCTACCGGTCGTGACAAGATTGTATACAACAATGGTAGAAGAATTGGACTGCGGAAGACTCTGGTCTTCTACATTGGACGAGCCCCTTGTGGACAAAAGTCCGATTGGATCATGTACGAGTATAGGCTGGATGAAAATACCGATGATGCCACCGTAAGCCATCTTCATCATTATTTAAATATGATACATTAAGGCTCTGTTTGGAACTCGAATTTTCAGTAGAAAAAGAAAAATGTGAAGAAAAATTGAACAAAATAAATAGTATTTTCATTCACTTGCCTTCACATTTTGCTTTTTCTTTGCTTTTTTCACCAAAAATCATAGTTCCAAACGAAGCGTAAATAATGCCAGATGAACATAATATTTTGCCGTATTTATAGGAGGGCGATATTTAGGAATGGAATCGGACTCGAAGAAATGGGTCCTCGACTCACCCCGACCCTAAAAGGATTGGTACGAGATTTTAATAAAAAACTAAGGGCGGGTTATAGGAAAAAGAACAAAATTCAAAGGTGGTATGAGATGGGGTGTGAGAGAAAGAACAAAACCTGACTCCAACCCGATTATATACCGAAATAACATAATACCCTTATCATCTTATATTCATACATAAATACCAGTTATGTATGTACAGAGAGTTTATATAACAAAATATTGTCTCTCTCTTATTATGTAAATTAATTGTTATTTTTTAAAAATATGTGAAATTAAAAAAATATTGCCTATGTACTAAACAAAAAAATAAGAAAGACGAGGGTTAACTCTACCCGACCTGATTTGAACATAAATAGGTATGAGATTGTAGGTTTCAACCATTAAAGGGTAGGGGACAAAATGTGAGAAATTTTTCCTATCGGATTCGGGATAGAGTTTAGGCAAACCACTCCCATAATCAACCCGTTTACATCCCTAGCGATATTGAGGCTATCATTTCCATTATTTTTAAAGGTTTCAATTGTAATGTCATGTTGAATGAGAATTCTGTCATAAAAGGTCTATTAGTATGAAATTTTCTCAGAAAGATTTCTTGGTCAAACTAGTTTGTGCCGCGTTAATCACTTGATTCTTTTGCCTCTTCTAATACTATTTCATTACGATGCTGTAAATGGAACCAGGCATGTAATTTAGAAGAGCCGAAAGCAGACGACGCCTGGGTGGTTTGCCGTCTCTTCAGAAAGAAGCACTTTAAGGCCCAAGCCAGTCAGCAAAGCTCATCAACTTCTACAGATGTGTGGACTCAGATCAACAATTCAAGCAACGATGGTGATCTCGATCAAATCCTTCGATGTATGACAAAACCTTGCAAGCAAGAAAATGAAACAACAAACACAGCCATCAGCGAGGGACTCCACAATAGATTCACAAACCTACCAGAGCTGGAGAGCCCAACCATTAATCCCTTGCTGGCCAACAATAGTTTTGAAGCTTGGGATGACTTTTCAGTAGATAATATGCTCAAACGAATTGAATCTTCTTGCAACACAGAAGATGGACTCGTCGAGTGGCTTGGACTTGACCAGCTTGTGCCTTCCAAGATTAATGGCCAAATGAAGACTTCCAAGCAACAATCCGGCTATGGCGATTGCAGCGAGGACTTGGGTTTCCAACTTGATCATCATTTACAACTGCCACAAGTGTATAGGAATGATATCGATGTATGGAGCTTCACATGATCAGGGTCATGCTGAGGATATTAAATCATAGTATCTTAGTTAAATACATTTGATTGATGTACATGATGTTCTATATTCATAATAAAGTCGTTATCACTACTTAATGATTTTTTTTTCTATCTTAACTACCTTCATTGTGAAGTGAATATCAGCATGTTTTTGGGCATCCCATAAGCTATCTCAACACAACAATATTCCCAAAGTAAAGTCTGATGGTAACAAAGAGTCTCTCTCGCATAGATTTCCGGACAGATTATTAGCAGTTGGAATTTGATGTTAGCTCTTCCTTGTTGGTCCCTTTCCATTTTTTTTTTTTTTTTTTTTCTTTTTTGTGCTAGTGGAAGGGAATGCAGAGCATAGTCCAGTAATTAGGTACTACTGAATATTCGGTAGTAATTCTTATTAAATAATAATACGTGGTGAGTGAATATATTAGTAACCTGAATTTATGGTGTAGTGGAGAGATTTTTAGAGAAGCACCGTATCAAATTTTATCATGTGATAGTTTTTTCTTAAATATCTCTCCACTATACCATAAATTTAAGTTATTGATGTGTTTACTCATCTTGTATCTTTATTTAATAGGGATTGTCACGGAGTATTCAGTATTACCTAACCACTGATTTTTTTTTTTAACGAATCAATGAGAAAAAAGAGAGAAAGAAAACTGAAGTAACAAAAACAACGAAGTCCCTTACCATTTCTAAGGACTTCTTTGGAGAAATATATATATATCACAATGACAAAGGCTCATGAGAGCAGAACATGTGGTGAATAACTGTCAAGAATGTGGTATCATCATTCTAATTTTAAATTCAAAAAGGGTGTTTTGTCCCTTGTCATTTTCGAGGACTTCTTTGGAGAAAATAATAATAAAATAAATTATCGATGACAAAGGTAGGAGTATGTTTGCACCCCATTTTGATCTAGTTTGAGGGGCTTTTTCAGAACATGGAAAGTGGCATACTGGGAAATTAGCTTGAAAGACGAAAAAAAAATGTTGGAATTGCAAGGTACAGAGAGGAGAACATATGATGAATTGAGTAACTGTCAAGAATGGGGTAGATGTTTCTAACTGTAAATTAAAAAAGGATGGCTGAGGAAAAAGAAGATAGAAGGATGGGCAACTCTGTGGTGACTGTCGATGTAGCGTCCTAACTGAGAATGAGCCACAAATAGGTGAAACGAAGCAAAGACTAAAAATAATCAACACCTGTTGATAGTATAAACTTGACAAAATGAAGTAGCCAACCTAAAAGTCAACCATTTAGAAGTAGCAGCCATTGTTGAAGAGAAGAAGGTAGAAGTCAACCATTGTTGAAGCTATCATTATTGAAGAAAAGCAATCATCTTCACATATTTCATTCACATTTTAAATTTATCTATAAATAGGGAGAAAATGAGCTATTTCTAGTTGTGTTTTACACCTTTAGTGTTTGTAATTCAATCAACATAAGTAGTTAAATATTCTCTTGCATCCAACAGTGGTATAAGAGCCTAGGTTGAGTAATTTTGCTTTGAGGTCAAAAATTACAGTTGCTCTAAACTGTGTTTCGAGCATACCAGAATCTTCACCTGGTTGATACGAGTCTAACGCTGCAAATAGCATGAAAAACAAAGCTAAAACGAGTTCGTACAAAACTTTTAAAGTTTTCCAGCGAGTTCCCGCCGATGAATCAACTTGCCGTAGAAGACGAAGTGACATCACTACTACAACACTACTATAGTACTACTACAGTACTGCTATAGTGACCTGTCGACACAATTCACCATAATTACAGATTGGCTTTCCAAGTTTGACCTAATTGCAGATCGACCCTTCAAGTTTGGCCTAATTGCATATTGGTCCCCAAAGTTTGGCCTAATTGCAAATTGGCCCCCCTAAAATTTTTATATTTCATATCATTCCCCATATTTTCTTTAATTTTTAGATCAACCCCTAAAAATCTAAAAATATTCACTTGAGTCTCTGCCAAGTGAAATATGGCAAGTTCAAATAATTTCTTTTAGCCTCAACTTAAGCGGTAAAGCAAAAAAAATTATGAGAACTGGAGTATTCAAATGAAAGTACTCATTGGTTCACAAGATTTGTGGAATTTTATTGAACGAGGCTATTCAAAACCAGCCTCTAGAGCTGCAGAAGACGCTTTAAGTGAGACGACAAAAGCAACATTCAAAGAAACAAGAAAGAAGGATAAGAAGGCAATATACCTGATATACCAAGCCCTTGATGAATCCATTTTGGAGAAGATCTCTTCCGCCACCAGTTTAAAAGAAGCCTGAGATATACTTCAAAATTCATTTCGAGTTATTAAAAAGACAATAAGAATTTGCCTTCAAATGTTGATAGGTGAATTTGAAATATCGGAGATGCAAGAGAATGAGTCAATTTTTTAGTATTTTACTAGAACTTTGACCATTGTCAACAACATCAGATGATATGATAAAAAGATCAACGACGTCCAATTACTCGAGAAAATTCTTCAGTCGGTGAATTCAAAGTTTAAGCATGCAGTCGTAGCAATTGAGGAATAAAAAAATCTCACTGTGATGACTATTGATGAGCTAATGGCTATGTTGGAGATTCATGAGCAAAGAGTCAATAAGGAGGCCTTAACAAAATCCTTAGAGCAAGTTCTTCAATCAAAGATGATAATTTAATAAAGCCAAGAGAAAAAAAGAGATACGCCAATAACATATCAAGGCAGAGGTCAAGTGTAAGCACCCCATTTTTTATCGCTCGGCGATCTCCACTCTGTCCAGACTTGTGTTCAAGTCATTATGAGCATGTTTCAATCCAAATTAACTTTCTAAGTCTAATCCCATCAATTCATCACTTCGCGGGCCTTACCAAGCCCAAATAGAGGCATAATGACCAAAATGCCCTTAGAGGCATTGTCCTTTTGAATTCCAAATTCGGCACGTCCTTCCGACGACGGTAAGTTCCCTTTTCATTTCCAAATCCAATTCCAATCCTTCTCTCGAGACAGTTGATTCCTCGAGACGGTCTGGCACATTTTTCGAAGAAAATCTCTTCTAAACGGTAAATCCCTTTAAACTTGTCAACCGGGACGAGACACCAAGTCCCCTAGATGGTAGAACGGTCTACTTTTGGCGCCTGCTAGCCCCCTAATGTAGAAATGTCCGTTTAGGCTCGCCTTTCTAGAAAGTTGATTCTCAGGCACTTAGTCCCTTTAGCAGCTTCCCGAGATCAGGCAGTCTCGGGAATGATTGCGAACCGTTAGAGTAGCGGAAATACTCGCAAACATCGCAACCGTCAGAGTAGCGGAAATACTCGCAAACAGGTCAATACAGGGAATTGCCAACAAACCCCTATATCATGCGACCACCGTCAGAGTGGCGGAAATACTCAAAACCCAAGTCAACACTGATGCCTGCTAGCCTACTTCGGTGAAAAATGACCAAACTGCCTCTTGGGCCTTTTCTGGCACGTTTCTCGAGAACGCACCTGAGTCTTCAGAACGGTAACTCCAACCTTCTAAGATTGTCTTAAAAGTAATCCGGAACGATTAGGTGCCTTCTAGTCAGTTTTGGGCCAGTTCTGAGACTTTCCGGTCAAGATGATCGTTTTGCCCTTAAGCATCCGAATGCCCCGAGGACCACACCGGCTCTGGGTATCAAACCGATAACCTCCCGTGAATACTTCTTATGGTATTCTCGACCTTCCTCTATCTTTCCAGATCATTCCGAGTCAATTTCGGTAAACCCAGTACAAAATGACCGTTTTGCCCCTCGTGGCTGGTCCGCTTTTTCTAGCCACGTCGGCTTTGGGTATCAAACCGGTAACCTCGTGAGATTGCTTCTTATGGTATTCTCAACCTTCCTCTATCTTTCCAGATCATTTCGAGTCAGTTCCGGCAAACCTGGTGCGAAATGACCGTTTTGCCCCTGGTGGGCCGGCCACCTTTTCCGACCACACCGGCTCTGGGTATCAAACCGGCAACCTTTCGGGAACATTCTAAATAATGTTTCCAAATTTTGAGTCTTCTTCCGAGACATTCCGAGTCCGTCCCAGCAACTTTCCGATCTAATTGACCGTTTTGCCCCTAATGGTCCGGTCAACCCCTCTAACATATCCTATCCTTATTTTTCAAGACAAATGTCTCTGAGACATTGTTTTAAGTGTTCCTGCCCTTTTCTAGCCTTCCGGGCCAATCTCGGTCCCTTAAATCATTCCTGGACTTTCCGGAGTCTTTCCTAGTGAAGCCAAGCTAAAAATTGGAAAGTAGTCACTAGTACAGGCGCCCAAATCTATCAAAGATACATTGCTTGCCGACTTAACAAACTTTCCTAACTTGCTGGCGCCACTAGTAGTGCGCCAAGCCAAAAAATGGCCAAGAGGAATTTTGCCCTGGCCCCACTGCAACTGGCGCCAGGTCTATCTTATGTCTATAAATACAGAGCCTCCTCCAGCGTGAAAGAGGTTCACAAACTCAGTCTAAAAATCTTATATTTCGATATACAGAGCTCGTACACTCCCAAAACCCTAGTTTCTCTAAGTTTTCCAAACCCTGGCCTCCTATACACTCATATACACTCCCATACACTTATACACTAGCCTCAAGCCTCCATTGAAGACTTAGATTGCTGCAACTCAAAGCTCTCGAAGATCGAAGAAGAGTCCCTGAAGATCAAGACGAAGATTGACATGAAGCAAAGACCGAAGAAAAACAAGGCGCGCAAAATAAACAAGACATACGGTATGCTTTCTTTTTAAGTTTCTGCACTTCTCCCTTCTCTCTTCTCTCTCCTAACCCACTTGGGTTTTCTCTATTTTAATCCCCTATCTCTTTCCCCTCTTTCTTTGCATGCTTGAAATAAGGGGACTCCCGGTCCATGTGTAGGATTAGACTATTGAATGGTCACCATGTCGGGGGCTTTCTTTTAGTCTAACCGGAGATCAAGTGGGTTCCGCCCCCTTGATTATGTGGTGAAGCCTTAACCTTGTATGTTTATGACCCCAAATTTGCATTATGCATATCATGATTCTTGCATTTTTCCAAAAAGTCGTTTTCAAAATTGTTTTCAAATTTGTATCAAAATCTTTTTTTTCAAAACTTGTTTTCAAAATCACAACCCTAGGGTGATTCTAGCCTTTTCATGGCTAGGGTTGCTTTAGGAAAGTGTTACATTTAAAGGGACCGATACGGTCCATATTTTCAACTCCTTGTTGTTTTCAAAACCACTTTTTTAAAGTGGTTCTAGCCTTCTTATGGTTAGAATCGCTTTAGGAAAGTAAGATGTTTTTATACTTTCCAAAAAACTCTTCTTTCCAAAATTGCATTCTAAAAACGTCCTCCAAAAATCTATTTTTCAAAACTTCTATTTTTAAACCCCTTTCCAAAAAACTCTCTCAAAGTTTTACTTTCCAAAAACTTCCTTCCTAACATTCTTTTTAAAATACGCTTTCTAAAAAACTCCTCTTTAGAATCTTCCTCCAAAATCTTCATCATTTCCAAAAACACACTTTCCAAAAAAACTCTTTCCTTGGTATCTAAGTCAAGCCCTAAAACCCACAATTAGGAAACTCTAATTTTCTTTCCAAAATCATGGTTTTCAAACTTGCCTTAAAACCTAGGTTTCCAAAACCTCTTATTTTCTACATCAAAATTATACATATTTCCAAAACCTGTCTTCTATGTCGAATCTATAGTCTTCTCAAATCTAGGGTTTCTAAAACTTCATTTTCCAAATCCTTGTCAAATCAAATCTTCCCTTTAAGAAATCAAATCCAATCTCCCGTTTAGGAAACTAGATCCAATCCTCCGTTTTTGGAAACAAAATCAAATTTTCTCTTTTAGAAACAAAATCCAATCCCTTCCTAATCCAAATCTTTCCTAATTTAACTCCTTCCTAATCTTCCACTTTCTCAAATCTTAAGTTTCCAAAACTTGAACATAAAAATTTTTCCTAAATTTTAAAACTCAACTTCCACTTCTTTTCTAATTCAACCCTTTCCTAATTCTATACATTTTCAAATCTTAACTTTCCAAATCTAAGTTTTCAAACCTTTCCTAATTTCAAGATTTTCTAAAATTCAAACTCTAAAACTTTTCAAATCTTTCTAAATTTCAAATATTTCCAAATTCAAAGTTTTCTAAATTCAAAACTTTCTTAAGATAAATCTTTCTAAACTTCCAAACTTTCTAAATTCTAAACTTTCCTAAAACTTCAATTCTTTCCAAATCTAAAACTTTCTAAACTCAAAACTTTCTTATTTTCAAAACTTCCTTATTTTCAAAACCTTTCCTATTTCAAAACCTTTTTTAAAATGAAAATTTCTTAATTCAAAACTTTCCTAAGTTGAAATTTTCTTAATTCAAAACTTTCCTAAGTTGAAACTTTCCTAAACCAAAACTTTCCTAAAATGAAACTTTCCTCAAATGACACTTTCCTAATTTGAACCTTTCCTAATTCAAACATTTCTTAAATCCAATCTTTCCAAATCTTCCAAGTCCAACATTCGAGTCAAATCATTGCTAAAATCTTTCTAAGTCAAGTCCAATCCTTCTTTTTTCAAGTTTCTAAGTCTAGGTCTCCTAAAACCAAATCTTTCAAAACCAATCTTTTCAAATCTTCCAATCAAACTCCAAATTTCCTACTTTTTCAATTCCAATTTGAGTTCCAACTCCAATTCTCTTCCAAATCAACTCTTTTATTTTCAATCGGATTCTTGTCCGAACTACGACTAACCTGATTCCTCTAAAAGGATACGTAGGCAACCCTTATGGGTGCGATCATAACATTTTTCAAGTTTTTATTTCCACAAAATCTTTCCAAATCTCCAATCTATTTTCAAACTTCTAATTCCAAATTTTTATTTCAAAATCTTCAATTTCAATTTCCAAAACCTTCTTTCCAAATTCAAACTTCTATATTTTTCTTTTCAAATCAAATCGATTTCTTTCCAAATCTATTTTCAAATCAAATCTTCTTCTTGCACTTGCATATCATGCATCATGTTAAATTTCTTTTTAAACATTCTTTTTCAAAGTAGATAGGATTGAACATTAGTTAGTTGAAGACTCTCATAGGTGAATCTAGGGTAAATAGACATGTAGGTACCGCAAAGGCGGGGTAGGGTGATGGCTTAGTGCGTCTTTCCTACACGTAATCAATCTCCGAGCCTAGATCACTGTTTTCGAAAGACCAAAAGGAGTTTTTTTTTTTTAAAAAGGGCTTAACATTTTCTAAAGGTTGCTAAATAACTTGTTTTCTTAAAAACCTTCTCTTGAGGAGGTATTTTCAAAATCGTTTTCAAAAACCTTAAGTGTAGTCTTCGGATTATACTTAGTTTTTAGGAGACCTAACTCACCTTAATCAAGTTAGGTGGCGACTGCAAATCTTTTCCAAAAGCCTTTTATTCAAATTAATTTTCAATTCAAATCTAGTCGCACTCATTCTTCTAGGAGGGTGAGTTTTAACGAGAGAGTACAGTGTTTTTCTCACTTGTGTGTGTATTCATTGAGTGCGAAAAATCTGGATGCGACATCAAGGCTATAGAGGAAGAAGTTCTAATCACAAAGGAAGAGGTGGAAGAACTCACAACAATGGTGGACGAGGCTATAATGGAGGAAGAGAAAGAGGAAGAGGAAGAGGAAGAAACCAACAGCACACTACCTCTAGAGGAAGAGGACGAGGAAGAAGAGGTGGTTACAATAACCATCAGATCTACGACAAGAGAAACGTGCAGTGCTACAACTATCACGGTTATAGGCATTATAGCTTAGAGTGCTATGCAAAGAATTCGAGGAATGAAGTTGGTGAACAAGTTAATCTCGCAGTGACAAATGAGCCAAGCCCCATGGTGCTGATGGCTCATAATGCAACAGCAGAAAATGAGAATGTATGGTTCTTAGACACAGGAACCAGTAATCATGTGTGGGAAGAAACACATTTTTGTTGAGATTGAAGAAACAATCTAAGGAGAAGTTTCTTTCGGCGACCTCTCCAAAGTTTCTGTGAAAAGAAGAGGTAACATCTTAATCAAGCTCAAATATGGTAGTCATAGCTACATATCCGATGTTTATTATGTTCTGAATATGAAGAATACTTTACTAAGTCTAGGACAACTCCTAGAAAGGGGTAATGACATAAAAATGAAGGATTCACACCTAACCATTGAAGATACCAGAGGAAACTTGATCACTCGGGTGAAAATGTCCAACAAAATAGGATATTTGCTTTATACATTCCGCATGACTCGGCAAAGTGTCTGAACGTCATTGTGAAGAATAAAGATTAGCTATGCCATTTGAGGTTTGGACATCTCAATTTCGAAAGGTTAAGACTATTGTCAAACAAGAGATGGTGAGAGGACCATCATATATTCATCATCCAAATGAAGTATGTGAAATTTGTGTTCTTGGCAAGCATGTAAGAACAAACTTTGCAAGACAATTAAGCTGGAGAGCAAGGCAGCCGCTGGAGCTTGTACACACTGACGTGTGTGGTCCATTGAAGCCAATGAAAAATGGACAAAATAGGTATTTTCTCATATTTATTGATGATTATTGCAGGAAGGCATGGGTATACTTTTTGAAGAGAAAATTCGAGGTGTTCAACTTCTTCAAGGAGTTCAAAGTGCTTGTTGAGAAACAAAGCGGCTATTACATATAGATGTTGCGGTCAGACCAAGGAGGAGAATACAGTTCTCATGTCTTTGAAGCTTTCTACAAGAAGAATGGTATCGTACAACAATTTATACTAGCCTACACACCTCAGCTAAATGGCGTAGCTGAAAGAAGAAACCGCATAATCTTGAATATGGCAAGGAGCATGCTCAAAAACAAGAAATTGCCTAAGGAGTCTTAGGTTGAAGCTGTGGCAACATCAATATACCTGTTGAATCATTGTCCAATTAAGAGTCTACAAAATGTGACAACAGAAGAGGCCTGGAACTCATACAAGCCTAGTGCTAATCATTTGAGAGTATTTGGTTGCATTGCATATGCAAGAATCCCAAAAGCAAAAAGTACCAAGCTAGACAACAAAGAACAAAAATGCATCTTTGTTGGATATGGAGACAGAATGATGGGACACAAGCTGTACAATCCTATCACTAAGAAAGCAATAATGAGTAGGGCTGTGATCTTTTAAGAAGATCAAGCTTGGAGCTAGGAGCATGCTGAAGCAATCAAGGATGTGGAACTAATCCTCGAAAAAGAAGAAGAAGAATCTCAACAACAAAGTTAACAGCCAAGAGAAGAAGAAAGGGATCCACGAACTCTACCACTTGGCTCACCTGCATCAACATCATCATCATCACCTTCAAAAGCAAGTTCAAGTGAAAGACCGAGGAAGACGAGAAGCCTCAGGGAGATAAACAAGGCTACTGAAGTACAAGGTGATAATTTGCAACTATTTTGTCTCTTTACCGATAGTTAACCTCTCTATTTTGAAGAAGTATCCACCAACTACAAATGGAAAAAAGCGATGGATGATAAAATCCATTCTATTAAGAAGAATAACATATGGAAGCTCATAAGTCTACCCAAATGACAAAAAACAATCGGTGTCAAGTGGGTGTATAAGATCAAGAAGAATGCACAAAGTGCAGATGTACAAAACAAGAATAGTGGCAAAAGGCTACAGGCAAAGACCTGGAATTGACTATGGTGAAGTATTTGCTCTTGTTACCAGTTTGGAAACTATCAGACTTATGATATCACTGGCTGCACAACATAAATGGAAGATTTATCAACTTGATGTCAAGACAGCATTTTTGAATAGCTATCTTGAAGAAGAAATATATATCGAGCAGCCACCTAGATATATACGAGAAGGGCATGAAGATGAAGTATACATATTGAAGAAAGCTCTCTCTGGGCTTAAACAAGCCCCCTAAACATGGAACACTCGTATGGATAACCATTTCCAATAAAATGGATTCCAACAATGTCCATACTGGCATTCATTATACTTGAAGAAAGATTTAGAAGGAGGTATGTTGTTCATATGTTTATACATAAATGATATAATCCTTACAGGCAGTAATTCATCCATATTCGAAGCCTTCAATAAGAATATGATGAATGAATTTGAGATGACCGACATAGGCTTAATGGTACACTTCCTCGGCATTAAAATCAACCAGGGAGAAAATGGGATCTTTATTTCTCAGAGCACTTATGCAACGAATATTCTTAAAAGATTTGGTATGGACACGTACAATCTAGTTTCTACTCCAGTCGAAAGTGGACTAGAACTTCGAAAGAATAATAATGGTGATGTTGATCCTAGATGTGGGTCCAATAAGAGCCAAGCCCAAGACCAAGAGAGACCAACCTAGTGAGCTCGGCCCAAGAGTGCCGACCTATTAGACTAGGCTCGTGCCGACTAGAGGCAAAGACCCAAAGGGACTGACCTATGGATACTAGTCCAAAAGGTACTAGAACTAATGAAGTCCGTAATACAAATCCTATTCCTAAGTGAATTAGAACAAGCAAAAGATAAGTCCAAAACATTAAACTGACTCAATTAATGAGGATTCCTAGGAGAAAAATAACTCCAATTTCCAAAGGAAACATGACATTTTAAAAATTATAAATACCCCCATGCATTAAGGGTGCAAGGTACATTCACTTGAGTTCTAGCTCTCTACTATTCTATTCGATTCATTGTGATTAAGCTTGCTAACTTAATCATCGGAGTGCCTTCGGCCCAAAGAGGGTTGAGACATTCTCACCGTCTTCTTCTCTTACAGATTGCTCGTGCTCATCAATACGATTTGAGAGTTCAACCGAGCCTTCCTAAGAATCCCACCTATAATTGGCACCGTCTATAGGAAGTTTTGCACAACGATGAGTAGCAGTTATCTCAGAGAAGGAGTTGAACCCACCAACAGTGAACTAAATGACAGCAATAAGCACCCCATTTTTGTCTGCTCGGCAATCTCTGGTCCGCCCGGACTCATAGTCAAACCAAAACAAACAAATTCAAATCAAAATCAATTTTTCAGACTTAATCTAATCAATCAATTGCTTTGCTGGCCCGCCGGGCTCAGCAGAGGCAAAATAACCAAAATACCCCTAGGGCATTGCTCTGTCTAATTCTAGTTGGCACGTCTTCTAAGAGACAGTAAGTCCCCATTTCAATCTCAAATTCAATTTCAAGTCCAATTCTAATCCAAATTAAATCCGACATACCTTTCGAGAAGGTTGATCCCTTAGGTGATAAGACCATCCAGTCTGACACGTTTTTCGAGAAAAACTCTTCGGAATGGTAAGTCCTTTCAAACCCGTCGATTAAGACAGAACCCAAGTCCCCGAGATGGCAGAATAGTCCACCTTTGGCATCTTCTAGCCCGCTAATGAAGAATGTTCATTATTCAGCACGTCTTTCGAAAAAGTTAATTTCTTGGACGATAAGTCCATCTAACAGCTTCCCGAGATCATACAGTCTCCGAAATGAACACGCATTGTCAAGGTGGTGGAAACACTCGCAAATATCACAACCGTTAGAGTGGTGGAAATGCTTATAAACAGGTCGACATCAGGAATTGCTAACAAAACCCTTATGTCACAGGGCCAAATTCGCCTCTTGGTCGTGACACGTTCACCAAAGGACGATATACATTTGGAAACCAACTCATCACAAACCATCAGAGTGTCAGAAACACTCAAAACCAGGGTCAATACCAGTGCTTGCTAGCCCACTCTGGTGAAAAATGATCAAACTACCCTTTAGGCCTTTTCCAGCACGGTTCTCGAGAAAGTACCTAAGTCTTCAAGCGGTAAGTCCACCTTTTCAAGATCATCCCAAAGACTATTCAGCATGTTCAAGGCTTTTATCAATTGAGTAGTTTGATCAATTGGATCCAAGCATTTTATTTTAGTAGTTTAATTATTTTAATATTGCTTTAGTTTAGTCTAGCCAACCTTTCAAAATCAAATGTTTTTTGTTTTACCTTTTTAAGAAGTAATTTTATTTGGGTTGTTGCAAATTTTGAGAGAAATGGATGCGAATTGAAACCTATAACTTATATTGAGCTTGATCTTCGATAGAATTGATATCCTAAATCATTGGATTTATACGTCATCACCAACCATACTCTTGCGATTATATATTGTGCATATTTGGAGAGATGAAAATAATTTATTGAGGAGGCAATAATTCATCTCAACTAAAAAAAATTCAAAGTAATGCTATATAACTAGAATTGTTTTACAAAATTTTCTTACAAATGGTTTAGTTGTTTGTGATTCTTTCATTTCAAACCAAAACACCTAACATTTGGCTCATAATGTTAAAAGTGTTATTCTGTAATTAAAAAAATTGTAAAAATGGCTTATGGATTACAGTTTTGATTTTTATTTTTATTTTTTGGTTTCTACAATTCTTCAAGGCCGCGTTTATTTACTGCTGCTGTGTTTGGTAAACTAGTTCCAAAACTTGTTTTTAGTGATTCTTTGAAACACCCCAGTTCTAAGAATAAAAAATTTATTTTATAAGTTTCCAAAACTACTTTCGCATGGGAATGGAATGATTCTGTATTTGATAGTTCCATGTTTTGAAAATGAAAAAATAAGAAGTTGAATTTCTTTGTTTATAAAAACAAGGAACATGAAAATGGAACCATAACCAAACTATAGTTTTTCTTTTTTTTTGACACTAGCTTCCATATATTTTCATAATTTATATAAGCTCATATATATGTAATATATATATATATATATATAAGGGGTTTTAAAGCATACTAACATTTTAAAGAGGCATTCATAAATTTTTAGAATGGGCAAATTGAGAGAATTAAAATTTTAAGTAAAAGTAAGAGTTTTTTAAATATTGGGGGGGCAACTATAAAGTTTTAGGGGAGGCAAATTGAAATAAATTTCTGAAATTATAGGTAAAAATAAAAATTTTAAAAAGTTGAGGAGGGCACTTGCCCCCTCTAGACCCTACTTGTATCCGCCCTTAAAGATGACTACCGAGAGAAAGAAAGATATGCACTGCCAAAGTTTTCCAAATCAATAAAAGCTATTCAACACGGGAACATCAAAGCCAACATACATGGGCATATTCACCCTAATTTGTTTGGTATAGCTGTTTTCTAGTTCCTTTCATTTTGCTTTTTTAGCTTAAAAGCAAAAATGCCAAAATATTTTAACTTTTTTGCTTTTATAACTAAGACAAGCAAAAAAGCAAAAAAAAAAAAAAAAGCTAAAAAGCTAAAAAAAATTTGACTTTTTTGCTTATAAGTCAAACAAAGCTAGCCTAAAAGAGCTTAAAAAAATCATAACCAAATGGGCCCTAAGGAAACACTCAATCATAGCCTAAGTTTCTAATCTTCTAGGCTTAGAATGCTTTCTTTTGTCCATGTTGAAATACTTATGCTATGTTTGGATCAACGATTAGATGAGGAAAAGAAAAAAAATATAAAGTTACACTGTATGTTTAGTTGTTAAAAAATATGGGGGGTTTAAGAACATAAAAATGAAAAAAGCAAGAATTTAGAATAACTCATTTTATTCTCTTTTTCCTCACCTATCTTAATATAACATTGATACCGTATCATTTATGTTAATGTGGTATCACAAACCAATAATATGGATTCACATAAATATATTGTGATGAGGTTAGTGATGTAACTTGAATAAAGCATTTCAATTAAATCCTTAATTTTAGGAGCCTATGACAAAAGCTCATTTAACATGATGTGATATCACTGTTACCTTGAATATTTTCTCGCTATTCATAACACTAAGTCTTCATTGCTCCACCTACTTGGTTCTGGTAGCTATTTCAACGAATAGATACCAAACAAAACTTAAGGTTCAAGAGAAGTGAAAATAGAGAAAGTAAACCATTTGTGATTACTGTTGGTGGTGAGGGCTGGAACCTTGTAGAAGTAAAGGGAAAGAGAGGGAGAAATGGGAAACTGTTGGTGGTGGCAGTTTAAGACGAATAAATATTGGGTACAACGGTACTACCTCGTTATTATGATAATATAGTACAACGGATCAATATATTAGAAACAAGTACTCATGTAATTCTTAAAAGCATTTAATTTTTTTATTTTCTTTTAACAATCGTTAAGAAGCTAGCATAGGAGTATGGGGGAAGATGCTGCTAAGCAGCCAATGAGGTACAAGCCACCACAAGTTTGGAAACAAAGTCCACCATGATATGCACTCTTGACTATGACAAGAGTCAAACTTAGGACCTTTTAACGACAAAGCCCATTCTCACCCACTACGCTATCCCCAGGAGCATTTAATTTACAATATAAATATTTTCATCTAAAACAAGATGATATCCTGATGATTAGGATATAACATACTTGTATGATCATGTATCATTAGTTCGTTATACCAAATTGACATGATGATATGATACAAAAGTTGTAACCAATATTTTATGGTTAATCTCACATGATATGGTACATATCAGGTGGAGAGTGACCTACAACAATGATTGTGAGTGGCACTCCTCTTTGAATTTTACCGACACTTCACAGAGTTGGTTTGTTGTCAATTTTACGGAGCTCAAAGGACTGTATAATTTCTCCATAAGAATGAAAAAGAAAATATCAAATCATACACTTCAATTATTATTTATGGTGTCTATTCTTTGTATAGCAAAAAGTATGAAAGTTCATTATTCTCTAGAACTTGATGTACTTAGTGCAAATAGTTTAAAGTTACTATAACTAAACAGTTACAATTCTATAATGCATACTTAAATGTTTAGCTGAGACAAATGTTTGCAAGGCTCTTACATATGTATTTGGAACTTATGAATGATTATTTGGAAGTGTCTTTAAAATATTTAGATTTTAAATATGTTAGCATATATTTTTTCCAAGCTTTCTCAACAAAGAAGGGCTATGCTAATTAAAAACATAATATTTATTGTGATAAATTTAAAATAAAATATTGAAGGCGAAGTTGTTAATATGTATCGTATCAATGACCGAAACTTTCCGCTATTTCATTCGTCACTAACAACTATAATTGAAATTAGCCAAAAAGTGATGTCATGCATTGTGACAATTTCCATTTGGTGTTGATATGTATGGTATCGATGACACAAAAGGGTATGCTATTGCATTCGAGACTAACAACTATAATTGAAATTAGCCAATAAGTGATCTCATGCATGATGTCATAAATGGTAAGAAACCCAAGAGTAATGGAGAAGGCACAAGCTGAAGTGCGATAGGTCCTTAGAGGAAAGAGCAAAATCAATGAGAGGGACATCAAAGAACTGAGTTACTTGAGATCAATTGTCAAAGAAACCTTAAGGCCACTCCCTCTTAGTCCTTTGTTCATAAAGGAATCAAAGGAGAGATGCGAAATTAGCGGGTTTGAAATACCAGCTAAAACCAAAGTCCTGATCAATGCATGGGCAGTTGATAGTGATCCAGAATGTTGGAGCAATGCTGAATGCTTTCAACTAGAGAGGTTCCATGGTGGTACTTTTGTCAACTTCAAAGGAACCTATTTTCAGTACATCCCATTTGAGGCCTGGAGGAGGATGTGCCCAGGCATTTCATTCGGCATTGCCATTGTTGAACTTCAGCTTGCTTATTTGCTATACCAGTTTCACTGGAAACTCCCTAAAGGGATTAAACCAGAAGAACTCGACATGGCCAAGATACATGGACTTAGCCCAACAAGAAAAATTGGTTTGTATTTGACTACTCATCTGCTGAGTGAGACCTTATAAAAGGGCATTGCTAGTGTCAGGGGCACTTGTCGGATACTCACGCCTGACAGTGGTGGGGCCCAACTAATGTGAGAGTGTCAAGCAGAGGTGGAGCTACTTGAGGGCGAGAGAGGTAACTGCCCCCTCAACTTTTAAAAAATTACACTTGAACCTATAATTTTTGTAATTATTTGCAAATTCCCCCCTCTAAAAATTTGTAAATGCCCCCCCCCCCCCCCCTTAAATAGCTAAAACTTTTATTTTCAATGTAATTTTAGAAATATTTCTCAATTTGCCCTTAAAAATTTATAAATACCCTCCTTAAATAGTTTGTTTTCTTTCAAAAAAAAAAAAAAAATCCTTTGTATATTACATATAAATTTATGTACTAATGTTATACATTCAAAAACATTTATATAGAAAGTGATGCAGTTATATCTAAGCCTTCTATGTTAAAACGTAACATTTATAATAATGACTCTTAATTACAAAAATATCATCGCTACATCATTCTGGTAAAATTTTTTGAACAATTTTTTTGAAAGAATACCATTTTTGTACATTATACATATATATATGAAATTCAATTGCCCTCATTAATTAGGAAAAAATTTTCCCTGCAAAAATTTTTTAGTTTTGTCATTGATATCAGGTGCACGAGTGTTCTCGTAAGCGACTAGCACTCGCATTTGCCTTTATAAAATAGGCTGACATATGTGTATGTAATTAATGAATGAACTGAGGTTTTAAGGGTCTGTTTGGTACAACTTTTTTATTTTGCTTTTTTAGCTTATAAGCAAAAAAGTTATTTTTTTTGGTTTTTATAAGCTAAGACAAGCAAAAAAAAAAAAAAAAAAAAAAAAAAAGAAAGCTGAAAAAATATTTGGTTTTTTTATGTATAAGCCAAAACCAAACGGCCTGTAGTCTATTAATTATAGAATGGAGATCTCCATTCCAAATCATGGAATGAAGAGAATCCCAAATCTGATTAATATATACTAGTATTTGGAAAATCTTTTGCATTGACAATGAGTGAAAAAAATTGATTGCTTCTTCCATACTTTATTACTAGCTGATGGGTATCAGTTATATATACCAGACTAGATTGGACCAGACCAGTCGAGCGTCCATGCTAAACAGATCAGTCGGACATCCTAAGTGTAACATTAGGTGCCTCATCAGCACATCTCGAGATCCACGCCTACAAATCAGCCACCACCCCTTGACTGGGGGCACCATTATGCCCATGATGCATGTAACCATTATTCAAGAATCACTCCAATCTACGCTGGTATAAAAAGAGGACGTCACCACTAATGCGACAAAAAGATTGCAAATCCAGGTGCAGGTTGTCACTACGTAATATAAACTTGGGAGTCCAAGTGTCGAACCACAGGATTGGTTGAACAGATAACACAAGTAGAAAATATGGAGTTAAGAGATAATGATAAGATTGCTAAGGCGTGGGAGTTACACTTCTAACAAGCTTGTAATGTTTATTCTTGATCCATTTTTATAACTCAATTGAAAATAAACTAAAAAGTGGTTTCAATTGGAAGATGAAATGGTGATTTTATAGAAAAATAGCATCATAAGATTAGTCTTATAATTGTTGATCAAAACTTTACAAAACTAGTTATTTGCTTCGCAGGAAATTCCAAGTATAGTTAACAATGAATCAAGGGATTTTACAGAATAAAAACTTTTCCAAAACACATGAATAATCAATTAAAAAGACTTTGCCTTGAAAACCATTTCATGGATCAAAGAACAAGTACTACAAATTCATTAAAAGTTTCACTCCTAGCCTTAGCTAGGAGCTTAGCAAACCATTACAACTATAACTAAAACTTAACCAAAAGAGAGAAAATATGTGAAGACAGATAGAAGAAGATGTGTTTTACTTCTGTATCTTACTCCTATTTATAGCCTAGAATACAAAGAAATTCAAAGAAGAAGACAATAGCCACATAGTGTAAAAATAAACATGAAAAATTAGGGAGTTTGCACCAAAGCTAACTTGCAACCCAATTTTGACCATGAAAATGGTAGATTCACGAAATCCATGTTAGATACATAATTGTATATCTCAAAATCTTCTTTCCAATGCCACAAAGCTCAGGTCAATTGCATTTGTGAGTCAAAAGTCACAGATAATTTGTTGAAACTGTCTCAAATCCCAACTACCTAGATTTTCTTTTGTTCACACAGGAATATGACTCCTTCAATTTGCATCAAATCTTCATCTTTTTCACACATTTTGCACATGATTTATTGTCTTGTATTTCCTACT
This sequence comes from Euryodendron excelsum, assembly GCA_033060915.1. NCBI lineage: Eukaryota > Viridiplantae > Streptophyta > Magnoliopsida > Ericales > Pentaphylacaceae > Euryodendron > Euryodendron excelsum. The sequence goes on from CM065398.1 coordinate 19,960,288, forward strand.
AGAGAAAATACAATTAAACAAATGAATACAACAATTTAAATATGAAAACATTTACCATTCAATGGTGAAAAGTAAAATCACATATTTACCTATAAACATAAAAAAAAATAATTACTAAAGAGATGTGATCATGCTTATTAATCCTACTATAAAACTAAAATTTTGAGTTTTTATCACACCCCCCAACCAGCATTTTGCTAGTCTCTAGCAATCAAAGTGAATCAAAAAAATAAAAACCACTTTTGCAGGTACACACAATTGCATTTAGCGTATGCAACAAGCCTTTAAACTCCTAGATTACTCATAGCGAACGAGTTATAGTCTCGTGAGAGTTTTTAGTGATGATACCCACATGCATCAATCACACTTTTATGCTCCTTCCATGAATATACTTATATGAACGGAATGTTATGCTCCTTCCAACACAAAGAAGTTAGAAATATTTAACAACAAACACAAACGCTTCCATTTTAAGCTCAAAAGTAGTTCCAAATACCATCATGTACTAAAATATTGCTTAAAACTCATTGTGTATGAATAAATAGCCAACATAAATATAAAAATCAGTATCCAAGCACAAACAACTTAAACTCTATCAGAAGTAAGCTTTGATTCAAATCTCACAAGAATTACACTCAACAAATAAAACTCTAAAGAATGAGTTGTAAGATCTCTCTTCATACTATATGTGAGGTGACATATGTAAAATAAAACAAAATATCTCACATATAACTTACCATAAAAAAACTGCATCCAACAACAATAGGAACTTAACATAGTCTCATGAAAAGAATGCTATTGCTGAGAAAAAAAGTATAAGCATCATACTCATCATCCCACTTCATTCACTTTCATATCCAAACCACATCATCTACGATAAAAAAATAATAAAAAAAAAGACTTTCTTACAAAGGTTTATAATAAGTGGCAAGGAAGACACAAACATTATCAAGAGAGCAGTTAATCGAGAACATAAACCATTGGCCTCAAATACTTAATTCCACAAGAGCTTAAAGCTATTTCCCAACGTTTTTTTTTTTCACTCTTTTCTTTTTAACTAGCTTTTCCTTAGCACACGATCTTTTTCTTAATTAACAAATTCAACTTTGGCATTCATAGAGCTCATATCTCAAAACAATGATGAAGATATATCATTGTAAGTTTAACTCTTAATTCGCAGTAGGACAAAGACAATGGGCTAACAAAGAAAATTAAATATCAATGCTCAGCTTGGCTTCTAGTGAAAGGCTGATGATTGCACTCTAAAAAAATACAACTAGAGTCCGTAAGTGCAGGCTAATGTTAGTTATTGTTTGTGAGTTATTTATCATGTTTATATAATTGTAGTATTTTTCATGTTTTACACACCTTAAATAGATTTGAAGATAAAACCAAGCAAGATAAAGCAAGGTGATGTACATTATCTATATGTGTGGGTATGTATATTATATTATATATATATATATATATTATAATATATATTTTATTTTATATGTTATATTATATCTTATTGTTATACTTATTATAATATATATATATATGTGTGTGTGTGTGTGTGTGTGTGTGTGTGTGTGTGTGTGTGTGTGTGTGTGTGTGTGTGTGCAGGTGTGCAAAACAATGATTCATTGAAATGAATCATTACAATCAAAGGGAAATGGCCGACAAGGCCAATTGGCTATTGTTGATGGTGGGACACAAGAAGACAATGACCATTGTTGATTGTGGGACACAAGAAGACAATGAAAAGAAGAAAGAAGAAAAAAAAGAATAAAAAATTTCTCATCTTCAATTATAAAAGGGAGAGCAGAGGGAAGAGAAGAGAGCAGAGAGGAAAGAGTTTTGGTAAAGAGCTCCATCCAATTATTTTCTTTCTTAGGGGTAGATTTCTAGTTAGTTTGCTAGCAGCTTTTCACTCAATTAATTTTTTCTTTTAGATTTTTTTTGCCTTTATTCTGCTGTAATAATCTGTTTATTTATGAATTCATTTTATTTTTCAAGCCATATGTTTTCTTTTCAGTACTATGAGTAGCTAATTTTATTCTTGAAGTCTATTGTGAAAATCATCTGATGATCTTGGAATATTAACGGAGGTAATTGGGTCTTCATTGTTTTATCTTTAAAATCTTTCAATTCTTAGTAATTAAATTTGAGATCTTTGAGAAAACTTAGATTCTTGACTAAATTTGGTAATTTCTATGCACAAATCTTAGTTTGGTATAGTTATTGCACAAATTGATAATACGAATCTATGGTTTTAATTTTATTATTCAAGATTTAATTATTATTGATTTTTTGTTCCAATAGCTTAGTCTTCCGAATCAAAGACTCAAGATAAAACCAATGATTTAAGTTACAAAACATCTGTTAAAATTTCGGATGACTCAAGTGATCGAATCAATTGGATCCAAGACTATTTTATTTTATTTAATTAAAGTCTCATTCTATAACCATCAAACTTTTCAAAACAAACTATTTTATTTTGGTTACTATTTTATTTTTTTTACACCAATTGTCCAAATCTCATTGTTACTGTTCATGGTAGAATTCAAACAGGTTAGCTTAGGTTCCAATTGAAGCAATTGCAATGCTACGGTGTTTTGCATGGCTTAGTTGGCATAGTTTTTATCGTGGGTGAATTCTAGCACCAACTTTGCATGTTTTGATAACTGTTCCTTGTGGATCGATTCTGATCTTACCAAATTTTATTTACTGCTTCGCCGCACCTGTACTTGGGTGTTAATAGATTGCCATATCCTGGGCGTAGTCAAGTATTTTGGTGTCGCTACCAGGAAATAGCTTTAATAAAATCATGCAAAAATAAAAAATAAAATTTCAAAAATTATAATAAAAAAATTCAAAAATTATAATAAAAAAATAAATTAAAAAATTATAATAATAATAAAATTCAAAATTTCAGAAAAAAAAAAGTAATACCTTTGCAAATTTAAGGACAATTGATTGCTTTCCTTCCTTGACGAATGAATTGGAAGGTGTATACCAACTGACTAGTGGTTTATACTTATTACTTCGCTCCATTGCTAACTTGTATATTTGTATATATTTAGTTCTCTTCCTTTTAGTTTAGTTTTTTTTATTTTTTTTTATTTTGTGGTTAACCTCTTTGGTTGGCATACTCGTCTACTATTGGACAAAGGCAATCAAATTGGTTACCATATTTTCTGTTTTATTTTTCATCTAACCTATCTAACTTATCTAACTTACTAACTATTTAACATTTTCTTTTATTTAGTGAATAACCAACGTTGGTTACCATTCTAATATTTTATTTTTTGTATTTTATTTAAACTCTTTTTCTTTTCTTTGTGATTTACTTTTCGAGTTGATTCACCGCTTATTTAGGTCGGCACTGCTCAATATGGTGACCATATAGCTTCATACATATATGTATATATATTATTTATTTTTTTATTTTACTTAATTATTATAGATAACCTTATTTTGATTTGATTCACAGCCTATTTAGGTCGACGCCGCTCACTAATGTTACCATAACGTTATTACTAACCTGTCTAATATTATTTTCATTTATTATTTTTTAGTGCAGGTATTATTTTTTTTCTCTTTTTATTCTCTTTTTAGGTTTTTTTGTATTGATGCTTCGGAAAGGGTTAATTTATATCTTCACAGTGTACGTACTCTTTTATGAAATATTTCATTAAGGATGTACATGGATGATTGGTGAGCGTTGACTCTGCTTGTGATCTTTCTCCCATTTTTCGTACTCTTTCCCCATTTAGGACTCATGTTCCGAATATTCAGTTAGTTCACCAAGGTGCTAATTCTATCCCAATAGCAGAAGAATTTGCTCATCAACCACCTATGAATCCCAACCCGCCAAATCCAAATAATGTACCTGAAGGTCAGAGTGTATATAGTGATCCTCCTCATAGATCTCTTAGGGATTATCTGAATCTCGCTAAGCAAGTGCCTACCTCTTGTATCGTTCTTCTTGTGCATCAGGCTGCAATGAATTTAAAACCAGGAATGATCTAACTATTGAATCCATTACATGATTTTGATTTTAAAAATTATATCAACACATAAAAGATTTCAAGGACGTATGCTCTATGTTTTTCGATAATTCTTACCCAAAGGGAAGTTGTATTGTTGAAACTCTTTTCATTTTCTCTCAAAGAAAAGGCCAAGACATAGTTCAATTCATTGAGGCCTAGGTCTATTCATTCTTGGCAAGATCTTCAGATAGAATTCTTGAAAAAATTCTTTCCTGAGCATAAAAGTGAAGTGATTCATTACCTAATCTCTCAATTTGCCCACGTGTCTAGTGGATCGTTCTTCCAATGTTGGGACATATTCAAAGATTTGTTGAGTGCTTGTCCATATCATAGTTTCACCAATTAGGATATCATAAATACTTTATATTCATCATTGACTCCATAACTGAAGCAATTTGTTGAGTCTATGTACGTAGGGACTTTGTATGACAAAGACTTATCTGAAGCGTATGACTTCTTTGATTATTTAGTGAATTTGGCTAGAGATTGGGCCACAACTAGGAACCAACATCATGAGTCTAAGCCTGGGATAGCATTTCAGCTTAATCAAGTGGATGATCTGAATGCTAGAATAATTGCATTTATCTGAAAGTTAGAAGCCATAGAGACAAGCAAAGGCAATATTGTGAATAGTGAGTCTCTCAGGAAAGAGAGTTATTTAATGTGTGGTACAATGAAACATGAAACTGTTACATGTTTAATTATACCATATTTCAAGGAGGCCTTGTATAGCGAAGCCAATACGATTGGCTAATATCAAGGTACATATAGTGACCAACAAATTGAGGGGAACCCTTTCTCAAACACATATAACCTTGAATGGAAAAATCACCCAAACTTTGGGTGGAGAAATGAGGGTCCTTCGAATTCTCAAGCATTCCAAAGAGAGTCTCAAAACCCTTAACCTTTCCAATCCCAACCTGTTTAAACTCAACAATCCATGCCTTTCCAACTCCAACCTAATACATATCAACCCCCTCATATGAGACCTTTAGAAGATAATGTTCATCAATTGACAAATGATATGAGAAAAGTCAATAATGGGGTGGATAGACAGTACAATGTGTTATACCAACACACTAGGATGTTAGAGGACATAGCAAAGCAAATGTCTAACTTGACATAAGCTTTCACTCAACAAGGGTCGGGGAGATTTTCATCTCAACCATAACCAAATCTAAATCCCACAAAGCGAGTAAACATGACTAAAGCGAGGACTAATCCTTAATTCAGTCATGAACAAGTCCAATTCATCACAACCTTAAGGAGTAGGAAAATCATTGATAAAACCATTCCATCTAGAAAGGAAACTCTTAGGGTTAGTGATGAAGGGAATGGAGATATGAGAGAACAAGAAAGAGAAAAAGATGAGAGTGAGAAAGAGAGAAAAAAAAAAAAAAGTTGAGCTAGTTATAGAGCCAACTAGAGCATTTGAAGATGAGGGCATTAATGTTGTGAAATATGTCACGTTTCCTCATAGATAGGCTAAACCAAAACACGAGTTTCTGGATTCAGAAATTTATAAAGTGTTTAAGCAAGTCAAGGTCAATATTCCAATCTTAGATGTCATTAAGCAAATTCCTTCCTATGCTAAGTTCTTAAAAGACTTGTGTACTGTGAAATGGAAGTTGCATGTCAAGGAAACTACCTTCATGAACGAGAGCCAAAGTACGATTTTGTAATGTAAGTCCCCCCAGAAGTATAAGGACCCTGGCTGTCCTACTATTTCATGTACAATAGGGGAAAACAAGATAAATCAAGCCCTTCTTGATCTAGGAGCAAGTGTCAATCTAATTTCTTATTTGGTTTATCAACAACTTGGATTAGGTGAGTCACGCCCTACACGTGTTACCTTGCAACTAGCTGACAAATCTATTAAGGTTCATAGGGGTATTGTGGTGGATGTTCTTATTCAAATAGATAAGTTTTACTATCCAGTGAATTTCATTGTATTAGATACATAAACGATTGAGAGCATTAGTGCTCATTCTCAAATTCCTGTTATCTTAGGACGACTATTTCTAGCCACGTGTAATGCTGTAATCCATTATATGAATGGGTTGTTAAAGTTGTTATTTAGGAATATGACTGTCGAGATGAATATTTTTTTAGTTGAAAAACAACAGGGAGAGTATGAGGACATCAGAGAAGTAGACTGCATTGAGTCTATTGTGCAAGAGTATTTTGAGAGTGAATCTTTCAAGGATTCTATTAAAAAAGCACTTGTTTTGAGCAAGACACATGACCAGTTAGATTATGACCATGTTAAGTCTAGGGACACAATTACTAGAAGGATAGAGAGAGAACAATGTATGCAAGTGGGTCACTGGACCCCATCATTTGAGCCTCTAATTCCTAGTGTCATAAAGTTTATCCTTTCTGAACAAAAAGCACCCACTCCGGAAAGAAAACCTTTACCATCTACATTGAAGTATGTATTCCTTGGTGAAGGTGAGTCTTATCTTGTTGTTATATCCTCTAACCTATTTGAAAGCCAAGAGAAGAGCCTTATGAAAATGCTAAACAATCATAGAAAAGACATAGGTTGGACCATTGCAGACCTTCACAGTATTAGTTCTCTTGTATGCACGCATCGCATATATATTGAGGAAGAGTCTAAACCGATGCATCAAATGTAAAGGTGTTTAAATCTCAATATGAAAGAAGTTGTGAAAGGAGAAGTACTAAAATTTCTCGATGTGGGTATCATATACCCCATCTTCGATTCAAAGTGGGTTAGTCCAACCCAAGTTGTTCCTAAGAAATCTAGTGTCACGGTAATTCAAAATGAGAAAAATGAACTAGTGCCCACTAGGATTCAAACTCGGTGGTGCATGTGTATTGACTACCATCTACTGAATGTTGTTACTAGAAAGATCATTTCCCATTCCCATTCTTGGACCAAGTCTTAGAATAAGTGGCAGGATAGGCCTTTTACTATTTTCTAGATGGGTACTCTGAGTATAATCAAATTGAAATTGCCCTAGAAGATCAGGATAAAACGACTTTCACATGTCTTTTTGGTATTTATGCTTACAAACGAATGCCCTTTGGTTTGTACAATGCACCAGCCACTTTTCAAAGGTGCATGATGAGTATCTTTGTTGATATGGTAGAAAGATTCTTGGAGGTTTTCATGGATGATTTTTTTGTGTACGGAGATACCTATGAGAGTTGTTTGGAACACCTCGAGAAGGTGTTAGAAAGATATGAGGAGAGTAACCTTGTCTTAAACTGGGAAAAGTGCCACTTCATGGTCACACAATGTATAGTGCTTGGGCATATCTTGTCTAGCTAACGGATTAGGGTAGACAAAGCTAAAATTGAACTGATCCAGAAACTAGCTACTCCTACAACTATAAAAGACATTCAATCTTTCCTTAGACATGATAGTTTCTACTGGCGATTCATAGCAGGATTTAGTGTCATCTCTCATCCAATATGCTATCTATTGTCAAAAGACGTTTCATTTGAATGGACATCTGAATGCCAAGAAGCTTTTGACAAGCTTAAAGAGTTATTGACAATTGCACCTATCATTTGGTCACTTGATCAATCATCACCTTTCAAGTTGATGTGTGATACTAATGATTATCTTGCAGAAGCAATTTTGGGGTAGAGAGTGGAAAAGAAACCCTATATTATCTATTATACAAGCAAAACCTTGAATGAAGCCCAATTGAAGTATACCACAACTGAAAAGGAACTCTTTACTGTCGTTTTTGCATTAGATAAATTTCGATCGTACTTGGTGGGATCATTAGTCATCATATATACTAACTATTCTGCACTAAAATACCTATTAACCAAGGCTGATGTAAAGCCATGCCTCATCCATTGGATTCTTTTGTTACAAGAGTTTCACATTGACATTCGAGATAAGAAAAAGGTAGAGAATGTAGTTGTTGACCATTTGTCGCGGCTCCCTACTGATGTGGAAGCCAAAGATACTCTCCTCATCAATGAGTATTTTCCTAATGAGCATCTTTTCCAAATCCAAGCACTTTCTCAAGCAATTGTTCCATGGTTCGCTAATATAGCTAACTTTTTGGCTACTGGCAAGATACCGTCACACTGGTCTTACTTAGATAAATGAAAATTCTTCAGAAATGTGAGGTATTTCTTCTGGGATTATCCGTACTTGTTCAAGTATTATTCCGATTAGATAATTCGTTGGTGTATCCCTAACAATGAATTTCAATCTGTCATGGAGTTCTGTCACTCCTATGCTTGTGGTGGGCACTTTAGTTCAAAAAAAACGGTTGCAAAGATTCTGCAATCTGGCTTATATTCGCCCACCGTATTTTGAGATGTTCACACTTTTTGTACATCATGTGATAGGTGTCAACGACTAGGAAGTCTAACCAGAAAGTACATGATACCCCTCAACCCCATTCTTAGCCTTAAGATATTTGATTGTTAGGGTATTGATTTCATAGGACCGTTCCCTAGTTCGTTTGGATTCTTTTACATTCTTATGGCCATTAACTATGCGTCTAAATGGGTGGAGGCTGTTGCTTCTTGTACCAATGACCACCGCGTTGTGATCAAGTTCTTAATGGAGAATATCTTTTTTCGCTTTGGTATGGCTTGTGCTGTCATTAGTGATGGTGGCGCTCGCTTTTATAATAAACCTATTGGAATGTTAATGTGAAGGTATAGGGTCGTCCACAAGGTTAGTACACCTTATCATCCCCAAACTAGTGGCCAAGTTAAGTTAGCTAACCGGGAGATTAAGTACATTCTTGAGAAAACTGTTAATCCTAACCGTAAGGACTGGTCCTTAAGGTTAGTGGATACACTCTGGGCTTATAGAATTATTTAGAAAACTGTGTTAGGAGCTTCTCCTTACAGGCTTGTGTATAGGAAACCATGTCACCTTTAGGTGGAAATTGAGCATAAAGCCTATTGGGCCATTTACCAATTTAATGAGAACATAAATGCGGCCGACCAAACTATGAAACTACAATTCAATGAACTTGAGGAACTCCAAAATGATGCCTATGAGAATGCAAGGATCTTTAAGGCCAAGATGAAAACATTTTATGACTAACACATCCTTCGTAAGTCTTTTCATGTCAATCAAAAAGTATTGCTTTACTATTCCCGATTACATTTGTTTCAGGGCAAATTGAAGATTAAGTGGTCTGGACCTTATCTGGTAAGAGATATGTCACTGCATAGAGAAGTAAAAATTTAGAATTCCAGCAATAAGAATGTTTTTAAAGTCAATGGGCAAAGATTGAAGCCCTACTTAGAGAACTTTGTAAGTTGGATTGAAAGTGTGAATCTTATGGATCCACCATTTCTTGAGTAGAACCAACACCCAATCAGTTTGTATAGATAGTTTAGTATATTTATTTGGTTTGATAACTAGTTTATCTTTAGTTGGAGGGAAGAGACCTTTCTTTCCCCCCGTGTTTATCTCCCGCCCTTTACCTTCTATTTTTCGCGTCGCAGTCATGGCTGTTATCTAGTTGGGGGGGAGGGCCACGTTCATTTTTCTGTTATTTGGTTCATCATTTTCTGTTATTTTTTTTTTATTTTGATTATCTTTGTTACCAGTAGACGTTAAAGAGCTGGATAGTGTTATGACTTCTCATATAGATGGTCGAGAGCTTATATTTGCATGTTGCATCTTCCAGATATTTTCGTTTGGTATTAGGGGCGAGATAATTCGTCGTGCAAAGATTGTGAGGAGAGTTGAGTTCGAAGAGGAACAACCTCAATCTTTAATTGATCGCAGTACTCTAGCTAGTAAGAAAAGAGTAAAGAGACCAAATAGGTGTCACCATTGTGCTAGACATACGTGTGTGAATAAACATTGCAAATGGAGTAACCGACTAATGTCAGGGAACCAAATGGTTTACCTAAATATTATTAAAAGACAAATAAAGGCCGAGGCATTGAGACTCCTTGGAATCACCAGAACGGTCGACTATCTTGATTTTAATATCAAAAGTCTGGCTTGATTTTATAATGATTATTCTTCATAGAGTGTGTTTTGTTTAAGTGTTTTATTTGCATATTTATCTTCTTTTTTTTTTTTTGTAAATATGACTAACATTTATTTTGCAGATATTTTGTACCTTTAAAAAAAAAAAAAAAAAAAAAGAAACAAAAACATGCGCAAGGTCGAGGAACATACAATTTGAATGCATTTAAGATCTACAAAAGATGTTTGCATATATCTTTTATAATTTTGTACAGTTTTATATGAAATGCAAATGTAGTTTTAAAAATTTGTTGAAAAATGTTTTTACTTGCCTTAGTACCATTTGTGTTTTATCCTTTCTTTTTAATACAATTGCAAGATTTTATATTAATACATAGAAAGAGACTATTTTACATCACTTATTATCATCTCATGATAAGTTTAATATTGTTACATATTATACAGTATGATCCTTACAAATGTGGAGATTTTTTTTATCAAGTGAGTTTTAAAGCCATTCACGCCTTTTGGAGTGTTTACATTTACTCTTGATGAATTTTTTTCACATCACTCTTTCAATAGCTCCATTATATTTGTCTTTGACTCAATTGTTTGAATTGCTACGGTAATTGAATATATTGAATTCTTATAATCTTGAGCTATTATACACTTTCAAAAAGGAATCGAGGCCATCTTTGATATTTTGAGCCATAGATTTTTTTGTTGACATAGTTCTCGTGGAACCATCTTTAAGTTTATTTATTATTTATTTATTTTGTCTCTTGTTATATATATCATTGCTAAAGTTTTATTCTTAAATATGAAAGTACAAGTATCTTCACTTGTGCATGTTGAATTGAGAAAAAGGATGATCTATTTACAATATGAAAAAAAAAAATTTAGCAAGGAAGGAAAGAAAAGAAAAAACCAAAGGAAAAAGGGAAGTACAAAAGAAAAAAAAAAAGAATAAGAGGTTGGTTGTTGAAAAAACAAAAGAGGAAGAAAATCCTATCTAATCAAATGAAATAGGAAAACTGAAAGTATGTATTCATTGATCCATTCATGCTCTAATCACACATGTTTTGAGCCTTTTATTATTTCTTTGTCCCTAGCTTATACCTTATGGCCAAGTTACAACCTGAATAAAGTTTTCGATGATTTGATGTATACATTGTTTGTTCATTCATTTCATAGAGAATTCACTTATTAGTTGTTTATGTGATTTTAATAATGAGTATTATTTTATGGAGCTATGCCAAATTGTCTCTCACTTTATATATTCACGTCATTTTCTTTATGGTTGTCTATTTTTATTTTTCATTACATTTACTCTTTTACAAGGACAACCTGTGTGACATGCCTATGTTCTTTCTTTCTAAGAGAATATCTAGTGAAGTTGAATCAAAGCTTAAAGAATATATCTGTGATTTTATGTTATAATATTTTTCTTATCACGTAATAATCACACGCACACAAAAACTTCTCATATGTTGTTTTTAAGACATTATCTTGCTTGTGTATTAACGAGTAGGATATATAAAATATGCTTGTGCTTTGATACATGTAATATTTTTTCTCATTATCCTCACTTGCAGTTCACTTTGTGGGTACCATCACTGGAAACCCTCACGAGACACCACTCGTCCACTAGCAGTAACTTAAGAGTTTAAAGGCTTGGTGCGTATGCTAAATGCACTCGTGATCCTTACGAAAGTGGAACCTATCTTTTTAAGTGTGTTTATTTATTTTGCTAGGGACTAGCAAAAGCTTAGTTGGAGGGTGTGATTGCACTCTAAAAAAGTACAATTGGAGTCCCTAAGTACAGGTTAATATTAGTTATTATTTGTGTGTTATTTATCATTTTTATATAACTGTAGTATTTTTCATGTTTTACATCCCTTGAGCAGATTTGAAGATAAAACCAAGTAACATGAAGTAAGGTAATGTACATTATCTATATGAGTGGGCGTGATATATATATATATATATATTTTATATATCAAGGCATTTCAGCAACACGAGTATATCTTTTACTTTATAATATAAGGCCTGAATATGCTTATTTATTCAACCAGCTTCTTAATATGCGTTTTGTGCCATAGTTGTGTGTGTGTGTGTGTGTGTGTGTGTGTGTGTGTGTCGTTGTGTGTGTGTGTGTGTACAGATCAAAACTTGTGTGTGTGTGTGTGCAGGTGTGCAAAGTAATGATTCGTTGAAATGAATCATTGCATGCATCAAAAAAGAAATGGCTGACAAGGCCATTTGGCCATTGTTGATGATGGGACACAAGAATACAATGACCATTGTTGATTGTGGGACACAAGAAGACATTAAAAAGAAGAAAGAAGAAAGAAGAAAAAAAAAACAAATAAGAAACTTCTCATTTTTTAGTGTTCGTTGAAATAAAAATTGGGAGAGCAGCCATTGTTGGGTGGGACAAGAATACAAGACCATTGTTGATTGTGGGACACAAGAAGACACTAAAGTAGAGAGAAGAAGAAAAAAAAGAGCTCTAGAAGAGAGCTCCACCCAATTATTTTCTTTCTTAGGGGTCGATTTTCAGTTATTTTGCTAGTAGCTTTTACCTCAATTAAATTTTTCTTTCAATTATTTTTTTTAGGGGTAGATTTTCAGTTAGTTTGCTAGCAGCTTTTACTCAATTAATTTCTTCTTTCAGTATTTTCTTTACTATTATTCTGCTGTAATAATCCATTTATTTATGAAGTCATTTTATTTTTCAAGCCATATCTTTTCTTTTCAATACTATAAGTAGCTAGTTTTATTCTTAGAGCTAATTGTGAAGATCATCTGAGGATCTTGGAATATCAATGGCGGTAATTAAGTCTTCATTGTTTTATCTTTAAAATATTTCAGTTCTTGATAATTAAATTCTACATCTTTGAAAAAATTTAGATTCTTGACTAAGTTTGGTAATTTCTATGTACAAATATTAGTTTGGTATAGTTATTATACAAATCGATGGTATGAATCTATGGTTTTAATTTTATTATTTTAGATTTGATTATTATTAAATTTTTGTTCTAATAGTTTAATCTTTTGAAATGAAGGCTCAAGACGAAGCTATTAATTTGAGTTACAAAACCTTCGTTGGAATTTCGGGTGAATCAAGTGATCGGATCAATTGGATCCAAGACTATTTTATTTAATTTAGTTAAAGTCTCATTCTACAACCAACAAACCTCCCAAAACAAATTATTTTATTTTGGTTATTATTTGATTTTTTTTACACCAATTGTCCAAATCTCATCAGTACTGTTCATGGTGGAATTTAAACAGGTTCGCTTAGGTTCCAACTGAAGCTATTGCAATGCTACAGTGTTTAGCATGGCTTAGTCGGTATCTAAGTTTTTACTATGGGTGAATTCTAGCACCAACTTTGCATGTTTTGGTAAGTGTTCCCTGTGGATCGACTTCGGTCTTACCGGATTTTATTTACTACTTCGCCACACCTGCACTTAGGTATTAATAGATTGCCATATCCTGAGCATAGTCAAATGACATGAAAGAATAGGCTTAAAGCTCAAATATGTTCAAACATGGCCTAAAATCATCTCTCAAGGTATTGTGATTCTTTCACTTCCATGAATTAAAGAGAATCAATAGCATGACAATTACACCATAATCTCAGTAACAACCAAAATAAGAATAATGAAACTATTCAACAGAGCAATGCTGAATGAAATTCATCAAAATGAGTAAATGTAATTAACCCTTTAAAGAAAAGAAAGGCTTTAAACTCACAAGGGTAAAAAATCTCCACTATGTTTTTCAAAAATTCAAATTACATGCATTCTTCAACCAAACGTCATATTTATGTGGCTATTGTGAAACTGTAAAAAAGATTGGATAGAATAAGAGACTACCACTCAGCTCATCAAAGCATTCAAAGTTATTTGTCAAATATCTCCTCATTCTAAGCATTGAATAGTTGAAAAAAAATAATAATGCATCAACTTCAAAGGAAGAAAGCTTTTTCAATTTTTTGATTTATTTATTTATTTTTGTTTATTTTTTATTTTTTTCAATTTTATTTTTTAATTTTTAATTTTTTTGTCAAAATTTGGATAACAACTCTACACCCCCAACCTAAATCAAACAATGTCCTTAATGTGAAAAATAGAACAAGAACTTGCAAAAGGTATAAGAAGAGAAAGAGTAGAGTTCACCTCAAAGATGAACAAAATCCACAAAAGTAACAAAAAAAATCTACAAAACAAAGTTAGAAAGCAAACTAAAAAAAAAAACTATACTACTCTCTATACAACATATCATCCACTGGCAAGGCTTCATTTGTTGTAAATCGGATCCTCTAAGATGAAGGACTCCACTTCCGACACAAAATTCTCAAGGAATGGTTTAAGACGTTGACCACTAACTTTAAATACATTTTCATTCCTGGAATTTTTTTATCACAACTGCCCCATGTGGATAAACATTTATAACTATGAAGGGACTAATCCATCTAGTTCTCAATTTTTTGGGAAAAAAGATGCAATCGCAAATTGTACAAGAGAACTCTTTGAGATGGTTCAAAAGATTTTGTTCAAATATGTTTATCATGAAAGACCTTAATCCATTCTTTGTAAATTCAGGAGTTCTCATAAGCTTCATTTTAGATTTCTTCCAACTCATTGAGTTGAAGTTTCCTCAATCCGCTAACCTTGTTCAAATTGAAATTGAACATCTTGATTGCCCAATATGTCAAGTGCATCAATCAATCTCAAAGACCAATCTTTGCAATTTGGATTCACCATCTTTTTCAAAATTTGTTTTATCTCCCTATTAGCTAGTTCAACTTAGCCATTTGTTTCTGGATGGTAAGGAGTAGCCACTTTGTGTGTTATGTAATATTTTCTCAATAAAATTTCAAAAGGTATATTACTTAAATGAGACCCTCCATCACTTATAATGGCTTTTGGTATTCCAAACCGAGACAAGATATTTTCTTTTAAAAAATTCAAAATATTTTTTTGACCATTGTTTCGGCATGGAATAGCTTCAACCCACTCAAAGACATAATCCACAACAACCAAGATGTAAAGATAGCCAAAGGATGAAGGGAAAGAACCCATGAAATCAATGGCCCAACAATAAAAAATTTCAATAACCAAGATGGGATTCAAGAGCATCATATTTCTACGAGTTATAACCCCCAACCTTTGATATCTTTCACATGATAAACAAAAGGCGTGGGTGTCCTTGAAAAGAATAGGCCAATAAAATCCACACTGCAGAATTTTTGCAGCAGTTTTTCTTGAAGAAAAATGGCCTCCACAAGCTTCATTGTGACAAAAGGAAATAATGTTATTGACTTCATTATTGGGTACACATCGCCGTATTATTTTGTTTGGGCAATACTTAAAAAGATAGGGATCATCCCAAAAGAAATTTCTTACCGCAACCAAAAATTTCTTCTTGTTTTGTGAGGTCCAATGAGAGGAAAGTTTACATGTGACGAGAAATTAACAATATCAGCGAACCAAGGCAAATCAGAAATTAGAAAGAGTTGTTCATCTGGGAAAGTGTCCTTGATTGGTTTTGTCTCTTCGGACACATCAAATGTTATCTTGGACGAGTGATCAACCACTACAGTCACCACCCCTTTCTTATCCTTGATGGAAAGATTAAACTCTTGAAGTAAAAGAATCCACTGAAGCAATCTAGGCTTTGCATCTTTCTTTGTAAGAAGGTATTTGAGAGCTGCATGGTCAATGAAAACAACAACCGGCGATCCTACCAAATAAGCCCAAAATTTATCCAAAGCAAATACTACTGCAAGTAGTTGCTTTTCAGTTGTTGAATAATTCATTTGAGCACTATTCAAGGTTCTACTTGCATAGTAAA
The DNA here is from genome assembly GCA_033060915.1 of Euryodendron excelsum. NCBI lineage: Eukaryota > Viridiplantae > Streptophyta > Magnoliopsida > Ericales > Pentaphylacaceae > Euryodendron > Euryodendron excelsum. The sequence goes on from CM065398.1 coordinate 19,976,122, forward strand.
TAACATGTGGCTTCTTGTCTTTACGTTACCCCAAAACAATCCCAACTGCATAATCACTTACATCACACATGATTTCAAAGGGTAAACTCCAATTAGGTGGCTGCATAATAGGGGCAGAAGTAAGCATGCCTTTTAGCTTTTCAAAAGCCTCTTGGAAGGACTCAGTCCTTTCAAAGGGATTATCCTTTGATAGGAGGTTACACAATGGTCTAGATATAGCACTAAAACCTTTAATAAACCTCTTACAAAATCCAGCATGTCCAAGGAATGATCGAGCATCCTTAATGGTCTTTGGGGTAGGTAAATTAGCTAACAAATCAATTTTTGACTTGTCAACTTCTATTCCTTAGGAGGAGACAATGTGACCAAGCACAATCCCTTGTGTGACCATGAAATGACACTTTTCCCAATTTAGCACAAGGTTCTTTTTTTCACACCTAATCAAGACTTTCTGCAAGTTGGATAAACAATCATCAAATGAATTACCAAAACCCAAAAAGTCATCCATAAAAATTTCAAGGTAACGTTCCACTATATCACTAAAAAGACTAAGCATGCATCTTTGGAATGTGGCTGGGGCATTACACAATCCAAATGGCATTTTTTGATAAGCAAAGGTAACAAATGGACATGTAAAAGTATTTTTTCTTGATCTTCAAGTGCAATTTGAATTTGATTATACCCAAAATATCCATCTAGGAAACAATAATATTCATGTCCAGCAACCCTTTCTAAGATTTGGTCCAAAAAAGGCAAAAGGGAAATGGTCTTTCCTAGTCACTTAATTGAATTTTCTATATTCAATTCACATACGACAACCAGTAATGATTCTAGTTGTGACTAACTTATTATTTTCATTCTTGACTACAGTAACTCCAGATTTCTTGGGTACTACTTGAGTAGGACTTACCCACTTATTATCAGAAATAGGGCAGATGATTCCTACATACAATACCTTAAGAACTTCAGCTCCTACAATCTCTTTCATATTAGGATTCAACCTATGCTACTTCTTTCTAGAGAGTTTAGCATTGTCCTCCAAGTAAATCTTATAGGTACAAATCAAGGGACTAATTCCTTTGATGTCAATGATGGTCCATCCTATTGTACCCTTTGCTTTTTCAAAATTTTCGACAACTTACCTTCTTGTGAGTTATCAAGTTTAGAGGATATTATTACCGAAAAATTCTATTTTGGCCCTAGAAATGCATACTTGAGTTCAACCGGCAACGGCTTCAACTCAAGTTGAGGTGCTTTAACACTTGACGGTAAGGGCTTGATATCTTGGGGCAGTAGCTCCTCAAATCTTGGCTTCCATGTATTGACCATTAACACATGTGAAGAGTTCAACAATGAAGCAAACTATGAAATTTCAAAATTTTCATTGAATTGAAAGTCATAAGGATTAGCCAAGTATGCTTCTAAATGATTAGAGAAATATGAGACAATAAATTTATCTTGCACAAGTGTTTCAATCAAGTTCACTTCATGAACCTCATCATCATCATACCCTGGTTGTTTGCAGATGTTAAAAGTGTTCAACTCTAATGCCATATTACCAAGAGAAAGTTTTATCTTTTCCCACCACAATGCTAAAAATTGTTTGTCTATACCCAAATTGTGGGAATTTCAACACCTAAGTACAAGTGCGGTGAAATAGCAGTTAAAATAACCCGATAAGAACGGGGTCGATCCACAGGGAACATAGTTCTAAATTATGTGAAATGTCACAGTTGCAGATGGTAGGTGCCATAATTCACTCCAGTTAATGGGTGAGACATCGACTAAACCATGCTAGACACAGAAGTGTCACAGATGGCTTAAGTTGGAAGCTGAACCAACCGATTCAAATTTCACCTCTTGCTAACAAGATTTGAACAAAAAATACAGAAACAACAACAAAAGAAAAAATATTTTGTTTTTGAGAGGTTTCATGATTGTTAAATTAGACTGCAAGATAAACAGATTAAAAACAGTCTTGGATCCAATTGATTCGATCATGTGACTTTCTTAGGGTTGATAAATACAAGTTTACCATCTCTCAATTGTTTGGCCTCCTTGAGCCTCATAAACCAATAGATGGAAATATTCAATGATAACCAAATACTAGAATATTACATTAAAATCAAGAACCCTCACCATCGATTCATAAATACTGGATAATGCTTTGTTAGAGCACAAGCGTAACAATCATAAGTAAAGGCACATGTTTTTAAAGGTTCTAGCTAGATACATATTAAATTATTATCGAAGACCCTCACCATCGATTAGGATATACTGGCTGTTTTGTCAAGGCAAAAAGTATTACAAACAAAATTAAAAGTCTAAGTTTTTAAAAGAATCTAGATTTTAATTACTAAGAATATAAAAGCAATCCATTCTAGATTAGGATTAAGAGCCTTAAGTTCCTATTGGAGATTTGAATATAAAAACATACTAGACAGAGGACTCACACAAATTATACAAGCCTCTAAAAAGTGAAAAGCAAACCAGCATTTATTTTACTTTACACTACTCCTATATTAATTACGATACTCCTAAACTTTAAAAAAATGATAAATACTAAAATGATAAATAATGTGTATATAATTTTTACAAATAGCTTACAATTAGGGACTCTGATTGTACTTTTTTATAGTACAATCACACCCCCCAATTAAGTTTTGCTAGTTCCTAGAAAAATAATAAACACACTTAAAAAGATAGACTCCACTATCGTAGGGATCATGAGTGCTTTTAGCATATGCACCAAGTCTTTAAACCCCTATGTTATCCCTAGTGGACGAGTGGTGTCTCATGAGGGTTTCTAGTGATACTACCCACAAACATCAAAATATGGCCTACAAGTGAGGATAATGAGAAAAAAATATTATATGTATCAAAGCACAAGCATATTCTGTATATCCTACTCGTTAATACACAAGCAAGATAATGTCTTAAAACAACATATGAGAGGATTTTGCGTGTGTGTGATCATCACATGATAAGAAAAATATTACAACATCAAAACACAGATACATCATTTAAGCTTTGATTCAATCTCACTGGATATTCTTTCAAAAAGAAAGAATATAGACATCTTACACTAGTTGTCCTTGTAAAAGAGTAAATGTAATGTAAAAATAAAAGAGACAATCACAAAGAAATGATGTGAATATATAAAGTGTGAGACAACTTAGCATAGCTCCATGAAAAAATACTTAATATTAAATCACAGAAACAACTGATAAGTGAATACTCTACGAAGTGAATGAACAAGCAATGTACATATTATATCCTCGAGGACTTTGTTTAGGTTGTAACTTGGCCATGAGGTTTAAGGTAGGGAGAAAGAAAGGATAAATGACTCAAAACATATATGATCAGGACATGAAATGATCAATGAATACATACCTTTAATTTTTTAATTTCATTTGATTTGATACGAATGTTTTTTTTTTAATTTTTTTAAATTTTTATCCTTCCCTTCTTTCTCACTTTCTTTTCTAGTTTTTGTTTTTTCTTTCATCAAATTGCAAATACATCACCCCCTTTTCAATTCAACTTGCACAAGTGAAGATGTTTGTGTTGTCATATTTAAGGATGAAATTTTAGCAATGACATATGTAGCAAGAGACAAAGAAATAGGCTTAAAGATGGTTCTAAGGGAATTATATCAACAAAGAAATTTATGGCTCAAAAAGATCAGAGATGGTCTCAATTTATTTTTCAAAGTGCATAATAACTCAAAGTTCTAAGAATTCAACATATTCAGTTACTGTAGCAATTCAAATAATTGAGTCAAATATAAGTATAATGGGGTTATTGAAAGAGTGATGTGCAAGAAATTCAACAAGAGTAAATGTAAACACTCCGAAAGGCGTGATTGACTTTAAAGCTCACTTGGTGAAAATCTCCACTTTTGTAAGGATAACTATACAATATGTAAAAATACTTCACTTATCATGATATGATAATAAGTAATGTAAAATAGCCTCTTTTTATGTGTTAAGATAAAATCTTGTACTTGTATTAAAAAGAAAGGATAAAACAAAAATTATACTAAAGTGAATGAAAACATTGTAAGAACCCCATTTTTGCCCACTCGGCAATCTCTGACCCGAACGGACTCACATTCAAACTGACACAGACACATTCACGTCTAAGTTGGCTTTCCAAACTCAATCCAGTCAATCAACCACTTCGTGGGCTTGTTGGGCCCAATAGAGACCAAATGACCCAAAATGCCCTTAGGGCATTGCTCGGTCTAATTCTAGTTTGTAAGCACCCCATTTTTGACCGCTGGGCAGTTTATTCTCCGTCCAGACTTGTTTTCAAGTCATTGTGGACATATTCCAATCGAAATCAATCCTCTAGGTCCAAATTCCGTCTTTCCATCGTTTCGCAGGCCCGTTAGGCCCAAATAGAGGCAAAATGACCAAAATGCCCTTAGAGGCATTGTCCTTTCTTATTCCAATTCCAATCCCTCTCTTGAGACAGTTTATTCCTCGAGACGGTTCGAGTAGCAAAACTACTCACAAAACCGTCAGAGTGGCGGAAACACTCACAAAGCCGTTAGAGTGGCGGAAACACTCACACCGTTAGAGTGGCAGAAACACTCAAAACCCAGGCACGTCTCTTCGGAATCGGTAAGACCCCTTTCCAATCCCTCTCTCGAGACACTTTATTCCTCGAGATGGCCCGAGTAGCAAAACTACTCACAGAACCGTTAGAGTAGCGGAAATACTCATAGACCCGTTAGAGTAGCGAAAATACTCACAGAACCGTTAGAGTAGCGGAAATACTCACAAAGCCGTTAGAGTAGCGGAAATACTCACAAATCATCAACTCCGTCCGAGTAGCGGAAATACTCTCAAATCATCAACTTCGTCCGAGTAGCGGAAATACTCAACCCCGTCCGAGTAGCGGAAATACTCAACCCCGTTCGAGTGGCGGAAACACTCAAAACCTAGGTCAATACCCATGTTTGTTAGCTCACTTCGATGAAAAATGACCAGACTACCCCTCAGACCTTTTTCGAGACTTTTCGGTCAAGATGACCATTTTGCCCCTAAGCATCCGAACGCCCCGAGAACCACACCGGCTATGGGTATCAAACCGGTAATGTCCCGAGAATACTTTTTATAGTGTTCTCAACCTCCCTTTACCTTTCCGGACCATTCCGAGTTAGTTCCGGCCAACTCGGTGCAAAATGACCGTTTTGCCCCTGGAGGGCCGGTCTCCTTCTTCGACCACACTGGCTCTGGGTATCAAATCGGTAATGTCCCGAGAATACTTTTTATAGTGTTCTCGACCTTCCTTTACCTTTCCGGACCATTCCGAGTCAGTTCCGGCAAACCTGGTACAAAATGACCGTTTTGCCCTTGGTGGGCCGATCTCCATTTCCGACCACGCCGGCCCTGGGAATCAAACCGGAAACCTCTGGGAACATTCTAAATAATATTTCCAGATCCCAAGTCTTTTTCCGGGACAATCCGGGTTCGCCCCGGCAGTTTCCTAGTCCGATTGACCGTTTTGCCCCTAAAGGCCCGGTCAACCTTTTCGACTCACTTTATCTTCATTTTTCAAGTCAAATACCTCCAGGACACTATTTTGAGTGTTCCTGCTCCTTTTCGGCCTTCCGGGTCATTTCCGGACTTTCCGGAGTCACTCCTAGTGAAGCCAGACTAAAGTTTACATGGTAGTCACTAGTACAGGCACCCAAATCTAGTCAAAGATACGTTGCTTGCTGACCTTAATTGTTTCCTAAATGGCTGGTGCCACTAATAGTGGCGCCAAGCCAAAAAATGGCCTGGCGCCACTACTAGTGGCGCCAGTGTATAATTTGGCCTGGCGCCACTGCAACAGGCGCTAGGTTTGTCTTCCCTCTATAAATATAGAGCGTCGTTCAACGTGAAAGGGGTCTAAAAACTGAACCTAAGAATCTCATATTTCGATATACAGAGCTCGAGCACCTCCAAAAACCTTAGCCTCCCTAGGTTTTCCCAAACCCTAGCCACTATACACAAACCCTAACCTCCTATACACTCATACACTCCCCCATACACTCATACACTAGCCTTCAACCACTCTTCGAAGACTTGAAGAGCTGTTATCCAAAGCTTGAGGACAACCCTTGAAGACTGAAGGTAAAGATCAAGACCGAAGACCGAAGACTGCACGGGGCGCAAAATAAACAAGAAACAAGGTAAGCTTTCTCTTCAATTTTCTGCACTTCCCCCCTCTCTCTTCTCTCTCCAACTCACTTGGGTTTTCTCTATTTTAATCCCCCATCTCTTCCCCCCCCCCCCTTCTTTGCATGCTTGAAACAAGGGGATTCCCGGTCTATGTGTAGGATTAGACTGTTGGAGAGTCACCGTGTCGGGGGCTTTCTTCTAGTCTAACCAGAGACCACGTGGGTCCGGCTCCCTTGATTATGTGGTGAAGTCTTAGCCTTGTATGTTCACGACCCCCAAATTGCATTGTGCATATCATAGTCTTGCATCTTTTAAAGGTTCGTTTTCAAACCGTTTTCAAAGTTGTTTTTCAAAACGTTTTCAAACTTGTTTTCAAAATTGCATCAAAATCTCTTTTTCAAAAACTTGTTTTCAAAACCACAATTCTAGGGTGATTCTAGCCTTTCCATGGCTAGGGTTGCTTTAGGAAAGTGTTATATTAAAAGTGACCATTTGGTCTATATTTTCAAACTTTGTTTTCAAAACCATTTTCTTAAAGTGGTTCTAGCTCTCTTATGGCTAGAATCGCTTTAGGAAAGTGAGATGTTTTTATACTTTCCAAAAACTCTCTCTTCAAAAATCTCTTCCTAAAAATCTGTTTTTCAACATACTTTCCTAAAACTCTCCTCTCCAAAATTGTTTTCAAAAACTCCCTTCCAAAACCTATTTTTCAAAATTCTCTCTCCAAAATCTTTTTCTCAAAATTCACTCCCTAAAAACACTCCCTAGATTCACCTTCCAAAAATCTCTCCTAAAAATCTTTCCAAAAACTCTCTTTTCCAAAATCTTCCTTCTAGAAATTTCCTCTCTAGGATTTCCTTCCAAAATCTATGTTTCCAAAAACACACTTTCCAAAAAACTCCTCCCTAGGATTCCCTTCTAGAAAACCTTCATTTCCAAAAATGCGTTTTCCAAAAAAAAAAAACTCTTTCCTTAAAGGCCAAACCAAACCCTAGAACTCATAATTAGGAAACCCTAGTTTTCTTTCCAAAAACATGATTTTCAAACTTTGCCCTAAACCTAGGTTTCCAAAATCTTTTGTTTTCTACATCAAAACTATCCTTGTTTTTAAAACCTATTTTCTACGTCGAGACTAGAATTTTCCAAATCTAGGGTTTTTAGAATCTCCCTTTCCAAATCTTTTCCAAATCCTATCTTCCCTTTAGGAAACCGAATCAAATCTCCCCATTTAGGAAACTAGATCCTATCATCCGTTTTTGGAAATAAAATCCAACCTTTCTCTTTTAGAAACTACATCCAATCCCTTCCTAATCCAAACCTTTCCTAATTCACATCATTCCTAAACTTTCACTTTCCTAAATCTTAAGTTTCCAAAATTTGAACATAAAAATTTTTTCTAAATTTTAAAACTCAACTTTCAAATATTTCTTAATTCAACCCTTTCCTAATTCAACCGCCTTTCTAAATCTTAACTTTCCAAATTCAAGTTTTTAAAACCTTTTCTAAATTCAAGCCTTTCCGAATTTCAAGACTTTCTAAAATTCAAACTCTAAAACTTTCTAAATCTTAAACTTTCTTAATTTCAAATCTTTCCAAATTCAAAACTTTCTAAATTTGAAACCTTCTTAAGTTAAATCTTTCTAAACCTAAAACTTTCTAAATTCTAAACTCTCTTAAACTTCAACATCGTTCCAAATCTAAGACTTTTCTAAACTCAAAACTTTCTTAATTCAAACATTTCCTAAACTGAAAACTTTCCTTTTTCAAACCTTTTCAAAACGAAACTTTCTTATTTTCAAAACTTCCTTGTTTTCAAAACTTTCCAAAATCAAAACTTCCCTTTTTCAAACATTTCTAAATTCGAAATTTTCTTAATTCAAAACTTTCCTAATTTCAAAACTTTCCTAAACCTACAACTTTTCTAATTTCAAAACTTTCCTAAACCTACAACTTTCCTAATTTCGAAACTTTCCAAAAATGACACTTTCCTAATTTGAAACTTTCCTAATCTAAATTTTTCCTAAATTCTAAGTTTCCAAATCTTCCAAATCCAACATTCCAATCCAATCTTTCTTAGTCTCAAGTCTTTCCTAAGTCTCATCTTTCTTAAGTCTAGGTTTCCTAAACCTCTATCTTTCCACAACCAAGTCCTTCCAAAATCCATCTTTCCAAAGCAAGTCCAATCCTCTTAATTCCAATTTCAAATCTCCTTTTCTAATTTCAAATCAAATTCAATGTCCAATTCAAGTTCCTTCTTCAATCCACTCTTCTATTTTCAATCGGACTCCAGTCCGAACTACGACTGACCTGATTCCCCCAAAGGGATACGTAGGCAACCTTCATAGGTGCGGTCACAATACTTTTCAAACTTTCAATTCCACCCTCATGGGTGCGGTTTTCAAAATCTTTCCAAATTTCAAATTCCAATCAATTTTCAAATTCCAATTTCAAAATTTCTATTTTCAAACTTCTATTTTCAATTTTCAAACTTTCCAATTTCAATTCTATTTCTTCAAATCTATTTTCAAATCAAATCAATCTCTTTCCAAATCTATTTTCTAATTCTCTTATTTTGCACTTGCATCTCATGCATCATATTTTTCAAACATTGTTTTTCAAAGTGAATAGGATTGAACATATGTTAATTAAAGACTCTCATAGGTGAATCTAGGGTAGATTGACATGTAGGTACCGAAAGGGCGGGGTAGGGTGATAGCTTAGTGCATCTTCCCTACACGTAACCAACCTCCGAACCTAGAATCACTATTTTCAAAGACCAAAAGGAGTTATTTTTCTAAAAAGGGCTAAATATTTTCCAAAAGGTTGCCAAACAACCTGTTTTCCTAAAAACCCTCTCTTGAGGAGATATTTTCAAAATCGTTTTTCAAAAACCCTAAGTGTAGTCTTCGGATTATGCTTAGTTTTTAGGTGACCTAACTCACCTTAATCAAGTTAGGTGGCGACTCCGAATCTTTTTCAAAAGCCCTTTATTCAAATCCAATTTTCAATTCAAACCTAATCGCACTCATTCTTTTAGGAGGGTGAGTTCTAACGAGAGAGTACAACATTTTTCCCGCTTGGGTGAGTATTCCTCGAGTGCGAAAAATCTGGGCGCGACATAGTTGGCACGCCGTCTTAAAGATAGTAGTCCTTATTTCAATTTCAACTTCAACTTCAATTCCAGTTCTGATTTCAATTTAGACCAATCAAACTCAATCCGGTACTTCTTTCGAGAAAGTTAATCCCTTAGATGGTAAGTTTATCCAGTCCAACACATCTACTGAGAAAACTTCTCGGAACGGTAAGTTGCTTCAAACCTGTCGACCGGGTGGAACCCAAGTCCCCGAGATAGTAGAGCAGTTCACTTCTGGTGCCTGTTAGCCCGCCAATATAGAATGTCCAATATCTGGCACATTGATTGGGAAAGTACCTAAGGCCCTGAGACGATAAGATCATTCAGCAGCTTCTCGAGATCAGGCAATCTCTGGAATGAATGCACACTGTTAGAGTGACAGAAACAGTCACAAACATCGCAACCGTTACAGTGGTAGAAACACTTGCAAACAGGTCAACATTGAAAATTGACAACAAAACCCCTATGTCATGGGACTAAACACTCCTCTTGGCCATGACACGTTTACCAAAGGACAGGATACCTTTGGAAACCAACTCGTCACATATTGTCAAAGTGATAGAAACACTCAAAACCCAGGTCAACACCAGTGCTTGCTAGCCCACTCTTGTGAAAAATGAGCAAATTGTCCCTTGGGCCCTTTTGGCACGCTTCTCAAGAAAGTACCTAAATCCTCAGAGCAGTAAGTCCATCCTTTCAAGATTGTCTCAAAGACAATCCGGCATATTCAAGTGCCTTCCTGTCGAGTCCAAATTAATTCTGAGACCATCCGATCAAAATGACCATTTTGCTCTTAGGCATCCAATCGCCTCCGAGAACCACACCAGCTCTAAGTATCAAACCGAGAACCTCTTAAGGATACTTCTAATAGTATTCTTAGCCCTCCAGCACCTTTTTAGATCATTCTGAGTCTATTCCGGTAAGCCCATTGCAAAATGACCATTTTGCCTTTGGTGGGCCAGTCACCTTTTCCAGTTACACCAGCTCTTGGTATCAAACCGGCAACCCCTTAGAGCACTTTTGATAGTGTTTCCAACCTTTAAACCTTCTCATGGGTCACTTTAGGTCCATTCCAGTGTTTTCCTAATCCAATTGACTGTTTTGCCCCTAGTAGGTTGGTCACCCTTTTCAACTACTTCGACACTAGTTCTAAGCCATTTAGCTCCGGGATACTCTCATAGAGGTTCCCGTCCATCCCCGGCAGTTCAGATCATTCTCGGACTTTTTGGAGTCACTTTTAATAGAGCCAAGAGAAAAATTACATGGTAGTCACTAGGACAAGCGCCCAAATATTTTGTTTTGCATCCCAAGGGTCAAAAGATACGTTTCTTGCCTCCTTAAAACTTGCCTAAGTGGTTGGTGCCACTAGTGGTTGCACCAAGTTTAAAAAAGCACTAGCGCCACAACAATAGGCGCCAGTTACTGTTTCAATTGCCTATAAATATCGACTCTCCCGTACGTAAAAAGGGTCCGCAAACTCAGTCCAGAAACTCTGCCTCTCTAAAAACAGAGCTCGAATTCTCTCAAAATCCTAATTCTCTCAAGTATCCTTAAACCCTAGCCTCCATACACTCAAGCCCTAGCCTTTTTACATCCTATACACTCAAATACAAGCCTCAAAACATCCATTGAAGACCAAGTGATGTATCTTCAAAGCTCTTAAAGTTCATGTCAAATAAAGCAAACAAAGCAAAAAGAAGACAAGGTTGGTTTTCTATTTACTTTTATGTAATCCCCCTCTCCTTTCTCTCTCTTAACCCACTTGGGTTGTCTTCTATTTTAATCACTATCTTCTACCTCCTCTTCTTGCATGCTTGAAACAAGAGACCTCCTGGTTCATGCCTAGGAAAAGTTGTTGAAGGTCACCGTGCTAAGGGCTTTTTCAAGTTTGACCTAAGACGGAGTGTGTTTAACCTTTTTGATTATATGGTGAAGCTGTAAGCACCTCATTTTTGCCCGCTCAGCGGCCTCCAGCCTATCTAAACTTGAGTTCAAGTCAATATAGACATATTCCAGTTCAAACCAGCTTTTCAAACATAATCCAGTCAATCAATCATTTTGCGAGCCTACTGGGCCCAAGTAGAGGCGAGATAACCAAAATGCCCTTGGGGCATTGTCCAGTCCAATTCTAGTGGGCACTTTTTCTCGAAGACATTAAGTCCCCATTTTAATCTCAATTCCAAGATCAAAATCCAATTCCAGTTTAGTTCCAGTTCAAATCAAGTTCGGCACATCTTTCGAGAAAGTTGATCCTTCAGGCGGTAAGACCCTCCAGCTCAGCATGTTTTTTGAGAAAATTCTTTAGAACTGTGAGTCCCTTCAAACTCGTCGATTGGGACGAGATCCCAAGTCTCCGAGATGGTAGAATGGTCCACCTTTGGTGCCTACTAGCCCGCCAATGAAGAATATCTGTTTTGGCACGCCTTTTGAGAAAGTTAATTCCTCAGGCGATAAGTCCACCTAGCAGCTTTCCGAGATTAGGCAGTCTCTGGAATGATCGCGACCCATTAGAGTAATGAAAATACTTACAAACTTCACAACCATTAGAGTGGCAGAAACACTCACAAACAGGTCGACATAGGGAATTGCCAATAAACCCCTTATGTCTCGGGACCGAACTTGCCTCTTGGCCGTGACACGTTTACCAAAGGGCAGGAAACCTATGAAAACCAACTCATCTCTAACTGTTAGAGTGACGAAAACACTCAAAATCCAGGTCAACACCAGTGCCTGCTAACCCACTCCGGTGAAAAATGACCAAACTGCCCTTAGGGCTTTTCAACACACTTTTTTGAGAAAGTACCTAAGTCCTCAAAGCGGTAAGTCTACCCTTCCAAGATTGTCCTAATGAAAATCCGGCATGATTAGGTGCCTTCCAGTCGGTTTCGGGACAATTCTGAGACTCTCCGGCCAAAATAACCATTTTGCCCCTAGATAGCCAAGCACCCGAGGGACCACACTGGCTCTAGGTATCAAACTGGTAACCTCCGGGGGGTGCTTTTGATGGTATCCCCAGCCTTTTGATCCATTTTTAATCATTCCGAATCATATTTTGCAAGCCAGATGCAAAATGACCATTTTGCCGCTAGTGGGCCGATCGCCTTTTCCAACCACGTGCGGTGTCGCTCCAAAATTTATCGCACTCAAGGAATACACACACAAGCAGGAAAAACACTGTATTCTCTTATTAGAACTCGCCGTCCTAGAAGAATGAGTGCGACTATATTTGAATTGAAAATAGATTTGAAAAATGGGCTTTTGAAAAAAGTTTGGAGTCACCACCTAACTTGATTAAGGTGAGTTAGGTCACCTAAAAACTAATCATAATGTGAAAACTACACTTAGGGTTTTTTAAAAAAACGATTTTGAAAATATCTCCTCAAGAGAGGGTTTTTAAGAAAACAAGTTATTTAGCAACCTTTAGAAAATATTAAGCCCTTTTTAGAAAAATAACTCCTTTTGGTCTTTCGAAAACAGGGATCTAGGTTTGGAGGTTGGTTACGTATAGGGAAGACGCACTAAGCCATCACCTTACCCCGCCCGTGCGGTAGCTACATATCTATTTACCCTAGGCTCACCTATGAGAGTCTTCAGCTAACCAATGTTCAATCCTATCCACTTTGACAAAAAAATGTTTAAAAATAAATTTAACATGATGCATTGTAAGCACCTCATTTTTTACCGCTCGATATTCTACACTCCGTCCAGACTTATTTTCAAGTCATTGTGGGCATATTCCAATCGAAACCAATTCTCTAGGTACAAATTCCATCTTTCCATCACTTCGTGGGCCTGTCAGGCCCAAATAAAGGCAAAATGACCAAAATGCCCTTAGGGGCATTATCCTTTCCTTTCCCTTTCCAATCCCACTCTCGAGACAGTTTATTCCTTGAGACGGTTCCAATCCAGGCGCGTCTTTTCGGAGACGGTAAGTCCCCTTTCCAATCCCTCTCTTGAGATAGTTTATTCCTTAAGACGGTTCCAACTCAAGCACCTCTCTTCGGAGACGGTAAGACCCCTTTCCAATCCCACTCTTGAGACAGTTTATTCCTCGAGACGGTTCCAACTCAGGCACGTCTCTTCGAAGACGGTAAGAACCCTTTCCAATTTCACTCTCGAGACAGTTTATTCCTCGAGACAGTTCCAATTCAAGCACGTCTCTTCAGAGATGATAAGTCCCCTTTCCAATTCCTCTCTCGAGACAGTTTATTCCTTGAGACGGTCTGAGTAGCGAAACTACTCACAAAACCGTTAGAGTAGCGGAAATACTCACAAATAGGTCGATATAGGGAATTGGTAACAAACCCCTGTGTCACGATGACCACCGTTAGAGTGGCGGAAACACTCAAAACCCAAGTCAACACCAGTGTTTGTTAGCCCACTTTGGTGAAAAATGACCAAACTGTCCTTTGGACCTTTTCCGAGACTTTCTGGTCAAGATGACCATTTTGCCCCTAAGCATCCGAATGCCCCGGGAACCACACCTACTCTGGGTATCAAACCGGTAATGTCCCGAGAATAGTTTTTATAGTATTCTCAACCTTCCTTTACCTTTTCGGATCATTCCGAGTCAGTTCCGGCCAACCCGGTACAAAATGACCGTTTTGCCCCTAGAGGGCCGGTCTCCTTCTTCGACCACGCCGGCTCTAGGTATCAAATCGGTAACCTCCTGAGACTACTTTTTATAGTGTTCTCAACCTTCCTTTACCTTTCCAGATCATTCCGAGTCAGTTCTGGCAAACCCGGTAAAAAATGACCGTTTTGCCCCTGGTGGGCCAGTCTCCTTTTCCGACCACGCCAGCTCTGGGAATCAAACCGCCAACCTCTGAGAACATTCTAAATAATTTTTTCATATCCCAAGTCTTCTTCCGGGACAGTCCGAGTTCGCCCCGGTAGCTTCCCAGTCTGATTGACCGTTTTGCCCCTAGGGCCCGGTCAACCTTTCCGACACATCTTATCCTCACTTTTCAAGTCAAATACCTCCAGGACACTATTTTAAGTGTTCCTGCTCCTTTCCGGCCTTTCGGGTCATTTTCGGCTCCTTCAAATCATTCCCGGACTTTCCGGAGTCACTCCTAGTGAAGCCAGGCTAAAAATTACATGGTAGTCACTAGTACAGGCGCCCAAATCTAGTCAAAGATACGTTGCTTGCCGACTTATAAAGTTTCTTAACTGGCTGGCGCCACTCTTAGTGGCGCCAAGAGCAATTTTGCCCTGGCACCACTGCAACAGGCGCTAGGTTTGTCCAACCTCTATAAATACAGAGCCTCATTCAACGTGAAAAGGGTCTGCAAACTTAACCTAAAAATCATATATTTTGATATACAGAGCTCGAGCACCTCTTAAACCCTAGCCTCCTATACACTTATACATTCCCCCATACACTCATACACTAGCCTTCAACCATCCTTTGAAGACTTGAAGAGCTGCCATTAAAAGCTTGAAGACAACTCTTGAAGACTGAAGGTGAAGATCAAGACGAAGACCGAAGACCGAAGACGGCACGACGCACAAAATAAAGAAAAGACATACGGTAGGCTCCCTATTTAAATTTTCGCACTTCCCCCCTCTCTCTTATCTCTTCTAACCCACTTGGATTTTCTCTATTTTAATCCCCCATCTCTTTCCCCCCCCTTTCTTTGCATGCTTGAAACAAGGGGATTCCCGATTCATGTGTAGGATTGGACTATTGGAGAGTCACCGTGACAAGGGCTTTCTTCTAGTCTAACCAAAGACCACGTGGGTCAGGCCCCCTTGATTATGTGGTGAAGCCTTAGCCTTGTATGTTCACGACCCCAAATTGCATTGTGCATATCATAATCTTGCATCTTCCAAAATCCGTTTTCAAAGTTGTTTTCAATATCGTTTTCAAACTTGTTTTCAAAATTGCATCAAAATCTCTTTTTCAAAAACTTGTTTTCAAAACCACAATTCTAGGGTGATTCTAGCCTTTCCATGGCTAGGGTTGCTTTAGGAAAGTGTTACATTAAAAGTGACCAATATGATCCATATTTTCAAATCTTATTGTTTTCCAAAATCGCTTTCTAAAGTGGTTCTAGCCCTCTTATGGTTAGAATTGCTTTAGGAAAGTGAGATGTTTTTATACCTTCAAAAAACTCTCTCTTCAAAAATCCTTCTTCCTAAAAATCTCTTTTTCAACATACTTTCCTAAAACTTTCCTCTCCAAAATTGTTTTCAAAAACTCCCTCCTAAAATCTATTTTTCAAAACTCTCTTTTTCAACTCCTTTCCAAAATCCTCTCCCCAAAATCCACTTTCTAAAAAACACTCCCTAAATTCATTTTCCTAAAAAACTCTCTCCAACAATCTCCTTCCAAAAATCTTTCTATGAAACTCTCTTTCCAAAATCTTCCTTCTAGAAATTCCTCTCTAGGATTTTCCTTCTAAAATCTACGTTTCCAAAAGCACACTTTCCAAAAACTCCTCCCTGGGATTCCTTTCTAGAAAACTTTCGTTTCCAAAAACGCACTTTCTAAAAATCTCTTTCCTTAGAGCCCAAGTTAAGCCCTAGAGCTAATAATTAGGAAACCCTAATTTTCTTTCCCAAAAACATGGTTTTCAAACTTTGCCCCAAACCTAGGTTTCCAAAATCTCTTGTTTTCACATTCAAACTATACATATTTCCAAAACCTCTTTTCTACGTTAAAATTCCACACTTTCAAAACTAGGGTTTCTAGAATCTCCCTTTCCAAATCCTTGTCAAATCAAATCTTCCCTTTAAGAAACCAAATCCAATCTCCCTGTTTAGGAAACTAAATCCAATCCTCCGTTTTTGGAAACAAATCCCAAACCTTTCCTAATTCAACTCCTTCCTAATTTCCTACCTTCCTAAACCATAAGTTTCCAAACCTAAACTCTAAATCTTTCTTTAAATTTCGAAATCCAACTCTTTCCTAATTCAATTCCTTCCTAAACTTTCACTTTCCTAAACCTTAAGTTTCCAAAACTTGAACATAAAAATCTTTCCTAAAATTCTAGAATTCAACCCTTTCCTAATTTAAACCCCCTTTCTAAATCTTAACTTTCCAAATTCAAGTTTTCAATACCTTTCCTAAATTCAAGCCTTTCCTAATTTCAAGACTTTCTCAAATTCAAACTCTAAAACTTTCTAAATCCTAAACTTTCTAAATTTCAAATCTTTCTAAAGTCAAAACTTTCTAAATTTGAAACTTTCTCAAGTTAAATCTTTCTAAACCTAAATCTCTCCAAAATTCTAAACTTTCCAAAGCTTCAAATCTAAGGCTTTTCTAAACTCAAAACTTTCGTAATTCCAACATTTCCTAAACTGAAAACTTTCCTTTTTCAAACCTTTCCCAAAACGAAACTTTCTTATTTTCAAAACTTCCTTGTTTTCAAAACTTTCCAAATTCAAAACTTCCCTTTTTCAAACATTCCAAAATTCAAAACTTTCTTAATTTGAAACTTTTCAAATTCTAAACCTTTTTCAAAACTTCCTTGTTTTCAAAACATTTCTAAATTCAAAACTTTCCGACTTTTAAAACTTTCCTAATTTGGGAACTTTCCTAATCTTAAAACCTTTCCTTTTTCGAAAACTTTCTAAACTCCAAACTTTCCGACTTTCAAAACTTCCCTATTTCAAAAAATTTTCTAATTTGAAAACTTTTCTAATTCGAAACTTTCTTAATTCAAAACTTTCCTAAAGTTGAAACATTCCAAATTCAAAGCTTTCCTAAGTTGAAACTTTCCTAATTCTAAAACCTTCCTAAATCGAACCTTTCCTAATTCAAACATTTCCTAAATCTAGTCTTCCCTAATTTCCTAAACCTTCCAAGTCAAGTCAAATATTTTCTAAGTCGCTTCTCTTTCCTAAGTCTAGGTTTTCTAAAACCAAGTCTTTCCAAAGCAAGTCCAATCTTCTCAATTTCAATTTCCAATCTCCTCTTCTAATTTCAAATCAAATCCAATTTTCAATTCAATCTCTTTCTTCCAATCCAATCTCTCTCTTCAAATCAATCTCTTTTCAATCGGACTCTTGTCCGAACTACGACTGACCTGATTCCCCCAAAGGGATATGTAGGCAACCTTCATAGGTGCGGTCACAATACTTTTCAAACTTTCAATTCCACCCTCATGGGTGCGGTTTCCAAAATCTTTTCAAATCTCAAATTCCAATTTACTTTCAACCTTCCAATTTCAAATTTCTATTTCCAAATTTTCAAACTTTCCAATTTCAAATTCCATCTCTTCAAATCTATTTTCAAATCAAATTCTTTTCAAATTTATTTCCAAATCTATTTTTCAATTTTCACTTCTATTACACTTGCATACCATGCATCATGTTAGTTTCTATTCAAACATTGTTTTTCAAAATGGATAGGATTGATCATTAATTAATCGGAGACTCTCATAGGTGAATCTAGGGTAGATTGACATGCAGGTACCGAAAGGGCGGGGTAAGGTGATAGCTTAGTGCGTCTTCCCTACACGTAACCAACCTCCGAACCTAGATCACTAATTTCAAAGACCAAAAAGGAGTTATTTTTCAAAAAGGGCTTAAATATTTTCCAAAGGTTGCCAAACAACCTGTTTTCCTAAAAAAACCCTCTCTTGAGGATGTTTTCCAAAATCGTTTTCCAAAATCCCTAAATGTAGTCTTCGGATTATTCTTAGTTTTTAGGTGACCTAACTCACCTTAATCAAGTTAGGTGACGACTCCGAATCTTTTTCAAAAGCCCTTTATTCAAATCAATTTTTCAATTCAAACCTAGTCACACTCATTCTTCTAGGAGGGTGAGTTCTAACGAGAGAGTACAGCATTTTTCCCGCTTGGGTGAGTATTCCTCGAGTGCGAAAAATTTGGGCGCGACATGCATGATATGCAAGTGCAAAAAAAGACATTTGAAAAATAGATTTGGAAAGAAATTGGTTTGATTTGAAAAGGAAGAGATAGAAGTTTGAATTTGGAAAGAAGGTTTTGGAAATTGAAAATAGTGATTTGGAAATAGAAATTTAGAATTGGAAGTTTGAAAATAGATTGGAGATTTAGAAAGATTTTGTGAAAATAGAAACTTGAAAAATGTTGTGACTGCACCCATGAGGGTTGCCTATGTATCCTTTTGGAGGAATCAGGTCAGTCGTAGTTCGGACAAGAGTCCGATTGAAAATAAAATAGTTGATTTGGAAAAGAGTTGGAGTTGGAATTTGGATTTGATTTGAATTTAGAATAAAAGATTGAAAATATGGAATTGAAAGGATTAGACTTTGATTTAGAAAGATAGAACTTGGAAGAAAGATTTGGACTCGTTTTGGAAAGATTGAGGTTTAGGAAACCTAGACTTAGGAAAGAGAGGAGACTTAGGAAAGATTTGATATTTAAGAAAGATTTGACTCGACTTGGAAGGATTTGAAAGATTAGGAAGATTGGATTTAGGAAGGGTTCGAATTAGGAAAGTTTCATTTTAGGAAAGTTCCGTTTTAGGAAAGTTCAACTTTAGGAAAGTTTCGTTTTAGAAACGTTTCACTTTAGGAAAGTTTTGGAATTAGGAAAGTTTCATCTTAGGAAGGTTTTGACTTAGGAAAGTTTTCAAAATAGGAAAGTTTTGAATTTGGAATATTTTGAAATAGGTAAGTTTTGAATTTGGAATGTTTTGAAATAGGGAAGTTTTGAAAGTAAGAAAGATTTCAAGTTTAGGAAAGCTTAGAATTTAGAAAGTTTTGGGTTTAGAAAGTTTTAACCTAAGAAATTTTGAATTTGGAAAACTTCGAATTTGGAAAGATTTGAAATTTAGAAAGTTTTAGAGTTTGAGTTTTAAAAAATCTTGAGATTAGGATAGGTTTGAGTTTAAGAAAGATGAAAAAACTTAGATTTGGAAAGTTAAGATTTGAAAAGCGTTAAAATTAGGAAAGGGTTGAATTAGGAAAGATGTAGAAGTTGAGTTTTAAAATTTAGGAAAGATTTTTATATTCAAGCTTTGAAAACTTAAGATTTAGGAAAGTAGAAGATTATGAAGGATTTGAGTTAGGAAAGATTTAGACTAGGACGAGTTAAGATTCCTATTTTCTAAAACAAGGGATTAGATTTTGTTTTTAAAAGAAAAAGTTTGATTTTGTTTCCAAAAACAAAGGATAAGATTTAGTTTCCTAAACGGAAGATTGGATTTGGTGTCCTAAAGGGAAGATTGGATTTGGCAAGGATTTGGAAAGTGAAGTTTTAGAAACCCTAGATTTGGAAGACTATAGTTTTGATGTAGAAAATAGGTTTTGAAAATTTGTATAGTTTTGATATAGAAAACAAGAGGTTTTAGAAACCTAGGTTTTAAGGCAAGATTGAAAATCATATTTTTGGGAAGGAAAATTAGGGTTTCCTAATTGTTGGCTCTAAGGCTTAACTTGGACTCTAAGAGAAGGGATTTTTGGAAAGTGAGTTTTTGGAAAGGAGGTTTTAGGAAAGAAATCCTAGGGATGAATTTCTAGAAAGTGAGTTTTGAAGAGAGAGTTTTTGAAAAGATTTTTAGAAGGAGATTGTTGGAAACAATTTTTAGCAAAGAGATTTAGGGAGTGTTTTTAGAAAGTGGATTTCGAGGAGAGTGTTTTGGAAATGAGTTTAGAAAGGAGTTTTGAAAAATAGATTTTTGGAGGAAGCTTTTAGAAAATAATTTTGGAAAGAAAAGCTTTTAGAAAGCATATTGAAAAAGAGGGTTTTAGAAGGAGAGACTTTTGAAAAGAGAGTTTTTTGGAAAGTATAAAAACGTTTCACTTTCCTAAAGCGATTCTAACCATAAGAAGGCTAGAACCACTTTAAGAAAGTGGTTTTGAAAACAACAAGGAGTTGAAAATATGGACCACATCGGTAACTTTAAATATAACACTTTCCTAAAGCAATCTTAGCCATGGAGAGGCTAGAATTACCCTAGGATTGTGATTTTGAAAACAAATTTTGAAAAAGAAGATTTTGATGCAATTTTGAAAACAAGTTTAATCCAAGCTTTGAAAACGAGTTTGAAAATGATTTTTGGAAGAATACAAGATAATGATTTGCACAATGCAAATTGGGGTCGTGAACATACAAGGTTAAGGCTTCACCACATAATCAAGGGAGCCGAACCCACGTGATCTCCGGTTAGACTAAAAGAAAGCCCCCAACATGGTGACTCTCCAATAGCCTAATCCTACGCATGGACCGGAAATCCCCTTGTTTCAAGCATGCAAAGAAAGAGAGGGAAGAAAGAGGGGGCCGCGTAGAAACTTAAAGAGAAAGCCTACCTTGTCTTGTTTATTTCGCTTGGCTTTGCGCGCCTTGCTTTTCTTGCTTTTTCTTCGGTCTTTGCTTCAGTCTTCGAGAGCTTCGAGTTGTGGCAATCTAAGTCTTCAATAGAGGGTTGGAGGCTAGTGTATAAGTGTATAGGAGTGTGTATGAGTGTATAGGAGGCTAGGGTTTGTGTATGGTGGCTAAGGTTTGGAAAACATAGAGAAGATAGGGTTTAGGGGGGGCTACGAGCTCCGTATATCGAATATTAGGGTTTTCAGATTGAGTTTGCAGACCTATTTCACGCTGGAAGAGGCTCTGTATTTATAGAGATGGGATAGACCTTGCGCCTGTTGCAATGGCGCCAGGCCATTTCTTGGCTTGGTGCCACTACTAGTGGCGCCGGCTAGTTAGGAAAGTTTGTAAGTCGGCAAGTAACGTATCTTGAGAAGATTTGAACGCCTGTACTAGTGACTACCATGTAATTTTTAGCCTAACTTCACTAGAAGTGACTCCGAAAGGCCCGAGAAGGATTTAAGGGACCGGGATTGGTCCGAAAGGCTGGAAAAGGGCAAGAACACTTAGAACAGTGTCCTGGAGGTATTTGACTTGAAAAATGAGGATAGGATGTGTCAGAAGGATTGATTGGGCCATTAAGGGCAAAACGGTCAACCAAGCTAGAAAGCTACCGAGATGGACTCAGAACGTCCCGAAAGAAGATTTGAGATTTGGAAACATTATTCAAAATGTTCCCAAAGGTTTCTAGTTTGATATCCAGAGCCGGTGTGGTCGGAAAAGGTGACCGGCCCACTAGGGGCAAAACGGTCATTTTACACCGGGTTTACCGGAATTGACTCAAAATGATCCGAAAAGGTAATGGAAGGTCGAGAATACTATAAGAAGCATTCTCGGAAAGTTACCGGCTTGATACCCAGAGCCGGTGTGGTTCCCGGGGTGTTTGGATGCCTAGGGGCAAAATGGTCATCTTGACCGAAAAGTCTCGGAATTGACCCAAAACTGGCTGGAGGGTACCTAATGATGCCGGATCATCTCTGGGACAATTTTGGAAGGATGGACTTACCATTCTGAGAACTTAGGTGTGCTATTGAGAAACGTGCCAGAAAATGGCCCTAGGGGTAGTTTGATCATTTTTCACCGGAGTGGGCTAGTAGGCACTGGTGTTGACCTGGGTTTTGAGTGTTTCCGCCACTCTGATGGTGGTTGCGTGATACAGGGGTTTGTTGGCAATTCCCTATATCAACCTGTTTGCGAGTATTTCTGCTACTCTAACGGTTGCAATGTTTGCGAGTATTTTCGCTACTCTGACGGTTCGCAATCATTCTCGAGATTGCCTGATCTCGGGAAGCTACTAAAGGGACTTAGTGCTTAAGAATTAATTTTCTCAGAAGGCGTGCCTAAACAGACATATCTGTATTGGCGGGCTAGCAAGCGCCAAAGGTGGACCGTTCTACCATCTAGGGGACTTGGGGTCTCGTCCCGGTCGACAGGTTTAAAGGGACTTACTGTTCCAAAGAGATTTTCTTCAGAAAATGTGCTGGATTGGATAGAATTTCCGTCTCGAGGAATCAACTGTCTCGAGAGAGGGATTAGAATTGGAATTCGAAAGGGGAATTACCGTCTTCGAAAAGACGTGCCTAATTTGGATTTGGAAAGGAGACTTACCATCTTTGGAAATACGTGCCTAATTTGGAATTGGAAAGGGGACTTACCGTCTTCGGAAAGACGTGCCTAATTTAGAATTAGAAAGGGGATTTACCGTCTTTGGAAAGACGCGCCTAATTTGGAATTAGAAAGGGGACGTACCGTCTTCGGAAAGATGCGCCTGGTTTGGAGTATGGAAAAGGGACTTACCGTCTTCGAAAAGACGTGCCTAATTTGGATTTGGAAAGGGGACTTACCGTCTTCAGAAAGATGTGCCTGATTTTGAATTGGACTGAACAATGCCCCTAAGGGCATTTTTGTCATTTTATCTCTATTTGGGCCTGGCGGGCCCGCGAAGCGATGAATAGACGGGATTAGGCTTAGAGAGTTGATTTTGATTGGAATACGTCTATATTGGCTTGAGTGCAAGTCTGGACTGACCGTAGACTACCGAGCGTTAAAAAATAGGGTGCTTACAGCCGGCTCTGGGTATCAAATCGGTAACCTCTTGGAACATTCTAGTTAATGTTTACAAGCCTTGAGCCTTCTTCCTGTAAGCACCCCATTTTTGACCACTCGGTAGTCTACACTCCGTCCAGACTTGTTTTCAAATCATTGTGGGCATATTCCTATCGAAACCAATTCTCTAGGTCCAAATTCCGTCTTTCTATCGCTTCACGGGCCTATCAGGCCCAAATAGAGGCAAAATGACCAAAATGCCCTTAGAGGCATTATCCTTTCCTTTCCGATTCCCATCCCACTCTTGAGATAGTTTATTCCTCGAGACAGTTCCAATCCAGGCACATCTCTTCGGAGATGGTAAGACCCCTTTCCAATCCCTCTCTCGAGACAATTTATTCCTTGAGACGGTTCCAATTCAGGCACGTCTCTTCGGAGACGATAAGTCCCTTTTCCAATCCCACTCTCTAGACAGTTTATTTCTCGAGATGGCTTCAACTCAGGCACGTCTCTTCGGAGACGGTAAGACCCCTTTCCAATTCCACTCTCGAGACAGTTTATTCCTCGAGACGGTTCCAATCCAGGCACGTCTCTTCGGAGACGATAAGTCCCTTTTCTAAATCCCACTCTCGAGACAGTTTATTCCTCGAGACGGTTCCAATCCAGGCACGTCTCTTCGGAGACGGTAAGTCCCCTTTCCAATCCCTCTCTCGAGACAGTTTATTCCTCGAGACGGTCCGAGTAGCGAAACTACTCACAAAACCGTTAGAGTAGCGGAAATACTCACAAATAGGTCAATATAGGGAATTGGCAACAAGCCCCTGTGTCACGATGACCGCTGTTTGAGTGACGGAAACACTCAAAACACAGGTCAACACCAGTGTTTGTTAATCCACTTTGGTGAAAAATGATCAAACTGTCCTTTGGACCTTTTCCGAGACTTTCCAATCAAAATGACCATTTTGCCCCTAGGCATCCGAATGCCTCGGGAACCACACCGGCTCTGGGTATCAAACCGGTAATGTTCCGAGAATACTTTTTATAGTGTTCTCAACCTTCCTTTGCCTTTCCAGACCATTCCGAGTCAGTTCCGGCAAACCCGGTACAAAATGACCGTTTTGCCCCTAGAGGGCCGGTCTCCTTCTTCGACCAGACCGGCTCTGGGTATCAAACCGGTAATATCCCGAGAATACTTTTTATAGTGTTCTCAACCTTCCTTTACCTTTTCGGATCATTTCGAATCAGTTTCGGCCAACCCGATACAAAATGACCGTTTTGCCCCTAAAGGGCTGGTCTCCTTCTTCGACCACACCGGCTTTGGGTATCAAACCGGTAATGTCTCGAGAATACTTTTTATAGTGTTCTCAACCTTCCTTTACCTTTTCGGACCATTCCGAGTCAGTTCCGGCAAACCCGATACAAAATGACCGTTTTGCCCCTGGTGGGCCGGTCTCCTTTTCCGACCACGCCGGCTCTGGGAATCAAACCGGAAACCTTCGGGAACATTCTGAATAATGTTTCCAGATCCCAAGTCTTCTTCCAGGACAGTTCGAGTTCGCCCCGGCAGCTTCTTAGTCCGATTGACCGTTTTGCCCCTAAGGGCCCGATTAACCTTTCTGACGCATCTTATCCTCACTTTTCAAGTCAAATACCTCCAAGACACTATTTTAAGTGTTCATGCTCCTTTCTGGCCTTCCGGGTCATTCCCGGCTTCTCCAAATCATTCCCGGACTTTTCGGAATCACTCCTAGTGAAGCCAGGCTAAAGATTACATGGTAGTCACTAGTATAGGCGCCCAAATCTAGTCAAAGATACGTTGCTTGCCGACCTTAATAGTTTCCTAATTGGCTGGCGCCACTACTAGTGGCGCCAAGCCAATATTTGGCCTGGCGCCACTAGGAGTGGCGCAAGAAGGAATTTTGGCTTGGCGCCACTGCAACAGGCGCTAGTATTGTCCAACCTCTATAAATACAGAGCCTCATTCAATGGGAAGGGGGTCTAAAAACTTAACCTAAAAATCCTATATTTCGATATACAGAGCTCGAGCACCTCCTAAACCCTAGCCTCCCTAGGTTTTCCAAACCCTGGCCACCCTACACCAAACCCTAGCCTCCTATACACTTATACACTCCCACATACACTCATACACTAGCCTTCAACCATTCTTTGAAGATTTGAAGATTTGTCATCTAAAGCTTAAAGACAACTCTTGAAGATTGAAGACAAAGATCAAGACGAAGACCGAAGACCGAAGACTGCATGGCGTGCAAAATAAAGAAGACATACGGTAGGCTTTCTATTTAAATTTTCGCACTTCCCCCCTCTCTCTTCTCTCTCCTAACCCACTTGGATTTTCTCTATTTTAATCCCCTATCTCTTTCCCCCCCTTTCTTTGCTTGCTTGAAACAAGGGGATTCCCGGTCCATGTGTAGGATTGGGCTATTGGAGAGTCACCGTGTCGGGGGCTTTCTTCTAGTCTAACCAAAGACCACGTGGGTCCGGCCCCCTTGATTATGTGGTGAAGCCTTAACCTTGTATGTTCACGACCCCAAATTGCATTGTGCATATCATAGTCTTGCATCTTCCAAAAACCGTTTTCAAAGTTGTTTTTCAAAACGTTTTCAAACTTGTTTTCAAAATTGCATCAAAATCTCTTTTTCAAAAACTTGTTTTCAAAACCACAATTCTAGGGTGATTCTAACCTTTCCATGGCTAGGGTTACTTTAGGAAAGTGTTACATTAAAAGTGACCTTTTTGGTCTATATTTTCAAATCTTATTGTTTTTCAAAACCACTTTCTTAAAGTGGTTCTAGCCCTCTTATGGTTAGAGTCGCTTTAGAAAAGTGAGACGTTTTCATACTTTTCAAAAAACTCTCTCTTCAAAAATTTCTTCCTAAAAATCTCTTTTTCAACATACTTTCCTAAAACTCTCCTCTTCAAAATTGTTTAAAAAAAAAAAACTCCCTTCCAAAATCTATCTTTCAAAACTCTCTTTTTCAACTCCTCTCCAAAATCTTTTCCTCAAAATTCATTTCCTAAAAACACTCCCTAGATTCACCTTCCTAAAAACTCTCTCCAAAAATCTTTTTAAAAAACTCTCTTTCCAAAAATCTTCCTTTTAAAAACTCCCTTCTAGGATTTTTCTTCCAAAACCTTCGTTTCCAAAGATACAAGTTCCAAAAACTCCTCTTTAAAATCTTTTTCCAAAAACTCTCTTACCAAATTCACTTTCCAAAAACTCCTTCCTAGGATTCCCTTTTAGAAAACCTTCGTTTCCAAAAACGCACTTTCCAAAAACTCTTTCCTTAGAGCCCAAGTCAAGCCCTAGAACCCACCATTAGAAAACCCTAATTTTCTTTCCAAAAACATGATTTTCAAACTTTTCCCCAAACCTAGGTTTTCAAAATCTCTTGTTTTCACGTCCAAACTATACATGTTTCCAAAACCTCTTTTCTACGTCAAAACTATGATTTTCCAAATCTAGGGTTTTTAGAATTTCCTTTCCAAATCCTTACCAAATGCTATCTTCCCTTTAGGAAACCGAATCAAATCTCCCCGTTTAGGAAACTAGATCCCGTCCTCCGTTTTTGGAAACAAAATAATATCTTTTCTTTTAGAAACCAAATCCAATCCCTTCCTAATCCAAACCTTTCTTAATTCAATTCCTTCTTAAACTATAAGTTTCCTAAACCTAAACTTTAAATCTTTCTTTAAATTTCAAAATCCAAATCTTTCCTAATTCAAATCCTTCCTAAACTTCCACTTTCCTAAACCTTAAGTTTCCAAAACTTGAACATAAAAATCTTTCTTAAATTTTGAAATTCAACTTTCAAATCTCTCCTAATTCAGCCCCTTCCTAATTCTACCCTCTTTTCAAGTCTTAACTTTTCAAACCTAAATGTCAAATCTTTCTAAAATTCTAAACTTTCTAAATTCAAAACTTTCTTAAGTTAAGACTTTCTAAATCTAAAACTTCCTAAAATGAAACTTGCCAATTTTCAAAACTTTCCTTTTTCAAACCTTTCCAATTTTCAAAACTTTCCGGTTTTCAAAACTTTCCTAATTTGGGAACTTTCCTAATCTGAAAACCTTTCCTTTTTCGAAAACTTTCTAAACTCGAAACTTTCCAATTTCAAAACTTTCCTAAACCTAAAACTTTCCTAATTCAGAACTCTCTTAATTTGAAACTTTCCAAAAATAACATTTTCCTAATTCGAAACTTTCCTAATCCAAATCTTTCCTAAATTCCAAGTTTCCAAATCTTTCCAAATCTTCCAAATCCAACATTCCAATCCAATCTTCCTTAATCTCAAGTCTTTCCTAGGTCTCCTATCTTTCCTAAGTCTAGGTTTCCTAAACCTTCGTCTTTTCAAAATAAGTCTAAATCTCTCTCTTCCAAGTTTGATCTTTTCAATTCCAAAATTCCAAATTCTAATTTTCAATCCTCCATTCAAAGTTCAATCTCTCAATCTTCTACTTTCAATTTCTAATTCAATCTCCTTCTTCAAATCAACTCTTCTATTTTCAATCGGATTCTGGTCCGAACTACGACTGACCTGATTCCCCCAAAGGAATACGTAGGCAACCTTCATAGGTGCGGTCACAACACTTTTCAAACTTTCAATTCCACCCTCATGGGTGCAGTCTCCATATTTCAAATTTCAAATTCCAATCTATTTTCAAAATTCCAATTTCAAAATTTCTATTTTCAAATTTCTACTTTCAATTTTCAAACTTTCCAATTTCAATTCCATCTCTTCAAATCTATTTTCAAATCAAATCAATCTCTTTCCAAATCTATTTTTCAATTCTTTTCTATTGCACTTGCATATCATGCATCATGTTAGTTTCTTCTTTTTAAACATTGTTTTTCTAAAATGGATAGGATTGAACTATAGTTGGTTAAAGACTCTCATAGGTGAATCTAGGGTAGATTGACATGTAGGTACCGAAAGGGCGGGGTAGGGTGATAGCTTAGTGCGTCTTCCCTACACGTAACCGACCTCCGAACCTAGATCACTAATTTCAAAGACCAAAAGGAGTTATTTTTCTAAAAAGGGCTAAATGTTTTCCAAAGATTGCCAAACAACCCGTTTTCCTAAAAAAAAACCTCTCTTGAGGATGTTTTCCAAAATCATTTTCCAAAATCCCTAAGTGTAGTCTTCGGATTATTCTTAGTTTTTAGGTGACCTAACTCACCTTAATCAAGTTAGGTAGCGACTCCGAATCTTTTTCAAAAACCCTTTATTCAAACTTATTTTTCAATTCAAACCTAGTCGCAGTCATTCTTTTAGGAGGGTGAGTTCTAACGAGAGAGTACAACATTTTTCCTGCTTGTGTGAGTATTCCTCGAGTGCGAAAAATCTGGGCGCGACACTTCCGAGGCATTCCAAGTCCATCCCGACAGCTTTTCGGCCCGATTGACCGTTTTACCCCTAATGGCCCGATCAACCCTTCCAACACATCCTGACATTATTTTTCAAGTCTACTACCCTTGGGACACTATTCTAAGGGTTCTTGTCCCTTCCTAGCCCTCCGGGCCATTCCCAGCCCTTTAAATCTTTCCCAGACTTTCCGAAGTCACTCTTAGTGAAGCCAAGCTAAAAATTGCATGGTATTCACTAATACAGGTGCCCAAATCTTATGAAGATACATTGCTTGCAGACCTTAAACATTTCCTAAATGGCTGGAGTGGTGCTAGTGGGATTTTTGGCTTAGCGCCACTGTAGCAGGCACCAGTTCAGTCTTCTATCTATAAATACAGAGTCTCTTCCAGCGTAAAAAGGGTCCGCAAACACAGTTCAAAATCTCTGCTCTTTGATATACAGAGCTCGAGACCCCTCCAAACCCTAGCTCTCTTTAGGTTCTCTAAACCCTAGCCTCCACATATAAAACCCCAGCCCCTATACACTTAACCCTAGGTTATATACACTCTTATATACTCATGTACGAACCTCCAAAGCCTCCATTGAAGGCTTGAAGTACTGTAACTCGGAAGCTCCCAAAAACCAAAGCAAGCTCTCGAAGACTGAAGCAAAACAAAGCAAATAAAGCAAGCAAAATAAAGAAGACACAAAGTAGGCTTCCTATTTACATTTATGCAACTCCCCCCTCTCTCTTCTCTTTCCTAACTCACTTGGGTTTTCTTCTATTTTAATCCCCATCTTCTACCCCCTTTTCTTGCATGCTTGAAAGAAGTGACTCCCCGGTTCATGTGTAGGATTAGACTTTTGAAAGTCACCGTGTCGGGGGCTTTCTCTTAGTCTAACCGAAGACCACGTAGGTTCAACCCCCTTGATTATGTGGTGAAGCCTTTAGCCCTGTATATTCATGACCCCAACTTGCATTGTGCATATCATGATCATGCATATCTCTAAAACTTGTTTTCAAACTTGTTTTCAAAACTTGCATCGAAAATCATTTTCAAAACTTGCATTAAATCTTCTTTTTCCAAACTTATTTTCAAAATCACAATCCTAAGGTGATTCTAACCTTTTCATAGTTAGGGTTGCTTTAGAAAAGTGTTACATTTAAAATGATTTTCATGGTCCATGTTTTCAAATCTTTGTTGTTTTCAAAATCACAATCTTAGAATAGTTCTAATCTTCTTATGGTTAGAATCGTTTTAGGAAAGTGAGATACTTTTAGAGGCTTGTAAAAGTCCATATTCAAATCCCTTTCCAAATTGCTTTTCAAACTTACTTTCCAAAAGCTCGTTTTAAATCCTTTCAAAAATCTCTTTTCAAACTTGCTTTCCTAAAAACTCTTTCCAAAATCTCTTTCCTCAAAATCTCTCTTTCCAAAAAGATCTGTTTTCCAAAATCTCTTTTTCTTAGAGTTCAAGTCAAACCCTAGAGCCATGGTTAGAAAACCTTAATTTTCTCTCCTAAAACATGTTTTCCAATGTTGCCTCAAAACATAGATTTCCAAAGCCTCTGTTTTCTACATCAAATCTTTGATATCCAAAATCACTTTTCCTATATCAAAACTATAGCTTTCCAAACCTAAGTTTTCCAAAATTCCTCCTTTTTAATTCTATGTCAAATCAAATCTTCCATTTTTGGAAATTAAATCAAATCCTCCGTTTTTGGAAACAAAATCAAATCATCTCTTTCTGGAAATAAAATCTAATATTTTATTTTAAGAAATAGAAATCAAATCTTTCTGAACCCAAACTTTTCCTAATTCCAAAAAACTTTCCAAAATTCTAAATCTTTCTTAAACCTAATCAAATATTTCCTAACAAGGAAACTTTCCAAATTCAAAACTTTCTTAAGTTGAAACTTTCTAAATTCAAAACTTTTCAATTTTTAAACCTTTCCTAATTCGAAACTTCTTTAAAATGAAACTTTCCTAAAACAGAACTTTCTTATTTTGAAACTTTTCTAATTTCAAGATTTTCTAAATTCAATCTTTCCTGGACTCCAACTCTCTATATTTTTTAAATCAAACTTTCCAATTAAATCGTTCTTAATCTCAAGTCCTTCCTAAATCCTATCTTCCTAAGTCTAGGTTTCCTAAAACCAAGCTTTCTGAAATCCAGCTTTTCAGGTTCAAGTCAAATTCAATTCAATGACATGCTTCAATCCTAGGTTACCCTAAGTCCTAAGATGTCTAGACCCTAGTTCAACCCTAACCCTAAAGTTAGGAAGCCTCCAACTTTTCTCCAAAAATTCTTTTATAAACCAAGGTGGTTTTTTTTCAAACAAATCAAGATGTTTTTAAAGCTCTATGTTTTCAAATCAAGTTCAAAGTCAATTCTAAGGCCTATTTCAAATCCTCAAGTTCTATTTTAAATTAAAGTTTAATCTTTTTAAATCTTCCAAGTTAATTTCAAATCAAAGTTCAATTTTCAATCTTCAAATCCGATTTTTAAATTGTACTCCTTTCAAATCAAATTTTCTATCAGACTCTTGTTCGAACTAAGACTGACCTAATTTCCAAAAAGGGATACGTAGGCAACCCTCATGAGTGCAGTCACAACCTTTTTCAAGCTTCTATTTTCATAACCTTTTCAAATTTCCAATTCCACAATTCTTCTTAAGTTTCCAATTCCATAACTTTTCTTAAGCTTCCAATTCCATGACCTTTTTCAAGTTTTCAATTCCTTATTCTATTTCAAGTTTTTAATTTCAAAATCTATTTTCAAACCTTCAATTTCAATTTCCAAAACCTTCTTTCCAATTTCAAACTTCAAATCTTCTTTTAAAATATATTTTCATTATCAAATCTTTCTCTCAAATCTATCTTTTCAAATCCATTTCAAATCAAATCTATCTCCAAAATCAAATCAAGTTCTTTTCAAATCTATTTTCAAAATCAAAGTCTTTTCTTGCACTTGCATATCATACATCATGTCAAATTTCTTTCAAAGTTGTTTTCTAAAGTGGATAGTTTTGGATATGCATTAATCAAAGACTCTAATGAGTGAACCTAAGGTGAATAGACATGTAGATACCGCTAGGGTGGGGTAGGGTGATGACTTAGTGCGTCTTCCCTACACGTAACTAACCTTCGAACCTAGATCACTGTTTTCAAAAACCAAATAGAGTTATTTTTAAAAAGAGCTTAAATATTTTGAAAGGTTGCCAAACAACCTATTTTCTTAAAAACCCTCTCTTGAGGAAGTTTTGAAAATCTTTTTAAAAGCCCTAAGTGTAATTTTCAGATTGTGCTTAGTTTTTGGTAACCTAATTCATCGTAATTAAGTTAGGTAGCGACTACAAATTGTTGTCCAAAAGCTCTTAATCAAAATTAAATTTTCAATTCAAACCTAGTTGTACTCGTCCTTCTACGAGGATGAGTTCTAATGAGAGAGCATTGTGTTTTTCTCACTTATCTTTTTTGGTTGCAAAAAATCGGAGCGTGACAGAAGCCCAATCTTGTATGTTCACGTTCCTATTGCATTGTGATTGTCATGTTCATGCATTGCATTCAAAATTATATTTAAAGTTGTTTTCAAACTCACATTAAAGTTTGTAAGCACTCCATTTTTTACCACTCGGCATTCAGTCCGTCCAGACTTGTATTCAAGTCAATGTGGACATATTCTGAGTCAAATCAACTTTTCAAGTCTAATCCCGTCAATCAAACCGCTTCGCGGGCCCGCCGGGCCCAAATAGAGGCAAATGACTAAAATGCCCTTGGGGGTAATGTTTGATCCAATTCTAATAGACACGTCTTTCCGAAGACGGTAAGTCCCCTTTCCAATTCCAATTCTAATTCTAATTAAATCTGGCACACCTTTTGAGAAAGTTGATTCCTCAATGTGGTAAGACCATCCAATCTAGCACGTTTCTGAGTGAACTCTTCGGAATGGTAAGTCCCTTCAAACCCGTTGACCGGGATGAGACTCCAAGCCCCCTAGATGGTAGAACGGCCCACCTTTGGCACCTGCTAGCTCGCCAATGCAAAAATGTCCGTTTCGGCACGCCTTTTGATAAAGTTGATTCCTCTGGCATTAAGTCCATTTAGCAGCTTCCCAAGATCAGAGTAGCGGAAGTACTCGTCAATATCACAATCATCAGAGTAGTAGAAGTACTCGCAAACAGGTCAATATAGGAATTGCCAACAAACCCCTATATCATGGGACCGCTGTTAAAGTGGCGGAAACACTTAAAACCCAGGTCAACATTGATGCCTGCTAGCCCGCTTTGGTGAAAAATAACCAAACTACCCTAAGGGCCATTTTCGGCACGTTTCTTGAGAAAGTAACTAAGTCCTCAGAACGATAAGTCCACCTTTCCAAGATCATCTTAAAGGTAATCTGGCATGATTAGGTGCCTTCTAGTTAGTTTCGGGCCAATTCCGAGACTTTTCATTTTGCCCCTAGGTATCTAAACGCCTCGGGAACCACACTGGCTCTGGGTATCAAACCGTTAACCTTTGGAAAAATTCTAAATAATGTTTCCAAATCTCGAGTCTTCTTCTGAGACATTCTGAGTTCATCTTGGCAGCTTTTCGACCCGATTGACCGTTTTGCCCCTAAGGGCTCGGTCAACCTTTCCAACACACCCTAACATCCTTTTTCAAGTCCATTACCCCCGGGACCCTATTCTAAGGGTTCCTGCCCTTTTTCGGCCTTTCGGGCCATTCCCAGCCCTTTAAATCCTTCCTAGACCTTCCGGAGCCACTCCTAGTGAAACCAGGCTAAAAATTGCATGGTAGTCACTAGTACAGGCACCCAAATCATCTAAAGATACATTGCTTGCCGACCTTAAAACTTTCCTAAGTAGCTAGCACCACTAGAAGGAATTTTGGCCTGGCGCCACTGCAACAGGCGCTAAGTCATTCCTCTCTCTATAAATACGGAGCCTCCTCCAGCATGAAAGAGGTTCGCAAACTCAATCTAAAAACCCTACTCTTCGATATACAGAGCTCGTAGCCTCTCTAAACCCTAGTCTCCTTTAGATTTTCCAAACCCTAGCCTCCATATACAAATCCTAGTCTCCTATACACTCACATATACTCTTATACACTTATACACTAGCCTCAAAGCCTCCATTGAAGACTTGAAATGCTGCAACCCGAAGCTCTAAAAGATCAAGACAAGTCCCCGAAGACTGAAGGGAAGACCGAAGCGAAGCAAGAAAAGTAAAGTGTGCAAAGCAAAGCAAAATAAACAAGATACAAGGTAGGCTCTCTATTTAAGTTTATGCATCTTCCCCCCTCTCTCCTCTCCCTCCGAACCCACTTGGGTTTTCTTCTATTTGAATCCCCTATCTTCTTCCCTCCCTTTCCTGCATGCTTGAAACAAGGGACTTCCCAGTCCATGTGTAGGATTACGCTATTGGAGGTCACCGTGTCGAGGGCTTTCTTTTAGTCTAACTGGAGATCACGTGGGTTCGGCCCCCTTGATTATGTGGTGAAGCCTTTAACCTTGTATGTTCATGACCCTAACTTGCATTGTGTGTATCATGATCTTGCATTCTTCCAAAATTCATTTTCAAACTCGTTTTCAAAACTTGTATTAACATTATTTTCAAACTTGCATCAAAATCTTCTTTTTCAAAACTTGTTTTCAAAATCACAATCCTAAGGTAATTCTAGTCTTTTCATGGCTAAGGTTGCTTTAGGAAAGTGTTACATTTAAAGTGACCAATGTGGTCCATATTTTCAAAACATTGTTGTTTTTAAAATCAATAACTTAAAGTGGTTCTAACCTTCTTATGGTTAGAATCTTTTTAGGAAAGTGAGATATTTTATATACTTTCTAAAAACCCTCTCCAATCTCTTTTCCAAAATTGTTTTCAAACACTCATTTTCAAACTCATTCCCAAAACACTCTTCTCAAAGTTCATTTTCTAAAAAAGCTCCTTAAGTCTCTTTCCCAATTACTCTTTCCAAAAATCTCTTTTCAAAAACTCTCTCAAAGTGTTGCTTTCCAAAAAATCTTTCCCAAAACTCTCTCTTCAAAACTCACTTTCTAAAAACTCCTCTTTGGGAATTCCTTCCAAAAATCTCCCTTTCAAAAATTCTACTTTCCAAAATCTCTTTTCTTAGAGTCCAAGTCAAACCCTATAGCCAATAATTAGGAAAACCCTAATTTCCTTTCTTAAAACATGATTTCCGCTCTTGCCTCAAAACCTAGGTTTCCAAAATCTCCTTCTTTACATCTAAATCACAAGTTTCCAAAAACCTCTTTTCTACGTAAAATCTATAGACTTCCAAATCTAGGATTTCCAAATCCATGCCAAATCTAATCTTTCCTTTAGGAAACCAAATTCAATTTTTCCTTTAGGAAACCAAATCCAATCTTCCCATTTAGGAGACTAGATACAATCCTCCATTTTTGGAAACAAAATCAAATCACCTCTTTAGAAACAAAATCCAATCCCTAGTTTTAGGAAATAGGAATCTCAATCCTTCCTAGTTTAAACCTTTACTAATTCACTCTTTCCTAATCTCATACCTTCCTAAACCATAGGTCTCCAAAACTTAAACTTCCAAATCTTTCCTTAAACTTTAAGCTTCTAAATCTTTCTTAAACCAACCCTTTCCTAATCCCGACCTTTCCAAATCCTAAACTTTCTAAATTCTAAAATTCTCAATTTTCAAATCTTTCTTATTTCAAAACTTTCCTATTTTAAAATACTTCCAAATCAAAACTTTCCTAAAACGGAACTTTCCTAAAATGAAACTTTTCTATTTTGAAACTTTTCTAATTCGAATCTTGCCTAAATTCTAATCTTTCCTAATCTTCCAAGTTCAACACTCGAGTCAAATCTTTCTTAAGTCTCAAGTCTTTCTTAAGTCTAGGTTTCCTAAAACCAAGCTTTCCAAAATCAAATCTTTTCAAATCTTCTAATCAAAGTTTAATCTCTCAATCTTCCAATCCAAATTCCAATTCAATTTCTTTTTCCAATCAAACCTTCTATTTTCTGTAGGACTCTTGTTCGAACTACGACTGATCTGATTCCTCAAAAAGGATACGTAAGCAACCCTCATGAGTGCGGCCACAACCTTTTTCAGGCTCTTATTTCCACAACCTTTTTTCAATTTCCAATTCCATAATTCTTTTCAAATTTCTTTTCTTAAATCTATTTTCAAAATCCAATCAAATCTATCCTTTCAAATCTCTTTTAAATCAAATCAATTTCTTTTCAAATCTATTTCCAAATCTATTTTTCAACTCTCTTTTCTTACACTTACATATCATGCATCATTCTTTTAAAAAATCTTTTCTAAAGTGGATAGGATTGGACATTTGTTAGTTGAAGACTCTAATAGGTGAATCTAGGGTGAATAGACATGTAGGTACCGTAAGGGCGGGGTAGGGTGATGGCTTAGTGCGTATTCTCTACACGTAACCAACCTCCAAACCTAGGATCACTATTTTTTAAAGACCAAAATGGAGTTATTTTAAAAAAATGGCTTAAATATTTTTTAAAGGTTGCTAAATAACCTGTTTTCCTAAAAGCCTTCTCTTGAGGAAATATTTTCAAAACTGTTTTCAAAAACTCTAAGTGTAGTCTTCGGATTGTGCTTAGTTTTTAGGTGACCTAACTCACCTTAATCAACCTAGGTGGCGACTCCAAATATTTTTCAAAAGCCATTTGTTCAAATTAATTTTCAATTCAAACCTAGTCGCAGTCATTCTTCTAGGAGAGTGAGTTCTAACGAGAGAGTACAGTATTTTTTTCGCTTGTGTGTGTATTCCTCAAGTGCAAAAAATCTGGGCGCGACAAAGTTCTTTTTTAAATCTTGCCTTCAAAACCTCCATCTTTCAAACTTGTTTTCAAAATCACAATCCTAGAATGATTATAGCGATTCTATGGTTACAGCTGTTTTAGAAAAGTGTTATATTCAATATGACCATCAACATCCAAATTTGAGTTCAAGTCTTAAATTATTTTTCAAGGAATCACAATTCTATAGTGATTCTAACCATTCCATGGTTAGGATTGCTTTAGGAAGGTGTTACATTCAATGTAATCATTATGGTTCAAATCTTGTTTTCAAACCCTAGTTGTTGTCAAAATCACAACCCTAGAATGATTCTAATATTTTCATGGTTAGAATCATTTTAGAAAAGTGAGATATTCAAGAGACTTACAAAAGTTCATATCCAAACCTCTTTCCAAAAAGTTTTGTAAATCTACTTCCTAAAAACTCTTTTCGAAGATCTACTTTCCAAAAACTCTTTGTCTTGAAGTCTAGGTAAAGCTCTAGAATTCATGATTAGGAAACTCTAATTTCTTTCTTAAAATTATGACTTTCTATTTTGCCTCAAATCATAGATTTTCAAAACCCTTTCCCTACCAAATCATAGATTCCCAAATCCAAGATTTTCAAAACTCAACCTTTCCAATTCTATGTTAAATCAATCTTCTCCAAATAGGAAACAACATCAAATCTTCTATTTAAAAAAAAAAATCAAATCTTTTATTTTTTGAAACTAAATCCAATCTTCTACCTTAAGAAATAGAAATCAAATCTTTTCTAATTTCAAACCTTTCCAAATTCCGTCTTTCTAAATTTTAAACTTCTAGATTTTTCTGAATTTCAAATCTTTCAATGTTCCAATCTTTCTAATTTCAAATTTTTCGAAAATCAATTCTTTCCTAAAAAGAAAACTCTCATAATTCAAAACTTTCATAATTTGAAACTTTCCTAATTCGAAACTTTTCTAAAATCCAACTTTATAAAATCAAACCTTCTTATTTCAAGTACATGTTTCAATCCTAGGTTACCTATGTCCTAAGGTGTCTAAACCCTAGTTCAACCCTAACCCTAAAGTTAGGAAGTTTCAAATCTTTTCAAAAACTCTTCTTTAAACTCAAGTAAAAACCAAGATGGTTTTTAAACTCCAATTTAAGTCAAAATGATTTCAAATCCTCCAATCAAAGTTCAAAATCAAACATTTTCAAGTCAAACTTTTCAAAGATCTCAAAGTGTTTATTTTCAATCGGACCCCAAGTCACTGACCTGATTCCTTAAAAAGGGATACATAGGCAACCCTTATGGGTGCAGTTAGAACCCTTTTCAAGTTTCTAATTTTGACAACATTTTTTCAAGCTTCAAATCCTTTCTTCAAATCTATTTTTAAAATCAAATCTTTTTTTTCTTTTTTTTGCATTTGCAGGTTATGCACCATATCAAACTTATTTCTAACATTTTCAAAATGAATGTAATTGTTATTGGACAATCGAAGACTCTAAATGGGTGGACCTAGGGTGAAAGACATGTAGGTACCGCAAAGGCGGGATAGGGTAATAACCTAATGTATCTTCCCTATACGTAAGTAACCTCCAAACTTGGAATCACTGTTTTTAAGAGACAAAAAATGGAGTTATTTTCAAAAAGGACTTAAATCTTTGCAAATGTTTCCAAACAACTTGTTTTCTCCAAAAACCCTCTCGTAAGGAAGTTTTCTAAAACCTTTTCAAAAATCATAAGTTCAATCTTTGGATTGTACTTAGTTTTAGGTGTCCTAACTCACCTTAACAAAGTTAGGTGGAGACTCCAAATCTTTTTCCAAAAGCCCTTATTCAAATCAATTTTTAATTCAAACATAGCTGCACTCGCCCATCTAGGAGGATGAGTTCTAACGAGAGAGTATCGTGTTGTTCTCACTTGTGTTTCCTCGAGCGCAAAAAATTGGGGCGCAACAACTAGCGACTCTGTTGGGGACACTTAGAGGTTTAGGCCATTAACATGTTTTTTCACCATTCACTCATCCAAAATCTTTAATTAATTAGTCCAATTCTATCTACTTCAAATTCTTTAAAATCAAACTTTTCAAAGCTATTTTCAAAAACATGCCATCACTTGCATTCAATTCATATTCAATCATTCAATATTGTATTAAGTTTTTCATTAAGGTACTGACTTTTTGCATTTTCTTTTGTAGGTGGACCTTTGTTCACATGTTATTTTATGTCATATTAACTGCAATGTATATCATGAATTAATAGAGTGGAATGGACAGGATGGATAGGAGTTGTTAGGCCCCCCACTCAAATCACCAACTGATAATGGCACCACCTCAGGAAGTGGGCCAAGGTTTGAAGATCTGGAAACCGAGCCTTCTTAAGATGCATTAGTAAACCCTCAACCTTATGCTCATGTAAAAACCATGCATAGCCGAACCTTTGTCGGATTTAAGACACGCACGTCAATTTCAAAACCATGGAAGAAAGGGCGACTGCTTTACATTCATTTATCCTTATCTATTCCTGCTGTTATAATGCTTGTATAAATGCTTATGCATACATATTTACTTTACAATTGCATTCTGTCTCTCTATACTCTCAGAATACACACATATGCATTTAATACTTCATCTCAAGACGAGAGTTCCAAATAAACTCAAGTCACTGCATTCTCATGCATATGATCAACCTAAAGAGAGTGACACCAAGCTCACTCTCCCTTACACAAAATCTACCAAAAAACCTAGCGGTTCCCATGCAACCCTAAGGACTCATGGTATACATTTCAAGTCATTCCATAAAGAAGGGTCCTAATCCCTTTATCCTCACAAAGACAGGGTTGCTAAAAGACAACGGGCAACCAAACAACAAGGTCTCTCAATGACCTCCTCAATGTCAAACTCAAAGAAGGCGAATCTAAAGACTCAAGAGTAGTTTAGGATCTCAAATGTAAAAGTAGATAGGTGAAAGTCCCAAGAAAAATGTCCCCCTTCCTCTATTAACATGTACTTCGATTCTTTTGTATTTTAAACTCAAAGTTCAATGTACTCCTCTACTTGTTGTAAATGAAAGAATGAATAAATGTAGGTTCTCAATCAATGGTAAAGTATCTGCATACAAGGGCAAGCCCCCTATCTCTAAAAAGTGAGCCAAATGCATTATGTTTAATCTCCCTTTCAAGTAGGGACACTCTTAAGGCATGCATTACATAAAAATTGTGAAAACAATGCAGTAAATTTTTTCTTTTTCTTGTTTTATGTTTTTTCTTCACCTTTCCCCCATTGCTACAGAGACCAAAAGCTAAGTCGACATTGGAAAACATCCATGGAGCCACTCAATGCACCACCACATTTGGCCCTCGAGTAAAACCAGGCCCAGATACTAGAACAAGTAAGAGGACTTGGGAAGAGGATGACCAAAATGGAAGTAATGTTCTCCTTGCTCCTATCCCATGCAGGTATAACAACCAATGAGTAGGCAGAGGCTCCTCAAGTCCAAACCCATGAAGGGCATGTTGTCCTATGAAAAAGAACCAAGGGAGAAGACTGAGATTACACTCCATTGGATTACTCTCTGACCACTACCTACTGACATCTTCGCCAAGCCAACCACCTCGTTCCGATACCTCCCAGGTTTGTCTTCAACCTGACGCCTCAATCATATAATCCTAATCTATCATGTGAATACTATTCCAACTCACCTGGCCATGACACAAAAAATGATCACACTATGAAACACAAAATTCAAAACCTCCTCGATTTTTAAGCCATTGACTCAGCTATTATCACGCTAGAACTTGACCCCTTGCCTTCAGAAACATCTAGGACACCCTTCCCACCTAAGAGGGTGACCGAAAAAAATCAAGTTATTATTAAACTTACTTGCACACAAACCACATCATGTCATGGCCTTCTAGCAGCAGGATACCTGAAGCCTATACCCTATTGGCCTCTACCTAATCCCTTTCCACCCAACTTCAACTCGGCAGCAATTTTTGAATATCATTTGGGAGGATAAGGGCATGACAATGAAAGCTGTTTCGCCCTCAAACACAAAATTCAAGACCTAATAGACAACAAGACCATCGACATACAGCCGGTGAACCCTACTCCTACTCCTAATATGACGACAAACCCTTTGCCGAATCATACTGTTAACTTGATACTAGAAGAATTAGAAGAAGATGGTGAACTAGAGGATTTAATGGTCAAAGATTATTATGATGGAGATTAAAAAATTGATGAAGAAAGCGCTTGGGAAGAAGAGTCGCACCATGCCTGGTTTCCTCCCATGACTTCAATAAACCTCAAGTTGCTTCTGATTGGCCCATTGACAAACTCAAGAAACAATGGGATTCCTCCCTTGGGTGGGAAGATAAACGTAAGCCGACCTTGGTCGGCCGCGATACAATTAAGGAGAATAGGGTAACCCCATGCCCGATTTACCTTTATAATTCGAACAAGGCTCAAGATCAATGGGAGCCCCCACTTTTCTTCTTGCACTCTGAACAATGCATAGCGGAGGAACAATGGGCTAAAACTGAGTATGAGAGCAAAGGATAAATTCTAGCAAAACTTAAAGATCTATTTAGAATCGTTCAAGTTGGAGGGAGGCGAGCAAGCCAACCTGTTGACTAGAGAACCATTAAGAAGGCTGATAATTGCACCATCATTATCAGCTCACCTAAAACCCAAAAAGAAGCATTTGCCTACTTTGCCTGGACCGCAGATTATAAGCTTCCAATTTCATAACCTTTTTCAAATTTTCAATTCCTTATTCTATTTTAAGTTTCTAATTCTAAAATCCATTTCCAATCTCTAATTTTTAAAACCTTCTTTCAAAATCAAGTCTTTTCAAATCTATTTTCAAAATCAAATCTGTTTTTCAAATCCACTTTCAAAATCAAAGTCTTTTCTTACACTTGCATATCTTGCATCATGTCAACTTCTTTCTAATAGTTCCTTTCTAAAGTGGATAGTATTAGATATATATTAATCAAAGATTCTAAATGTGCAAAACTAGGGTGAATAGATATATAGGTACTGCAAAACTAGAGCCATACAGAAAGCGAAAAATTTCTTGTCAACCCAATCCAAAACCATTCCCCCACACTAGGGCAAACAGATAACTGAGGTCTCGGCAAAGAAAGTCACTTATCTTCCATCAAGTTGAAGCAACGTGAAGGCTCTATGGATCAAGCAACCTGGTTAAAAATGAAGAGAGGCCCTCATTTTACTTCTTATATGATCAAAAGCAACTATTGTTAAACCTGTTGAGGCAGCTATATTCCTTCCAAGGAAACCCAACTTAGGAATCACTACCCACAATGAGTTTAGAATGAAACACTAAGAGAAAATATATCTAAGAAAAAGGGGTTGTAGACATGTCCATCTCATAAAAAGAAAAACAATAGAGAGAAGAAAAAGGAAAGCAAAAAAAAAAAAAAAGGAGGAGCCATCAACGGGCCAAAAAAAAAAAAAAACCCTCCATTAGAAGGTCGACAAACAAGCTGCAAGAAAGAACGACTCGTTTCATGCCATCTTAAAGAGTATCTAATAAAAGGTAAGAAAGGAAATTTAAAGGTGATCCTAGGCGATAAGGAAGCCCAGTAGAAGCAATAGGTTCGAGCCTTTTCCTTTTCTTGCAAAAACTAAAAACCATTACCTACATTACAACCTTAATAAAGTCCTCTCCAATTGAAAAAGGATTGCTTGATTCAAATGAGCCAAACATGTTCTTGAGGTAAAAGAAAGATAGTAAGGGACAAACTCCCCGCTGGAGGATCTACTAAGGATGGTGTGGATCTAAACCCTATTGAAAACAACATCAAATTTGAGCTTGCATATCCATTTGATTCTCAAAACCCCATAACTTAGCCTACATTACAGTCCTAAAACAAAGTCTTCCCGAATTGAAGGACTGGCTGCTCATTGCTCTGCTAAAGTTCAGGTAAGTCGTTGCCTAAGCCCTCGAGGGTTGAGAGTTCAAGCCAAATGATCCAGACATTAATCCAACGTATAAAGTAGGAGTCGATCAAAAGGATGAGAAAGGTACGAAATGCTATCATCTGATCAAGGTAAGGTTGAGCCAAAGGAGATACCAAACCCTTGAAAAGGAAGGAGTTGTCATTTCGAAGATGCAGAGCTTGATAGCACCCCATCCATTTTATTAACTGGTGTATTCCTCACATGTGCATGCATTTTTATAAAAATTTTGGCATAAGCTTCGCAAACATGGGACATAGCTTCTTATAGAAACAGAAGTCACCAATGTAGTTTAATATCATCTTTAAAACAAGTAATAAACATGCATCATCAACATTGTCTACATTCATGCATCTGTCCATATATCTAGCTATCTAAATCATAAACATACATCCTGTTTAAAGATTACAAATAAAATAGAATGACAAAAGAATTAAAATGCATGCCCAGCACATGGTGTAGAAGAAAAGCGAGGCCTATGACAAGGGGCACCCATCAAGGGTTAAAATCAATGTCTGGGTCAAAATCTCCAAAACCTGGCTCAAGATGAGACGACCGACTACTAGAAGCACCAGCATCCTATAAGGAAGAAGAACTTGAATCAGCAAAGCATATAGATAACTAAACAAAGCTAGAATAAAATGGAGAAAGGACAACATACCCTGCTACCTCCCATCTGAGCCAACTGTCGGTCAAAGCAACTACCTCCACCTAGTACTGGTCTCTCTCCATATGGAATTGGTTCCTCTCAGTCTAGTACTAGT
The DNA here is from genome assembly GCA_033060915.1 of Euryodendron excelsum. Classification (NCBI taxonomy): domain Eukaryota; kingdom Viridiplantae; phylum Streptophyta; class Magnoliopsida; order Ericales; family Pentaphylacaceae; genus Euryodendron; species Euryodendron excelsum. The sequence goes on from CM065398.1 coordinate 20,018,680, forward strand.
CTCTCTGATCCCTCATGGCAGCAAACTCGGCCTGAGGCACATATCCTCCAGCCCGACGCCACAAGTCTACTACTTCTTGGCCAACAGCATGACCTTTGACTACCACCTCAAACTAGGTGAAGGCACCTATGGAGTGAGCCCCGAAATGTGTGGCATATGTTGCATCCCGATTTTTTGCACTCAACAAAGCGCGCACAAGTGGAAAAAACACGATACTTTCTCATTAGAACTCATTCTCCTAGAAGGATGAGTGCGACTAGGTTTAAATTTGAAATTGATTTGAATAAGGGCTTTTGGAAAAAGTTTGGAGTCACCACCTAACTTGGTTAAGGTGAGTTAGGTCACCTAAAACTAAGTGCAATCCAAAGATTAAATTTAGGGTTTTTAAAAAAAATTTTGGAAAAAACAGTTGTTTGCCAACTTTTGGAAAGATTTAAGCTCTTTTTTAAAAATAACTCCATTTTGGTCTTCGAAAACATTGATTCTAAGTTCGGAGGTTGGTTATGTGTAGGGAAAATATCTTAAGATCATCACCCTACCCTGCCCTTACAGTACCTACATGTCTATTCACCCTAGGTTCACTCATTTAAAATTTTCAATTATTCAATGTCCAATACTATCCACTTTGAAAACAGTTTTAGAAAGAAGTTTGATATGATGCATGACATGCAAATGCAAGAAAAAGATTTGATTTTGAAAATAGATTTGAAGAAAGAATTTGAAGTTTGAAAAAGGTTATAGAAATTAGAAACTTGAAAGAGGTTATAGAATTGGAGACTTGCAAAAAGGTTGTGAAAATTAGAGATTTGGAAAAGGTTGTGACCGCACCAATGAGGGTTACCTACGTATCCCTTTGATTCGAAAAGAGTTTGATTTGAAAAAGGGTTAGATTTGAACTTGGAATAGAAGATTTGAAATTGAACTTGGACTTGATTTGGAAAGATTGAGTTGAGTTTTGAAAACATCTTGACTTAGATTGAAGTTTGGAAACCATCTTGGTTTAGAAAAGAATTTTAAAAAATACTTGAAGCTTCCTAACTTTAGGCTTAGGGTTGAACTATGGTTTAGGTATCCTAGGACTTAGGTAACCTAAGGTTGAAGCACGCAATTAAATTAGGAAGGTTTGATTTAGACTTGAAAAGTTTGATTTAAGAAAGTTTAATTTAGGAAACTTAGAGTTAGGAAAAATGGGGTTTAAGAGAGATTTGAAAAGGATTTGATTTGATTTTAGAAACACTTGACTTGGAATGATTTGGAAAAGATTTGACTTGAATATTTGATTTGAAAGAATTTAGAAAGTTAGAATTTAAGAAAGATTGGATTTTAGAAAGTTTTGAATTAGGAAAGTTTCAAAATAAGAAAGTTCCATTTTAGAAAAGTACCAAATTAAGAAAGTTTCATTTTAGGAAAGTTTTTATTTTAGGAAAGTTGGAACTTAAAAAGATTTAGAGGTTTGAATTTTAAAAACAATTTGAAAACTTAGATTTAGGAAAAGTTTGAAAGATTCAATAAGTTGAGTTTTAGAAAGTTGAGATTTGGAAAGGTTTGAAATTAGGAAAGGTTGAAAGGTTTAGATTTTGAGAGTTTGAAAAGTTTAGATTAGGAAAGACTTGAATAAGGAAAGATTGGAATTAGGAAAGAGTTGATTTCTATTTCCTAAAATAGAAGATTGGGTTTTTTATATCCAGAAATAAATGATTTGATTTTGTTTCCAAAATTGGAGGATTGGATTTAGTTTCCTAAATGAGAATATTAGATTTTGGCATGGAATTGGAAAGGCAGAATTTTGAAAATCTTGGATTTGGAAATCTATGATTTCGTATACAAAAGAATTTTGGAAATCTAAGATTTGATGTAGAAAATAGTTTTTTAAACTTATGATTTGAGGTAAAATAGGAAGTCATGATTTTAAGAAATGGAATTAGAGTTTCCTAATCATGGATTCTAGGACTTGATTTGGACTTCAAGGCAAAGAGTTTTTGGAAAGTAGATTATTGAAAAGAGTTTTTAAAAAGTAGATTTTTGAAAAGAGTTTTTAGGAAGTAGATTTTTAGAAGAGAGTTTTTAGAAAGAGATTTTTTGCAAAATAATATGGAAAGGGATTTGAATATAAGCTTTTGCAAATCTCTTGAATATCTCACTTTCCCAAAATGATTCTAACTATGAAAAGGTTAGAACCACTCTAGGGTTTTGATTTTGAAAACAACAAAGATTTAAAATATGGACCATAATGATCCCATTAAATATCACACTTTCCTAAAATAATCTTAACTATGGAATGACTAGAATCATCTTAAGATTGTGGTTTTGATGAAAACAATTTAGGGTTCACACTCAAAATATGGACCGTGATAGTCACCTTAAACATAACACTTTTCTAAAACAACCCTAACCATGGAATGACTAGAATTACTTTAGGATTATGATTTTGAAAAACAAGTTTTAAAAAAAAAAAAGATTTTGAATGCAAGTTTTGAAAGAGAGTTTCGATGTAAGTTTGAAAACAACTTCGAAAGTAATTTTTAATGGATGTATGAATATGATATGAACAATGTAATAGGGTCGTGAACATACAAGGCTTCACAACATAATCAAGGGGGCTGAACCCACACCATCAAAGGTTGAATTTGAAGAAAGCCCCTAGCACGATGGCCTTCAACAATTCTTCCTAGGTATGAACCGGTAAGTCCCTTGACAGGTTTGAGAAACTTGAGGTTGCAACACCTTGAGTTTTCAATGGATGTTTTGGAGGCTTGCGTATGAGTGTATGAGATGTATAGGCAAACAAAACCACTTTAGTGCCTATTACAGTAGTAGTGCTCAAGCAAAATTTCCACTAGCACCACTCAAGCCAATTATTGGCTTGGCGCCACTGCTAGTGGCACCAACCACTTAGGAAAGATTTAAGGTGGCAAGAAACATATCTTTCGACCTTTGGTATGCAAGACAAAAGATTTGGGCGCCTGTCTTAGTGACTACCATGCAAAGTTTGGCTTGGCTCCACTAGGAGTAACTTTGAAAAGTCTGAGAATGATCCAGAAGGTTCTGAGTAACCAAACTCGATCAAGAATGGACGAGAACCCTTAGGAGAGTGTCCCAGAGGTAATTGGCTTGAGAAACAATGCTAGAATAGTTGAACAGGTCAACTGGCCTGCTAGGGGTAAAACAGTCATTTGAATAAAAAAAACACCGAAATGGACTCGGAGTGACCCGTGAGAAGGCTTAAAGGTTGGAAACACTATTGAGAGTGTCCCAAAGGGCTACCAGTTTGATACCCAGAGCTGGTGTGGTTGAAAAAGGCGACCAGCCCATTAGGAGCAAAACAGTCATTTGGCACCAGTCTTGCCGGAATGGACTCAGAATGATCCAGAAAGGTGTTAGAAGATTGAGAATACTATTAGAAGCATTCTCGAAAGGTTATCGATTTGATACCTAAAGCCGATGTGGTTCCTGGAGGCGATCGAATGCCTAGGGACAAAATGATCATTTTGATCGGATGGTCTCGGAATTGATCCGGAACCGACTGGAAGGCACTTAAACATGCTAGATTGTCTTTGGGACAATCTTGAAAAGGTGTACTTACCACTCTAAGGACTTAAGTACTTTCTCAAGAAGCTGCCAGAAAGGGCCCAAAGGGTAGTTTGGTCATTTTTCATTAGAGTGGCCTAGTAGGCACTGGTGTTGACCTGGGTTTGGAGTGCTTCCGTCACTCTGATGGTGTGTGATGAGTTGGTTTCCAAAGGTATCCCGTCCTTTGGTAAACGTGTCATGGCCAAGAGGCGTGTTTGGTCTAGTGACATAGGGGTTTTGTTGGCAATTGCCAATATCGACCTGTTTGCGAGTGTTTCTGCCACTCTAATGGTTGTGATGTTTGTGGGTGTTTTCCTCACTCTGACGGTGTGCATTCATTCCAAAGACTACCTGATCTCGGGAAGCTGCTAGAGAGACTTATCGTCTAAGGGATAAACTTTCTCAAAAGATGTGTTGAACAATAGACATTCTATATTGGCAAGCTAGCATGCGCCAGAAGTGAACCTTTCTATCATCTCAGGGACTTGGATTTCTTCCTGGTTGACAGGTTTGAAGGGACTTATCATTCCGAAGAGTTTTCTTCGTAAACGTGCCAGATTGGATGGACTTACCGTTTAAGGGATTACTTGTCTCAAAAGACATGCCCAATTGAGTTTGATTGGTCTGGACTGAAATTAGAACTGGGATTGAGTTTAAAATAAGAACTTACCATCTTTAGGAAGACATGCCAACTGAAAATGGACCGAGCAATACCCCAAGGGCCTTTTGGTCATTTTACCTTTATTCGGCCTAGTGGGCCAGCAAAGCGACTGATTGACTGGATGGAGTCTAGAAAACTAGTTTGGACTTGAATGTGTTTGTGTTGGCTTGAATAGGAGTCCGGTTGGGCTGGAGATTGCTGAGTGTCTCGGGGTCTTCTCTACCAAAAATGCCTTATCTTCAAAGGTTTTATATATTTTTCGTTAAAAAAAATTTCATTTAAAAAATTTCTAACTTCAAAATATTTTGGCAGAGTCTTGTTTGTAAATGGTACCTACAACGCCCAAAGTTCCACAACAAAACACAAACCATATACTCACGGTATCACAAGTACATGTAATGGACAAACACAAGAGAACCCATGCACGTTTTCAAGATATTTAAATTTTCCAATAAATGTTTTATTTTTTAAAAAATCCAAGGGTTTTCAAAATTGCCACAAAAACTTTCAAAACTACTTCAAATATTTTCTCAAATATCCCCATATTTTTTTCTAAACACTTAACTCAATCAAGTCAATCAATTTCTCAATTTTTCCTTTTTTTAAAGTATTTTTCTATTTTTTGAAAAATCAAAAACTTGAAAAGTTTTTGAAAATTTATGAAACTTCATACGATTGTTCAACATATATTTTTAAGGCACATGGTGTAAAAATCTAGCCAAGAAACCCAATATCTAAAGCTGTAGCAGCAATTTTTCAATTCCTGCAGAAACTCCTTTTACATAAACGTGCAAAACTATTCAAACTCAATCAAACGAGCATCAAAACGCAAAACAACATCATCGGAGTGTCTAAAGAACATCAAAACATCAATTTTGACTATTCACACAACTCAAACGGAATTCTATACATCAAAATCAACACAAAACAAAAAACTTATCGCTTGGAGTTCTCCAGCAAAATCTTCTTCTCCGACAATAATTTTGATGATGGTGACTACTTCCAACAACTCGCCAACATCCCTTAAACTTACTCCTTCAATGCCCAAAGGTCCTTCCTTGCAAAAACTCAGAAAAAAGCTCTTAAACTCCCAAACATTTGAACAAAACCACAAGTCTTGAACCAGAAGCTTTTCTGGTTTTAATTCTCAGGCTTAGAGCCAAGGCATTTTTATGCCAGGCGCCACTCCTAGTGGCGTCATAGTCAAATTCAGGCCAGTTTGGCCCTTTTGGCCCTTAGGCCAATTTGCCATTTTTAAGCTCTAGTCTTTAAAAATTTTCAAATTCGATCCCTTCGATTGCCTCACGGTCACATGGTACTCTTACTTTCTCATTTTCTTCCTTCAACAGGCAAAGACAGAAAAATAGGGGCAGCTATAAGCACCCTGTTTTTGCCCGCTCAGCAATCTTCGACCCGACCAGACTCACACTCAAACCGACACAAACACATTCAAGTCCAAGTTGGCTTTCTAGACTCAATCTAGTCAATCAACCGCTTTGCGGGCCTGTTGGGCCCAATAGAGACAAAATGACCCAAATTGCCCTTACGGCATTGCTCGGTCCAACTCTAATTGGCACGTCTTATTAAAGACAGTAAGTCCCTATTTCAACTTCAACTTTAATTCCAGTTTCAATTCCAATCCAGACCAATCAAACTCAATCCAACACATCATTCGAGAAAGCTAATCCCTCAAACGGTAAGTCAATCTAGTCTAGCACGTTTATCGAGAAAACTCCTCAAAATAGTAAGTCCCTTCAAACCGGTTGACTAGGATGGAACCCAAGTCTCCGAAATGGTAGAGCGGTTCACTTTTAGTACCTATAGCCCGCTAATGTAGAATGTCTATTATTCAACACGTCGATCGAGAAAGTACCTAAGGCCTTGAGACGATCAGACCTTTCAGCAGCTTTCTGAGATTAGGCAATCTCTAGAATGAATGCACATCGTCAGAGTGAAGAAAACACTCACAAACATTGCAACAGTTACACTGGCAAAAATACTCGCAAACAGGTCAACATTAGGAATTGCCAACAAAACCCCTATGTCATGAGACTGAACACGCCTCTTGGCCATGACACGTTTACCAAAGGATAGAAAACCTTTGAAAACCAACTCATCACACATCGTCAGAGTGACGAAAACACTTAAAACCCAGGTCAACACTAGTGCCTGCTAGCCTACTCTGGTGAAAGATGACCAAACTGTCCATTGGGCCCTTTCGGCGCGCTTCTTAAAAAAGTACCTAAGTCCTCAGTGCCGTAAGTCCACCTTTCCAAGATTGTCTCAAAGACAATCTAGCATATTTAAGTGCCTTCCAGACGGTTTCGGATCATTTCCGAGACCATTTGGTCAAAATAACTATTTTGTCCCTAGACGACATCTAATCACCTCTAAGAACCACACCGGCTCTGAGTATCAAACCGGTAACCTTTCAAGGATACTTCTGGTAGTATTATGGACCTTCTAGCACCTTTGCAGATCATTTCGAGTCTATTCCAGCAAGCCTGTTGCATAATGACCATTTGGCCCCTGGTGGGCCGATTTCCTTTCCAACCACACCGGTTCTGGGTATCAAACCAGAAACCCCTCAAAACACTCTTGATAGTGTTTCCAACCTTCAAACCTTCTCAAGGGTCACTACAGGTCCATTTCGGTGTTTTCTCGGTCCAATAGACCATTTTGTCCCTGGTAGGCCGTTCACCCTTTTCAACTACTCTAGCACTAGTTATCAAGCCGTTTACCTCCAGGATACTCTTGTAGAGGTTCCCGTCCATCCCCGACCTTCCGGATCATTCCCAGACTAACTAGAGTCACTTCTAGTGGAGTCAAGCCAAAAATTATATGGTAGTTACTAGGACAGGCGCCCAAATCATTTGCCTTGCGTCTCAAGGGTCAAAAGATATGTTTCTTACAGTCTTAAAACTTGTTTAAGTGGCGCCAAGCTTAAAAAAGCATTGGTGCCATTACAACAAGCGCCAGTTCCTATTTTAATTGCCTACATATACAGACCGTCCCTCTGCATAAAAAGGGTCCACAAACTTAATTTAAAAACTCTGTCTCTTCGAAAAAAAAGCCCTAATTCTTTTAAAACCCTAATTCTCTCAAGCCTCCTTAAACCCTAGCCTCCAGACACTCAAGCCGTAGCCTCTATACATCATTAGCAATGGTGTCAAGTGTGTGAGAATATATAAGAACTTCAAATAAATTATCAAAAATATTTTCTGAATCTAATTTAACCAAACGCCCATCTTGATCACAATACCAAGAGGTCATGCAAAAAAAAATAAATAAATAACAACAAGATAAATAATGGAACAAAATTACCAGATTGATAAAGAGGTAGAATCAACCCGTGCTTCTTGTCCAGCCGCAATCCTCGGCAACGACGCCAAAAATTGATGCAATAAAAAGATTGCAAACCCAAGTGCAGTTGTGATAAAGTAATATAAACTCGAGAGTCCGATTGTCGAACCATAGAGATTAGTTGAACAGATAACACAAGTAGAAAATATGGAGTTAAGAGATAATGATGAGATTTCTAAGGCATCGGAGTTACACTTTTAACAAGCTTGTAATGTTTATTCTTGACCCCTTTTTATAACTTAATTGAAAATCAAGTAAAAAGTGATTTCAATCAAAAGATGAAACGGTGATTTTATAGAAAAATAGCATCATAAGATTAGTCTTATAATTGATTGATCAAAACTTTGCAAAACTAGTTATTTGCTTCACAAGGAATTTCAAGCGTTCATTGTGCCCATAGTTAACAATGAATCAAGGAATTTTACAAAATAAAAAATTTTCTAAAATACATGAATAATCAATTAAAAAGACTTTGCTTTGAAAAACATTTCATGGATCAAAGAAAAAATACTACAACTTCATTAAAAGTTTCACTCCTAGCCTTTGCTAGGAGCTTAGCAAACCATTATAACTATAACTAAAACTTAAAAAAAAGAGAGAAAATAGGTAAAGAAAGATATAAGGAAGTAAGCACCTCATTTTTGCTGGCTCGGCAATCTCTGATCCATCCAGACTCATATTCAAACCGACACAGACACATTCAAGTCAAAACTAATTTTTCAGACTCAATCTAGTCAATCAATCACTTCACGAGCCCGCTGAGCCCAATAGAGGCAAAATGACTAAAATGCCATTGGGGTTTTGCTTGGTCCAATTCTAGTTGACACATCTTCCTAGAGACAGTAAGTTCCTATTTCAACCTCAATTCCAATTTCAATTCCAATTCAGACCAACCAAATTCAATCTGACATGTCTTTCAAGAAATTTGATCCCTCAGGCGGTAAGTTCTAGTCTGGCACACTTACCAAGAAAACTCCTCAGAACGGTAAGTCCTTTCAAACCTGTCGACCGAGACGGAACCCAAGTCCCTAAGATGGTAGAATGGTTCGCTTCTAGCGCCTACTAGCCCACCAATGTAGAATGTCTGTTATTCGGCATATCTTTTGAGAAAGTTGATTCCTCAAACAATAAGTCCATCTAGTAGCTTCCCAAGATCAAGCAATCTCTAGAATGAATGCACACCATCAGAGTAGCAAAAACACTCACAAACATCACAATTTTCATAGTGGCAGAAACACTCGCAAACAGGTCGACATTGGGAATTGCCAACAAAACCCCTATGTCACGGGACCAAACTCGTCTCTTGACCGTGGCACGTTTACCAAAGGACGAGATATCTTTGGAAACCAAATTGTCACACACCGTCAAAGTGACAGAAACACTCAAAATATGGGTCAACACTAGTGCCTGCTAGCCCACTTTGGTGAAAAATGACTAAACTACCCCTTGGGCCTTTTTTGACACGTTTCTCGAGAAAGTACCTAAGTCCTCAAAGCGGTAAGTCCACCCTTCCAAGATTGTCCCAAAGACAAACCAGCATGTTTGAGTGGCTTCCACTAGGTTCCGAACCAATTTCGAAACCATCTAGTCAAAATGACCATTTTGCCACTAGGCATTCGATCGCCTTCGGGGACCACACTGGCTCTCAGTATCAAACTAGTAACCTCCTGAGGATGCTTCTAATAGTATTCTCAGCCTTCTAACACCTTTTCGGATCATTTCGAGTCTATTCTGACAAACCTGGTGCAAAATTACCGTTTTGCCCCTAGTAGGGCGGTCGCCTTTTCTAACCACACCGGCTCTAAGTATCAAACCGAAAACTATCCGAAACATTTTCAATAGTGTTTTCAACCTTCAATCCTTCTCACGAGTCACTTTGAGTCCATTCTAGTGTTTTTTCGATTCAATTGACCATTTTGCCCCTAAAGGGTCGGTCGATCCTTTCAAACACTCCGACATTACTTTTCAGGCAAGTTACCTCTGAGACACTCTTCCGAGGGTTTTCATCCATTATTAGCCAAGTCTGGTTGCTCGAAACCTTCCAAATCATTCTCAGACTTTTCAAAGTCACTCCTAGTGGAGCCAAGCCAAAAATTGCATGGTAGTCATTAGTACAAGGGCCCAAATCTTTTGTCTTGCATATCAAGAGTCGAAAGATACGTTTCTTGCCACCTTAAAACTTTCTTAAGTGAATGGTGCCAAGCCAAAAATTGTCCTAGCGCCACTCCTAGTGGTGCCAGTAGATTTCTTGCCATGGTGCCACTACAACAAGTGCCAGGCTGCTTTTGTGTCTATAAATACAGACCCTCCCCCTACATAAAAAGGGTTCGCAAAATCTTTTCATAAACTCTGTCTCTCAAAATTCAGAGCTCGAAGTCTGTCCAAACCCTAGCCCTCTCTAGCCTCTTCAGACCCTAGCCTCCATACACTATACACTTAAACACAAGCCTCCAAAGCCTCCTTTAAAAACTTAAGGTGCTGCAAATCCAAGGTTCTCAAGTTCAAGTAAAGCAAAGTAAATAAAGCAATCAAAGTAAGAAGAAGACAAGTTAGGCTTTCAATTTACGTTTACGTAATTCTCCACTCTCTCTTCTTCCTCCTAACCCACTTAAGTTTTCTTCTATTTTAATCCCCCATCTTCTACCTCCCTTTCTTACATGCTTGAAACAAGGGAATCCCTGATTCATGCCTAGAAAGAATTGTTAAAGATCACCGTGTCAGGCGCTTTCTTCAAATTCGACCCTTGATGGTGTGGGTTGAGCCCCCTTAATTATGTGGTGAAGCCTAACCTTATATATTCACGACCTTTTTTGCATTGTGCATATCATATTCATATAGTCATTCAAAATTGTTTTCAAAGTTGTTTTTCAAACTTGCATCAAAACTCTCTTTCAAAACTTGCATTCAAAATCTTATTTTCAAAATCACAATCTTAAAGTGATTCTAGCCATTCTATGGTTAGGATTGTTTTAGAAAAGTGTTATATTCAAGGTGACTATCAAGGTCAATATTTTGGATGTAAACCCTAAATTACTTTTCACCAAAACTACAATTTTAAGATGATTCTAGTCATTTCATGGTTAGGGTTGTTTTAGGAAAGTGTGATATTCAATGTGATCATTATGGTCCATATTCCAAATCCATGTTGTTTTCAAAATCACATTCCTAGAATGGTTCTAATGTTTTCATGGTTAGAATTGTTTTAGAAAAGTGAGATATTCAAAAGATTTTCAAAAGTCCACATTCAACCCATTTTCCAAATTGCTTTTTAAACTTTCTTTCGAAACACTCTCTTTAAAAATATACTTTCTAAAAACTTTTTTCAAACTTCTTTCTAAAAATTCTCTACAAAAAAATCTACTTTCCAAAAACTCTTTTCAAACTTCTTTTCTAAAACTCTTTTCAAAAGGTCCACTTTTCAAAAAATCTTTGCCTTGGAGTCTAAGTCAAGTCCTAAAAACCATAGTTAGAAAACCCTAGTTCCTTTCTTAAAATCATGACTTCCTCTTTTGCCTCAAATCGTAGGTTTTCAAAACTATTTTCCACATCAAATCATAGGTTTCTAAAATCTCTTTTAGCACCAAATCATAGATGTCCAAATCTAAGATTTTCAAAACTTAACATTTCCAATTCTATGTCAAATCCAAACTTCTAATTTAGGAACCCAAATTAAATCCTCCAATTTTGGAAACAAAATCAAATCATCAATTTTTAAAAATAAAATATAATCTTTAACTTTAATTAATAAGAATCAAATCTTTCCTAATTTCAATCCTTTCCTAATTCCAATCTTCCCTAGTTTCAAACCTTCCTAAATCTCAACTTATTAAATCTTTCCAAACTCTAAAACTTTTCTACTTTCAAATGTTTATAAATTCAAAACTTTTCAAAACTCAAATCTTTCTAAAATCAAAACTTGCTTAAATTCAAAACTTTCTTAATTTGAAAACTTTCCTATTTTGAAACCTTCCTAAATTGGCACTTTCCTAAAATGAAACTTTCCTATTTTGAAACTTTCCTAATTCAAAGATTTCTAAAAATTCAATATTTCCTAAACCATAACTTTTTAAACTCTTTCAAGTCAAACATTCAAGTCAAATCTTTTTTAACCATTCCAAGTCAAGTGTTTCTAAATCAAATCAAATCCCCTTTCAAATCTTTCTTAAATTCGACTTTCCTAATTCGAAACTTTCTAAAATCAAACTTTTCAAGTCTAAATCAAATCTTTCCAATTCAAGTATATGCTTTAACCCTAGGTTACCTAAACTCTAGAAAGCCAAACCCTAGTTCAACCATAATAATAAGTGAGGAAGCTTCAACTCTTTTCTAAAACTCTTTTCCAAACCAAGATGTTTTTTCAAACTTCAACCCAAGTCAAATTGTTCTAAAATCTCAACTCAATCTTTCCTAAATCTAGTCCAAGTTCTCTTTCAAAGTTCAAATCCTTTTTTAGGTTCAATTCTAAGTCTAAGTTCAATTTCAAATCAAATTTCAATCTAAAATCTTCTATTCCTAGTTCAAATCAAACTCTTTTCGAATCAAATAATTTCAAATCCAACTTTTCAAAACCTCAAAATGTTTATTTTTAATCGGACTCTTGTCCGAACTACGACTGACCTGATTCCCACCAAAGGAATACATAGGCAACCCTCATGGGTGACGTCACAACAATTTTCAAGTATCCATGTTTACAACCTTTTTCAAATCTCCAATTCCACAATTTATTGCAAGTTTCTAATTTCTAAAACCTTCTTTTAAAATTAAATCTTTCTTTTCAAATCTATTTTCAAAATCAAACCTTCTTGTCAAATCTATTTTCAAACTCAAATTTTTTCCTTACACTTGCATATCATGCAGCATATAACTCTTTTCAAAGTGGATATAATTGAATAATTGTTAATCAAAGATTCTAAATGACCGAACCTATGGTGAATAGACATATAGGTATAGCAAGGGAAGGGTAGGGTGATAATCTTATAATATCTTCCCTACACGTAACTAACCTCCGAATCTAGAATCACTGTTTTCAAATACCAAAATGAAGTTATTTTTCAAAAAGGGCTTAAATATTTTCAAAGGTTGCCAAATAACCTATTTTCTTAAAAACCCTCTCTTGGGGAAATTTTCAAAACTCTTTTAAAAAACCCTAAGTTTAATCTTCGAATTACACTTAGTTTTAAGTGACCTAATTCACCTTAATCAAGTTAGGTGGCGACTCTAAACTTTTTCCAAAAGCCCTTGATCAAATCAATTTCAAATTCAAACCTAGTCGCACTCGTCCTTAAAGGAGGATGAGTTCTAACGAGAGAATACTGTATTTTTTCCGCTTATGTGTGTTTTTCTCGAGTGCAAAAAATTGGGGTGCAACAAAGGAGATGTGTTTTACTTCTGTATCTCACTCCTATTTATAGCCAAGGATGCAAAGAAATTCAAAGAAGAAGAAAATAGCCACAAAGTGTGAAAATAAACATGAAAAATTTGGGAGTTTGCAGTAAAGCTGACTTGCAACCTAATTTTGACCATGAAAATGGTAGATTCACGAAATCCATGTTAGATACATAATTGTATATCTCGAAGTCTTCTTTCTAATGCCATAAAAATTAGGTCAATTGCATTTGTGAGTCAACAGTTATAGCCAATTTACTAAAACTGTCTCAAATAGCAGCTGTCCAGAGTTTCTTTTGTTCACACATGAATATGACTCTTTCTATTTGCAAAAAATCTTCATCCTTTTCACACGTTTGACACATGAATATGACTCCTTCAATTTGTAGCAAATCTTCATCTTTTTCACACATTTTACACATGATTTATTGTCTTGTATTTTCTACTAGAGAAAATACAATTAAACATATGAATACAACAATTTAAATATGAAAACATTTACCATGCAATGGTGAAAAGTAAAATCACATATTTACCTATAAACATAAAACATAATTACTAAAGAGATGTGATCATGCTTATTAATACCACTATAAAACTACAATTTTGAGTTATATCATCTACCTTCATATGTACGCATACAGAATTCCTTGTCATTACTTTGCCCATATTCCTCTAAACCACTTGCCTAACTTTGGCATTGGAGTGTTCTTGGTAGGCACCACACCAATGTTCGTAGTGCAGAGACGCCTAGCCTTCCACTAGATCAGTTCGTCTTGGCTTGGAGCAAACCGTACAAATTTAATGCATCATCAGTTGGCGTCATCTATGGAAAATGAATTTCTTGTTGTTTTTATGGTTTTAACCGGGTTCGGCATGACTAGACATTAGCAAACAATTATGGAAAATCAAAACACAATAAGGATGACAGCTTTGGAGCAGTTGGTCGCTAACATAATGGCCAGCATGGAACAATTAATAACGCATACCCAGGAGTTACTTCAAAGAGTTCCTGCTCCCCCCGGAGGAAATCAGCAAGCAGATGGGAACAAAGTCAAGGCGGTCAACCAAGGAGAGGACGGCGTTGTCAGAATTAAGGGCAGTGCACGGCAGGAAAATAGAGTGGGGCTAAAGGAGGAACATAGCCATGCCGTCCAATCCTAGCTACGACTAATTCTTCAGGCCACAGAAGGTGTTGGAGAAATGATGGAGAATCCCCAGCCTAGGACAAGCAAATTAGAGTTGTGTAAGCACTCCATTTTTACCCACTCAGCAGTCTCCAGTCTGTCTAGACATGTATTCAAGTCAATATGGACATATTCTGAGTCAACTCAATTTCCAAGTCTAATCTCGTCAATTAATCGCTTCGCAAGCCCTTTGGCCCCAAATAGAGGCAAAATGATCAAAATGCCCTCTAGGGCATTGTTCGGTCCAATTCCAATGGGCACGTCTTCTCAAAGACGATAAGTCCCCTTTTCAATTCCAATTCCAATTCGTCCCTCAAGAAAGTTGATTCCTCGAGGCGGTAAGTCCATCCTGTCTATGTGTTTTTCGAAGAGAGTTCTTTGAAATGGTAAGTCCCTTTAAACCCGTCAACCAAGACGAGACCCCAGGTCCCTGAGATGATAGAACAATCCACCTTTGGGTGGCAGAAACACTCGTAAATAGGTCGATATAGGGAATTGCCAACAAACCCCTGTATCACGGGATCGCCGTCAAAGTGGCGGAAACACTCAAAACCCAGGTCAACACCGATGCTTGCTAGCCCACTTTGGTAAAAAATAACCAAACTGCCTCGAGGACCATTTTCGGTACGTTTTTCAAGACAATACCTAAGTCCTCAGAACGGTAAGTCCACCCTTCCAAGATTGTCTTAAAGACAATCTGGCATGATTAGGTACCTTCCAGTCAGTTTCGGGCCAATTCCAAGACATTTCGGTCAAGATGACCATTTTGCCCCTAGGCATCCGAACACCCCGAGAACCACACTAGCTCTGGGTATCAAACCGGTAACCTCCTAAGAATACTTCTTATAGTATTTTTGACATTTCATTACCTTTTTGAGTCATTCCGAGTCAATTTCGGCAAACCTGATGCAAAATAATCGTTTTGCCCCTAGTGGACCAGTCACCTCTTCTAACCACACTGACTTTGGGTAACAAACCAGTAACCTCCTAGGACATTCTAAGTAATGTTTCCCAACCTCAAGTCTTCTTTCGGGACATTCTGAGTCCATCCCGGTAGTTTTTTGATCCAATTGACCGTTTTGCCCCTAATGGCCCGGTCGACCCTTCAAACACATCCTGTCATCATTTTTCAAGTCTAATACCTCTAGGATTCTATTCTAAGGGTTCCTATCTCTCTCCGGTCTTTCGAGTCATCCCCGGCCCCTTCAAATCATTCCCGGACCTTCCGGAGTCACTCATAGTGAAACTAGGCTAAAAATTGCATGGTAGTCACTAGTACTGGCACCCAAATCTTTTGAAGATACATTGCTTGCCGACCTTAAAACTTTCCTAGTGGATGGCACCACTCCTAGTGGCGCCAATGTAAACTTTAGCCTGGCGCCACTGCAACAGGTGCCAGGTCATTCCTTTGTCTATAAATACAGAGCCTCTTCCAGCGAGAAAAGGGTCCGCAAACTCAGTCTAAAAACCCTAGTCTTCGATATATAGAGCTTATAGCCTCCCTAAACCCTAGTCTTCTTTAGGTTTTCCAAACCCTAGCATCCATATACAAACCCTAGCTCATATATACTCCCATACACTTCTATACACTCAAACACTAGCCTCTAAAGCCTCCATTGAAGACTTGAATTGCTGCAACCTGAAGCTCTTGAAGATCAAGACGAAGACTAGAGCGAAGACCGAAGCAAAGCAAGAAAAACAAAGCACAAAAAGCAAAGCAAAATAAAGAAGATACAAGGTAGGCTCTCTATTTAAGTTTACACATCCTCCCCCTCTCTCTTCTCCCTCTGAACCCACTTAAGTTGTTTTCTATTTTAATCCCTCATCTTCTTCCCTCTCTTTCTTGCATGCTTGAAACAAAGGACTTCCTAGTCCATGTGTAGGATTAGGCTATTGAAGGTCACCGTGTCAGGGGCTTTCTTTTAGTCTAACTAGAGATCACGTGGGTTCAACCTCCTTGATTATGTAGTGAAGCCTTTAACTTTGTATGTTCATGACCCCAACTTGCATTGTGCATATTGTGATTTTGCATCTCTCCAAAATTCATTTTTAAACTTGTTTTCAAAAGCTTGCATCAAAATTGTTTTCAAAACTTGCATTAAATTTTCTTCTTCAAAACTTGTTTTCAAAACCATAATCCTGAAGTGATTCTAGCCTTTCCATGGCTAGGGTTGCTTTAGGAAAGTGTCACATTTAAAGTGATCAATATGGTCCATATTTTCAAATCATTATTGTTTCTAAAACCACTATCTTAAAGTGGTTCTAACCTTCTTATAGTTAGAATCGCTTTAGGAAAGTGAGATATTTTTATGGACTTTCCAAAACTCTCTTTTCAAATCCCTCTTTCTAAAAGATCTCTTTTCAAACATACTTTCTAAAAACTCTCTTCAATCTCTTTTCCAAAATTGTTTTCTAAAAATTCTATTCAAAAATCTATTTTTTAAAACTCTTTTCAAACTCCTTTCCAATAAAGCTCTCTTCAAAGATTCACTTTCTAGAAACACTCCCTAAGTTTCCTTCCTATAAACTCTTTCTAAAAATCTCCATCCTAAAAGCTCTTTCTAAAAATCATTTTTCAAAAACTCTCTTTTCAAAATCACTTTCTAAAAACTCTTTTCTAGATCTCTTTCAGAAAATCTTCTTCTAAAAACTCACAGTCTAAAATCTCTTTTCTTGGAACCCAAGTCAAGCCCTGGAGCCAACAATTAGAAAACCTTAATTTTTCTTCCCAAAAACATGATTTCCAATTCCCTATTTTGGCCTCAAAACCTAAGTTTCCAAAATCTCTTATTTTCTACATCAAAACTATATATATTTCCAAAACCTATTTTCTACATCAAAACTATAGTCTTCCCAAATCTAGGATTTTCAAAACTCCATCTTTTCAATTCCATGCCAAATCAAATCTTCCCTTTAAGAAACCAAAATTCAATCTCCCATTTAGGAAACTAGATCTAATCCTCCGTTTTTGGAAACAAAATGAAAACACTTCTTCTTAGAAACACAATCCAAATCTTTCCTAATTCAAATCCTTCCTAATCTCCTACTTTCCTAAATCTTAAGTTTTCAAAACTTGTACTTTCAAATCTTTCCTTAAACTTTAAGCTTTCAAATATTTCCTAATCCCAACTTCTCTTAATTTTATACATTTCCAAATCTTAACTTTCCAAATATGAATCTTTAAATCTTTCTTAAACTCAAACCTTTCCTAATTTCAAGAATTTCTAAAACTCGAACTTTGAATTTTTCTAAAATTCTAAACCTTCTAAATTCAAATCTTTCCAAATTTCAAATCTTTCCAAATCCAAAACTTTCTAAATTCGAAACTTTCTTAAGTTGAAACTTCCAAAATTCTAAACTTTCCAAATTCTAAACTTTCTTAAGTTGAAACTTTCTAATCCTAAACTTTCTAAATTCAAAACTTTCAAGAATTTCTAAAACTCGAACTTTGAATTTTTCTAAAATTCTAAACCTTCTAAATTCAAAACTTTCCTAATTTCAAGAATTTCTAAAACTCGAACTTTGAATTTTTCTAAAATTCTAAACCTTCTAAATTCAAATCTTTCCAAATTTCAAATCTTTCCAAATCCAAAACTTTCTAAATTCGAATCTTTCTTAAGTTGAAACTTCCAAAATTCTAAACTTTCCAAATTCTATACTTTCTTAAGTTGAAACTTTCTAAATCCTAAACTTTCTAAATTCAAAACTTTCCAATTTCAAAACCTTTCCTAAAACGAAACTTTCAATTTCAAAACCTTTCCTATTTTGAAACTTTCCTAATTTGAAACCTTTCCTAAAATGTAACTTTCCTAATTCGAAACCTTTCCTAAAATGAAACTTGCTATTTCAAAACTTTCCTAATTCGAACATTTTCAAAATCCAATCTTTCCCTAATCTTCCAAGTCTAACATTCGAGTCAAATCTTTCTAAATCTCAAGTCCTTCCTGAATCCTATCTTTCCCAAGTCTAGGTTTCTTAAACTTCAATTTTTCCAAATCAATTTCCTAATCCTTTAATTCAAAATTTCAAATTCCAATCTTCTATTCTAAGTTCAAATCAAATCCTTTTTCCAATCAAAATCTCTTTCTCAAATCAAACATTCTATTTTCTATTGGACTCTTGTCCGAACTACGACTGACCTGATTCCTCAAAAAGAATACGTAGGCAACCCTCATGGGTGCGGTCACAACCTTTTTCAAACTTCTATTTCCACAATCTTTTCAAATCTCCAATTCTATAATCTATTTCCAAGTTTCTAATTCCAAAAATCTATTTTCAAATCTATATTTTCAATTTCTAAAGCTTTCTTTCAAATCGACTCTATCTTTTCAAATCTATTTTCAAAAATCAATTCTATCTTTTCAAATCTCTCTTCTAAAATCAAATCAAATTCTTCTTTTCAAATCTATTTCCAAATCAATTTTCAAACTCTCTTTTCTTGCACTTGCATATCATACATTATTCTTTTAAACATTCTTTTCTAAAGTAGATAGTTTTGGACATCTATTAATTGAAGACTTTATTGGATGAATCTAGGGTGAATAGATATGTAGGTACCGCAAGGGCAGGGTAGGGTGATGGTTTAGTGCGTCTTCCCTACACGTAACCAACCTCTGAACTTAGATCACTGTTTCAAAGACCAAATGGAGTTATTTTCAAAAAAAAGGCTTAAATATTTTTTGAAGGTTGCCAAATAACCTGTTTTCTTAAAAACTCTCTCTTGAGAAAGTATTTTCAAAATCGTTTTCAAAAACCCTAAGTGTAGTCTTCGGATTGTGCTTAGTTTTTAAGTGACCTAACTCACCTTAATCAAGTTAGATAGCAACTCCGAATTATTTTCTAAAAGCCCTTTATTCAAATCAATTTTCAATTCAAACCTAGTCGCACTCATTTTTCTAGGAGGATGAGTTCTAACAAGAGAGTACAGTATTTTTCCTGCTTGTGTGTGTATTCCTCGAGTGGAAAAAATTTGGGCACAACAAGTTGTACAAGTACAAATGGCGACAATCCTAGAAGCAGTCAAAACGAAAACTCCTAACACCATCAAAGAGCTGGTGAGCTGAACCGATTCGCCCTTTACCAAAGAAGTCGTGGAGGAGCCCTTGCTGCCAAAGTTCAAGATACCAACCCTATAAACCTTCAACGGGTCTAAGGACCCCTCGGCTCACTTGGAGACGTATAAAGCCTTGATACATATGTAGGCAGTGCCCGACGAAATCATGTGCCGCGCTTTTCTGATCACACTCAAAAAGTCGGCCAGGGTGTGGTTCAACAAAATTAGGCCCGGAACGATCGAAACTTTTGTCCAATTGAGTAAGCTCTTTGTCGATCACTATATAGGATGACGAAGGCAAAGAAGACCTATTGCCTATTTGCTGACCATGAAGCACGGAAGGGACAAATCCCTTAGAGACTTGTAAGCACCCCATTTCTGCCTGCTCGACAATCTCCAATCCGACTGGACTCATATTCAAAGTGAAATAGACATATTCAAGTTCAAGTTAACTTCTCAAACTCAATCCAATCAATTAATCACTTTGCAAGCCCACTAAGTCTAATAGAGGCAAAATGACCAAAATGCCGTTGTGGCATGGGTTGGTCGAATTTCAATTGGCACGTCTTCTTAAAAATGGTAAGTTCCCATTTTAATCTCAAATTCAACTTCAATTCACATTCCAATTCCAGTCTAAACCAATCAAACTCAATCCATTAAGCCTTTGAGAAAGTTGATCCCTCAGGTGGTAAGAGCATCTAATTCGGCACATTTTTCGAGAAAACTCTTCAGAACGATAAGTCCATTCAAATTCGTCGACTGGGACGAGACCCTAAGTCCCTGAGATGGCAGAACGGTTCACCTTTAGGGCCTGCTAGCCCGTCAATGAAGAAATGTCTATTATTCGGCACGTCTTTCGAGAAAGTTGATTTCTCAGACGATAAGTCCACTTAGCAGTTTTTCGAGATCAAGCAGTCTCCGGAATGAACACGAACTATCAAAGTGGTAGAAACACTTGCAAATATCGCAACCGCCAGAGTGGCAAAAACACTCGTAAACAGGTCAACATTAAAAATTGCCAACAAACACCCTATGTCACGGGACCAAACTCGCCTCTTAGTCGTGACACGTTTACCAAAGGACAAGATACCTTTAGAAACTAACTCATCACAGACCGTCAAAGTGATGAAAACACTCGAAACCCAAGTCAACACCAGTGTCTGCTAGCCCACTCTAGTAAAAAATGACCAAACTGCCCCTTGGGCCATTTTCGACACGTTTTTTGAGGAAGTACCTAAGTCCTCAGAACGGTAAGTCCACCATTCCAAGATCGTTCTAAGAACGATCTGGCATGTTTAAGTGCCTTTTGGTCAATTCCGAACCAATTCTGGGACCATTTTGTCAAAATAACCATTTTGCCCTTAGGCGTCCGCGTGCATCTGCTAACCACATTGGCTCTAGGTATCAAACCGATAACCTCCCTGTCACGCCCCGATTTTTTGAGGTCCAAGGTCCTTTCAGCTCGGAGACAAAAGTACGGAACTCTGTCACTAAAACTCATCCTCCTAGAAGGACGAGTGCGACAAGATTTGAATTGATTTGATTAAGGGCTTTTTAGAACAATAGGAGTCGCCACTTAACTTGATTAAGGTGAGTTAGGACACCTAAAACTAAGCATAATTCGAAGATTAAACTTAGAGTTTTTGAAAAAGGTTTGAAAAACTCCCTCGAGGGAGGGTTTTTGGGAAAATAGATTGTTTGGCAACCTTTAGAGAGTTTTAAACCCTTTTGGAAAATAACTCCATTTTGGTCTTTCAAAAATAAAAATCTTTGGTCCGAGGGTTGGTTACGTGTAGGGAAGATATCCTAAGATCATCACCCTACCCCGCCCTTTTGGTACCTACATGTCTAATCACCCTTTATTTACTCACTAGAATAACCGGTTACCATAGTCCATTTAATATCCACTTTAGAATTTTAAAAACGAGGTTTAGTCATCACTTTTTGGATGAATGATGCACGATGCAAGTTTTAGAAAAAATTTGAAAACATGGGAGTTTGAAATATAAATTTTGAATTGATAGAAACTTTTGAAAAGGGGATTGGGGTTGAAAAAAAAGTTATAACCGCACCAATTTAGGTTGCCTGTGTATCTCATTTGACAAGAATCAGGTCATTCGTAGTTCAGGCAAAAGTTCGATGGAAAATAGGCGCATTAGGGCCTTTGGAATGTTTTGAAAACTCATTGAGGTCTTTGAAAAATTTGAAGATAATTTGGAGTCTTTGAAAAAGTTTTAAGAGGCTTTGTGGTCTTTAGAAGAAGAGAACTTGAGAATTTTAGAAAAAGGCCTTTGAAATAAGACTTAGGATGCTTGAAATGTTTTGAAATTGGATTTTGGAGTGTTTCGAAATAGAACTTTGGGACTCTTAAAAGGGGGTTTTGAAATGTATTTGGAATAACTCAAAGGAGTTTTGGAAGGGGTTTGAGATAACTCAAGAGAGTTTTTAAAATGTCTTGAAGTCTTGTTTTGAAAATCTTGGAGGTATGATTTTGGAGTGCCTTAGTACATTGATCCTTGAAAGGTTCTTGAAAGGGGTTTTTGAAAACACCTAAGACTTTGGTATTCTAATATGGACAACCTTGGAGGTTGTTCTTGATGTATCACTTTCCTTTGGAATCCCTAGTCGTAGAAGGGGTGGGGACACCTTAGCGTTGTGAGCTCTTGAAAACATTTTTAAAGATAGAGTGTAGGAGTGTTTAGAAAGGTTATGGAGTTGGTTTTTGAAATCTCAAAGGAGTAGGAGGATTTGGAAAAATAGGTTATGAGAGTAGTTTTAAATAGGAAGAACCTTTAAAAAGGGGTTCATGAGTTGGAAACTTTAAGCATACAAACCTAGGCTGGCTTGTCCTAAGGTTATGGGTGACCTAAGGTTGACTAATTTGAGTTAGGTTAACCTAAGGTCAATGTGGTTTAAGGTTAACTAACTAGGGTTGGGTTAACCTAAGGTTAGGGTGACCTAAGGTTCATTAACTTAGGTTAGGGTAACCTAGGATTGAACAACTAGGGTCAAGTTAACCTAAAGTTGGATAATTAGGGTCAAGTTGACCTAGGGTTGGATAACTAGGGTCAAGTTAACCTAGGGTTGAATGACTAGGGTCAAGTTAACCTAGGGTTGGATAACTAGGGTCGAGTTAACCTAAGGTTGAGTTGGAAGATGGTTTTGAAATGTGGTTTAATGCATTTTTAGAAAGAGTTTTGAAAAACAAGTCATGTTATGCAAAGGACTTTGGTTGACAACCTTTTTAAAGATCATTCCCACGAAAATTTGACTCTAGCCAAGAGTATGGTTTGTATGGTTAATGTTTGAAAACCATTCCAAGGAAGGTTTTCTTGGGGCCATTATAACCTTTATCGTGACAAGAGTGGGGATTTCAAAAATCAACACAACGATGACAACTTTTGAAAAACCATTTTTGATGTAAAGATAGAGGGGATGAATTCCCGGAAGTCATTGTTTGAGAAGAAGATTTTTAAAACCATTTTTAGAGGAGACCATTCTAACAAGTTAGAGTTCCTATGACCAAAGTAAAAGGGGAGACCACTCAAGAGAGGGTTCCATAAGGCCATTCCAACCACTAAACTTGTGAGAATGGAAACCTTAGAAATCAAAGGGTTTGAAATCCACTTGTGTGCAAGAATAAAGAGACAAGGGAATCATTCTAATAATTTAGGGCTCCTATGGCCAATATAAAAGGGAGACCACTCAAGAGAGGGTTCTATGGGGCCATTTCAACCACTAAACTTGAGAGAATAGAAACCTTGAAAGTTAGAGAGTTTGAAAACAACTATTATGCAAGTTGAAATACAATGATGCAAAAGTGTGAGTTAGGGGGTTAGTGGGAGATTTTCTAAGGCATGATTCCTAAGGTCTCACCCCAAACTTCAAGGAGCCAACTCTTGGAATCATTTTGAGAGGAATATTGAACTTGACAATAACATGAAAATAAGAGTGATGCAAGCTTTGTAGCACATGGTTAGAAACATAAAAATAAAGCCAAGCACACAAGGCATGATCAAGTTAGCAAAATGCAAAGGGAGTCATGAATACATACAAGGCTTTTAGGCTACACCACATAAACAAGGGGCTCCTAGGCCATACCATCTTAAAATAGGCGAGTGATAGATCCCCCTACACGATGGCTCCCACTAGCTTTTCTCTATGGGTGAACTAAGAGCCCTTTTGGCTCAAGCATGGAAGAAAGGAGGGTTGAAGAGGGGGATTAAAATAGAGAATAACCTAAGTAGGCTAGGAGGGAGAAGAGAAGAGTGGGGGAAGACAAAATTATAAAAGAGATACCACATTTTGCCTTCAATACACTTGTAGTCTTCAATGGATGCCTTGGCTTGCACTTGAATGACTTCAAGAAGGCATGAGGGGCTAGAAGGGAGTGTTTAATGGTGTATAAGGCTATGTAGGTGAAGTGTATAGGCTTAAGGGAGGTGGGATCTAGCCTAAGTGTTGGAGGTGTGGAATATGTATGGAGATTCAAAGTTCTGGAGCAATTTCAACAGAGCTTCGCATTAATTTCTGGAGTTGGAATATGCAAAGGGGGGTGCTGGCATTTATAGGCAATCTAGAACAGGCCTGGCGCATGTGTTACATACCCCTGGCCAAAATTTGCCCTAGCGTATGTAGCACATGAGCCAAAACTGTTCCATTGCTAGGATGACACGTGGCACCCTGTTTACTGGTTAAATCTCGATGCTTGATCGAAATTTGGTCGATCTGATCAAAATTTGGGCGCATGTAGCATACGCTCCGACACCGAAAATGTTTGTCTAAAATTTTTCTCGATAATTGAGCCAACCGGGAAGGTTTCAGGAGAATCGGTTGCACCCGAGATGTTCTCCTAGGGCTTCCGATGAACTTTCGTGTTTTCAAAAAGTTTAAAAGGTGTTTGGAATCGTGAGATATCGTCCCCCGAAACATGCATAAAATGGCATCTTTTCTGAGTGTCTGTGATACACTCCGTGAGGGTTCGAAAGTAGTTATTTTCGTGTCGTGTGATCGAGGCCTTCGGGAAACAATCTCTTCGTTCGGACCGTACCAATGGAAAGTACTCTAGAAGTACTTTTGAGAAATCTCTGATTTATGCATTTCTCAAGTCATTGACGGTACGTTGCAATCAAGAAATCGGTGGAAAAGTCAATCCAGGCAAAGCGTCTATGAGACGCTCCAGGGGTTGTCGAAAGTAGTAGTGTTTGAGCCATACGAAGAAAGGCTTCGGGGAGCGATCTCTTCGATTGAACCGTATCGATGGAAAGATCTACGAACGAACTTTTCAGAATTCTCTGATTTACTCATTTCTCAAATCGTTTGACTATGCGTTATAACCAGGGAATCAGGAGAAACGGAAATTTAGACAGAGTGTCTATGAGACGCTCCGGGGAACTTTTGTCAAGTCATGAGTGTTTAGCATTGTAAGGTCTTCCTTAGGTTAAACAAGGGTGCGTGACAAGACCCGCCATTTAGTAACCTAGGCCCGGTGTTATTTTGGGGCGCGTTCGGGTCGTTAGGGGCAAAATGGTTATTTTGACCAGGTTTGGTGGAAAATGATCAGGAGTGGATTGGAGCACCATGTTAAGCATGATGGGTCATTTAGGGATGATCCCAGGAGGGTCTTTTATTGTTTGATAAGATCTGTGCGGTGTCGGGGTGTTCAAGGGTAAATGGTCATTTTAACCAAAGTTAGCTGGAATTGGGCCGAAATTGGACCGAATGGCGTGTGGAGTACGCCTAATAGTACAGTAACATTATAGAAGGGTGGACTTACCATTTTGAGGGATTTTAAACTTTCTCAAAACGTGCCTGGAGGCCTAAGGGGCAGGTTTGGTCATTTTTCGCTGAGTCGGGCTAGCAGGCGGCGGTGTTGGTGTTGGTTCCCGAGACCGCCAGGTCTCGAAAAACTACATGTGCTGTGTTGGTCCCTAAGAACGCCTGGTTTTAGAGAGCTACTTATAGGATGGTGTTGGTTCCTGAGAATGCCTGGTCCTAGAAAGCTACCTGTGGGGGTGGTGTTGGTCTTTGAGAATGCCTTGTCTCAGAAGAACTACCGAATGACGGACATTCTACATTAGCGGGCTAGCAAGCGCCAGAAGTGAACCGTCTGAAATTTGATAAGGTGTTAGTCCCCAAGACCGCCTGATCTCGGGAAGCTACCTAGATGGCATTGGTTTTCGAGACCGCCTGGTCTGGAAAGCTACCTGAAATGATGGTGCTTATGGCTCCGGTGGGTCCTTGTGGGCTCGAGAAGCAATTAGTTGACTGGATTGGAGATTGAAAGGCTCATCTTGAGCTTGCACGTGTTGTGGTGTTTGGAAAATTGGATCCGATTGGGCTGGAGATTGCTGAGTGGGAAAAATGGGGTGCTTACACTCCCGAGAATACTCGTTATAGTATTCCCAACCTTCTATTATCTTTCTAGATCATTCCGAGTCAATTTCGGCAAACCCGGTGAAAAAATGATTGTTTTGCTCCTGGTGAGCTGGTTACCTTTTCCAACCACACCGGCTCTGGGTATCAAACTGGCACTCCCTTGGAACACTCTAGATAGTGTTTCCAACCTTTAAGTCTGCTCATGGATTATTCCAAGTTCATTCTGGTGGTTTTTCGATTTAGTTAACCGTTTTGCCCCTGATAGCCTGGTCACTAATTCTAACCTTGTTTTTCAAGTCTGTTACCCCTGTGACACTATTTCAAGGGTTTTTACCCATTTTTGGCCTTCCGAACCATTCTCAGCCCTCCAAAACATTTCCAGACCTTCCGAAATCACTCCTAGTGGAGCCATGCTAAAAAATGCATGGTTGTCACTAAGACAGGCCCCCAAATCTTCTGCCTTGCATATCAAGAGTCAAAAATACATTTCTTGCCACCCTAAAATATTTCCTAACTGGCTGACGCTACTAGTAGTGGCACCAAGCCAAAAAATGGCTTGGCACTACTACTAGTGGCGCCAATAGGATTTTAAGCCTAGCGCCACTATAACAGGTGCCAGGTTAATCTTTTATCTATAAATACAAAGCCTCTCCCCTACGTGAAGAGGGTCGGCAATCTAACTCTAGAAACTTTCTCTCTCGATATACAGCCCTCGAACTCTCTCCAAACCCTAGCTTTCTTAGGCTTCCTCAAGCCCTAGCCCCCATACACTTTAACCCTAGCATATATATACCTAATATGCACCTATACGAGCCTCCAAGCAGACCATTGAAGACTCAAGGTGCTGCAATCACAAAGCTCTTGAAGATCAAGGCGAAGTAAAGCAAATAAAGCAAACAAATCAAAGAAGACACAAGGTTGGCTTTCTATTTACGTTTATGCGATTTCCCCCCTTCTCTCTTCTCTCTCCTAACCCACTTGGGTTTTCTTCTATTTCAATCCCCTATATTTGTCGCACCCCGATTTTTCACACTCGAAAAAGACAAGTGAGAAAAATACAATGCTCTCTTGTTAGAACTCATCCTCTTAGAAGGACGAGTGCGACTATGTTTGAATTGAAAATTAATTTTGATTAAGGATTTTTGAAAAACAATTTGGAGTAGCCACCTAACTTGATTAAGGTAAGTTAGATCACCTAAAAACTAAGCACAATCCGAAGATTACACTTAGGCTTCTTGAAAAGATTTCAAAAACTTCCTCAAGAGAAAGTTTTTAAGAAAATAGGTTGTTTGGCAACCTTTGAAAATATGCAAGCCCTTTTTTGAAAATAACTTCATTTGGTCTATGACAACAGTGATCTAAGTTCAGAGGTTGGTTATATGTAGGGAAGACGCACTAACCCATCACCTTACCCCGCCCTTGCGGTACCTACATGTCTATTCACCCTAGATTTACCCATTAAAGTCTTTAATTAATACATGTCCAATAACTATCCACTTTTGAAAAGAAATTTGACATGATGCATGATATGCAAGTGCAAGAAAAGACTTTGATTTTTTAAAATAGATTTGAAAATAACTTGATTTTATTTAAAATAGATTTGGAAATAGAGATTAGAAAAGAAAGTTCGGATTTGGAAGTTTAAGAAAAGTTATGAAATTAGAAATTTGAAAAAGGTTATAGAATTGGAGATTTGAAAAAAGTTATGACCGCACCCGTGAGGGTTGCCTACGTATCCCTTTTGAGGAATCAGGTCAATTGTAGTTCGGACAAGAGTCCGATAGAAAATAGAAGGTTTGATTTGAACTTAGAATAGAAGATTGAAAATTGAAATTTGGAATTAAAAAGATTGGACTTTGATTTGGAAAGATAGAACTTGGAAAAAGGATTTAGACTTGTTTTGAAAAGATTGAGATTTAGGAAATCTAGACTTAAGAAAGATAGGATTTATGAGGAACTTGAGATTTAAGAAAGATTTGACTCGAATGTTGGACTTGGAAGATCAAGGAAAGATTGGATTTAGGAAAGGTTCAAATTAGGAAAGTTTTGTTTTTAGGAAAGTTTCATTTTAGGAAAGATTTCGAATTAAGAAAGTTTAAAGTAGGAATGGTTTTGAAATTGAAAAGTCTTAAATTTAGAAAGTGTTAACTTAAGAAAGTTTTGAATTTAGAAAGTTTTGGATTTAGAAAGATTTGAAATTTAGAAAGTTTAGAATTTTAGAAAGATTCAAAGTTAAGAAATGTTTGAATTTAGAAAGATTCAAAATTTGAGTTTTAGAAATACTTGAAATTAGGAAATGTTTGAGTTTAGGAAAGATTTGAAAATTTACATTTGGAAAATTGAAATTTGGAAAGGTATGGAATTACAAAAGGTTGGAATTAGGAAGATTAAAAAGCGTAAAGTTTAAGGAAAGATTTGAAAGTTTAAGTTTTGGAAACTTAAGGTGTATAAAGGTATGAGATTAGGAAAGATTGGATTAGGAAAAATTTAGATTGGGAAAGATTTAGATTTCTATTTCCTAAAACAAAAAGATTGAATTTTGTTTCTAAAAGGAAGTGATTTGATTTTATTTCCAAAAACGATGAATTGGATCTAGTTTCCTAAATGGGAGATTGAATTTGGCATGGAATTAGAAGGTGAAGTTTTAGAAATCCTAGATTTGGAAGTCTAGGAATTGATGTAGAAAATAGGTTTTGGAGATTCATGATTTTGATGTAAAAATGAGGTTTTGAAAACCTAAGTTTTGAGGCCAATATAGGAAATTGGAAATTAGGGTTTCCTAACATGGCTCTAGGGTTTGACTTGAGTTTCAAGAAAAAGAGATTTAGGAAAGTAGAACTTTTGGGAAAAAAAAAAAAGGATTTTTGGAATGAGATCTTAAAAAGGAGTTTTTAGAAAGTAATCTTGAAAAGAAAGTTTTTGGAAAGAGGGCTTTTTGGGAAGAGTTTTGTAGGAAGAAAACTTAAGGAGCGTTTTTAGAAAGTGAATTTTGAAGAGAGATTTTTGAAAAGAAGTTTTGGAAAAATAGACTTTTTGAAGGGAGTTTTTAGAAAGAAATTTTTTAGAAAGCAATCTTGGAAATAAGATTGGAAAGAGTTTTTAGAAAATATATTGGAGAAAAGATTTTAGAAAGTAGATTTGAAAAGAGATCTTGAAAAAAAAAAAGATTTTTAGAAAGTAAGTGTAAAGAGAGAGTTGAAAAGAATTTGGGTGTGAACTTTTGCAAGCCTCTAAAAATATCTCGCTTTCCTAAAATGATTCTAACCATAAGAAGATTAGAACCATTCTAGGACTATGATTTTGAAAACAACAAGGATTTGAAAAATATTGACCATATTGGTCACTTTAAATGTAACACTTTTCTAAAGCAACCCTAACTATGGAAAGGCTAGAATCACCTTAAAATTGTGATTTTGAAAATAAGTTTTGAAGAAAAAAATTTTAATGCGAGTTTTGAAAATGGTTTCGATGCAAGTTTTGAAAACAATTTTCGGAGAGATGCATGATCATGATATGCACAATGCAAATTGGGATCGTAAACATACAAGGTTAAAGACTTCGCCACATAATCAAGGGGGCCAAACTCACATGGTCTCCGGTTAGACTAAGAGAAAGCCCCGACATGGTGACTTTCAATAGCCTAATCCTACACATGAACCGGGGAGTCCCTTGTTTTAAGCATGCAAGAAAGGGGGTAGAAGATAAGGGATTAAAATAGAAGAAAACTTAAGTGGGTTCGAAGAGAGGAGAGAGGGGGGAATTGCATAAACGTAACTAGGAAACCTACCTTGCGTCTTCTTTTATTTGATTTGTTATGCTTGCTTTCTTTATTTCAATCTTTGCTTTGTTTTGTGTCGGTCTTCGAGGGCTTGCTTGGATCTTTGGGAGTTTCGGAGTTGTAGCGCTTCAAATCTTCAATGGAGGCTTTGGAGGCTAGTAGATGAGTGTATATAAGTGTATGTGAGTGTATAGAGGCTAAGGCTAAGTGTATAGAGGCTAGGGTTTGTAAAACCTAAAGGGAACTAGCGTTTGGAAGGACTTCGAGCTCTTAATATCGAAGAGGAGGGTTTTTTAACTGAGTTTGCGGACCTTTTTCACGTTGGAGGAGGCTTTGTATTTATAGATAGAAGACTAAACTGGCGCCTGTGACAGTGGCACCAGGCCAAAAATCCTATGGCTTGGAGCCACTACTAGTGGCACTAACCACTTAGGAAACTTTTAAGTTCGGCAAGTAACGTATCTTTCAAAGATTTGGGCGCCTGTACTAGTGACTACCATGCAATTTTTAGCTTGGCTTCACTAGAAGTGACTCCAAAAGGTCCGGGAATGGCTCAAAGGGCTGGAAAGCGATAGAAAGGGACAAAAAAACCTTAAAATAGTGTCCCGAGGGTAGTAGACTTGAAAAATGATGTTAGGGTTTGTTGGAAGGGTTTACTGGGCCATTAGGGGCAAAACGGTCAATTGGGTCAGAAAGCTGCCGGGATAGACTTGGAATGTTCCAGAAGAAGATTCAAGGCTTGGAGACATTACCTAGAATGTTCTAGGAGGTTACTGGCTTGATACCCAGAGCCGGTGTGGTTGGAAGAGACGGCCAGCCCACCAGGGGCAAAACGGTCATTTTGCACCAAGTTTGCCGAAACTGACTCAGAATAACCTAAAAATGTATCGGAAGGCCAAGGATACTATCAGAAACATCCCTAGGAGGTTACCGATTTGATACCCAAAGTCAGTGTGGTTCTCGGGGCGCTCAGATGCCTAGGGGCAAAATAGTCATCTTGACCGGAGGGTTTGGGAATTGGCCCGAAACTGACTAGAAGGCACCTAATCATGCTGGATCATCTTTGGGGCGATCTTGGAAGGGTGGACTTACCATTCTAAGGACTTAGGTACTTTCTCAAGAAGTGTGCCAAAAATGGCCCAAGGGACAGTTTGGTCATTTTTCACCAGAATGGGCTAGCAGGCATTGTTGTTGACCCGAGTGTCGAGTGTTTCCGTCACTCTGACGGTGGTCGCGTGACATAGGGGTTTGTTGGCAATTCCCAATGTCGACCTGTTTACGAGTGTTTCCGCCACTTTGACAATTGCGATGTTTACAAGTACTTCTGTTACTCTAACGGTTCATGATCATTCCAAAGACTGCTTGATCTCGGGAAACTGCTAGGTGGACTTATCACCTAAGGAATCAACTTTCTCGAAAGGCGTGTCAAAATAGACATTCTTTATTGGCGGGCTAGTAGGTGCCAAAGGTGGACCGTTCTTCCATCTCGAGAACTTGGGGTCTCGTCCTGGTCGACGGGTTTGAAGGGACTTACCGTTCCGAAGAGTTCTCTCAGAAAACATGCCGGACAGGATAGACTTACCGCCTTGAGGAATCAACTTTCTTGAAAGGTGTGCCAAATTTAATTGGAATTGGACTTGGAATTAAAATTAGATTTGAGATTGAAATGGGGACTTACCGTTGTAAGCACCCCATTTTCGCCCACTCGGCAATCTCCGGCCCGACCGGAATTGGTTTCCAACATCACAACACAGGCAGGCTCAAGACGAGCCTTTCATCCAATCCAATCAACCGGTTACTTCTCGGGCCCACAAGGACCCGCTGGAGCCATAAGCACCATTATTCCAAGCAGCTTTCCGGACCGGGTGGTCCCAAAAACCAACGCCATCCAGGTAGCTTCCCGGGATCAGGCGATCTCAAGGACCAACACCTCATCAAAAATTCCAAACAGTTCACTTCTGACGCCTGCTAGCCCGCCAATATAGAATGTCTGTCATTCGGTAGTTCTCCAAGACCAAGCACTCTCGGAGACCAATACCACCCTTCCAGGTAGCTTTCTAGGACCAGGCATTCTCGGAGACCAACACTACCCTTCCAGGTAGCTTTTTGAGACCAGGCATTCTCAGGAACCAACACCACCCTTACAGGTAGTTCTCTAAGACCAGGTGTTCTTAGAGACCAACACCGCACAGGTAGTTTTTCGAGACCGGGCGGTCTCAGGAACCAACACCTAGGTCAACACCGGTGCCTGCTAGCCCGACCCGGTGAAAAATGACCAAACCTACCCCTTGGGCCTCCAGGCACGTTTTGGGAAAGTTCAAAATCCCTTAAAATGATAAGTCCATCCCTCCAAAATGTTACTAAACCATTAGGCGTCCCCCACACGCCGTTTGGTCCAAATTCGGTCCTATTCCTGCTGACTCTGGTCAAAATGGCCGTTTTACCCCTAACGCCTCAACACGGCACAAACCCTGCTGAACGGTAAAAGACTCTCTCGAAACCAGCCCTGAACGGCCCTACACACTTAACACAACACACCAAACCATTCCTGACCATTTCTAAGCAACTCCGGTCAAAATGACCATTTTGCCCTTGGAAACCCAAAAATACGTCCCGAAACAGCACCAGCCTTAGGATTTTGAGCAGAGGGTTTCACCATACGCCCTTGTTTAACCCAAGGAGCACCCTACGACACTAAGCTCATACGACATGATAAAAGTTCCCTGGAGCGTCTCGCAGACGCTCCGCCTAAATTGTCTTTTCTCCCGATTCCCTAGTTATAACGCACCGTCAACTGACTTGAGAAATGAGTAAATCAGGGAATTCTTGAAAGTTCGTCCATAGATCTTTCCATCGATACGGTTCGATCGAATAGATCATTTCCCGAAGCCCTGCATCGTACGGTGTGAAAACTATAACTTTCAGCAAACCCTGGAGCGTCTCACAGACGCTCCGCCGAGGTTGGCTTTTTTTCTGATTCCCTAATCAAAACGCACCGTCAAATGACTTGAGAAATGTGTAAATTTAGGAATTCCTGAAAGTATTTCCAGAGTACTTTCCATCGGTATGGTCCGATCGAATAGATCGCTTCTCGAAGGCCTCGATCACACGAAATGAAAACAGCCACTTTCAAACACCCAAGGAGCGTATCACAGACGCTCCGCAAAAGTGACCTTTTTGGCACATTTCCCAAGATGATATCACTCACCTCCAAACATAATTCAAACTTTTCCAAAACATGAAAGCTCATCGGAAGCACTAGGAGAACATCCTGAGTGCGACCGATTCCCCCGAGACCTTCCCGATTGACTTAATTATCGAGGCAAAGTTTGGACGAACTTTCCCGGTGATGGAGCGTATGCTACATGCGCTCAAATTTTGATCAGATCGACCAACTTTCGATTGACGGTCGAGATTTAACCAGTACACAGGGTGCCACGTGTTATTCTGGCAATGGAACAATACCTGCGCATGTCCTACACGTGCAAGACCAAATTTTGGCCATGCGCATGTAGCACATGCGCAAGGCCTGTTCCAGATTGCCTATAAATAGAGGCCTCCCCCTTTACATATTCCAGGTCCGAAATTGATACGAAATTCTGCTGAAATCACTCCAGAAACTCGAATCTCTACATATATCTCTCCCCTCCAACACTTAGGCTAGATTCTACCCCTCCTAAGCCTATACACTCCACATACAAGGCCTCGTACACATTTACACACTGCACTCTAGCCTCTCAAGTCTTCTTGAAGTCACTCAAGCTCCAATCAAGACATCCATTGAAGACTACAAGTGTAGTGAAGGCAAAAGTGGTATCCCTTTTACATTTATGCTCTCCCCCACTCTTCTCTTCTCCCTCCTAACCTACTTAGGCTATTCTCTATTTTAATCCCCATCTTCAACCCCCCTTTCTTGCATGTTTGAGCCAAGAGGGCTCTTAGATCATGCCTAGAGGAAAGCAAGTGGGGACCTCTCACTAGCCTACTTTAAGATGGTATGGCCTAGGAGCCCCTTGTTTATGTGGTGTAGCCTAAAAGCCTTGTATGTGAATCATGACCCCTTGCATATTGCTATCTTGATCATGTTTTATGTGCTTGGCTTCATTTTATACTTATTGTCATGCTCCACAATGCTTACATTGCTCTTAATTTTATGCCATTTCTAAGTTCTACATTTTTTTCAAAATCGTCCCCAGAGTTGGCCCCTTGAGGTTTAGGATGAGACCTTAGGAGTCATGTCTTAGAAAATCCCTCACTACCCCCTAATTCACATTTTTGCATCATTGCATTACAACTTGCACAAAAGTTGCTTTCAAACTCTCTAATTTTTAAGGTTTCCATTCTCTCAAATTTAGTAGTTAAAATGGCCCTATGGAACCCTTTCTTGAGTGGTCTCCCTTTATATTGGCCATAAGAGCCCTAAATTGTTAGAATGGTTCCCTTTTCTCTTTATGCTTGCCTAAGAATGATGTTCAAACTCTTTGATTTCTATGATTCCTACTTTCTCAAGTTTAGTGGTGGGAATGCCCCATGGAACCCTCTCTTGAGTAGTCTCCCTTTTGTTGGCAATATGAACCCTCTCTTGATAGAATGTTCCTTTAAAAAATTATTTTCAAAATCCTTCTCAAAAGATGATTTTCAAAAATGCATTCTCCCCATATTTGCATCGAACATGAATTTTCAAAAATTGCCATCACTATGTTGATTTTTGAAACCCCCACTCATGCCAAGATAAAGGTTATAATGGTCATACGGAAACCTTCCTTGGAATGGTTTCCAAACATCAACCATAAAAACCATACTCTTGGCTAGAGTCAAAATTTTCATGGAAATGATCTTTAAAAAGATTGCCAACCAAGGTCCGTGCTATAACATGTTTTGTTTTTCAAAACTCTTTCCAAAAGTGCACCAAACTACACTTCAAAATCGTCTTTCAATCTAACCCTAGGTTAACTTGACCCTAGTTACCACACCCTAGGTTAACTTGACCCTAGTTGACCAACCCTAGGTTAACTTGACCTTAGTTCACTCACCTTAGGTTAACTTAACCCTAGTTAGTTAACCCTAAGTCTTCTTAACCTTAGGTCGACCTAACCTAAGTCAGTTAACTTTAGGTTCCCTCTAACCCTAGGCTAACCCAACCGAGGTTAATACACTTCAAGGTTCTAACTCTTGAACACTTTTTTTTAAATGATCATTCAAACTTTCTAACTATCTTCATAACCTATTCCTCCTAAACCTGCTACCTCCATGATTTCAAAAACCCAACTCCGTAAACTCTTCTAATGTTCTTACATTCCCTCTTCAAGACCTTTCCAAAAATGTTTTCAAAGAGTCACAAACCTAAGGTGTTCCTAGCCCTCTCATGGCTAGGGATTCCAAGGAGAAGTGATAAATCAAGAACAACCTCCAAGGTTATCCATGTTAGGATTCCAAACCCTTAGCCCTTTCCAAAAACTACTTTCAAAAATTAATTCACCAAAACATGCCTCCAAGGTTTTCAAAACAAGACTTCAAAAACACTTTCAAGTTCTCTTGAGACATACCAAAGCATTTTTCCAAAACTCCCTCAAGTTGATCCAAAAACATTTTCAAGAAACACTCCACCACTCAATTTCAAGTCAAAACCTCCAAGACCACAAAGGGTCTTCAATTTCCAAGGACCTCAAAGTGTCTTAAACTTCTCTAAAGGCCCAAAAGTACCTTCAAACCTTCCAAAGGCCCTAATGCGCCTATTTTCCATCGGGCTCTTGCCCGAACTATGAATGACCTGATCCTCGTCAAATGAGATACGTAGGCAACCTAAAATGGTGCGGTCATAACTTTTATTTCAATCCCAATCCCTTTTTCAAAAATTCCAACCAATTCAAAGTTTCTATTCCAAACTCTTTCAAAACCTCCATTATTTTCAAACTTTTTCCAAAAACTTGTATCATGCATCATCCATCCAAAAAGTGATGACTAAACCCCGTTTTCCTAAAGTGGACATTAAATGGACAACGGTAACCAGTTATTTTAGTAAGTGAACAAAAGGGTGATTAAACATGTAGGTACCAAAAGGGCGGGGTAGGTTGATGATCTTAGGATATCCTCCCTACACGTAACCAACCCCCGAACCTTAGATTTCTGTTTTCGAAAGACCAAACTAGAGTTATTTTCAAAAAAGGGCTTAAACATTTCAAAAGGTTGCCAAACAACCTATTTTCCTAAAAACCCTTTCTTGAGGGAGTTTTCAAAAACTCTAAGTTTAATTTTTGGATTAACGCTTAGTTTTAGGTGCCCTAATTCACCTTTATCAAGTTAGGTGGCGACTCCTATTTTTCTAAAAAGCCCTTAGTCAAATCAATTTTCAAACCTAGTCGCACTTGTCCTTCTAGGAGGACGAGTTCTAGTGACAGAGTTCTGTGCTTAAGGGTCTCCGAGTCAAAAAGACCTTGGACACCCCAAAAACCGAGGTGCAACAACCGTCTTCAAAAAGACATGCCCACTAGAATTGAACCGAACAATGTCCCAAGGGTACTTTGGTCATTTTGCCTCTATTTGGGCCCAATGGACCCACAAAGCGATCGATTGATGGGATTATATCTAGAAAAATTGTTTGAACTAGAATATGTCCATATTGACTTGAATATAAGTCTGGACAGACTGAAGACTGCCGAGCGAGCAAAAATTGGATGCTTACAATCTTCTTCCCCCCCTTTCTTGTATGCTTGAAACAAGAGTTTTCCTGGTTTATGTGTAAGAAGAATGGTTGAAAGTCACCATGTCAGGAGCTTTCCTCTAATTCAACCTTAGACCATGTGGATTCGGCCCCCTTGATTATATGGTGAAGCCTAAACCTTGTATGTTCACGACCCTACTTGCATTGTGCATATCATACTCATACATCTTTTCAAAATCGTTTTCTAAACTTGTTTTCAAAAACTTGCATCAAAATCTCTTTTAAAACTTGCATTAAATTTTTTTTCTTCCAAACATGTTTTCAAAAATCACAATCTTAAGATGATTCTAAACACTTTATGGTTAGAATTGTTTTAGGAAAGTGTTGCACAGGTTTTGGGTGTAAACCCTAAAATTGTTTTTGTCAAAACCACAATCTTAATGTGATTATGCCATTACATGGTTAGGGTTGCTTTAGGAATGTGTTATATGCAAAGTGACTACCATGATCCATAATTTCAAATCTTTGTTGTTTTCAAAACTACAATCCTAGAATGGTTCTAATCTTTCTATGGTTAGAGACATTTTAGGAAAGTGAGATATTTTAGAGACTTGTAAAAGTCCATATTCCATTCTCTTTCCAAATCGCTTTTTGAAAATCTCCTTTCCAAAACCTCTTTTAAATCCTCTCCAAAAATCTCTTTTTTAAACTTACTTTCTAAAAATCTTTTTTCAAACTTATTTTCCTAAATACTCTTTCCAAAAATTCCTTTCCAAAAGCTTTCTTCAAAATTCTACTTTCTAAAAAACACTCTTCAAATTTCCTTCCTAGAAACCCTTTCAAAAGATTTACTTTCTAAAATCTCCTTTTCTTGAAGCCTAAGTCAAGCCTTAGAGCCAATGGTTAGGAAACCCTAATTTCTACTTTCCTTTTCCACATCCAATTGTAGTTCTTCAAAATTCTATTTTCTACATCAAACTCTTAGGTTTCTGAAAACACTTTTTCATGTCAAATCATATTTTCAAAATCCAAGTTTTCCAAATCTCAACATTTCCAATTCCATGTCAAACCTAGTATTCCAACTTAGGAAACCAAATCCAATCCTCCGTTTTTGGAAACAAAATTAAATCGTCTCTTTTGAAAATATAAATCAAATCTTTCTTAATTCAATCATTTCCTAATTCTAAACTTTCTTAATGTCAAACCTTTTCAAAATTCAAACTTTCCAATCTTTCTAAATTTAAACATTTCCTAATTTCTAAACTTTTTGAATCTTTCTTAAATCAAACTTTCCAAATTCCAAATCTTTCTTAGATTGAAATCTTTCTAAAACTCTCCCAAATTCAAAACTTTCTAAATTCAAAACTTTCCTAAGTTGAATCTTTCTAAATTCAGAACTTTTCTAAGTTGAAACTTTCTAAATTCAAAACTTTTCTAAGTTGAAACTTTCTAAATCCGAAACTTTCCTAATTTGACACTTTTCTAAAATAGAACTTTCCTAAGTTCAATCTTTCCTAAACCCTAGCTTTTCTAAATCCATTCCAAGTCGAGTTTTTCAAATCAAATCAAACTTCTTTTCAAAATCTTTCTTAAAATTCAACTTTTCTAATTCGAATCTTTCCTAATTTGAACCTTTCCTAATTCGAACATTTCCTAAATCTAACTTTCTAAAATCAAACTTTTTCAAATCTAAATCAAATCTTCCTAATTCAACCACATATTCCAATCTTAGGTAACCTAAACCCTAGGAGGCCTAAACCCTAGTTCAACCCTAACTCTTAGAGTTAGGAAGTTTCGACTCCTTTCTAAAAATCCTTTTCTAAACCAAGATGTTTTTCTAATTTCAAATTTCAAAATGTTTTGAAATCTCTATCTTTCCAAATCTAGTACAAGTTTTCTTTCAAGGGTCAAATCCTCTTTCAAGTTCAATTCTAAGTCTAAGTTCAATCTCAATTCCACTCGTCCATTCTAAGTTTCAAATCAAACTATTTTTCCAATCAAAATCTTTTATTTTCAATCGGACTCTTGTCCGAACTATGACTGACCTGATTCCCAAAAATAGATACGTAGGCAACCCTCATGGGTGCGGTCATAATTTTTTCAAGTTTCCAATTTCATAATTATTTTCAAATTTCCAGTTCTATAATTTCTTTGAAGTTTCTAATTTTATAAATTTTCTTAAGTTTCCAATTCCATAACCTTTTTCAAGTTTCTAATTCCAAAATCTATTTTCAAATCCCTGTTTCCAATTTCTAGAACTCTCTTTCGAAAATCAAATCTATCTTTTCTAAAACCTTCTTACCAATTTCAAAATCAAATCTTCTTCTCAAGTCTTTTCTCAAACTTCAAATCTTTTCTTCAAAGTCCACTTTCTAAATTAAATCAAATTCTTGCACTTGCATATCATGTATCATGTCAAACTTATTTTTTCAAGGTTCTTTTCTAAAGTGGATAGTTTTGGACATATATTATTCAAAGATTCTAAATGAGTGAACTTAGGATGAATAAATATGTAGGTACCGTAAGGGTGGGGTAGGGTGATGGCTTAGTGCGCCTTTCCTACAAGTAACCAACCTCTGAACCTAGAACCACTCTTTTCAAAAACCAAATCGAGTTATTTTCAAACAAGGGCTTAAATATTTTCAAAGGTTGACAAACAACCTATTTTCTTAAAAACCCTCTCTTGAGGAAGTTTTCAAAATCTTTTCAAAATCCCTAAGTGTAATCTTCGAATTGTGCTTAATTTTAGGTGACCTAACTCACCTTAATCAAGTTAGGTGGCAACTCCAAATTGTTTTCCAAAAGCCTTTATTCAAAATCAAATTTTCAATTCAAACCTAGTCTCACTCGTCCTTTTAGGAGGATGAGTTCTAACGAGAAAGTACTGTGTTTTTCTCATTTATCTTTTTCGGGTGCAAAAAATTTGGACGCAACAAGACTTCGTGACTAGGTTCAAATAGGAGACCCGCAATGTCAACGATGCGGACAGCAAGGTGGTGGTCACTACATTCATGAGTGGCCCCAAAACCTATAAACTCCTCTACTCCCTAGCAAAGGAACCATGGAAGGACATAGCAAAACTCATGCTCAGAACTTAAAAGCATATGAACCCCGAAGATGCAATCAACACTAGGTACGATCACAAAACGGAGACCAACTTGCGTTTGGACAGTAAGAAGAGGTCGGGAGAAGGGAAGACCGATGGGAAGCGAAAACCCTAAAGTATTCCAATTCTACTTCTCGAACAAAAGGAATAAGGGACAATCAACAAATCTCAATCACAACTTCACCCCGCTCACAGCCCCACTGGAGCATGTCTTGTACGAGATACGCAACGATCTAGCTCTGAAGTGGCCTAGTAAGTTGAGAACGCCTCCTGAGAAAAGATCCCAAAAGAAGTATTATTGTTTCCATCGAGACTATGGCCATAACACTGAAGATTGTTTCGACCTCAAGCAACGGATCAAGAACCTGATCAAAGAAGGGAGGCTCGGGAGAAATGTTGTTGGTCGAAGACGAGAGCAACCCCAACAAGCAGAACAAACGAGTCCTGAACGAGTTCAGCAATGTCATGCCCAGATTTTTTGCACTCGAGGAATACTCACACAAGCGGAAAAAATGTTGTACTCTCTCGTTAGAACTCACCCTTCCAGGAGAATGAGTGCGACTAGGTTTGAATTGAAAAAAACTGATTTGAATAAAGGGCTTTTGAAAAAGATTCGGAGTCGCCACCTAACTTGATTAAGGTGAGTTAGGTCACCTAAAAACTAAGAATAATCCGAAGACTATACTTAGGGTTTTTGAAAAACGATTTTGAAAATATCCTCAAGAGAGGGTTTTTTAGGAAAACGGGTTGTTTGGCAACCTTTGGAAAACATTTAGCCCTTTTTAGAAAAATAACTCCTTTTGATCTTTGAAATCAGTGATCCTAGGTTCGGAGGTTGGTTACGTGTAGGGAAGACGCACTAAGCTATCACCCTACCCCGCCCTTTCGGTACCTACATGTCAATCTACCCTGGATTCACCTATGAGAGTCTTGAATTAACAAATGTTCAATCCTACTTCACTTTAGAAAAACAATGTTTGAAAAGAAACTAACATGATGCATGATATGCGAGTGCAAGTTAAGAGAATTGAAAAATAGATTTGGAAATAAATTTGAAAAGAAATTGATTTGAAAATAGATTTGAAGAGATGGAATTGAAATTGGAAAGTTTGAAAATTGAAAGTAGAAATTTGAAAATTGAAATTTTGAAATTGAAATTTTGAAAATAGATCGAAATTTGAGATTTGGAAAGATTTTGGAAACCGCACCCATGAGGGTGGAATTGAAAGTTTGAAAAGTGTTGTGACCGCACCTATGAAGGTTGCCTACGTATCCTTTTGGGGAAATCAGGTCAGTCGTAGTTCGGACAAGAGTCTGATTGAAAAGAGATTGATTTGAAGAGAGGGATTGGATTGGAAGAAAGAGATTGAATTGAAAATTGGATTTGATTTAAGATTAGAAGAGGAGATTGAATTTGAGAAGATTGGACTTGCTTTGGAAAGATTGATTTTGGAAAAACTTGATTTTGGAAAGATGGAGGTTTAGGAAACCTAGACTTGGGAAAGGTAGGAGACC
Organism: Euryodendron excelsum; assembly: GCA_033060915.1. Taxonomy (NCBI): domain Eukaryota; kingdom Viridiplantae; phylum Streptophyta; class Magnoliopsida; order Ericales; family Pentaphylacaceae; genus Euryodendron; species Euryodendron excelsum. Next base: position 20,059,337 of record CM065398.1, read on the forward strand.
TAGGAAAGACTTGAGATTAAGAAAGATTAAATTGGAATGGTGGATTTGGAAAGATCTTAAAAGATTTGGAAACTTGGAATTTAGGAAAGATTTAGATTAGGAAAGTTTCGAATTAGGAAAGTGTCATTTTTGGAAAGTTTGAAATTAGGAAAGTTTTAGGTTTAGGAAAGTTTTGAACTCAAGAAAGTTTCAATTTAGGAAAGTTTTGAAAATTGGAATGTTTCGTTTTAAGAAAGGTTTTGAAATAGGAAAGTTTTGAATTTAGGAAATGTTTGAATTAAGAAAGTTTCAACTTAAGGAAGTCTTAAATTAAGAAAGTTTTGAGTTTAGATTTGAAAAGATTTTGAAGTTTTGGAAATTTTAGAATTTGGAAAGGTTTAGGTTTAGAAAGATTTAACTTAAGAAAGTTTTAAACTTAGAAAGTTTTGAATTTGGAAAGATTTGAAATTTAGAAAGTTTAAGATTTAGAAAGTTTTAGATTTTGAATTTTAGAAAATCTTGAAATTAGGAAAGGTTTGGGTTTGAAAACTTAGGTTTGAAAAGTTAAGATTTGAAAAGATGGTAGAATTAGGAAAGGGTTGAATTAAGAAAGATTTGAAAGTTGAGTTTTAAAATTTAGGAAAGATTTTTATGTTCAAGTTTTGGAAACTTAAGGTTTAAGAGAGTGGAAGTTTAGGAAGGATTTGAATTAGGAAAGATTTGAATTAGGAAAGGATTGGGTTTTTTTTTTTGAAAAGACAAGGTTTGATTTTGTTTCCAAAAATAGAGGATATGATCTAGTTTCCTAAACGGGAGATTTGATTTGGTTTCCTAAAGGGAAGATAGGATTTGGCAAGGATTTGGAAAGGGAGATTCTAGAAACCCTAGTTTTGAAAAATTATAGTTTTGACGTAGAAAAGAGGTTTTGGAAACATGTATAGTTTGGATGTGAAAACAAGAGATTTTGGAAACCTAGGTTTGGGGCAAAGTTTGAAAATCATGTTTTTGGAAAGAGAATTAGGGTTTCCTAATGGTTAGCTCTAGGGCTTGACTTGAACTCTAAGGAAAGAGTTTTTGGAAAGTGCGTTTTTGGAAACGAATGTTTTCTAGAAAGGAAATCCTAGGGAGGAGTTTTTGGAAAGTGTGTTTTTGGAAACAAAGGTTTTCTAGAAGGAAATCCTAGAAGAGAGTTTCTAGAAGGAAGATTTTTGGAAAGAGAGTTTTTTAGAAAGATCTTTGGAAAGAAATTGTTGGAGAGAGTTTTTTAGGAAAGTGAATTTAGGAAGTGTTTTTAGAAAGTAAATTTTGAGGAGAAAAAGTTTTTGGAAAGGAGTGAAAAAAGGAAGCTTTGAAAAATAGATTTTGGAGGGAGTTTTTGAAAACAATTTTGGAAAGGAGAGTTTTAGGAAAGTATGTTGAAAAAGAGATTTTTTAGGAAGAGATTTTTGAAGAGAGAGCTTTTTGGAAAGTATAAAAACGTCTCACTTTCCTAAAGCGATTCTAGCCATAAGAGGGCTAGAACCACTTTAAGAAAGTGGTTTTGGAAAACAATAAGATTTGAAAATATAGACCAAAAAGGTCACTTTTAATGTAACACTTTCCTAAAGCAACCCTAACCATGGAAAGGCTAGAATCACTCTAGAATTGTGGTTTTAAAAACAAGTTTTTGAAAAATAGATTTTGATGCAATCTTGAAAACGAATTTGAAAACGATTTTAAAAACAACTTTGAAAACGGTTTTCGGAAGATGCAAGACTATGATATGCACAATGCAATTTGGGGTCGTGAACATACAAGGCTAAGGCTTCACCACATAATCAAGGGGGCCGGACCCACGTGGTCTTTGGTTAGACTAGAAGAAAGCCCCCGACACGGTAACTCTCCAATAGCCCAATCCTACATATGGACCGGGAATCCCCTTCTTTCAAGCATGCAAAGAAAGGGGGGAAAGAGATGGGGGATTAAAATAGAGAATACCCAAGTGGGTTGGGAGAGAGAAGAGAGAGGGGGGAAGTGCGGAAATTTAAATAGGGAGCCTACCGTATGTCTTGTTTATTTTGCGCGCCTTGCTTGTCTTCAATCTTCGGTCTTCGTCTTGATCTTCTTCTTCAACCTTTAAGGATTGTCTTCAAGCTTTAGATGGCAGCTCTTCAAGTCTTCAAAGAATGGTTGAAGGCCAGTGTATAAGTGTATGGGGGTGTGTATGAGTATATAGGGGGCTAGGGTTTGTGTAGAATGGCTAGGGTTTGGAAAACCTAGGGAGGCTAGGGTTTAGGAGGTGCTCGAGCTCTGTATATCGAAATATAGGATTTTTAGGTTAAGTTTGCAGACCCCTTTCACGTTGAATGAGGCTCTGTATTTATAGAAGTTGGACAAACCTGGCGCCTGTTGCAGTGGCCCCAGGGCAAAATTGCTCTTGGCGTCACTAGGAGTGGCGCCAGGCCAATTCTTGGCTTAGCGCCACTAGTAGTGGCACCAGCCACTTAGGAAACTTTATAAGTCGGCAAGCAACGTATCTTTGACTAGATTTGGGCGCCTGTACTAGTGACTACCATGCAACTTTTAGCCTGGCTTCACTAGGAGTGACTCCGAAAAGTCCGGAAATAATTTGGAGGAGCCGGGAATGACCCGGAAGGCCAGAAAAGAGCAGGAACACTTAAAATAGTGTCCTGGAGGTATTTGACTTGAAAAGTGAGGATAAGATGTGTCGGAAAGGTTGACCGAGCCTTTAAGGGCAAAACGGTCAATTGGACTGGAAAACAGCCGGGACAGACTCGGGCTGTCTCAGAAGAAGCTTGAGATTTGGAAACATTATTTAAAATGTTCCTAAAGGTTGCCGGTTTGATTCCCAGAGCCGGCGTGGTCGGAAAATGAGACCGGCCCACCAGGGGCAAAACAGTCATTTTGTACCGAGTTTGCCGAAACTGACTCGGAAGGGTCCGGAAAGATAAAGGAAGGTTGAGAACACTATAAAAAGTATTCTCGGGACATTACCGGTTTGATACCCAGAGCCGGTCTGGTCGAAGAAGGAGACCGGCCCTCTAGGGGCAAAACGGTCATTTTGTACCGGGTTTGCCGGAACTGACTCGGAATGGTCTGGAAAGGTAAAGGAAGGTTGAGAACACTATAAAAATTATTCTCGGAACATCACCGGTTTGATACCCAGAGCCGGTGTGGTTCCCGAGGCATTCGGATGCCTAGGAGCAAAATGGTCATCTTGACCGGAAAATCTCAAAAAAGATCCAAAGGACAGTTTGGTCACTTTTCAACAAAGTGGGTTAACAAACACTGGTGTTGACCTGGGTTTTGAGTGTTTCCGCCACTCTAACGGCGGTCGTCGTGACACAGGGGTTTGTTACCAATTCCCTATATCGACCTATTTGTGAGTATTTCCTCTACTCTAACGGTTTTGTGAGTAGTTTCGCTACTCGGACCGTCTCAAGGAATAAATTGTCTCGAGAGTGGGATTGGAAAGGGGTCTTACTGTCTCCGAGGAGACGTGCCTGAATTGGAACCGTCTAGAGGAATAAACTGTCTCGAGAGTGGGATTGGAAAGGGGTCTTACCGTCTCCGAGGAGGCGTGCCTGGATTGGAACCGTCTCAAGGAATAAACTGTCTCGAGAGAGAGATTGGAAAGGGGTCTTACCGTCTCCTAAGAGACGCGCCTGGATTGGAACCGTCTCGAGGAATAAATTGTCTCGAGAGTGGGATTGGAAAGGGGTCTTACCGTCTCCGAGGAGACGTGCCTGGATTGGAACCGTCTCGAGGAATAAACTATCTCGAGAGTGGGATTGGAAAGGGGTCTTACCGTCTTCGAGGAGACGTGCCTGGATTGGAACCGTCTCGAGGAATAAATTGTCTCGAGAGAGGGATTGGAAAGGGGTCTTACCGTCTCCTAAGAGACGCGCCTGGATTGGAACCGTCTCGAGGAATAAACTGTCTCGAGAGTGGGATTGGAAAGGGGTCTTACTGTCTCCGAGGAGACGTGCCTGGATTGGAACCGTCTCGAGGAATAAACTATCTCGAGAGAGGGATTGGAATTGGAAAGGAAAGGATAATGCCGCTAAGGGCATTTTAGTCATTTTGCCTCTATTTGGGCCTGACAGGCCCGCGAAGTGATGGAAAGACGGAATTTGGACCTAGAGAATTGGATTTGATAGGAATATGCCCACAATGACTTGAAAACAAGTCTGGACGGAGTGTAGACTGCCGAGCGGTAAAAAATGGGGTGCTTACAAGCAAGATCAGCAACCCCTATAAGAGATCAGGTACTAGTCAGAGGGTTTGCTAAAGGAGGAGAGCCATCAACGGCTTAAAAGAAGCAAGTCCGAGAAGTGAGGCAACCAATGGAGGTTTTGGTGGTTGAACGACTGAGCAAGAAGCTCAGAGCAGGATTCGCAGCCATCACCTTCACCGAGGAGGAGGCAACAGAGCTGTGCCAACCACATGATGATCCTCTAGTTATCACCACCATCATCTCCAACTACCAAACAAAGAGGGTTCTGATTAATAGTGGTAACTCAGCAAACATCATGTTCTGGAGGGCATTTGAGTAAATGGAGATCGGGAGAAAGAAGCTGAAACGTATCACATCCCCTCTAATCGGCTTCACGTTGGACCAAATCACACCCCTTGGCCCAATAACAGTTTTGATGACCCTTAGGACTGCCTACTACATGCAACTAAGCTGGTGGACTTCCTGGTGGTCGATTACCCCTCTGCCTACAATACGATTATCGAACAAACAGCTCTAAACCAATTCAAGGCCGTGACATCCACATACCATCTCAGGGTGAAATTTCTAACAGAGCAAGGAGTTGGAGACGAAAAAGGGGACCAATTGACGGTAAGGGAATACTACCTAGCGTCACTAAAAGGGGTGGTGGATAAAGAGACCTTGGTGGTGGAAGAGCTTGAGGTCAGAGATGAAGAGGAGTTACACAGAAGAGAGCCCATGGAGGACCTGAAGGAGGTCATGATCAAGGAACCAAACCAGAATAGAGTGGTTAGGATAGGAACAATAAATCTCGACCGGCTAAAGAAAGAGTTGAAGGAATTCCTCAGATAGAATGTAGAAGTTTTCGCTTAGATGCGTGAAGATATACCAGTCATCAACCCTCAAATATCGGCCCATCACTTGAACCTCACAGTTGAAGGCCAAACCAATAAAGCAAAAGAGGAGGAGTTCCACCCCAGAACGCAACAAGGCATAGCCGAAGAGGTGGACAAGCTCCTTAACGCCAAGTTCATTCAAGAAGCCCAATACCTAACCTAGTTATCCAACGTAGTGATGGTGAAGAAGGCCAAAGGAAAGTGGAGGATGTGCATTAACTTCACCGACCTCAATAAGGCATGCCCAAAAGATAGTTTTTCCCTGCCAACAATTGACCTCCTAGTAGACTCCACAGTAGGGTACGAAATACTGATATTCATGGATGCCTTCTCGGGCTACAACTAGATCAAGATGGCCGAACAAGATCGAGAGCATACCTCATTTATCACAGACAGGGACCTGTACTACTGCAAAGTCATGTCGTTCGATTTTAAGAATGTGGGAGCAACATACTAGCCGTTGTTGAACTAGATTTTCAAGTCTCAAATAGAAAGAAACATGGAGGTTTATGTGGATGACATGCTAGTTAAGAGCCAACGAACGTCTGACCATATACAGGACTTGAAGGAGACCTTCCAAACCCTGAGAAGCTACAGCATGAAGTTGAACCCTACCAAGTGCTCATTCGAGGTAGCATTCAAAAAGTTCCTCAGCTTCATGGTCTCCTAAAGGGGAATAGAAGCCAACCCAGAGAAGATCAGAGTAATACTCGACATGTAAGCCCCAAAGATGATCAAAGATGTCCAAAGACTTGCGGGAAGAGTGGCAGCCCTAAACAGATTCATTTCACGATCCACCAACAAGTGCCTCCCCTTCTTCAAAACTTTGCGCAAGGCTTTTGAATGGACGGAAGAGTGCGAAGAAGCCTTCCGACAGCTCAAGTAGTATTTAGGCTCAGTCCCACTTCTCAGTCAAACTATCATATGAGAGGAACTCTAAGTCTACTTGGCAGTTTCGGCCACAGCAATGAGCTCAGCTCTAGTGAGAGAAGGTGAAGGAGTGCAAAAGCTTGTTTATTACACAAACAAAGCCCTCAGGGGAGCTGAGGAGAGATATTCAAAAATGGAGTTGATAGGGTTTTCCTTGGTGACAGCTTCATGCAAACTCAAACTATACTTCCAAGCGTATACCATAGTGGTTATCACCGATCAGCCGCTCAAGAAAGTACTGCACAAGCCAAAAATCTCAAGTCGGTTGATGAAGTGGTCGGTTAAACTCAACCAATTCGACATCCAACATCAATCACGATTAACGACAAAAGGGTAAGCCATGGTAGATTTCATAGCAAAATTTACATCCTACCCAAACACCCAACCCGATCAAGACAACAGTGCGAACGACTGGGTATTGAATGTCGACGGCTCTTCCACCAAACAGTCAAGCGGGGCAGGGGTCGTTCTACTCGTACCAAATGGCCACAAAATAGAATGCGCCCTCCGATTCAAATTTCCAGCCACTAACAATAAGGCAAACTACGAAGCCTTAATTGCTGGGCTACAGATTGCTCGATGAATGGGGGCAGAACAAGTGATAGTGCGGGGCGACTCTCAACTAGTAGTTGAGTAGGTCCAAGGGGAATACGAGGCTAAAAGCGAAAAGATTAAAGAATACTGCCAGATGGCCAGAAGCCTGGCTAGGAAGTTCACAAAGGTATTGCTGGAAAGAGTCTCCAGAGTGGAAAATGAAGAAGCTGACCACTTGGCAATAATCACCTTATCCTGAAGAAGAAAACCCTGAGGTACCCATGTAGGTCCTAGATTCACCAAGCATCCACACCCCAGAAGTTAACAACACGAGGTTGGAAGCTCAATGGGCCAAACCCATTACAGAGTATCTGGAGCATAAGATCTTATCAGGAGATAAGAATGAAAGCAAGAAGAATAAAGTTCAGAGTAAGCCGATATGTGATAATAGATGATGTTCTCTACAAGAGATGGCACACTCTACCTCTTCTCAGATACACCACAGAGGAAGAGTAGACTACATAATGAGGTTGACTCATGAGGGAGTCTACGGGAATCACTCTGAAGGATGCTCGTTGGCCAACAAGATACTTCAAGCCGTATGCTATTGGCCGAGCATGAGCAAAGACTCCAGGAGCTTCGTGAAAAAATGTGACAAGTGCCAGAGGTTCGTAAATATCCTAAGACAGCCCGCTCAAGAGTCGATGCCCATCTAGAGCCCCTGGCCTTTCACTTAGTGGGGAATCAACATCATAGGGCCATTGTCGCTAGGCAAGGAGTATAATAAGTTCGCAATGATTGCTATTGACTATTTCACTAAATAGGCAAAACCTGAAGCACTACCCACCATCATTGAACAAAAAATAAAGAGTTTTATATGGAAGAACATTATGTGTCACTTCAGGATTCCTAAAGTGATCATCACAGATAACAGGAAATAGTTCAAAGGAAAACAGTTCAACAAATTGTGCTTAGATCTACAAATTAGCCACCAGTGCTCCTCACCAGAACATCCATAAGCTAATGGGCAAGTGGAAGTAACAAATCGGTCCCTTCACAAGATTATCAAAACTAAGCTCCAGAAAGCCAAGGGTCTTTGAGCAAATGAACTTCCAAACATACTATAAGCCTACCAAACCACTGAGAGGGATTCCACGAGGCAGACTCCTTTTGCACTCACGTTTGGCAAAAAGGATGTGACCCCCATGGAGATCGGCCTCTCCAGCCCAAGAGTCCAAAACCACGAGCCAGAGGCTAATAATGAAGCCCTAGCAGTAAATCTTGACCTACTTGAGGAAGTAAGGCTATAAGTTGTAGTAAGGGTGGCCTCCTACAAACAAAAGATGCGCCAATACCACAAATTGAATGTCCACCCTAAATCTTTGAGGCAGGGGAGTTGGTCCTGAAGAAGGTTAACCAGTCTACAAGAGACCCCAAATAAAGGAAGCTCAGGCCAAATTGGGAAGGACCCTATGAGGTTATAGGTTTCACCAGGAAAGGAATAAATAGGCAACTTGGAGGGGAAGGAATTGCCCCACCCATGGTATGCAGAACATCTTCGAAAATACTATGTATAGAAGGCCTCAATGTAATGCCAGTTCAAAAGTCAATGAAATTTAGCTTCTCTACTAGCTCATTTCTCTACGAAACATCTCAACTCCAAGAAGTATCCCTGTTCAATTCACGAGATCGAACCGAAAAGGGACAAGGCTTAAACGCCCAAGAAGTATCTATGTTCGGTTCACGAGATCCGAATAGGGACAAGGCTTAACGCACAAGCTACTCCTGTTCCGTTCACTTGACCGGCCAAGAAAGAGGCCCAAGGCTTAGCAACCGCCGGGGTAAACATAACACATGCACTTAAAGCTTCTCATACAGTCAAACATCCATTCAGATAAATAAAAGAAATACATACAAGTGAAGAAAAAAACCAGGTTCTCCATTAATAAGGTAAAGCAATTACATTTTTTTCGAGTCAATACATTAAAGAGAGAACCAAAAATCAAAAGCCCGAGATGGCCAAGATCCAGGACAAGGAAGAGAAGTCTAAGACTGGGCATCATCTACCATAGCAGCGTCGTTCCCAATCTGGCCTTCCTCTTCTCGACCACCAACTGCCATAGAGGTAGTGTCAACATCACTAGGCCTCAAGACGGAGAAGTCTCGATCAAGATGAAGTTTTGCAGCTATCTTCTTGGCATTAGCAAAACCAATCATATAAACATCCACCATCTCCACGTTAAAGGCCTCACCAACCTTAAACTCTTGGATGGCCTATTCTCTGGCCTGCTCCAGTTGCTTTGGGAAGCCGGACACCTTCTTTAAAGCATTCTCCTTTAAAACCTTTTCTGCAACAAAGTCTTAAAGGAGAGCATCCTCTTCATGGCCAAGGCCTTCTTCTCAACAACAACAGCCTCCTTCTCAATAATGGCTTCCTTCAGCTTCTTCTTTGTAAACTCTAACTCCATCCAAAAGTCGACAACTTTCTTCTTCTGCTCTGAGCAGTCCCTGCTCACGAAGACAAACCTGGTGGCCATCACTGTCACCCTGGAAGTAGTTTGAATAGGCCAAAGAAGGAAAATGTTATGAGTCACGAACACAGAAATAGAACAAAGAAAGTTGCTATAGGACAACACTCACCCTGATCAAGTCATGAGCCATCTCCCATGCCAACTGAGAGTTGTACACTTCTTTCAACCTCTTAGTATCATATTTAAGAATGACATTCTTGATCCTCTGCCAAGCAGCCTTTGCATTGTTAATAACATTTGTAGGCTTGGTGGCGTCAACAGGATGACTGGTATCGAAGGGAACGATAGGGGACCAATCCTTTGGTGGAGGAGGGTCCATGGGAGCAACAACTCTCAGAGTAGGAGGAGGAGCCTTTTTTGGTTGAGAATGGGGGTTAGAGACCTCCCTAGGCACTTTCGACCCGCTCTGTTCGACAACCTCAAGGGTTTTCCCAACCCTCTTCAAAACGGACTTATCGAAAGCCATTCCTTTTCATTGGTGCTCCTTATCTGAACAAAGAAAGTGAATGACAAAGTCAGGTCAAATTATCAGAAGAAAAGGAAAAAAAAATGCGAACTCACTTCTCTTGCGCTCAGCCACTAAAGCTTCTCTTGTGGGCTCAAGGCTTAACAAGTATATACCCAGAGTATCAACGTTCACCAAAGCATTGACATCACTGATCCCGTGCCCCTTGGTGCGCTCGATCTTGGCTAGCTGATTATTGTCTAGGATCGAAGCAGCTCGCGCTAACTAACATCAAAGACCCAAGTTAGAATCCCTAGACTTGGGAAAGATACCAAAAACACCAACAAAAATTAAAATGGATGATTGCTATATACCCTTCCTGCTTGGCTTACCCCATTATTTAGGGACTCGAGTAGTGTTCTCATCTATTAGTGTTAAGGACTGCGAAATTTCTCACAACTCGGCTATAGTGCATCCATATAATACCAAAATTTCTGATTTGATTAGTAGAGAGTAATCTACGTGATTAGAATCATACCTTCGAGATCTCTCTAGTTTGATCCTGAATAACAGCAGGTATGAACTTTGAAATCCTTATGCTTTGATCTCGAACAGCAAACAACAGCAACAAGTATGAAACAAGTATGAATTAACTGCTCGAACTCAACCTTTGGACTTCTGTTGTATCCCTCGTACACGCCTTACTCCAGAGAGAGTGGGCTCACAAATGCTAGAGTTTCTTTCTCTCACAAAAATGTGTATCTTTCAATTATGAGTAAGTGTAACCCTAGCTACTCTTAGAGTGCATATATATATATATATATATAGGTTACAACAGGGACCATAGGATTAGTATGACTAGGACTTACTATGCAAATAAGGATTCTGAATCCAATCAAGATTAATCCCTATTTACGTAAATTATAATTTATACCACTAATAAATTATAATTACACTCCCTGTCATACTAGGAATTATATTTTGAGCCCCATATTATTAAATACTTATTTATCTCCCATATTAAGATCACAGATACCCATCTATTAAATTAAATTACTGACAATTAGATATAGACTTATTTAATTTCTTAAGATCTTCCACTTATTTGATATGTCGGATTTATAATTCACCTGCAGGATTTGATATAATCAAAACTTATAAGCTTTCTCAAGGGGGTATCATCAATTCTTATACCAGGATGTGAATTCCATCAATAATTAATATTCACCATACACATAATGTTATTGTCCAACTCACTGAATTTATTGACCCGCAAAGAATTGTTGAGTTAAGGTTGATCCTTGTTAACTCAAGGTTAATTCCCATGTTGATTTTGATGATAGCTAAACCTTGTGTTATGTTACTAATGAATCTACTTAGTGTGCAGATTAACAAAGTTCATAACTAAGACTTAAAGTTAAATCTTAAGTCTAATACATGTCAAAGAGAATGCACAACAAATTCAAGAAGCAAGCAATGAATTCAAAGGGCTATGCAATCAACCAAACTGGAAAAAGATGTCTATCTCTACTTCAAGCAAATGTCTTACATTCGAAGAGATTGAAGGTGTTCAATTAAAGCTTCTTTCAAATGTGCATAGTTTCAATGAAAACTGATTTGCACCAGACTAAAGACTTCATCAGAATTTGCGAAGATTAGTTAAAGAGGTGCAATGCTCAGTTGAAGATGTATTGTTTGTTGAAGAATTTGGAAAATGCTCAAGAGATGATTTCATCCTGTATGCTAAAGACCAATTCAAGACAGTGTGATTGAAGTTGCTGAGAAGATGGCTCACAATGAATTTCTGATCTCTACATGGAATCCAAGTGAAGAATTCTTCTACAGTGTAAAAAGTCAATGAAGATTAGATTTGTGAAGAGATTTCATCAAATCTACAATGGTCTCAGTAAAGTGATTGTTAATGAAAAATGAAGAATTGCTATCAAAGAAAGGAAATCAGAATTGAAGCATTGTGAAGCTTCACACAATTGAGGTGGATTGGCATTGAACAAGATATCCTGCAATGATTGAAGAAGCTTTGTAAATTAAGAAGAAAAGTTCAGCTTTGATCAAATGAAGCTTTGACAGTTTAAGATTCAAGAAGAAGATCAACATCCAATGATTGATTCAATCCAAATTAAATAGAAGTTAACTCTGATGAGTTAGGAAGATTTGATTGATCATCATACCCCAAAGACACACTCCTTGAAGATCTTATGCCTATGATAAGATGATCTGAATCATTGGAAGATAGAGTACAGAATTCTGGGCAATGAGGAGACTCATGGAAATGAGGAGTCGCCTCCTGATCACAGACGTAAAAGGCCTGAAGACAAATGGGATAGGGGACTCATGGAAATGAAGTGTCGCATCTTCCACACAGAAGCTAAAAGGCCTGAAGACATATTGAACAATGAGGGGACTTATGGAAATAATGTGTCGCCTCTTGGTCTCAGAAGCAAAATGTTTGGAGACCAAATAGACAATGAGTGGACACATTGTAATGAAGTGTCGCCTTATGGAGACAGACGCCAAAGCTTGAAGATAAGATAATCAATGAGCGGACACATGAAGATGAAGTGTCGCGTCCTGGTAGCAGAAGCAAAAGGCTTGCAGTTTAAATGACCAATGAGTGGACACTTGAAGCAGAAGTGTCGCCTCATGACAGCAGAAGCCTAATATGAAGAAGACAAATGAACAAGGAGTCGCCTCATCAACATGAAGAGGGGACTCATGAACTCAGTGAACATCGTCTGGTAAATGCAGAAGCAGGAAGTATCGACGCCACAAAAAATGGAGCCAACTCCCTCTGTTAGAAAGGTTATTTTTCTTAACGTTATAACGGATTGGACGCACATTAATGATACCCAACCACCTCCAACGGATGGAATGAATGTAACGGTATATATGCTAGCCTCCAACTGCATTTATACACAAGAATCAAGAGGAAGAAACAACAAGAGACAAGAATCACTGATATACACTGAATATTCTTCCTGCCTTCATCTGTGAGCTTTGAATGTAAAATCTACTCTTAGTAGAGAGTGAGTTGTATATTTCTATACACTTGTAACTGAGAGTTTGAGGGTTCTCTTGTGTGAAGCAAAACTCTTGTAAAGTTTGAGTGGAGCTTAGACAAAACCACTTGGGAATTAAAGAGCTCGGTGAGGAGTTCTTGTAGAGTGAGCTGAGCACTTTGTCAATCAGCAACCCATCTTGTAATAGTTGATTACATAGTGGAAGAAGACTTCAAGGAGGTCTTGGGGTGAGGACGTAGACCACGGTTTATGGTTGAACCTCGGTAAATCTGTGTCTCTCTTCTATTGCTCTGTTTTCTTTGCTTCTATTGATAACATTGCTTTGCACATAGATTAACCACTGCTATATTGTTTAGATTAATTTTAATTAATCTTAACTTGCATTAATATTCGAAAAATCCAATTCACCCCCCCTCTTGGGTTGCCTATTGGACCAACAAGAATCTTACTCTTCTGTAAATCAAAACAATAAATATTAAATGTATGTGTCTATTTATTATATTAGGATTAAGAGTATAAGCACTTATAATAATTATAAGGTATTAATTATTTTATATAATCAGTATAAAAACAATTACCTCAACACAGTCCTGTTCAATGCACACAAAATGTACTAGTGCAAAGAGTTAAAATTATACCGTTCCTCATAGTCAAGACAGACCTATTAAAACCTTGCGCTACAGTCCTATTGATGGTGTGTTTAGTTCCATCTAAGACTGTAAACGATAAGCTTATATTCCATAAGAACCGATGATCGAATCTTCCGTTTGTAAGCTGTACTTTACACACTAAATCATCTACTGTATAGAATAAGAGACACACATGCATAATCATTAAATAAATAATGCAAGGCAAACATTGCTCACACAGATTCTCATTAAAATGGAATAACTAATTTATTAATAAATACTAAAGCTATTACACAAAGCATGTCTTTTAGTATAAATCCCTAACAATTGGCTCCCAAGGCTAGAACTTCCTCCCATCGCCATAAATGTAGAAAAACATGTCTTTCTACCCCTTGTGAGAACTGGACAAATCCTTTACAAAGCTCATCTCGGGACTCATGGCCGAGAAATACCACCACCCTTTATCCCTCTCTGTCACTTTGTAACAATACAAGAACTCTTTTGCCGACATGACATCCCCATTATCACTAGAGGCTTGCTAGATAACGGCACAATCCAGGAGGATCCTCCATGAGTTCAAGAGTATCTAACAGGGGCCAAGCCTAACCGGCATAGTACCTCCCTAACTGGTTTGGGGAAAGGGAACCTAAGCCCACTAGCCAAGGCCCCCTCATAAACTGTTACCTCCCCTAGGCGAGGTGAGCAGGCCGTATCCTCATTCCCAAGAACTCTATATCTCATGGTTGCAGGAAACTGATAATCCTTCCATAACCTCCTGATTTTTTCCTCTTTCATGATGGAGGACACATGGGCTATAACTAAATTGAACTCCCTAACTCCTAAGATGACTAGATCGCTGGGTCTAGAGGCAATGACCCCACTAAAGAAGTGATGGCCTTCAACTCTGGCATTACCTCCTCCAACGACGCCCCGGAGTAGCCAATAGAAGCATTCCTTGAGGCTTCGCTCCTAATGGCCACCAAATCATCGAAGGCCATTCTTTTAGAACCAGAACTAATGTCCTCTGGGTCATTCATGGTCCCTAATCTGTCCGAATCTCTAACTCAGTTTAATACTAGTGTTGTTAACTCTATGAAGCCCTTAAGCGAACTCAAATCACCAATAAAACCCTCAAGAGATGGAATCCTACAAGCGTGCTCGGAATACCAAAGGCACCGAGCAAAAAACAAATGCATATGACCTAAGAATGGGAGAGAAAGGAGAAAAATCTTACCAAACAAGGCAAGAATCAACGCACTAAACTAAAAGTCGAGATGCAAGGCAAGGGACAAAATAAAGGGGAAGGTAGAGTTGCTGAAGATTGCTAGAGGCAAAATGAGGAGGCAAAGCCAAATCGCCAAGCCAAAATGAAAGGCCAGGATCATCCCACTTGCCCCAGATCCAATGGTCAGCAGTTGAAGGGAAGCTTCTTAAACTAAAAACCAACCAAAAGCAACCACGAGGCGATAATGCTAGAGGGCGCATCTCGTCATGGACCCCTACCATGATTATGCATGCCGCGTAATAAATGCTCCCCTGCCTCAAGGATAGGTCGACTATGTAATTCACCCGATTGCAAGCAAGACGACCAGAGGAGTTGGGGGCATCTGATAGGTACTAGTTTTGTATACCAGACTAGATCGGACCAAACCAGACCAGTCAAGTGTCCATGCCAAACAGACCAGTCGGACATCTTGAGCATAACATCAGGCGCCTCATCAGCACAATCCGAGATCCACGCCTACAAATCAACCACCACCCCTTGACTGAGGGCACCATTATGCCTATGATACATGCAGCCGTTATCCAAGAATCACTCCAATCTACGCTGGTATATAAAGAGGACTTCACTACCTTTA
Source organism: Euryodendron excelsum (assembly GCA_033060915.1). Taxonomy (NCBI): domain Eukaryota; kingdom Viridiplantae; phylum Streptophyta; class Magnoliopsida; order Ericales; family Pentaphylacaceae; genus Euryodendron; species Euryodendron excelsum. Next base: position 20,074,394 of record CM065398.1, read on the forward strand.
TAGGTACGCATACAGAATTTCATGCCATTACTCTATCCATATTCCTCTAAATCACTTGCCTAACTTTGGCATCGAAGTGTTCTTGGCAGACATCACACTGGTGTTCATAGTCCAAAGACACCTGGCCTTCCACCAGATCAGTTTGTATTGGCCTGACGCAAACCGTACAAATTTATTACATCATCACTAGCAATGCAATTCTTTTCTCCCGGTGTTTGTTTCTTCACAAAGTCCATCTTGTGAGTGCCTAATTCAAATTTAGATTGGATGAAACTCAAAAGATATTACTGATTTCCTTTGATTATCGCAATAAAAAGCATAGGAGGAAGGACAATCATTTGACAGAAATGGAAGGTCTTTTCCCTATTGACAAAGGCTTTATGGAGTAAAGGGCAGTGCATGAATTTTTAGAAAAATGGGAAGTAATAAAGAAAATTTAAATGAAAAGATATAGTCAATATGAGAGACATGACTCAATTTCACTGTAGGATTTACAATTTTAGTTTTTCTCAAGTTGAGTGGAATATTCAGATCAGGCGTCCGGTCATGCAATGGCTTTGGCTAGTTGTCATTGTCTTCTTAAAAAAAGTTAGGTTTAGGAATATATATCATAGCTAGAATTGCATTTGGAAAATTGGTTTCAAAAACTATTTTAGTTGAACTTGTATTTTATAAGCCAATTGCAAAACTTATTTTCAAAAAAAAATTCAAAAAACAGCTCAATTTTTGGAATTAAAATAAAGGTGTTTTTTGAATTTTTGAAACCATTTTCATACCAATATAAAGACGATATGAAAATAGTAGTGTTTTTCATAGTTTCATTTTTTTTATTTTTGAGAATATAAAAAATGAGAGATTTTCTTTTTTCTTTTTGTTTTCAAGAACAAGGAAACAAGAACGAAAACACGATTGTAGCCAAATCAGTATTAACCCTTATATTCCTTGTTCTCTTCTTTTTTTTTTTTTTTTAGTTAGTATGTTCTGTTATTTTGACACACTAGAACAAAAAAAAAAAAAAAAACAAAAACAGCTTGGACGACTGACATTGCGAATTGAGAACAAATCAATAGTACGCAGCTTTACTACCTTGTATTTACAGAGGGTGCTTTCTTGTTTCAAACCCACAACACCGAGATCACAACTAATAAACATTACAGGCTACAACTCATTAATCACGGGTCCAATGTGTAAGATGTGGGCCGAACCTGGTAGGTCTGTAGCTGCCTAGGCCTAGATATCGAATTGCTTTTACTAATCATAATCGTTTGTTGATTGTTGGGTTAATTATGCTTTGCACATATACACTTTATACTAAATTGCATTTTACGATTTTTACTTTTAATTGTAACAATTAAGTTTTTAAGTTTTTAATTTGTTGTAATATTAATATTCTATTAAAAAAAATAATTTATGTGGCTTTTTTAAAGAATAAATATGTAAAATTCAACTCTTTTTTTATCTCAAAGACTTGCACATCTTGCACATGAATTGAATTAAAAGTTTTACATAAAGCCTAATTATATTATGTACATTATAAAGTTTATTATACTCATGATTTAAGATAAATTTTTGATAAATTATTAAGAAAAATAATAATTTTACATATTTGTCTCCTGAAAAATACAACTTACTGGTCATATATAATTTTTTGTCTATTTTTTAAACGAAAGTTAGTAAAAGGTTGATAATGCAACAAATTATAAGTGTAAGAATTTAATTATTACAATTTATGGTGAAGATTTTAAAGTGTGATTTGATATAAAATAGAATAGTGTAAGGTATAATTAACCTTGATTGTTCTTTTAGGGCCTGTTTGGTTAGTCATTTTTTTAAGCTTTTTTTACTTTTTTTTTTTTATTTATAAGTAAAAAAGTTAATATTTTAAAACAAAAAAGTTAAAAAGTTAAAATTTTAAAATTTTTATTATTTTTTTTTAATTATTTTTCTACTCATCTTATCTGGTGTCAAAAAAAGAAAAAAAAACCTAAAAAAAATATAGATAGAACCTTCTTGTTTTTTTACTGGTAAGTCAAAAAAAAATAGAAAAAAAAATCAAAACAACTTGTCAAAAAAATCAAAAAACCTTGAAAAAAAGCTAAACCACGCTATTAACACTCCTTAGCACAAGAGTCTAGAACCTTCTTGTTTTGTTTTCGTTTTAAAAAAATAAAACAAAAAACAAAAACAAGAACCCTAGATTTCCAACTCTCCTCCAGTACACCCTTACACGCTCCCTCTCTCTCTCTCTCTCTCTCTCTCTCTCTCTCTCACTCAAATACACCGAGCTAAGTCTTGCGGAAACAGGAAAATGGCAGATGATTTGGCGCTGGACTTGGAGGAACTCCGCCACCTCCAAAGCATAGCGAAGAGACCCCGGATTGTCACACTCATTTCATCTGAAATTCGCAACTTGGAGAAGGTTCCTATTTTTCTCATCTCACTCCTTATCTCTATAGACTATTCCATCATACATACATGTAGATATATATTTATGTATCTGGGTATTACACTTAAATGTTGTTAATGTTTAATGGGTTTTTTTTAATTTAGATGTTTGATGGTTGCGGGTTATTGATAGATTGGTACTATATGAGACTCAGATTGAATTTCCATGTGGGTGAAAATGTGATGATTTTGTTGGTTTGTGCTACAGAGCTCATTTGATTGCTTCCGTTTTGCATATTTCATGTTTACTTGATTAAACTTTTTTTTTAAAACATTGTTTCTAGGATTTAATGGGTTCTTTGCATTTTGCACTGATCTTTGTGTTTTTTTTTTTTTTTTGTAAATAGGAATGCGACAGGGTTTCTTGTTAAGTGTCTTTGGTAAAACCCATGTAAGGCAAAAAAAAAATATATAGGTTTTGGGTGGGATTCCAGTTGCACTTGTACTGTAATAATAAGTTGTGTTTAGAATAATGGCCTAGGTTTCAACTTTCATGAGACATTTTCATCGTAAGGGCAAACGTGTTATGGTCTTCCTCAGCAACCAAAAAAAAAAAAAAATTGAGCAGTAAAGACTGCTTAATAACGGGTATGAAACTGGATGGGCTCATGTTATTAGATGTAAGGACAGTAACATAACACTATTTCATGATGGTGATATAAAATTAAGAGTAATGCTAGTTTGTGTTATGCAAAGTAAAGAGGTACTGATTTTATAAGGCAAATTAATGGCTGATTGGGAATAAGAGAAGCTTAACATATAATTGTGTATATGTAGTTGCTTAATTGCTTGAGAATGGTGTTTGTGTTTTTCCTTTTAGGGGAAATGAGTGTACTCTAGGGTTGTCACATTTTGGCAGGATACTTGCCAACAAGTGCTGGACAAGAAAGTATCGCAATGCTTTTGTTTTAATATTCAAATTCCATATCTAGAAAATGGATTGCAAGAAGATATTGTTGCACAAAAATGAAAGGCTTAGAGCACTCCTACAAGGGCATAGGAGTCTTAAGACTAAATATTTAAAAAGGGCCAATGCCTTCTAAGCTGTGAATGACATCGTGACTTGTGGTAATTGGAGGAGTGTGTATATGAGTATTCATCTAATCCTTAATCATCTGCAGAATTACACTTGAAGTTTCAAGACATTATGTTTTCGTTTTTTTTTTCCATGTGTGTAGAATGCACGCACGCGCGCTTGTTTGTGTGTGTGTGTGTGTTTTTTTTAATTTTTGTGGGGAGAGAGAGAGAGAGAGAGAGACCTCCTTAAGCTGTGGAATAAGAAGCATAGACACAAATACGGCCCCAAGTATGAACATGGACACAGGACAAGGCGATTTTTAAAAAATAAGTATATGGACACAGCGATTTTCAACATGAAAAACGCCATTCAATTCATAGTTTGAACATGATTTAACATCAAATAAGATGAAAACAAGTTTACATTATAATAGTTGTAAATACACATTGTTTTTGTTTTATCGTTGAATCCCAAGTTATTTTTTCCAGACTTGTAATGTGTTTTGTGTATGTAATGGACGTGCATGTTTGTAGTGTCCGAAGAGTGTTTGGTTCTAATAATATTAAGAAATAATAGGATCCAACATGTGTTAGGAAGTGATCAATTTCCAACGACTAGGATACTTCATCTTCTTAGAAGTGTCCATGCTTCTTAGACTGTGGAACTTTGCCCTAATATTCAGTACTGTTATATCAACATAGTAATCATAATTAATCGTTCCTGGACATGAAAAAGTCTTGGAGTTTCCTGTTTATTGTTTTTGTTGTAGTTTATTGCTGCGAGGGAAATATCACATTGACTGTCTTTAGCTCTCAGCACTATTTTAGGTATTGGTAGAGTGCATAGGACTACTGTTGGGTCAGCAAGAAAAAGCCTTGGAAGTTTAAAACATTTTCCGAGTCATGATCATTGCCCATATCCCCTCCTTGTCAATTCTCTTGCAATTTAAGTACCTAAATTTGATGAATGAACCAGTGAATGATTGCAATAATCCCCACAAATAATAATAAACAAATAATAATAATAATAATAAATAAAACACAAAAAAAAAAAGTTCTGCTGCATGCTAGATACTGCATATTCTGCTAAGTTCCACAAAATTAGGATTGTAGTTATTTCTCAAAATAGAAGAAGAAAGAAAAACACAGAGCATGTAGGTAAAATAAAAGGAAGGCATGAAGAAGAATTCAAGCATAATCTTCTTCATTGGGCGTGCTCTTCTTTTTTTCATCAAACAGTTTGCCTTTTCCTTCAAAGACTTTGTTGACCATTCACGAAACTCCTAGGGCCCCTGTTGTCATTCACTGTCTACTTGACCGCAATCAATGTGAATGACCTCTATTTTTGTCTTCCTTGACCCCAACCTTATCCTTCACGATTTTCTCAGTAACTTGTAAGAGGAGCCAATGTACCAGCAATCCCTGGTTCTGCAAGTTCAGGAGGGGCTATATCCTTTCTTACCTGAAAGTTCTTCAAACTTCTTAGAGATGGAGGCCAGCAATGGGTTACATTGGAGAATAATTTGTCCATATGATGCCAAGATGAGTGGTACTGGTATATTTATAAGCACTGCAGTTTCTCAGAAGTATATAAAATTTGCAACTTGTCTGTGAGATCATTGAATTTGGGACATGCTATAATCCATTGATTTTTGTGGAGGAACACAGCTCCTGAAGAAGTGAACTGCTTAAGTGTCAGTGCTTATACCTTCTACTTCTTCTTCTTGTTGATTCCTCCTTTCCTATTTTTGGTATATTCCAAACCATGATGATGGTAGTAATATAAACTTTAATTACTTGTTATTAACCAATTTGTTGTCGATTTTCCTTGTACAGCTGTCAAAAGAAGCAGTTTCTTCAGTGACCCCACAAACCCAAAGTCCAACTCCAACTCCAACTCCAACACCTATTCCAACAGCAACAGTGGTTTCTAACCCAGCATTGACCTATGTCACACTTGGATCTTTCAGCTGGGATCAAGATAATGACAAAGTCAAGGTAAGGTTACCTATGGGTGAAACTAACAAATTTTCTTCTTAATAATCATTCTTGACGGATTTGATCTGGAGCTATCTTTGTAGTATCTAAATAAAATGTCGGTCCAAGTGTCTTGACCCTTGAACCTCATAGCAAAAAGTATTGACATCAGGCCTGGTGCCTGGCTGGTGTTTTGAGGATTTCTGTACTTTGTGGCAATTGTATCTTCTACAGGAGCATCCTTTTAAATACTTGCATGATTACTTATATTGGACAATTGTTGTTATTGATGGAAGTGTCTAATTTTTTTTTTGGATAAGTAAATTGATGGAAGTAACTCTTGTCAGTTTGTGTTGTTTTTTCCTTTCTTTTTTTTTTAATATATGAAGAGAAAAAAAAAATGTCTCCTTTTCCACTATGGAAGCGACTCTCGTCAGCTTGTGAATTTAAGTGGTATTTCTACGTCTAATACGTTTATGTAGCCTCTCCGTACCAACGTTTGATCACCTTTCTTTCCTTTTTTCCTTCAGATATACGTATCCCTAGAGGGAGTTGACCAGGAAAAGATGGAGACTGTTTTCAAGTCAATGTCCATTGATGTCAAATTCCACGATATCCAAGGAAAGAACTATAGGTGTGCGATACCAAAATTGAACCAGGAGATTGTGCCTGAGAAGTGTAAGGTGGTAGTTAAGCCTACAAGGGTTATCATCACCTTACCCAAAGCTTCTAAGGGGAACTGGTTGGATTTGCACTTCAAAGAGGATAAGGTAAATAGCCTATAATGGATAGAGAAAAAAAAAAGAGAAAGAAGTGGATTTTGTAATTTGTGCATTAAACAGTTGTGATGTAACTGAGTTAATTTTATGATTTGCAGCTTAAGCCAAATCTGGACAAGAACCCAGATCCCATGGCAGGGATCATGGACTTAATGAAGGCATGCGTTTTCCTTTATTGATGTTATTCTTTCATTAATCTGTTTCTTACTCTTTTTTCTGTACGTAATGCCCTTCTAATTGAAACTCTTATACGCGATTTGCAGAATATGTACGAAGAAGGGGATGAGGAAATGAAAAAGACAATTGCGAAAGCATGGACCGATGCTAGATCTGGCAAGGCAGCTGACCCTTTGAAAAGCTATCGTTGAACCAATTTGAAGTCCCGAAGGATAGTGTTTTTGGAAAGGTTACTATCTGGGCGATGATGTTAATGGTGGCTGTTAATATGTGTTAAAATGTAGTCAGAAATTTACCTCTGGATAATTATATGTTGTTATGAGAGACATATTTATGCATATAGCCTGCTTTGAATTACTTTGATAATTATGCATATCATTCCTTTCCTGAATATGGGTTCATGGCATTGGATTATACAGAATGGTGGGCACTGGTAGAGAATTCTCTTGTATCTCAGTGCTATATTGCATGGTAAGGATAGCAGGATGTGTTCATTTGCAGCCTTGCCTGTGAAGGCTTGAGCTCTCCGAAATGATATACAAATGGTGGTTAGAATATTTAAATTCAATTTCAACTTTCATGCACTTTTTGTTCTCTCTCCTCGTCTCTTTATCTTCTTCTCTCCAGCAAAACATAGCATAAGGCAGGTCCCGATTATAAAACATTGCATGATGGTTCAAAACCATTGGGTTTTATTCCTAGGATGATATAGCTGAATCCTAAGATAAATTGCTATTTCTTCTTACAATACTCTAGCATATTTCAGCCATAATATCTTGATGGAAGACAGTCTTGCAAAGCTCTAATTGCATAAAATTTCAAGACTGTGTGTGGAAAACTCAAGCACGCTAAAAGAATTTTATTGTGCTAAAAAAAATGGGGGAAACCATTCACAGAATCACAAATCACTATTAAAAGAAGTTGATGACTGAAACAGCAAATAGATGATGATTTGTCACTAGTACATCCAGAAGAAAGAAGGGGTCATGCCATTCTCGACTGGTAGTCTTAATGTTTTTCCAGAGGCTGTTAATCTGAGCCGAGGGAGAGCTCCGGTGGTTGGGGTGCTTGAACCCCACTCACCAAACCCGGAGTTCAAAACCTGACAACTAACCCTCCCTCCCCCGACTGACATATATACTAATTAACTGATATTTCTACTTGTAAACAAAATCCGCCAGTAAATCGAATCGCCATAGTATAAAAAGCCTTTGTGACATCTAATGGTATGATCGGTGAGTTTATAATAATGGTCAAAATGTGGCAGAACAAACTACCAAAAAAGACCAGTACCGGAAATGCATGAATACAAAATGTTATTTTCATTAACCACTAGTGCCAGGAATTGACTATATCATGTTTCAAGACTTCCCTCGATCGCTCAAACCTTCCTCGTCCTACAGCCACATCTTGTAATCTCAAACAAGATCCATCAAGAGGTCTTCCAAGACTCCCAGTACTAAAAATGATGAATGTCCCAAAGATTGGAAAGAATTTTGACGAATGAAAATCATACAGCTACGTGCCTTCATTGGAGCAATTGACTGCCATAGTCGGCATTGAACTTCTCATAACGGTGAGCATGGAGATGTGCAGAAGGCCTTGTGTTTTTCAAAGCCATCTCAATGTCTTCATGTCTGATTGGTCCAACCTTTGGCAATTCTGCAACCAATGTTTACTTTCAGCACATCATCATGAATTTACCGCCACAAAAACACAGAGTACAATATCCTGCCAGATCTAACTATAAATTATAATACAGAACAAGGTTGAGCAGTTGAGAAAACTCATCACATTGTTGCCTTCAAGAATTAATTAACCAAATCAACCCAGTGGTTCTTTAAAAACCAGGTGAGTGATTTTATTCTACTATTATTCCTGCTTCTTAAGATTCAGAACTGACCATGTGCTTCATTAAAGCAATCACTAAGCCGAGACAGAAAATTCTCTCCCCTTTTAAACCCACCTCCCACAAAATTAAAAGAGGGGGAAAATAATAAATAAACAAAGAACAACATATGTAAATACGTAAATATGCTTAAGCAGAGAGTGCATCCCATATTCATGGCATGTCAATGTGTTCCAGATATTAGCCAAACAAGCTAACTGAATCCATATGTTTTCTCTTCGTTTAGTTAACCTCAGGCTAGAACGTAGATGTAACTTGACAAAGCAGGCCTCTGAGACACTATTGCAGCTACAAACTACCTTCAAGAGATGTTAGGCCCAAGATACACCTAACAGAAATCCTAAATCATTTAAATCCCTCGAGCATATGGTATGTCTCGACCGATAGTCACATAAATCTAAAAGGTGGATTTCCTATGCTATTATATCATGTTTGACTATATCTTGGCATCAGTTAAAGATAGTATGTATTGCTTTAATTATTAAACATTGGTGCTTTAGGGCTATGTTACTTAAACTCTTCTAAATTTGTAAAATATCTATGTCGAACACTCGAAGTCAAACAGGGTTATAGAATATATGTCCAATATGGCTAGTTAGATATGCATCTAACAAGTATGTACAAATAATTGAGTTTACTATAGAACTATGCATAAGACTTCTATTTTATGTAGGAAATCCTATATTTTGTAAACACCATTTTACCTTACATAAATAAAAGCAGCATTTAAAAAAGATGAAATCTAGTCATGTCCTAAGTATCCTGATACATGAGAATTAGATGAATCCAACACTTAGAAAAATATCCGCACCCAATATCCGTACCCGAGTCCAGTAACATAGCTTCAGGGATTTGAAGGACTTAAAGATATAAATAATAAAGTTATCTCTCTCTCTAACAGCTTAAGCTTTTAGAAAAGTCAGTGACCAACAACTTAACCTGGTATCAGGGCAAGCAAAGGCATGTGTTCAAATATCACTACCTACCCATTGATTATAACCCGCTTATGGAGGAGAGCCTAAGCACGCGTTTACCCGTCTAACAGCTTAAACTTTTAGATTAATTGGTGGTCAACAACTTAATTGAAAGAAACCGGGAAAAAAAAAAAAGAAAAAAAAAAAGAGCTTCATTTCTTGCCTATGTCAAGCAAATTCGGGCATCGTATATAAACGAAACTAACGAAGTCACATACCATCCTCAGGCACCACTTCTTGTTTTTCTTCAAGAACAGTCATTAACCGTCTCAGTGGCTGCATGGCAGCCTCTTTGCACACCAACCGTATGTCTGAACCTGAATAACCTTCTGTCCTTTCCACCAACAAGTCATATGGAAGTTTCTCTTCACCAGACAGTGATGGCAATAGTTCCGCAAACATGGCTATTCTTGCTTCTGGTTCCGGAAGAGGAACAAGAATCTTACATCATAGTTACGGAAGAACAGATCAATATACAACATAACCTCCACTATAATTACATTTTCCATATTTTTGTAGCTCACTTTAAAAACCACCAAGAAGTCAATTATCATTTGATAAAATAAAAAAAAAGTACTTTTCATCATAATCTTTTCTAATTATTATGGGAAAGAAAATGTAATTAGCCTATCAAAAGGATACCCGCTTCTCAAGGCGCCGGAGCATGGCTGCATCCAGTTCCCAGGGGAGATTTGTTGCTGCCAGGACAAAAACAAGTTCATCTGTCCGCGTCAAACCATCCATCTGCAGTGTAGTCCAACACATTAATTTTTGAGAAAATAGAGCTGAAATCGTACTTGAACTCAGATAACTAAGATAGCGACTATTTTAAAGTGAATGAAATCTCTAAAGCAGCATTCACATTTTTATTATGTTCGCCACAAGGATTTGATTTTTTATGACAACAATAGAAAAAGGTATAAACAGAAAATGACCCTTTGGACAGGATTATGGACCGAAAGTCCATATCCAATTAACATGTTAATATATATATATATATATTGATCTTGTTAGTATCAAAGATCACCTGAATTAGTAGTTCAGTTTTCAAACGCCTACTTGCTTCATGCTCACTGCGTGCTTCACCACGTTGACTAATGATGGCATCAATTTCATCAAGAAATATAGTTGAAGGTGCATGATGCCTAGCAAGCTCAAACAAAACTTTCACCAACTTCTCTGAATCACCTGTAATGCCATACAAACTTAAAATCTGATAATATTTTTTCCCAAAATAAGGAAGCAGATCAATAGAAAAAACTATCTAATTTGCTCATAGATAATAGCATTATTGACTATGTTTGTCAAACCATAAAACAGCTTATATTTGTTTTCAACAAGATCAGCAGATCATTTATGGTTGTAGAAGTAGCAGTGATGGTGGTTGAGGATTATATATACTATAATGTCAGGGAGGTTAACTTTGTTTTCAACCATCCTGTTAGGAAAAAATGACCACCCTACGAATATAACAGGGGCGATGCCAGAGGTCAGTTGATGGTCATCAAATGTAAAGGTTGTTGTCAACCATAGTGCTAATAACTTAGAACAGCAGGAATGCCATTACAGTAGTCTATGTTATATGGACTCTTCTAAAATGTAAGAAATACCCGTGTCAGACACTTGACAATTGGACTTCAACTTGGGTAAGGGTACGGACATCGGATATGTGTCCAACGTATTATTGGATATTCACCTAACAAAAATGTTTACTAATTCGAGTTTACAATATAAATACGCAAACTTCCATATTATACATGAAATGCTTTATAGCACCTTGTAAACTATATTTTATCCTACAAAATCAAAGAAATATAGTAAGAAATATGAATATTTCGTTGTATCCCCATGTCTAGACATTGGATACTTAGATACATACCCACACCAGACAACAATACCCAAGTCCATGTAACACGGATAGTAGTAGTAACAGCAGTGGTACTACTACTATCATTACTAGTACCAGCAGCCGCAAGAATGGCTGTATTAAATAACCACAAAAAAGAGTAATAGTAGCAGTGGGGAGGACACTTCTGGAGTATTAGTAACCACAATGATAATTATGACAATGAGTCAATGACTATAATATTGATGAGGCTTGATTGCTTCTATGCAATACCGTGGGTGTACTTACCAACTCTGACCATTAAAAAATTGGAGCCATAATTTGGCATTAATATAAGAAACTTCCAACAACATAGTACGTGATTGTGCTCCAAAAATGCAATTACAACACTTTAACTTGTGCTTTGTTAGCTTTAGTTTAGGATTATATCTACCTTTTTACCTAAATGTTGGTATTGATTAGTTTTGTTGTGTGTTGTGCAGGTTTGGGAGCTAAAAAGGACAAAAGGGACAATAAGCTAGAGCACTGTGCAAACAGCCATTCAAACGGTTGGGGAGATTCAGAGGCTATGTTTTCCCATTCAAGGCAGGTTAGCAACCGTTTGAATCAGGTCGAATCAGAATGAAGATTCAAAGAGTATGAAAGACCAATAGCTGGCCGTTAGCATACCGATCAAATGGTCTGCGCAGCCCCTATTTTGCTTCAGCCTTTAAAGGCCATTTTGAACCCAATTTGGGGATCTAGTTAGTTAGATACAAATTGTACTTAGCTTAGGAGAGTTTTGAGAGCATTTGTAGAGAGATAAACATATTGAATTCTATTTTAATTGCTATTTTGATCTCAAATTGCCATTAAGTGTAATTCAATGTTGATGATTGGCTAACTCTTCTCTTGGATTCAATTGAGAAAATCATCCAAGGATCTCAAGTCCTTCAATGGAGGTAACTAGGTTTTCATTTCTATACCTTTCAAATCTCTTAATTCTTGACAATTGAAGTTCAGATTCATAAGAAAACTTAGGTTCTTGACTACGTTTGGTAATGGTTTGGTATTGAGATTGCACAAATCGATAGTATGAACCTATGATTTTAGATTGGATTTCAATTCTAAGTTCAATTGTTAATGAATTCATGCTTTGATAGTCGAAATTCTCCGAATCAAAGAATCTTGATGTAGTCTTTGGTTTGAGTTATCAAATCTCCATTAAAGTATTGAGTGAATTGGATGGTTAGATCAATTGGATTCATGCAATTCTCTATTGTTTTAATCTTAGTGTTAATTTCTATTGTTTAGTTAAGACAAATCAACTCTCTCCATCAATCGGTTTTTGGTTTTATTTTGTTAGAAGTAGTCCATTAGTTGTATTCAAATTCAAGGGAAATTGGTGCTTGTCGGGCTTATAATCCATATTGGATTCAATCTCCGTGGAAAATCGACCTCGGACACACCGAGTATACTACTCCACGGACCCTACACTTGGGGTGAGAAGACCACTTCTTAGGCAAAGCCATTATGTCCCTCTTATTAGACTGTTGGACAATACTATAGTTCACTTATCTATTAAATTAGTACAGAAACTCAACGACAACGCAATTACTTGTACATAAAGCAGCTATTAGGACTTGTCTGCCATCCTAATCAGGTAATCAGCAATCAGACATTTGGTACTAACAGCCATACGAATAAGATTGCTAGTCTGGAAGGATGCATGATGTCCACAGCTTCTGGCCAGGAAAATCCCCTGATGAGGATCATCCCCTAAAAAGATCTGGTAGAAGTCGGAAAGAGGAAAAAAAATTCTGTGATACAGGGTACAGAATGAAGCCCAGGCGCCATAAGATCAGCAGAAGTGGGAGAAAGGGGGAACTCTTTTTCGAAGAAACAATATAACATATACATTTATTTCCTTCTGCTCTATAGTCTCCGAGTTTGACTAAGTTTCTCAGGGTTTTAACTTTTAACTTACCAAATACATTTCGGCCATTCTCCAGATCAGGGTTATTTAAGTATTTTTCATGCCTGGGTAATTTGTTAATTTTGTTATTTTAGGGTCCAGGTTAGGTAGGTGTTTGTTTAGCAGATTTCTGAAGTCCTTTTCTTATTTGGATTATATTTTATCCTTTTTTCGAGAAGTTTTTAGGAAATCCTAAATTCAATATGAGAGATTTACACTTCCACATAAGCTTGTTACAAGTTTTGATGAATGAAATTTCTCCAGAATATATTTTCTTTAATTGTGAGATCTTGATTCCTTATTTTTGCTTGCCTGTTCCAGCAAGCCCCTGCATCATTAAGCTGCCCAATCTTGCCTTTACTTTAGACCCCCAAAACCCTAAGACCTTAAAGCCTATTGGCCCTACCCCTAGTTACCTTAGAAACTAAAGCCTTAGAAAAGAACCAAATACTCCCGTCCAGAAATTCCCAGATTTCCCCTGGAGCCAGAAAAATCCAGCAAGCAAAACCTTTTATTCTGAGTCCAAAAAAACAGCCTTAAACTTCGACCAATGTGATTCTTAAACCTTCCCTTGACCCTAATTCTATCTTCCCAACCTTAAGCCCTATAATTCCTCATGGAAGGCTCTGTCCAGCATCATCCCCATTATAGACTCTTAGGGTATATAGAATTAGAAATAGCGGATATTTACCAATGGTTTCTGTGGACAAAGCATAAAACCACCCTTTTGGTTCAATTTTGTAAAATGGAGATTCCATAACCCCAAGTGTCCCCAATAGTTTCTAACATCCCACGTGTTAGATACTCATTACATCTATGTTCGCCAATATCTTCATTAATTTCAACTACCAACAACATGTTAGATATTCATTACATCTCTATTGATGACAACCTAATATCAAATTAATATAATTTGAAGATTGCTAGATCCACAACCATTATGGTCGTACCCACAATCCCTCTCTTATATGGAAGAGCCATGGTTTTAAATTGCCGTATCGGCCAGCGTAACGGCTGCAGTCGCGGTGTAATAATATCGGGAGTATCGGCCCATGTGTAACACATCCCGAAAACTAAGCTCGTGGATTTATTTTCAAGCACTAGTAAATACCAAAAAACTAAGCATTTTTTGACCCTTTTAATCATAATTTGAATATTTGTATTGGTTTCTATTCAACATTGTAGCACATAAAAACATTTTTATATTTTATACTGAACTTTATGTTGATTTTAAGGCTAAAAAAAGTGGAGCTTTTCATTTATTACGGGAATTTCACTCTCTAAAATAATTAGATATGTTCCTACAATACATTATTCGTAACAATAAAGCAAACATTAGGCAATATTTGTTCGTATTTGGTAGTTGGTCCTATGGTAATACAAATAACATGGCAATACTAGTGGCTAATACCCTAACACATTTCATGTTTATGCTTACATTCAATTCTTTTTAATTCATGAATTCAAAAGTCACAATGGATATGGTGCATGCATGTTTCATTACTTGGTTGTGCTCAATCTGTATTTTTTTTCCCACCATGCTTCTTAAGCCTTTAACCATGTTGCCTAACCTCTTGGGCTGTGAGAGATTTATTTTTAGGCTATACTTGTGCACTTATTTATTCTTGCTTGAGAGACGTGTACCGAATTGTATCTCAAAGTTCCATTTTATAATATTTAGTTTTTAGTAATAAAAAAACTCACAAAAAGAAACACAAATAGTTAATCATATATTGTTATTTTAACCAAAATATAAAAATTTCTAGCTTACAATGACATTGTACAACCATAAAATTAAAAGTTCTAAGGAATAAAAAAATTCACAGAGATATAGGAGAAAAACAAAAGATGAAAAATTATTAAAAACAATTTTTTAGTGCTGACATGACATATTAGCCTTATCGGCACCTGTAACAACCGGATTGCCCTCTATGATACCGGATTGTCCTATATGATATCATAAAGGTACTCTATCAGTCTGTATTGGCCGATACAACTGTGATTTATTTCATCACCGATTAACTACTCTGTATCAGTAAAAATAGTTCAAAAAACCTTTTGGTCATACTTAACAGTATCGGTTGATATTTAAAACCATGGGCACTCGTGAGAAAACTATGGATTAAGCAATTTTCTATCATTTTAGGAGAAGGACTCAACAATGACATACCACGCCATTTGCTGACAACAGATGATGCTGAAATATTAAAAAAAGTGGTCTTGCACTCGGTTGCAACAGCCTTTGCAAGCATAGTCTGCAGTATTTAAAAAAAAAAAAGCAACTTGTTTAGTCTAAGAAGAAAATGCCAGCAAGGAAGGTTAGATGAAGCTTTATAATTATAATAACAGATCAAACATTTGAAGACAAACAAATGCAATATACGAACATCACTTCTGCCTCAAAAATCTTTTCCTTTTATTACCAACTCAGGTCGTAGATTTAAGTTGGCATCGGGCAAGAAATATGCCTCCCGTTCCATTGAAGATACCTTGAGACGTCCATATTAACACATGTCCTTTCAATATGATTGACATGTGATGTTGGATGAGTGTGGGGACTACAAGTAGTGAGTGCAAATTCAAAGTATGGCAGCAGAAAAAAGTAGGCTTTTAGGGGTGATTCTAATTGGTTTTTGTGGCTGGAAGATTAGTAATTAATAGAGATTTTTAAGGGTTTGTATGGGGTCTACGAAGCCCAGACACTTGTAAGCTGATGTTGTAACTGTGGACACTTGAGGGACACGCGTGTCCATCACTTAAGATATACATGAAATGCATTGCAAATTTGAAGAACATAACTTGGGATCTAATGATAAAACAAAAACAACATGCACTCATTTGTGGATGTTACATTCTTATGTAGCAAATAAAATATAACAAATATATATTTTTTGCCATATCATCGGCGTGTCCATATCCTCATTTTTTTTTAAATCGTCGTCTGTATTTGTGTCCATATCTGTAACTTTGTCAATGTCCTTGTTCCTTAGTATGGGGTATAAAAAAGGGGTAAGGTTTTGGGAATAAGAGATTTTTTGGGCTCTGTATAGGGATTGCTCCTGTGCTGTGAACAGCAACATACCTTCCTAGTTTTGTCTCCTTTTGTAAGCTAAGATTGATTGGTCAAAGAGGAAAAGGTTAGGGTTGGTCTATAGGTTTTGTATAGGCATGAAAAATGACAAAACAAATCTTGTTCTAGGATTCTAAATCATAAAAAGTGCATAAAATAAAGAAGAAAGAAAAAGAAAAAGAAAGCCTAGGCAACGCACCTAGATCTAGGAATCACACCTAGTTTTTCCACATGCATTAGACCTTGCATCAAACGATCCCAAGAGAGCTTCAAAAGATTTGCAAGATTCTGTAAAACATTGTTTCTTTATTGAAATTGAAGTAATACCAAACTTTATATAGACTTATAAGAAATCGTCCTAATAAGATTTTGACGACCTATTTGTGAACCAAGACTTTGATACATATAACCTATTTTATATGGACTCGGTATGGGTGGTGGATGTGGGTATATGTCTAATTGGTGAATTTATCTGTTCTCATTTCCAAAGATACCGGGACATAGCTAGATTTCTTGTTTCTTAAGTACTACTTTTATTTTTAAAGGTACCATGGTGTTTATAAACTAAAATAGAGCATTTTATGCATAAAATAAAAGTTTTATGCATAGTTCTATAGTAAAATCGATTATTTATATATTCTTGTTAAATGCATGTCCAATTAGCCATATCTGACACATATTCCATGCCCTTATCCTGTCAAGTGTTCGATGTGAGTATTTCACAAATTTAGAATAGTCCATGTAACATAGCATATAACATCCCATGGGAAATGATAATGATAGGAAATGGAATGGGAATACCTAGTAATGTTAGTTTGGAGTCGAAGAGTAGCAACAGGAAGTGTCTAAATGCATCCAAGGCCCATGGTTGGTCATAAGGGACTTCAATTGGTCCAAAGCATTACCTTTTTCCTAGAACAAAATATAAACATTGGTACAACCCAAGACTCGAGACCCCTAAACCCATGTCCAGAAAATTTTTAAATTATCAAAATACTCTTGACCTATCAAATATTGGAAAAGATGGAAAAAAAAACACAAATTTAAAACCTAACTTAAATAATCATAAAAGAAGAAATGACAGACCTAAAAAAAACTTTAGCATACATGGTTCTAATTAATCTCACCTTAAATCACATCAATTTTCAATTTTTACGGTTTTCTTGTACTTCTTTTGGGCTCTTCTCATGGACTGCATCAATACGGGTAAATGTAATCTCTAAGGCCAAATTTAGTTCGAGGTTAGAGTAGAAAGAGAACCATTCCTAATACGTTGCTAATATGCCTGCCAATGATGAGATTGGAAAGCTATATCTCGTAGCCTTACTAGCCTTAGAGCATGCCTTATCACCTTTGGCTTCAATTCCTTCAGCCTCTACCTCTTGGTCGTAAAGTGTTCTTACCTCTATCATTAGCTCAAGAACTAGTCATTTTTTGGAGTTTTAGGAACCTTTCAAAGGCAAAGCCCTCCATTGAATTGAATGGGGTGGCAAAGACAAGATTGAAAATGGCCCAATGAAAAGTGCCTCCACTTGGGCGATAAAGTAGCATTCCACTTGGACATTGGAAGTCACTGAAGTAGGTCTCAGTCTTTTCATCCAAGACAACTCAAGAAGGAGAAGAAGGCCAATCGATTCCCCTTAGAAAACAAACTCTACCTCAAGGAAGCCTACAACAAGGATTTTTTAATCATCGGCAAATCGTAGTAGCAGTGACTCAACTTGTTGGCTCTATCCTCTGTTTGGTCATTGCAAAGTTCAAGAATCTTTATCTCACATATTCCCGTCAACAAGTGATTTCCAGCAATCAGTTGATTCAGTTCTTATCCCTCAGTGCAAAGGGCGAGTTTTTTTTTTTTGTCTTGCTGTACAGTCACTTAAAGCCATACTTTGGGGTTTCAACAGGGTTTTTGGCACATCAACTGCCCAAGAATTTCAACAGGTTTTTGCAATCAGAGCTATAAATACCAAGAGTTTCAACAAAACGCACAACATGCTCCCGAGCTATGTTGTGCTTACCACAAACAAATAAATTATGGCATAACATATCCGTCAAGATACGGCAAGCTGGAAACCTCAAGTGGTCGATGGTCAAGATCCAGCATGGTTGGAATGGTTCAATGGCCGTTTTGACTTGCTGCTGAAGAGCTGCGTTTTTGTAAGGTGAACAGAAGTAGATGGGGTAGGAGCAGTGGCGCCAATGGCAATGCCAGTGCTCTGAGCTTCGATAACAGGTGGTTGCAATGATGCAAAGGGAGTGAAGCTAGGAGTCAGGATTGGATTTTCAACAGTAAGGATTGAGACTAGACGTGGAGGAAAGTCTTAGTCGACAGAAAGAATGTTTTAGTTCATCAAATTTTGCAACTGTTGGATAAAGGCAAGGAGAGAAACTAGAGTGGTGGTAGGATTACAGATGCCTCCATTGCCAGAGGAGTAGGTTGCGAGTTGCGACGGCAGTGGAACTGTCTGAAGGGACTACTCCTGGACCTCCTCAGTAACGGCAACAATCATAAACTGCGCAGGCTGGGCACTAGCTTTCTTAGGCACCATGATCATGAATGCCTATCCCCAGCAGAGTCGCTGATGTAAAAGAGTTTAGCGAAGGTTCATCAGGGAGGTTGCAAAATATGTCAGAAGCACTGGAGACAATGGGGCTGTCTAGGTGAAAGATGAAGCCGCCTATCTGGAGAGAGAGAGAGAGTACAAACTACAAAATACATAGCTCTGCACAGTAAAGTAGCAGAAGTGAAGTAAGCAATGCAGTAGAAATACGAATCTTCAATTTATAGGAGGTGAGAACATGCATATAACTGGATGTTCGAGAAATCCGGCTGCTGTTAGGGGACACCCTTAGAAGCCCCATGAGCGACCTTTTGTTAGGGAAAGAAACCAAGCTTCTAGAGGGTTCTTGGTTGACTATAGAGGAGTGTCTCTCTCTCTCTCTCTCTTAGTTGGACTGGCTTGAAGGCAACTAATACCCAACTTGGACATAGTGCTGCAGCGAAGGCCTTCATCTCTAGCCACCAAGCCATAAGACCACAGAGTCCCGCGCAACAAGCTAAAAACAGGGTAGACTAGGGTTTGAGCTCATAATTTTTTGTTCAGGCCAAGCTTAAGCAACCCTTGACCCAGGTCAACCCGGCTCAATGGATGCGCCCACGACCATATCCTCCAGCAAATTATAGGCCATCAGGTTTCATTACTTCCGTGACATATCTTCATTTGGGCTGGTTCGTTCACGTAGGACCTTAACTTGATCAGGTCACTCCTTACAAGTGAATAATTGAATTTCATTAAACAAGAGACCCTGAATAACTATTATACTTCAATATAATCAAGGGGCAAACTTTGGCAATTTAGAGAATGGATAATGTTTAAACTCTAAAAGACAACCAGAAACACCATAAAACAAAGAAAGGTGGGAAGACAGGTAGTGATCCACAAAGAAGACAAATGCAAAAACTACTGGAACTCAATAAAGAAAAAGTAAAGCCTAAACTCCAGCAAGACCACCAGGGATCTTAATATACATGGGAGGAGGGAAGCAGAAAGAAATATCAATGTTTAGCACCAATATACAAACTCTGGAAGTCATTCATTCCCCGTATGATTCTACCCCTTCAGTTCCCCTCCCAAACTTCAGTCTAAATAAATTAGTATTGAAAAAGAAAAGGAATTTCGTGCTTCAGACACAAATGTTGCCCTTGAATTAGAAACGAACAATTCTACAGACACGTAACATGGACACGACACAAGACAGACATGCCGACACGCGATTTTTAAAAATTGCAGGACACAAAACGATGGGGACTGCATAAATATATTTTATATATTTTTATATGCTATATATATGAATATTTTATTCAAAGATAATGAAAAAATTCCAAAATAACACTAACTAAAATTAACATGTATTCTATAGTTTAAACATCCAAGTCGCTATGTAATCACATTGCTTTTATTTTACAATTGGTTCCTAAGTTGTTTTCTTCAAACTTACAATGTGTTTTATGTCCAGCACGTATCGGGGAGTGTTCAACAAGTGTTGTATCTGACACAGACATATGGCACTTTCTCATAAGTGTCCGGGCTCCTTGGGAACTATTGAAGGAATGTCTATATAACAGGTTCAGATCTAAGAGACTTGCCTAAGCAGCACCTACACGACTTATTAAACATCTGGAGAACAAGTATGACAACAATGTGACAAAAAGCCCTGTAAAAGACCGACCACGTTTTTTTTCCTTTATAATGCATGCAGGATAACCAATAAAAAAGAAAAAAAGGAAAAATCCTTGTAAAGAACAAGGGACAAAAAGAAAGCATTACATTTTCTAAATACTAACAATAAACGAAGAAAACACCAAAACTGAATACCTTTCCTGTACCTGGAGGGCCAAATAGTAGAATACCTTTCCATGGTGATAGAAGACCAGTGAAGTACCTAGAACAAAAACAAAAGTGAGCTTGACCAGTAAAGTGAATACTTCAAAGTTGTATCCTATATCAATTCATAAGCCAACGCTCTAACTTCTTAAAGACCAAAAAGACAGGTAAGAAACTGTGAAGGACATTATTTGCATATGCTACCAAATATCAGAGAAACCTGGAGCACTAATAAGGATGCTCAATCCAAAAGAAGTTTTGAAGTGGTTCAAGCATTTGATAGCAGCAACAACCATGGTTAGGCAACTAAACAAATTAGAGGTAACACATAAAGCATGCTGAAAAGGATTCCACACCTATGGTGTATTGTTCTGCTCCGTTACAAAGAACAGTGTACTAGCTAAGCCGCTAAAGTACCCACAAAGCGCAGATACCCCATATCGTCAAGGCTCGAGGCACTTACAAGGTATTCATCCAATTGAAGAAATGCTTTAATTCTTAATTAATTCACACACATGATGCATGTGCGATGCATCCCTAACCTAAACACACTTAAAAGTTACTTCAGAAAACCTATGTTACCTAGACTCTTCTAAATTTATGAATTACCTGTGTCGGACACTTGATACTTGCGCAAGAGTATGAAATATGTATCCGATATGACTAGTTAGACATGCATCTAACAAGTGTATATAACTAACTGAGTCTACTATAAAACTAAGCATAGGACTTCTTTTTTATGTATGAAATGTTATATTTTATCTTGTACATGCCATTTTACTTTAAAAAAACAGAAGACATATTTAAGAAACATGAAATCTAGCTTTGTCCAAGTGTCCTTGGATATGAGAACTAGATAAATCTTGGACAAGTATCCGCACCCGACACCCATACCTGAGTCTAAGTAACATGGCAGAAGACCATTTCTATACAATGTCTCATATTACATATCCGAGTACATTTTCCTAACTTTATAAAGAAAGAAAAGTTATTGTTATTGTAAGAATGGATTCAATTACAAAAGCAATATGTCTTGTGCATACCTCTCTGACAAAGCCAGTAAAACCACTATTCTCTTGCAAGAGAACTTCCTTTACAAAAGGGAATAAACAATTGAATATACACATTTACATAGCACCAGAAGATGTTTAAATGAGCTACTATGGTCATAAATAAATGAGAAGTTAAAATCCACAAAAATATTAGAAAGGAGTGTAATCAAATTTGCTAAAATTTCATATACTGTAACCCGTGTCATTCAAACCATCAATCTTTTTCACACCAAAGAAAAAAGATAAAGAATCCCACATCAAAGCACATTTTCATGTTTAGATTCTAAAACATCATATAGAACAATGCAAGACTTCCAAGCTGCTCAAGACTTCCCCTCCCTAAAGAATAATAAAGTCAAGTGGTTCCTTTCATTTTGCTTGGTAAGAATATGTAGCAACCCTGACCAGCATTCTCATGTGTCAAGTCCCACATCGGACGTTTGTATAGGATGTCTTGGGCATATAAATATGAGCAATGAAACCAAATGACTTCCACTAACCAACCCTTTTGGGTGAGTTCCCATAGCTGTTACCTATGGCATCAAAGCCAATTTATGCACATGACCGTGTGGGCTCCAAGGCATTGTACTACGGGATCAGTTTTTAGTAGAGCTGACATTGGTGATCAAATGTGGGGCCCTCGTCGGGATGTGACGGGATAAAAAGGGGAGATTGTAACGGGCCCACCCTGCATTAGCTTGTTGGATTCACATCAGAAGTTTGCATGGAGGTCTTGGGTATATAAGCAGAAACAATGAACCTAAATGACATCCCTTGGCTAATCCTTTTGAGTGAGTTTCCACGGTTGTTACTGAACATGCTGGACACCACTCATTAACATCCATTGCCTGGTTTGCCTTAGAAACTGTTAATTGTGAAAAACCATTTAACTTCAGCAAGAAATTTGCCTCAATATTGGTGGCAAAGCTCTCTCTTAAGGGCACTATTTAAATCCACATTGCTTAGGGTGTCCAAAGGTGCCCATTTGCTGGCTCACCTAGCCTAAGCACCTAGGCAAGCAAAGAAATAGCTTTTGCAACATCCAATTCCACCTTCTCCCTCTCAGTGGCCCCCCCCCCCCCCCCCCCCCCTTTTCTCTTTCTAGACACTTTTTCATTTTTCTTTTTTTCCTATTTGGGAATTCAAAAATAAAAACTATTTCAGTTAGGAGAGTATACAAAAAATTAAAATACAACCATTATTTAAGTTTAACAAAAAATAATGCCCTATTGTTCTTATGAATATTCATGCACATTTTTTAACTCAGAAGAACAAGAAGGAAGGCAGTCCACTCCTGTAGACATTTCAATAATAAACCTTAACCAGTGATGATGGTTGCGAGCCTCAATGAGCAGCTAAACTCTATGTAGTGTAGACACAAGAACAAGTCATCGACATGACATGATACAGACATGCCAAGACGGCGAAGCCTCCACAAGCACCCACTGGATAGTTGGTCCAATTACGACTACCACCTGCATAAGTCCTACCCCCTCTATGGTCACAGAGAAAGATAATAAGATGCTTACGGCCACAGAAATCCTACAAAAGTAATACAAATACATCACGACAATATATAGTATATTTATACATCTTTATGCCTGTTGTATAAGAAAATTTTACAATTCAATTTATTATTAAACATGATGAATAGACTTAAAACTGCAAAATATGCAAGATGAGCTCGAAGAATATCATGTTTATAACACATACTACTACAATCTTTTTTTTTTTTGTTTTTTTTTTTTTGTAATCTCTGTTACTATACTGAGGACTAGCCTTAGCGTAGCAGTAAGGTTGCTCCATTGCAACCTGAGCATCATGGGTTCATAAGATGGAAACAATCTCTTCAGACGCAGGGGGCACGGGGATAAAACTACGTATATCTAACCCTCCCTAGGCATGCAGTGGTTAGAGCATCTAGAATGCTCTTTATTTCTATTACTACGATCTTTTTCTATGGGTTACTAGTGTTAATGATCCTTCCACACGATAATTCCACCTTTCTCGACATGTCATGTTTTTTGAACATGTGTCTTGTTAGTACCAAAAGACAGTTGAATTTGGACCCATCTTGGTTTTCTCTTCACTGCAGTTGTTCATGCATATGACGTCCAATTATGTTCATGCCACACTGACAAATTTATCCCACTTGACTATGCTACATGGACTCAAGTATGGGTGTCAGGTGGGGTATGTGTATAAATGTCAAATTCATCTAATACTCATGTATACAGAGACATGAAAAAATATTCATATTTCTTAATATACTTATTTTATTTTCTAAGATAAAATAGTGTTTACAAGATGCTAAAGAACATTTCATGCATAATAAGGGAGTTTTATGCATATTTATATAGTGAACTTGAATTAAGAAACATGTTTGTTGGGTGAATGTCTAAGAATAGATGTTGGACGCGTATCCATATCCATACACGTACCCTTACTCAAGTGTTAAGAGTCTACGTAACCTAATCGCCTGATGGGCATACCACACATCAGCCCACAATTCCACTGGGACAAGGCCATACCTTGATGTGACACCGAAGTCCATTGACCGTTACCACCTCCTCAGCTTTACAAAACGTTGGCATTGGCCAATGAGGAGATTAGGCAGCAGTAGAAAGAGCTGCTCAAAAAAGATCAAGGTCGACCCCATACATCCTCCTATGCCTTGCCCCTTAGAAATTATCCATTACAATAATGTATTCTTTTTTAAAAAAATGTTTACATGCACATCTGGAGAATTGAGTGGCATTTTGCAAGAATGTTGAACACTTTTCCTACTAAGAGATTTATCACATAGGTTGAATAAGGGAGTATCCAAGAAGTGTCATCATAAGTGTCCAGAAAGTGTTGTCAAAGTATAATTTTTTACATTGGAACACATTCAAGATGTGTCAAAACCCTTTATAGGATTGTCCAATAACTGCCAGTGTTTGATACACATCTAACAAAAAAAAAGTATTTTTTCTTTGGATAAGTAAGATGGACATAGCTTCTCCCTAGAAGTGTCCATGCTGTGAAACAAGGACATGGAAACACCAAAACAGAAGGGACTTCTCTCAGAATCATTTAAGAAGTATGCATGCTACAGCAGATGTGGAGCAAGCTTTACGAACCAGACTAAGCAAGTAGGTCTTGTTACTGCATATGCACTCCAACTTGAGTAACCATGTCTGTGTGCCTAGTAAGGCCCATCTAATATAAAGAATTGTAGAAAACCAAAAGTATGAGTGGCAACAATGTAAGGAATTAAGGTTCGTTATCAATTTAAAGTTTGAAATCAATATGTGAGAAAGGGACTCATTGCTCTACCACCACATCTTAGGCAAATAAAGCAAATTCTCCTAGATAGTAGAAGTTTCAAATTACACTTTATTTCAAGTTCAACTAAGAAAAAACTACATCATAGCTGTTCACTAGCACAACCTACTTGGGATATTTTATTGGCATGACAACTGCTTCTTTAAGTAGCAGTTTAGCATTCTCTAATCCTTTTATGCTTTCCCACTTCACATCTGGGTTTCCACGAATGATATCCCTGCATAGGAAAAAAATACAAGAACATGAATCTTTACAATGTTTCACCATTTTCTTCATAAAACAAGGCAGATGGTCCACTCCCAGGTGTAGAATCTTGTGTGTTGGCAATTACCTACTTAAACTCTCAGCTAATGTACGCATTTCTGCAGATTCAAAAGCAGGAAGCAGAGATTTTTGCCTGAAAAGTGAACATCAAATGTCAGCCATTTCCCAAAGAGGAAGACAATGCTTCAGCAGTTAATCACAACTTGAACAAATGAACATTCTCATTAGCTGGCAAAAGCATAAAGATAAAGTCTTTTCTAATCTCAAATAGTAAATTTATCCATACCAATAAGATTAGTTGAGATCTTTTCTAAACTCAAACAAAACGTTTATCCATACCAATAAGATGAAGGATCCAGAAACTGCTAAGGGGTAACCATTTTAAATTTAATACCAATTACAAAAAAATTTCATATATAGCTATTACTGATCTTGACAGATTGTAACAAGCACTTGCTTAAAAGGCAAAATATACACATTCATCTATTCCAAATCTACAGAGGGAGTAGAATCTCATACAAAAGACGTTTAACATTATACCTTGAGAAATGTTCTAAACATAAACATTTGTTTACACAATCCAAAATTACTGTTAAAATAACACTACAGAGGACCAGTATCAGCCAGATCATACTCAGACATTCCACCTATAGGGATAAAACAAGAAATATATGGCAATAATAAGTGCTTTGCAGCAAATCCTAGCTCCCAGAAGCAACCATATTCTGTCACTTATTCATTATAGCAGCTAACTGATCAGGTCTGCTAAGACTGTTCTAGCATCATTTTTATTTTCTTTTCTTTTTATAAAGATGAAGATATAAAGAACATAACAGCAGCGTGTGGGAAAGATAAGCAATCATTAAGAAAAGAACAAATCCAAGAGAGAAAATGAACAGAAGCTAAACACATAATCAAGGGAGAATAAAAATAGCACCATCAAGTAGGATGAAAATGTCCTCTTAAAAGTTTAATGCGAATACTCCTTGCTTGGCAAGAAAATTTGGTTTCCGTTGTTAGATTGATGTCCAGAGAGTAGAAATTTTGCGAACCACCATCACGTAGTGCCAATACTTCGAACTACCATGAACTCCCTATTTTACCCACCTAATCACCATAGATAAATCCCTTCAGTCAAAAGGTCTCTAAAATTACTCTTCATGCAATATTAGAGAGCAAGCCACCTCAAAAGGCACAAAAAAATAAAAATAATGCGCAGTTCATTATTGTGTAAGCTAAGCAGCACAAATACGAACAAGGTACAGATATGAACACGCAACACAACACTTTAAAAAATGAGGATATGGATGTGGTGGGGATATGGGAAAATATATATTTTTTTTATTTGTCATGTATATGAATATAACATTCACAAACCACCAAAAACAATATGAAAACAACTAAAAAAGTTTACAATTATAATACTTTTTTTTTTCGGCACAATTATAATACAACACTTATAAGTTAAGAATTTAAAGAATTGGATTCAAGTATTTTATATTTTGGTATTTTAAGGTTTAAAATTTATATATTTGGCCCCATTTAATACATTTAACAATATATCTCAACCTTATCATATCCCAAAACGTGTCCAACCAAGGGACACACATGTCCCCAATGTGTCCATTGAAAAAGTAATAATAAAAATTCTAAGACACATCAGATGCCTGACAAGAGTGTTTGTATCCGAAATGTTGGATATGCAAACAGCACGCTAAACGAAGTGTTCGTGCTTCCTAATCTATAAGATATGCACAACTTGATGTCATCAAATGACCTAAAGGGAATTTAGCAACAGAGGAAATGCCACAAAAGCAGGAACGAGGTTTTAGCTTTGGGTCATGACCATGATGTAATGGTTCGAGTGTCAATTTAACCTCTACAGGCGACAACTGCAATGAGAACCTCAATCACATGCACAGAAACTGAGACAACCCACAAATGTAGCACAATGGTGACTATTAGCTGCTATAGTTAGTGACAACCCCTCTCACCACATGAATTAGAAAATTCCTTTTCTTAAGCCAAATCGCTTGCTATCCTTGTCTCAATTTTTTCTCCAAATCCTTTAAACCACCACTTTCAATTGATTTTATGAATTCACCAGTAACAATCCAATTTTGGGTTTAATCAAAGCTTTCAAAGGGATAAAATCAAAGCAAATTTGAGGTTTGGAGACTCTTCGATGGCGGAAGCCGCCAGGGTGGAGACTTTTCTTGGTTTATGTTTTTTCTCCCAATCCTTTAAACCACAACTTTCAATTGAATCTATTAATTCAAAAGTAACAACCCAATTTTGGGTTTAATCAAAGCATTGGTCATCTCACTCTTTATAATTTTGATACACCATGATCTTAAATCTTTTTCCCTTTACCTCTACATATTTCAAATTTTTTATTAGTATTTATTTAAGCACTACTATTGCCAAAGTAGTTTTAGTCAAAGTAAAGGACAGTAAAGTTATACAAAATATACAATTACTATAGCACTAGTTGCTTGGAGAAATCATTTTATGCTTTGACATTAATCATATCCTATTCAAGTAATTCTAAAAGTAAATATTAAATGCTTTTGGAATACGTTAGACTAATATCCAATCTAATAATTTTTTTGGTAATTCAATATGCAATCTAATAATTTGAATCACTTAACTTTTGACATATTCTATCAATGTTTAATTAAATCAATTTTTTGATGCCTCGATAACCTATTTGACATTTTCCATATCCTGAACTACTTAGAAATTAATATGTAAGACAATAATTATGCATACAATATGTATTTTTGTAATTTTCAACCTTCATTACTAAAAATTTGTAGTCATAAAAATAAAAATTAAAAAGCTTAAATTTTATGCCTGCTCTTAAGTAACTGTGAAAATTGTTTAATGCAGTAACACCACTATAGCTGGTAAGGACTTATTGATAAACAAGCATCTCCTGTTGTAAGATTCTAGCAAAACAGCACCAACTTAAATATGATTAATATGAACTCTACACCTAGCACTAAACCTTTTTAACATAAAACTATTATACCTTTTTGATAAAATATGACATTTATAAGGTAAGATGACTCTACTTGGCCCTCCTTAACAAAATTCTAGGGTCCACCACTGCCTTGCTTTTCAATCAACTTTTTTCCTTTTCTTTTTAGCTTAATTGAGGCTAGATCCTTTATTCAAACTAAATTGATGTAAATGAATGCCACAAATAACTTATATATATATATACATAGAGAGAGAGAGAGAGAGAGAGAGAGAGAAAGAGAGAGAGAGAATGCTAGAAGTCAAGCGTTAATACTGTGATCTAAGAATACAACACCAATATCCTCCCAAAGATTAGATCAGGTCACAATTTTCATCTAAAACTTCGTACTTTGTAGACGAAGATGGACAGGAATAAATTCTTTACTGATCACATTTTGTACATTTTGCATGGCTTCATTCATCTATGATATATAACTTTCTCTAAGTTAAATATCATAGACAAAAATTGACAATATTATACACTTCTCAAAGAAAAAAAAAATAAAGATGGAGAAGATTATACAGCTGAATTTCTATCCATTCATGGTTTACTAATTTTATCCTATCCAAGCTAAGGTCAACAACTTAAAAAAGCTTGAAAATATGATCCAGTCCAATTCATTCTTCTCATGAATGATCTTGAGTAAACCTCCACCAGGATGATAGCCAAGCTTGAGTAGCTTGCTTTATCTTATAGCCTATCTATTCCCTTCATTCATTGTTGTCTATCATATCTCCTAAACCTACTGCCAAGTTTGTCCCAGTATCAACCAGGCATAGATCCTAATGAAGAAGAAAGTTGTGTCAAGTGGCCAAAGTTCTTGGCATTTTCTTGACATTCTTCATTTAGGATTTTGGACAAGCTTATTCATTCTGTATATATGTATCATATATATATAGTAACAATAACAGGAACCCACCTACAAGGGCTAGCCAATGGAATGTCATTTAGATTCATTGCTCCAACTTGTATACGGAAGGCCCCCATGCAAATTTTCGATGTGGGACTCAACATAACACCAACTGACAACGAACGACTCGTGGTCAGCTCCCCAATCTCACTAACTCCGCACGACAGTGCCTCTTATCCCTACCCGCACGGGTCGGTTTTGTTTCCACAGGTAATAACCATGGGAACTCATCCAAACAAGCTAGCCAATGGGATATTATTTAGGTTCAATGCTCTTACTAATATACCTAGGACCTACCCATGGGATTCAACACATATATGAGGACCTAACAAGGGAAAGTATATACAGTAGGCATAAATATTTATACAATAAAAATAAAGTAAACTATCCAACGTGAAAATTTAGGTATCTGCATACCAATCATTCATCACAGAAATAGATTAGAAACCCATCATACAGAACTAAAACACTTTTTAGTACCTTGATACTTGTACAAATGAGTTGGAACATGTGATTTAGTCAGTTGTTCCGTAATTGCAGCAAGCTCAATTGCAATTCTGCCTAATATAGTAATTATCATGTACTCTTTGCTTAATTTTTATTCCTGGCAAAAATAATGTAACTTTTAACCCAAAAACAATAGGAACTTTATATTGCAGGAAAGAGATCCAAGAAGCAGCAAAAACATATCTATGCATAAGTGACACTTGCAGAAGTACTACACAAGAAACCAGCAAATTCAAGTAATCAAGGAATCATACGGCTTTTCATCAAATCGGGTAGATGAAACCCCATTAGAGTGTGTTGAGCCCCCTCTATCCTGAGATCAAACAATGTGAAGTATATCAATTTTCTTTCCAATTAATTACTAAAAAGGCATGTTAACAGCACCATACACCGACTGTGGAGTACCTGACTCCGATATTGTTCATAAATGGCCAATTCAGATGTGTTCTTCACATGCCCATTTCCATTTGATGTTCCATTGGAAGAGTTCCCATTATATACCACTCCAGCAGTTTGACCATTCGCAGCTGCATCTTTTTCCTCAGGTGCTTTCTTTCTCCCAAACTTAACATCATAAAACATCTTAAAATCCTAAACATAGACAAAATACTCTACATGAACAAATAACTCTTGATTCAATTTAATCCTTCCATCAAGATTCACACTAATAAGATCGCAACAAGCATGAATTAGTATTTGACTCATACAATTTTTCCAAGAAGGTGGGCAAGAAAACAAAGGAAAATGAAACAAATGAAAATTTGAATACAAATCTATTTCTGATTTCCGTGGAGAACTCACATCACCCAAGCCAAAAGGTCGTACTAAGATTCAAAATGTTTTGAGTTTTTTATTCCGCATTTCCTTATCAACCAAACAAAGTGAAAACTAGAGAGAGATGATCGGAACTAGAAGAGTAAACTAGAGGTTTCAGTTTATAAAGAAAATCTTGGAACCCAGAACTCAAATTTCTTTTCTTCTCCAACATTTTCTCAGCTGCCAAACAGGTCAAATAAAAGAAAGCCCAGAATTGATACCTGGAAGGACCAGCGAGTGAGTGAAGGTTCGTCCTCCATCTCTGTAGAAAGTTCGGAGAGAGAAAGAGAAGAAAGAGAGATCTATAGATATTTCTCTCCCTCTCCCCTTTCTCACGCAGCAATCGTATACATGCGTCTCGCCTATATCTATATCAATAATTCTTCAATCATTCCTCTTCCCTGTCTCACTCTGCAATCGTATATATGCGTCTCTCACTATATATCAATAGTTCTTCGATCATTGCTCTTGCTCTAGAGAGAGAGTGAGAGGTGTAGTAGCGAGCATGCGTGTGTCTGTATATTATATAAAAAAATATGGGAAATGAAAGATTCCCAGGTTTTGCTGAGCTGTCGTGCAAAGCAAAACAATGGAGTGGCGAGAGGAGCATAAGATCTGTCACGTATGGGTGAGTCACTGGCCAATTAAATCTCGTCTATGTGTGGAAATCGTACAAGTCAAAGGTTGTTGCGTGGGCTTCTTCTCCACCATGATTACTTCGAATTGTAGCAGTAGTGTAACTATTTTGGTGATGTTAGTACTGATACAGTGGTACTCGTATAGATTACGCCGAGAAGTACTTGGTCCTCTACCTGGCTTGCTGTCACGGCTTGTCACCCGTGATACGTTTGGGGTCGCGAAGGATTTTAGCATGGGGTATGTCTAAGTATGATTAGCCGATGGCATAGCAATCTCGTAATTTATATTTTTTATATTTATTGAATATATAAATTATGACTCCTCGAGAAGGTAGGATATTTCTTCCTATCAGTCTGGAGATGGCTCAGAATGCTATTATAAGAGAGAGCATGGTGTTGACTCTATCACCCCCTGATGTTACCGAAAGAGACAGCATTCAAGTGAGTCCCCCAAGGGAGTGGGCGAGACTTGGGGGCTGGCTGTGGCACGTGGCTATAGTCCTCATGCTAGTCAAGGGGCTACATGGGCGGTATTGTGCCCGGTGGGGCAGATGTTGGGCATTAGCGTCGAGGATGGGGTTGTGGCATTTGCACCTGCTACGCCATAATTATATAGTGGTGGGTCTTATGTCCATGACGGTTTGGGCCTCGGTGTGCACACTTGCATGCTGTGTACCTCGTGTGCACTTGCGCATTAGGTTCACGCTCGTGTACACGGCCGCTTGGTTTGGCTAGCATTGGTGTCGCTCTTGGCACTATGTTGTAGGCTTTCAGTTGCTATTCAGTGGTGTCTTTCCTTACGGGCCGCCTTGACGCGGGGCGCTAAGAGCTTTATGGATGGAGGCGTTGTGCCTAACGGGTGATGCTTGGCTGATGCGCATGTCTAGTTGCACATGGCTATATTGCTTGTGTTTCGAGAGGAACTAGCGCTAAGCACATTGCTTGCCATGTGCGCGCGCATTTGAGTATGGCGTTACTATCGCCTATAGCTTGGGTAAGCCGAAGGGCTTGAGCATCGAAGGTCCGAGCTTAAAGAGTTTTGCGGGTCACTACGGATGGATCCTGGACAAGCGCATAATCTTATGCCTTGGTGTTTGAGTTTGGCGGGACTATTGCTTGGTGCATAGTCGCCTCACGGGTGTATTCCGCTACGTATGATCATGGCGGGTCGCATTACTGTCACCGTGTGGTGCCCGGCCTGCCAGCCCGTGACAGTTGGTATCAGAGCACTAACCATCCGTGGTGTGCATCAATTGGGTATTGCTTCTCTTATCCGTGTGGGCATACTCTTCATTTGTGGTGGAATTCTTACAGTGGGCTGTTTGCTTCAGATTGTTGGTTGTTAGGTTTATCGGTGGAACGAGTTTCATTCCATCTTGTGACGAATGGATTGGTGGCCCGAGCTAGCAGTTTTCCAGTCTATGTGGGTTGAATTCATATGGTATAAGTGGACTTGGTTGTTGTTTGAACCTCTTTGGTACCTTCTTTAAAGTGGCCGCTTCAACAAGCTTTGGACGCGCGCTCGGTCCTTTGATTGTGGTCGTGGTGCACAGTGCAGTAGGCCATCTTGAGGATGTGCATGGGACCGACTTTGTAGTGCGTAAACACTTCTGTGTGTCTGATCAAATGATTTTGGTGCATAGCTAGTAGTGCTGCTTTGTTGGATTAGTGGGTTGTTTCTGCAGTATGTGAGCTTGTGCAACTTGCTTCGTGTTGTGGGGATCTACTTGCCTTCATTTGACCCTTGAGTTGGCCAAAACTGTTGGCAGCTTTGCTCGTATTATTGCATGGTCACTTAGTGAATTGTGCTCATTTCTGCGCTTAGCTGTTGGCATTGTGAAGAGCATGTTCTTATCTCAAATTTGGGGTGTTCTTGCCTCGTTGTGATACATGTTGACTAGTGGACGCCAGGTGGCTCAGAGGAGTTCATCGTTGCTAGAGAGCACCGTGTAGCGAGGGTTTATCAAGACATTTAAGTCCTTCAGCGGAGGAAGGCATTGTGGGCAGACTTCGGGTGAAGATCAGAGGATCTGGCACCGGAGTTGCATTTTGGGTTTACTTCGGGTGAAGATCAGAGGATCAGGCACTGGAGCTGTATGTGGGCAAACTTTGGGTGAAGATCAAAGGATCAGACACTGAAGCTTTGCAAACTGATTTCGGGTGAAGGCTGAAGAGTTGAGGTACTGGAACAGTGTGGGCTAATTTCAGGTGAAGGCTGAAGAGCTGAGGCACTGAAACAGCATGGGTTGTCTTCCGATGAAGGTCTAAGGACTGAGGTACTGGAGTAACATTGTGGAAACTTCAATAGTTGGAACCATTTGCTAGTGGGCAGAGTTTGCTTCGACAGTGCAGACGAACTTGCATCCGGTAGGAGTGCCGGTCAGATGGGAACTAGTGTGAGACAGAACCATAGGTTGTCAAGAGGGCATCTTTGGGTCGTGCACAGGGTGACTTCTGATGTTAAGTGATCTTTTGTGGGTTCAGCTGCGGAGTTGTGTAAAGGGTGCACGCGGAGTGCTCGTCGATGAGGGCATCGACCCCTTGAAGTGGTGGAGGGTGCATGACGGCCAATGCACGCCTTTCTTTAGTGCGCGACGGATAGTGCCTATTCAGGTACATGTTGCCGACGGATGGAGCAATATGGTACGAGGCACTTGCTCAGAGGAGTTGTGCTTGCTTTATGTGGTGGAAAAGGTGTCTTGTTTTGCTTTGCTGAGTTCAGCATGGAAGTCTAGGCGAACCTTTGCTTCGAGTAGCTGTGGGGGCAGATTTGGTGGAGACTGGATTTGTAGGCAATCAGCACGGAGGTGTTGGTCTGCGAGGAGTGGTGGCAACTCATCGTGGGGGCATATAAGCATTACGCATTCAGTGTTATGCTTGGCATCAACGAGGGCATTGATTGCTCGAGTGGTGGAGAGTGTCAGGAGTTGGCACTAGTTGTGGCATGTGCCAAGAGTTGGCACTGGGCTTTGGCATCATCGAGGACAATGATGGTTGAAGTGGTGGAGAATGTCACGGGTTGCCACCCGTGGCACGTCTGGGGCCGCGAGGGACCTTGGCATGGGGCATGTCTGAGCATAATTGGTCGGTGATATGGCAATCTCGTAATTTGTATTTTTCATATTTATTGGATATATGGATTATGACTCATCGAGGGGGTAGGATGTTTCTTCCTATCAGTTTGGAGATGGCTCAGAATGCTATTATAAGGGGGGGCATGGTGTTGACTCTACCACCCCTTGGTGCTACCGAAAGAGACAGCATTCAAGTGAGTCCCCCAAGGGAGTGGGCGAGACTTGGGGGCCGGCTGTGGCACGTGGCTGCAGTTCTCATGCTAGTCAAAGGGCTACATGGGCGGCATTGTGCCCGGTGGAGCAGATGTTGGGCATTAGCATTGAGGATGGGGTTGTGGCATTCGCACCTGCTATGCCATAATTATATAGTGGTGGGGCTTATGTCCATGACGGTTTGGGCCTCGGTGTGCACACTTGCATGCCGTGTGCCTCGTGTGCACTTGCGCATTGGGTTCACACTCGTGTACATGGCCGCTTGGTTTGGCTAGCATTGGTATTGCTCTTGGCACTATGTCGTAGGCTTTCAATTGCTATTCGGTGGTGTCTTTCCTTGCAAGCAACCTTAACGCGGGGCGCTAAGAGCTTCATGGATAGAGGCGTTGTGCCTAACGGGTGATACTTGGTTGACGCGCATGTCTAGTTGCACATGGCTATATTGTTTGTGTTTAAAGAGGAACTAGCGCTAAGCACATTGCTTGTCATGTGTACGCGCATTTGAGTATGGCGTTGCTGTCGTCTATAGCTTGGGTAAGCCGAAGGGCTTGAGCATCGAAGGTCCGAGCTTAAAGAGTTATGCGGGGCATTACGGATGGATCCTGGACAAGCGCATAATCTTATGCCTTGGTGTTTGAGTTTGGCGGGACTATTGCTTGGTGCATAGTCGCCTCACGGG
The DNA here is from genome assembly GCA_033060915.1 of Euryodendron excelsum. NCBI lineage: Eukaryota > Viridiplantae > Streptophyta > Magnoliopsida > Ericales > Pentaphylacaceae > Euryodendron > Euryodendron excelsum. The sequence continues at coordinate 20,109,432 of CM065398.1, forward strand.
TGTATTCTGCTGCGTATGATCATGGCGGGTCACATTACTGTCACCGTGTGGTGCCCAGCCTGCCAACCCGTGACACTTGCTCTCGTCTAGGATCTCCGGAAAAGAAATGGATTTCTTCCCATAAACCAATAAAGGTAAGAACAAAAAAACGGGGCTTTATATAAAAAAAACAAAAAAATTTCAAAGATATGCACATTTTACCAAAATAGTATGGAAACTTTAAAAATTACAAATTTAGTATTATGTCACAATTTATGGCTCTTAAGGGTCGTCAATGGGTCGAGCCGGCCAGCACAACCTATTTTTTGGCAGGATTTGATTGGGCTTTAACCGTTCAACAAGTCGGGCCATGGGTCAAATGAGACCCAAGCCCTGCCTATGGGCCTGGCCGAGCTTAGGTTTATGCCTTTATTTTTTTTTATACTACATTAAAAGACTAAAAATATCAAAGATAAGGAAAAAAAACTTTATTTATTAAATTAATGCGTACTTACATGAAATCATCTATAGATCTTGAATCTTTACATGTAAATATTATAAACAATTGAAGTTAGGGAGAAGGACTACATCACTACAGTATAAATATATTCCAATTAAGTTAGCACATACATATCTATCAATTATTTGCATAATTCTCGCAAAAAAAATAATTATTAATTTCATAAGATATCAAAAAGTGACACACGAAATAAAAAATTATTTATCACTATTCTTCATCAGTCAAACTATCCCAAAAAAAATAAAAATAGTTACTAATTTTATAAGATATCAACGAGTCAAGTAGGGTCAAGCTTTCGGACCGGCCCATGGGCTGCTCGCAGGCTACAAAATTAGATTCAGGCCCAGCCCATACTACCCCCGGCTTGGGTTCTCCGGGCCATGGGCCATGGGCCACGAGCTTTTTGATGACCCTACTGGCTCCCAGTAAACAAAATAACAAATTTAACCTTACTAAATTGGGACCTCAAGATTGTTGGTAATCAAGACCTAGGGCCTGGGGGTTCTGTTTCCTTCAAGGTTTCAAATTTTAAATTTCTTAGATGCTATCAATTCTTTTGAATTACCCCCAAGATCTCTAGTCCAATAATACCTAGTTTGTGTGAAACGAAAAATTATACAGGCCTCAAGATTAGTTGTAGTGCGCTCAAACTAACCCGAATATCTAGTCATCAAAAAAATATATAACACGTAAAAGATTATGCTAAGAGGCACTTTTTTTTTTCTTTTTTGTGCTAAGCCAAAAAGATAAGGAGTAACTAGCATGGCAATCCTTATTGGCCCTGACCACGGATGTCCTCATCTGCTGCAAAATGTCTAAAGTGAGCCATAACTACTAATTCGAACAGGAACCTTTTACTGCAAGCTTACTAAAATACAAACGACATTTAGCCTTACTGAAATGTTCAGTTCATGCTAAGAGGCACTAGGACACCTTTTATGTTGTCTCTAAATTGCTACAGCACCGATTTTCAATATATATATATATATAAGGAAGAAAAAATTCAGGCCTCTAACCTCCCTATATGTTTTGCTGAGATAAAAATATGGAAAAGGCGACATTCTTACTAACTAACCATCACTTACATCTATACTATATATTATAGCATAATGTTTTTAGGTCATTAAGCTTGAAAGTCTTTATTCATTTTTCTCAAATTTTTGAATTTAAAAAATTACTAAAATACACATATCATAAACCCATTGGTCATTTAATTCATATGGTAATATTTTTTAAATTGTCTTTTTTAATATGGAAACTTTCAAAGTCATTCAAGATAATATTTAATATCTATATATAAATATGTTATTATGGATTCTTTAAAATCTATATGGTAATTGAATCTATACTCTTTTTAAAATTCTTAAAAAATAGTATCTTTCTATATCATTTTAGCTTCTTCAAATTTAATTTTTGGTTGAATTAACGTACATGTATATCTAAACTTTTTGATTGACTATATTTACTGAAATCTTATAATTTTTTTAATAAAGGGACTTAGTAAATTTTTTTAATGAATTAATCTAAGTTTTGATATGTTAGTTTCAAAACTATTATTGAGAAAAATCTTTCAAAACTATTATAATGATAAAAGGTAATAAGATATATGCACAACTCAAGTGACTTACTAATCTTAGATATTTAAACATTACTTTTGGTGTAATTGATCTTATTATATATAATGAAAACAAGCTAACATATTTTTGTTTATTTAATTTTACAAGTTATATTGTTTAAGTATGGAATCAAAAGATTTACCCATATTTATCTTAATCAACTATGGAGATTTATTTAATCTCCCTTCATTATTAATTTGTATTTTTTATATGTTATTATTGATTCTTCAAAGTACATATGATAATTCAATCTATACTCTTTTTAAAATTCCTAAAATATAGTGTCTTTCTAAAATATTCTAACTTCCTTTAAATTTAATTTTTTATTCAATTTATGTACATGTATATCTAAACTTTGTGATAGATTATATTTATCCAAACCTTATAATTTGTTTAATAGAGGGACTTAGTAAACTTTTTTTTAATGAGTTAATCCAATTTTTGATATATTAGTTTCAAAACTACTATTTTTATCAAAGAAAAAATCTTTCAAAACTATTATGATGATAAAAAGTTATAAGATATATGGACAAGTCAAGTAACTTACAAATTTTAGATATTAGATATTAATTTTCGTGTAATTGATCTTATTATATATGGTCAAAACAAGCTAAAACATTTTTTTGTTTATTTGATTTTACAAATTATGGTTTAAGTACATATGGAATTAAAAAATTTATCCATTTTTTTTCTTAATCAACTATGGAGACTTATTTAATCTCCTTTCATTATTAATTTGTATTTTTTAACAATAAAGTACATCAATATTTTTGTTTATTTAAATTATCATTTCAAGAAAGTGATAAGGTACATATGTAAGATCACAAGTTTAAGATGGATGATAATTTTATACTTCATATTGAGCAAAATTAATTTAAGCAACAACATTAACCATACTGGTTGTCTATCTTCAACCCTTTTTTTCTATAATTTCTGTTTTGTTTTTTCTTTTCTGCTATGAATACAACCCAATAAACTTGATTTCCAACTAACAAACATATTTTTGCAAGAGACATAGATATTTTTAAAATATGACTTATCATAGTAATTATATACAAATTGCTTTTTACATATTTTGATTTTAGTTATATGAAATAAAGAAATATGTTCAACATATTTAATTCATTTAGGACAATATTTTTAACTTATATGATCCCGTTAAAAAAAAATTATTAATATTTTTTTAAGATCATCTTATGATTGTAATTTCATGCATAGCACAGGTGTATTGCTAGTTTATTAATAAAAGAAAAACCAATGGCTTAATTTAGACTGATCGAGATGAAAGACGGAATACGACTCCAACGCACAAAACATACAAATGTGTTATTGTGCCTTTTTCATTATTTACGTTTCATTATTTATGTCGTGTGCTAGCTTACATTTCATTTCTTTTGTATTCATGTACTTTTAACATGAGATCTGTCCAATATTTTAATATCATCACAGGCAATAATCTTTTTCAAAATTGTGTTACAAAGAGCTTGGGAAAGAATATTTGATTATCAAAAATACCTTGTTGATAATTAAGAAATATGTGAAACTACTAAATCGGTCATTTTTCATATTTTAATACTAGGTTGGTAAAATCAGTATATTTTGATATTTTCTTAGAAAAAATCTCCAAAAACTATCTATCTATTTATATCTATATACTATATATTATAACTATAGGTTATGAGGTCTTTGAGCCTTTAACTCACAATCCAATTTTTACAGATTTTCTATTTTTATCATATTGAAATATTAAATGTTGAATTTTGATTGGTTAGCCTAAAAACTCTCACCAATAGAATTATATATAGTATATAGATGGAGCTTTAATGCCTATTATATATTTCCTAAAGTAACTCCTTTAAAATTTTTAAGAATTATATTTTTGGTAATATTAAAATAATATTGTTACAGTTTGATTGGTTTAAAAAAATATAATTTTATCATAATTCTCTAAAATCTTTTTTAAAATTCAAAATATAATATATTTAGTAAACTCACCCCCTTAAAATAACTAAAAATTAAATTTTTGGTAATATTAAAATAACACTTATCATTTTATTAATAAGCGTTGACATATTTTTATGTTATTCAGACTAACAGAACATGCATTTATAGTTATCTATCTATCTATACTATAGTAATACGTTGTTGGGCATGTAATGTCAAAAGACTCAATTCAATTTTTTTAAAAATTTTAAATTAATAATATTATATGTGTCATAATAGTACAAGTTTAACTATAAAATAAAGAAAGTTTTACTTTTTGTTGATGATTAATAAACCTTTACTAAAATCTCATATAATTTTGAAAATTTTTACATAAAATCCAAAATATTAGAGTTCTCATTTTAAATTTTCTTAAGTTCTTCCATTATAATTTTAAAAAGTTCTTTGTTTAATTGAATGTTGTGGAACTTCCTACTCAAATCCCTTTTAATTTTTTTTAAGAAGGATAAATCTATCTATACTATATATTAAGCCATTGGTTGGTAACTGAATTTTTTAAATTCTTAAATAATAATATTACATGTCTCATTCTAATCATGAAATATAAATTTTTTTGCCTTCTATCATAATTATTAAAATATTTACTAATACTCAAGTAATCTAGGGAAATCAAATCTCCCTCACTAAAGAATTCAAATTTTTTTTTTAGTTATATGTGCACTATTAAAGGTACTTAATTAAATAAATTATTTAAAATGTGTAACTTATACACTTGATTAATGCAGTCCCTTAGCAAGATTTTAAGTTAAAAAAAATTAGAATGTTCATACTAAAACTCACTTTCGTAATGGCAATTAAGGTTTTTTTTTTAATTTTATTACAATCAACTTTTAATACTTTATTTTAAGACGATATTGATTATTATAATTTAATGTAATCATATTATTAGTGCTAACGATTGATAATTTATTTTTCATAAATTTTTTATATTTAATATATATTATTTTCATTCTGTACATAGTACGAATTTACTGATAGTATATATAATATATATAGTAATTAGATAAGTACTGAATTTTTCAGTAGTTATTTCTATGAAAACTTTCTTTATCCTCTCACGGGCATATGAATCCTAGCTCCTCCCAAAGTCAAATAGCAAGTACCGAGTTTTTAGGTGGTTATAATTTATTTCTATAGAAAACTTACTTCCTCCACTCACATACATGTGGATTCTAGCTCTTACTATGACGTCGAATAGAGTAGGCATGTTTGGTATAATTTTTTTGTCTAATTTTTTTAAGCTTACAAGCAAATTAGTCCGGTTTTTTTAGCGTTTTTACTTTTTTGACTTTGCTTTAGCTAAAGATAAGCAAAAAAACAAAAACATAAAAGTAAAAATGTTAAAAAAAAACCTGACTTCTTTTGCTTATAACTTAAAAAAAGCTAAAAGAAAAAGTTATACCAAACAGGCCTAAGTTTAGGGTAGATACTGAATGGGCCGAATTTAAACTCTATAATAACAAAAGGTGAATAGGCCCAACCTTGGCCTGATTTCACATTGGGCCTAAAATAAATTCCAATTTCATTCAAAATAAAAAATAAAAAAAAAAGATAACCCAAGCCTGCCACTTTAATCTAAATATTTTTTAATAAAACGTTTATGCCAAAGATCAAAAGCAAATGATGTGATAATCAAAGAGGTTTGTGTGTTTTTTTATTGAATAAAAAACGAAAGTTCAGATCTTGTAAATAATTTTTTCTCCAAAAGTTAAATAATGTAAAATATAAACATATATAATATATGAATCAATTGGAATATTGAATATCTATTATATTTCGAATTGGGCTGCCAACAAAATTTTCAAGTTCGTGAAATTAACATAATTGAGCTTTAAATAAATTCAATGTCCGCCCTGTAGGCTTATCTATAATCCCAATCTCTATAAATAATGCAGGCTCGGGAGGCCTAGCGTGATATCAAGCTGATGCCCAACCCTTAGTAGCACCCATATTTTTAGGGCACCACTTTTGTAATTATTTTTACTCTCTGTATTTGATTGGTACCTCCACTGTATTTGTTTTAACAAAAAAAATCTACTAGATAGGAAGTACCCATATTTTGACAACACTATTTTGGTTATAATTTTCAGCCCTCACATATTTGATGAGTCCTACGCTACAATGCTTAAACCTCCGTGGAAGTTTGTACTACTTTAACACCGAGAATTTGTCTCCTCTTACATTATGTCAGTCCGCGGCTACAATAATTTTTTCTAGGACCCATCTCTGTGTAAAAGTACGAAGGTCACGTGGTCATCGAGATGAATATTATTTAGTGGCCGCATAGAGCTAAACCAAGTGGGCTGCTTGTTACTTGAGTTTATGTTGGACGTAGGTCAAAGAATTTCGGGATATTTTGTAATTTGGTCCATAATTCTGAATTTTTAAATTACTTATCCTACTTTTGAAGTTGTCTAATTTGATAAATTTGAGATTTTTAAAAAAGCCCAATAAGATTTGCTCGTCTGAATCCTTTTTATGCAACCATATGTAAAACGAGATTGGATACAAGATTACTAGTCCTATCCAATCTGCCTTATTCCAAAACAAGAAGATATATAACATAGTTTCACCAAAATATACATTAACTTTGTAAAGATTTTTATAGCTGCTCCATAAGTCCATATTATTGTCCAAGTATTTGGTAAATTTATTGTCAAAGTTGACATTAACTTTTAGCTCCCGCACAGATTAGAGTGGTGGAACTAGTTCCTTTTTCTTAAAACAAATAATTTTAAGGGATGTTATTAGACCCCCAAAAATAATTTTATCTGTAGTTACCTTCATACTTCATTTATATTAAAAGGCAATTAAAGGTATAATTAAATGGCATGGAATAGCAATTCTTAAGAATAATAATAATTGTTGCCAAAGGTGTAGAAGGAAAATCTTTGAGACTATATTATTGAAAGTAAGAAGATGAATGCATATGTGTGTGTATATATACTAGCAGTGAACCCGTGTTATACACAATGTCTGAGTACGGGAATAAAAAAATATAAAAATGATTTAAGAATGAAGTTTTTACATGCAGTACTTCAATATTCAATATCTTGTCTATTATTTATGAATATAATGAATACCTTAATAAGAGCCAATGTGTTACTCGCATGCTACATTTAATATTTTAATTGTATTTTTTTTATATGTGTAACCTCTAATCTTATCAAATTAAAAGTATATAATTAAGAGCATAATATTAGGACACAACCTTAAAGAATAAGCTTTTTTTCATCCAAAATTCAAAGTACTTACTGCTATAAATTAAGGTAATACAAAAGACATATTAGTAATGAACAAAAACAGAGGTGATCAACTTAATTTTTTGCAAAATAATATTGATAGAAATATTTGGATAGGTTGAATTTAAAAATATTTTCTGTAAAAATCTACTAATAGATTGATTCATTTTTACCTAATCATAAATTAATTGGGTTTTAGTTAAATGTTTGGCTTAAGATATTAAACATTATAGAAAAAGGTTAAATAGGGTGTTACATACCACATTAAAATTAGGGTCTACATAAAAAACAATAATAATGATTTATATGAAAATACCAATGATTAGATGACATATGTATTTTATAAATTTAAAACTCTATAAAAAATTGGGTTAAAACTTTTGAACTCAAAAACCAAATAACCAATTGATAGTATATATATAGATTGCACAACAACGGGTGTGTATTTTAAAATTTTTTTGAGTGAGTTTAGGAATCACATAATAGTTTGAATTTAAAAGAAATTTAGGAAACTATGATCACAATTGATGGACTATAGAGATTATAGATCCATCTATATATATATATATATATCATCCAATTAGTGAGAGTTTTTGGGTTAACTTAAAATTATTCTAAAGTTTTTAAGAGGGTTACAATTAAAGAAATTTGAAAATTTTACCATAATCATCAATGAATTTTATCAATGTAGAATTTAAAAATTTAAGAAGACATAAGAAATGTTAGAAAGAATAAATGATATTTTGACAAATATATATTGTATATAAACAAAGTGCTAAGAATTTAATAACATATGTTTCTTTCTATTTTAGAAATTTAAAATCTCTTTATGATTAATAAAGATTCTTTATGAAGATTATAGTTAAAAAAGTTCGAAAATGTTACCATAACTATCATTGAATAATATTTAGGAAGTTTAGAATAATTAATTAATTAATTAATTAATTAATTAATTAATTAATTAATTAATAGGAACCAATAACAATATGACACTTGGATTTTATGTTATTAAAAAAATTAAAATTTGGAGAAAAAGGAATTAAAGCTTTTAGCTTCAAAAACCTCCTAACATATTACTATTGTAAGAATCCCATTTTAGCCCGCTCATTAATCTTCGATCCAAACCAGTTCTCTAGTAAAACGTTACAACACTATTAAGTCCAAACCGACTTTCCAAAACTTCAAATCAAGTCAAACCGGTCGCTTTTCGGGTGTCGCGCTCTTGTTTTTAATCAAGTCCGTTCGGTTTAAAAAAAAACACAGAACTCTATAATTAGAACTCATCCTCCTTAGAAGGACGAGTGCAACTAGGTTTGAACTTAAAATTGATTGGATTAAGGGCTTGTTTTAGAAAAATAGGAGTTGCTACCTAATTTGATTAAGGTGAGTTAGGTTACCTAAAGCTAAGTGTAATCCGAAGATTAAATTTAAGGTTTTAGAAAACTTTCTCAAGAGAAGGTTTTTACGAAAATAGGTTGTTTGGCAACCTTTGAAAAGTTTTAAGCCCTTTTTAAAAATAACTCTATTTTGGTTTTTCGAAAACAGAAATCTATGGCTTAGGGGTTAGTTACACGTAGGGAAGACATCCTAAGATCATCACCCTACCCCGCCCTTTCGGTACCTACATGTCTGATCACCCTTAATTCACTCACTTGAATAACCAGTTACTATCACCCACTTAGTTTTCACTTTAGAATTTTGAAAGCGGGGTTTGATTATCACTTTTTGGATAAATGATGCATAATGTAAGTTTTGAGAAAAATATTTAAAAACATCGAAGTTTTGAAGGAATTTGAAATAGAAGTCTTGAATGGATGCAGAGATTTGGAAAGGAAACTTGGGAAGAAATAAGAGTTATGATCGCACCATTTTAGGTTGCCTACGTATCTCATTTGGCAAGAATCGGGTCATTCGTAGTTTGGGGAAGAGCCCAATGAAAAATAGGCGTATTAGGGCCTTTGGAATGTTTGAAGACACTTTAACGTCTTTGGAATGGTTCGAAGATGCTTTGTGGTCTTTAGAAAAAGAGAACTTGAGAGTTTAGAAAAATGCTTTTGAAATAGGACTTGGGATGTTTGAAATTGGGTTTGAAAATGATTTTGAATATTTTTGAATTTGAATCAAGAGGGTTTTGAAGTGATTTTGAAACAACTCAAGGGAGTTTTAGAAAAGTTTTGGAGTCTTGTTTTAAAAACTTTGGAGGTAGAGTTTGGGATTAGAAATACTCTTGTGAACTTGTCTTCGAAAAAGCTTTTTGAAAGTGGTTTTTGAAAACACCTAGGGCTTTGGAACCCTAATATGGACAACCTTGAAGGTTGTACTTAATGTATCACCTTCCCTTGGAATCCCTAACCATAAAAAGGGTAGGGACATCTTAGAGTTGTGAGTTCTTGAAATCATTTTGAAAATGGTTTTTGAAAAATGTTAATTGTCTAACCATTTTAGTTGAGACAAGTTTGAGAAAATTTCTTGAAGACATTTTTGAAGGTAGAGCATGCGAATATTTGAAAAGGTTTTGGAGTTGGTTTTTTAAATCTCAAGAGAGTAGGATGGTTTTGGGAAAGTATGTTATGAAGATGGTTTTTGGATTGAAAGATTATTTGAAAAGGTGTCTTTGAATTGGAACCTTAAAGCTAACTAACCTAAGTTGGGTTGACCTAAGGTTAACTAACTCGAGTTAGGTTAACCTAGGGTTAAGGCAACCTAAGTTTAACTAACTAAGGTTAGGTTATCCCAGGGTTGGCTGACTTGGGTTAGATTAACTTGGGGTTAAGGGGACCTAAGGTTAACTAACTTGGGTTATATTAACCTAGGGTTTGGCTAGCCTAGGATTAATTAAGGTTAGGTTGACCTAGGGTTAAAGGATGGTTTTGAAAAGGGGTTTAGATGACCTAGGGTTAACTAACTAAGATTAGGTTAACCAAGGGTTTGGATGACTTAGGGTCAAGTTAACCTAGGGTTGAAATATGGTTTTGGACTAGGGTTTGAACCTATTGGTTTTGGAGGGATGGTTTTATGCATTTTTGACATGGGTTTTCAAAAACAAATCATGTTATGCAAAGGAATTTTGTAAACAACCCTTTTGAAGATCATTTCCATGAAAATTAACTCTAGTCAAGTATATAGTTTATATGGTTGATATTTGAAAATTATTCCGAAGAAGGTTTCCTTAGGACTATTATAACCTTCTATCTTGAAAAGAGTAGGAACTTTGAAAATCACCATAACAATGACAACTTTTAGAAAACCATTTTTAATGCAAAGATGGAGAGTCTGAAATTTTAAAAATCCTGCTTAAGAAGAAGGTTTTGAAAACTATTTTTAGAAGAGAAAACCATTTTAACGAGTTGGGGTTCCTATGACCAATGACAAGAAAGACCACTCAACAGAGGGTTGCATGGGGCCATTCCAACCACTAGACTTGTAAGAATAGAAACCTTAGAAATCAATAAGTTTGAAGATCATTTTTACGCAAGTTGAAATGCAAGGATGCCAAAATGTAAGCTAAAGGTTAATGGGGAGCTTTTTTAAGGCATGATTACTTAATGTCTTATCCTAAACTTCAAAGGGCCAACTCTTAAAACCACTTTTTAAGAGAACATTGGAATAAGGAGCTTGATAATGATATGAAAATGGGGATAGTGTAAATTTTGAAAAACATGGTTGTAAACATGAAAATAAAGCCAAACACACAAAACATGAACAAGATAGTCATATGCAAAAGGAGGTTATGAATTCATACAAGGCTAGGGCGGTTACACCACATAATCAAGGTACTCCAAGGCCATACCATCTTAAAATAGGCTAGTGAGAGATCCCCTTACCTAGTGGCTCTCATTAGCTTTCCTCTAGGCATGAGGTAGGAGCTTTCTTGTCTCAAGCATGCAAGAATGGAGGATAGAATATGGGGATTAAAATAGAGAACAACCTAAGTAGGCTAGGAGGGAGAAGAGAGGAGTGGGGGATGATAAAAATGTAAAAGGAAATACCATATTTTGCCTTCAAACATTCTCAAACTTCATTAGATGCTTTACTTTGAGCTTGGATGGCCTTGGGAGGGGCTGGAATGAGGTCTTTTATGGCATGGAGGGCCTTATAGGCGAGGTGTATGGGCTAAAGTGAGGTGGAATACAACCTAAGTGTTTGGAGGGAGAGATATATGGAGGGTTTCGGATTTCTAGAGATGTTTGTGCAGAGTTTCATTACAATTTTTTATTCTGAAATATGCAAAAGGGGAAGCATGTATTTATAGGCAAAATTTTAAACACTGTACTGTTTCACAAAATGAGTTCCACGTGGCACTCCCTGGCTAAATCTTAGGGGGTAAGCAAAGTTTTGTCGATCTAATCAAAATCTGGGTGCATGTAGCATACTCCCCGTTGCCGGGAGTGTTCGTTTAAACTTTCTCTCAATCATTGTGCCAACTGAGAAGGTTTTAGGGAAATCGGTTGTGTTCACAGTGTTGTTCTAGCGTTTCCCATGAAATTTTGAGTTTTTGAAAAGTTTAAAAGGTGTTTTAAAGTATGAAATATCATCTTGAAAAGTGTGCACAAAATTACATTTTTGCAGAGCGTCTGTGATGCGCTCCGTGGGGGTTCAAAAGTAGCCGTTTGTGTGCTGCATGATTAAGGCCTTCGGGAAACAATCTCTTCGATCAGATCATATCAATAGAAAATGCTCTGAAAATACTTTTAGGAATTTCCTAATTTTTATGCATTTCTCAAGTTATTTGATGGTGCGTTATAATAAGGGAATTGGAAAAAAAAGTCAATTTTGGCGAAGCGTTTGTGAGACGCTCTAGGGGTTACTGAAAGTGTCAGTTTTTGAGCCATGTGATGAGAGGCTTCAGGAAGCAGTCCATCTGATCGAGTCGTATTGATGAAAAGACCTATGGATGAGTTTTCAGGAATTTCTTAGTTTACACATTCCTTAAGTCGTTTGACGGTGCGTTATAACTAGGGAATCAAGAGAAAAGACAATCTTGGTGGAGCATCTGTGAGACGCTCCAAGGGGACTTTCGTTGGATCGGGAGTGTTTATAGTTGTGAGGTTCACCTTGGGTTAGATAGGGGTGTACGATGGGATCCGCCGTTCAATATTCTAGGACTGATGTAGTTTTGGGGTGCGTTTCGGTCGCCAGGGGTAAAATGGTCATTTTTACCGAAGTTGATTGGAATAGGATCGGAATTGGATGAGATGGCATATTGAGCATGCCTAACTATTTAGAATCACTTTAGAAGGTGGACTTATCATCTTGAGGGATTTTGAACTTCTCAAGACATGCCGAAGGCCCAAGGGGCAGGTTTGGTCATTTTTCACCGAGTCGGGCTAGCAAGCGCTAGTGTTGACCTAGGTGTTGATTCCTGAGACTGCCCGGTTTTAGAGAGCTACTTGTAGGGTGGTATTGGTTTCTAAGAATGCCTAGTCTCAAAAAATTACCTGTGAGGGTGGTGTTGGTTTCTGAGAACGCTTGGTTTCGGAAAACTACTAAATGACGAATATTCTACATTGGCGGGCTAGCAGGCGCCAAAAGTGAACCATCTGGTATTTAATAAGGTGTTAGTCTTCGAGATCGCCTGATCTCAAGAAGTTACCTAGATGGCACTGGTTCCTGAGACCGCCCAGTTTCGGAAAGCTACCTGAATGGCATTGGTTCCAAAGACCGCTCGATCTTAGAAAGCTACCTGGAGTGCTTAGGGGCAATATGGTCTTTTCAACTTCAATTGAACAGAATATAAGGAAAAGTAAAGCGGTTGCCCTTTCCTCCTTTGTTTTGAAATTGACGCGCGTGTCCTAAATCTGGCAGAGGTTCGACTATGCATAGGGTGCTATATAAGCATGAGGTTGGAGGTTTACTAATGCTTCCTAAAAAGCTCGGTCCTCGAACCTTCAAACCTTCGGCGTCCACCCCTGGAAGGGTGAACTCCATCTTTGGTTGGTAGTTCGAGTGAGGGAATTATTAAGAGATCACAGGCTGAGAAACTAACACAGAATCCACCCACAGTCAATATACTGTTCTCCCTTCTATCTAGAAGGGTAGCAACCAGTTAATTTATGCAAAATACAAATGCAAGTGAGTGCACCAAGTGTGTGTGGAATTTTCAAAAATGGAGGAAAGAACCTAACAACACACATCACATTCTGTTCATTCATCACATACATGGCAGTTAATTATGACATAAAATAAAAAGTGAACAAAGATTCACCTACAAAAGAAAAATGCAAAGAGTTCGTAACTTTTCGAAAAACTCGATGCAAGAAAAAATGGATGGTCAATACAAGAGCATGAACGTAAGCAATGAATGCAAGTGTTGACACTTATTTGAAAGCTGTTTTGGAAAATAAGATTTGAATTGGAAACTTGGAAAAATTTGAAAAGTGGATAAAACCAGACAAAGTAACCGAAGACTATGGATGAGTGAAGGATGGAGAGATACGATAATGGTCAAACCCACTCAAGGGTCCCCCAGTGGAGTTGCTAGTTGTCGCGCCCTGATTTTTAACCAAGTCCTTTCGGTTCAAAAAAAAAAACACGGAACACTGTCATTAGAACTCATCCTCCTTAGAAGGACGAGTACGACTAGGTTTCAACTTGAAATTGATTGGATTAAGGGCTTGTTTTAGAAAAATAGGAGTCACCACCAAACTTAATTAAGGTAAGTTAGGTCACCTAAAGCTAAGTGTAATCCGAAGATTAAACTTAGGGTTTTAGAAAACTTCCTCAGGAGAGGGTTTTTAAGAAAATAGGTTGTTTGACAACCTTTGGAAAGTTTTAAGCCCTTTTTGAAAATAACTCCATTTTGGTCTTTCGAAAATAGAAATCTATGGCTTGAGGGTTAGTTACATGTAGGGAAGATATCCTAAGATCATCACCCTTCCCAGCCCTTTCGATACCTACATGTTTAATTATCCTTAATTCACTCACTTGAATAAACGGTTAGTATCACCCACTTAGTATCCACTTTAGAATTTTGAAAATGAGGTTTGGTCATCACTTTTTGGATGAATGATGCATGATGCAAGTTTTGAGAAAAATCTTTGAAAATATGAAAGTTTCGAAGGAATTTGAAATAGAAGTCTTGAATGGATGGAGAGTTTTGGAAATGAAACTTGGGAAGAAATAAGAGTTATGACCGTACCATTTTAGGTTGCCTACGTATCTCATTTTACGAGAATCAGGTCATTCGTAATTCGGGTAAAAGCCTAATGAAAAATAGGCGTATTAGGGTCTTTAGAATGTTTGAAGACGTTTTGAGGTTTTTGGAATGGTTTAAAGACACTTCGTGGTCTTTTGAAAAAGAGAATTTGAGAGTTTAGAAAAATGCTTTTGAAATGGGACTTGGGATGTTTGAAATGTTTTGAAATTGGGTTTGAAAATGATTTTGAATGTTTTTGAATTTGAATCAAGGGGGTTTTGAAGTGATTTTGAAACAACTTAAGGGAGCTTTAGAAAAGTTTTGGAGTCTTATTTTAAAAACTTTGGAGTAGAGTTTGGGATTAGAAATACTCTGGTGAACTTATCTTTGAAAAAGCTTTTTGAAAACACCTACGGCTTTGGAACCCTAATATGGACAACCTTGAAGGTTGTACTTAATGTATCACCTTCCCTTGGAATCCTTAACCATAAAAGGGGTAGGGACACCTTAGGGTTGTGAGTTCTTGAAATAATTTTGAAAATGACTTTTGAAAAATGTTAAGTGTCTAACCATTTTAGTTGAGACAAGTTGAGAGAATTTCTTGAAGACATTTTTTAAGGTAGAGCGTGGGAATATTTGAAAAGGTTTTTGAGTTAATTTTTGAAATCTCAAGAGAGTAGGATGTTTTTGGGAAAGTACGTCATAAAAATGGTTTTTGGGTTGAAAGATTGTTTGAAAAGGGGTCTTTGAATTGGAACCTTGAAGCTTATTTACCTGAGTTGGGTTGACATAAGGTTAACTAACTCGGGTTAGGTTAACCTAGGGTTAAGGCGACCTAGGATTAACTAACTAAGGTTAAGTTATCCTAGGGTTGGCCAACTAGGGTTAGATTAACTTGGGGTGAAGGGGACCTAAGGTTAACTAACGTGGGTTATGTTAATCTAAGGTTTGGCTAGTCTAGGATTAACTAAGGTTAGGTTAACCTAGGGTTAAAGGATGGTTTTGAAAAGGGGTTTAGATGACCAAGGGTTAACTAACTAAGATTAAGTTAACTTAGGGTTTGGATGACCTATGGTCAAGTTAACCTAGGGTTGAAAGATGGTTTTGGACTAGGGTTTGAACCTAGTGGTTTTGGAGGGATGGTTTTATGCATTTTTGAAATGGGTTTCGGAAAACAAATCATGTTATGTAAAGGAATTTTGTAAACAACCCTTTTGAAGAACATTTTCATGAAATTTTTTTCATGAAATTTGACTCTAGTCAAGTATATGGTTGATATTTGAAAACCATTCCGAAGAAGGTTTCCTTAGGACCATTATAACCTTCTTTCTTGAAAAGAGTCGGAACTTTGAAAATCACTATAACAGTGATAACTTTTGGAAAATCATTTTTAATGCAAAGATGGAGAGAATGCATTTTTGAAAATCATGTTTAAAAAGAAGGTTTTGAAAACTATTTTTAGAAGAGGAAACCATTCTATTGGGGTTCATATGGCCAATGACAAGAGTGGGTTGCATAGGGCCATTCCAACCACTAGACTTGTAAGACTAGAAACCTTAGAAATCGATAAGTTTGAAGATCATTTTTATGCAAGTTGAAATGCAAAGATGCAAAAATATAAGTTAAGGGTTAATGGAGAGCTTTTTTAAGGCATGATTACTTAAAGTCTTATCCTAAACTTAAAGGGAGCAACTCTTAGAACCACTTTTTAAGTGAACATTGGAATAAAGAGCTTTAGAATGACATTAAAATAAGCATAGTGTAAATTTTGAAAAACATAGTTGTAAACATGAAAATAAAGCCAAGCACATAAAACATGAACAAGATAGTCATATGCAAAAGGGGGTCATGAATTCATACAAGGCTAGGGGGGTCACACCATATAATCAAGGTACCGCAAGGCCATACCATCTTAAAATAGGCTAGTGAGAGATCCCCCTTCTCGGTGGCTCTCACTAGCTTTCCTCTAGGCATGAGCTAGGAGCTCTCTTGTCTCAAGTATGCAAGAATGGGGGATAAAATATGGGGATTAAAATAGAGAACAACCTAAGTAGGCTAGGAGGAAGAAGAGAGGAGTGGAGGATGACAAAAATATAAAAGGAAATACCATATTTTACCTTCAAACACTCTCAAACTTCATTAGATGCTTTACTTTGAGTTTGGATGGCTTGGGAGGGTCTAGAATGAGGTCTTTTATGGCATGGATGGCCTTGTAGGTGAGGTGTATGGGCTAAAATGAGGTGGAATACAACCTAAGTGTTTGGAGGGAGAGATATATGGAGGGTTTTGGATTTTTGGAGCTGTTTGTGTAGAGTTTTGTTATAATTTTTTATTTTGAAATGTGCAAAGGGGGAGGCCTGTATTTATAGGCAAAATTTTGGACACTGGCGCATGTAGGACATGCGTTTGTGTAAAATTTACACAAGCGTATGTGCTACATGCACTGATACTGTTGCACAAAATGAAGGTCACGTGGTACTCCCTATACTGGCTAAATCTTAGGAGGCAAGCAACATTTTTTCGATCTGATCAAAATCTGCACATGTAGTATACGCTTCGTCGGCGAGAGTGTTCGTTTAAACTTTCTGTCGATAATTGTGCCAATGGGGAAAGTTTCAGAGAAATCAGTTGTGTTCACGGTATTGTTCTAGTGTTTCCCATGAACTTTTGAGTTTTAAGAAAGTTTAAAAGGTGTTTGAAAGTATGAGATATCATCTCGGGAAATGTGCGTAAAATCACATTTTTGCAGAGCATTTGTGATACGCTCCGTGGGGGTTCAAAAGTAGCTGTTTGTGTGCCACATGATCGGGGCTTTCGGAAAGCAATCGCTTCGATCGGACCATATCAATGGAAAGTGCTCTGAAAATACATTCAGGAATTCCCTAATCTATGCATTTCTCAAGTCGTTTGACGGTGCGTTATAATAAGGGAATTAGAAAAAAAGTTAATCTTGGCGGAGCGTTTGTGAGACGCTCCAGGGGTTCCTGAAAGTGTTAGTTTTCGAGCCATGCGATGAGGGGCTTTGGAAGTGATCCATCCAATTGAGCCGTATCGATGGAAAGACCTACGGATGAGTTTTCAAAAATTTTCTGGTTTATGCATTTCTCAAGTCGTTTGACGGTGCGTTATAACTAGGGAATCGGAAGAAAAAATAATCTTGGTGAAGCGTCTGTGAGAGGCTCTAGGGGGACTTTCGTTGGATTGAGAGTGTTTAAGTTGTGAGGTTCACCTCGGGTTAAACAGGGGCGTACTATGGGATTCGCCATTCAATATTCTAGGACCGATGTAGTTTTGGGGTGCATTTGGGTTGCCAGGGGTAAAATGGTCATTTTGACCAAAGTTGATCGGAATGTGACTGAAATTGGACGAGATGGCGTGTTGAGTACGCCTAATTATTTAGGATCACTTTAGAAAGGTGGACTTATCGTCTTAAGAGATTTTAAACCTTCTCAAGACGTGCCTGAAGGCCCAAGGGGCAGGTTTGGTCGTTTTTCACCGAATTGGGCTAGCAGGCACTGGTGTTGACCTAGGTGTTGGTTCCCGAGACCGTCCGGTCTCGAAAAACTACCTGTGCAGTGTTAGTCCCTGAGACCGCCCAGTCTCAGAGAGCTACTTGTAGGGTGGTGTTGGTTTCTAAGAATGTATGGTCTCAAAAAGCTACCTGTGATAGTGGTGTTGGTCTCTGAGAATGCCTGGTCTTGGAGAACTACCAAATGACGAATATTCTACATTAGCGAGCTAGCATGCGCCTGAAGTAAACCGTCTAGAATTTGATAAGGCGTTGGTCCCTGAGATCCCCCAATCTCGAGAAGTTACCTGGATGACACTGGTTCCCTAGGCCGCCAGGTCTCGAAAAGTTACCTGGATGGTGTTGGTTCCCGAGACCGTCTGATCTCGGAAAGTTGCCTAGATTACCTAGGGGTAATATGGTATTTTCAGCTCAATTGGGCTTTGTGGGCCGAAGAAGCGACCAACTGATTAGATTGGAGTTTAAAAGAGTCATCTCGGGCTCGTGTGTGTTGTGATGCTTGAAAACTGGATTTCGTCGTGCCAGAGATTGCCGAGCGGGCAAAAATCGGGTGTTTACACCGGGCCCATCGAGCCCAATTGAACCAAAATGCCCCTAGGCACTTCATGCAACTTCCTGAGATCAATTGATCTCCAAAACTAATGCCAAACATTGTCAGAGTGGCAGAAGCACTCACAAACTATCAAGTCGTCGGAGTGACGGAAGCATTCACAAACCCTCACACCGTCAGAGTGACGGAAGCACTCATAAATTTCAAAATAGTTCATTTTCTGGCACTTGCTAGCCCGTCAATGTAAAATGTTTATTATGCCTCTTGGCATCTGGCAACTTCCTGAGATCATGCAGTCTTCGGAACTAATCACCCTACCGTCGGAGTGGTGGAAGCACTCACAAACTATCAAGTTGCCAGAGTGGCAAGAAATCACTTACAAACCGGTCGACATGGGTATGCCGCCAAACAACGCAGTGTCATGGGATCGAAACTCCCCTTGGCCGTGATGAGTTTTCAAAGAAAAGAGAGACCTTTGGAAACCAATGCGTCACAGCCATCGAAGTGATGGAAACACTCATAAAACCAAGTTAACACAGGCACCTGCTAGCTCAACTCAGTAAAAAAATAACCAAACTACCCCTTGGGCATGTGGTACGTTTAGCGGGAAAGTATAAACTTTTAAAGATTGTAAGTCCATCCATTTCGGCATGTCTTGTGAAAAGTACGAACCCCTTAAGAAGGTAAGTCATCCATTTTGACACGTCCTGCGAGAAAGGACAAACTCCTCGTGATAGTAAGTCCATCCATTTTGGCACGTTTTATGAGAAATATAAACTCCTTGGGACGGTAAGTCCATCAATTCTGGCATGTCTTGCGAGAAAGTACAAACTCTTTGAGATGGCAAGTCTACCCTTCCGAGACTGTCCCTAAACAGTCTGACACATTCAATATGCCATTCAAATTGACTCCGGACCAGTTCTGGTGATACCTGGTCAAAATAACCATTTTGCCCATTGGCACCCCCGACACGTCTTGTGAGAAAGAACAAACTCCTTGAGACAGTAAGTCCACCACCTCCAACTATCTCTCAATAGTTTGACACATTTAAGTTGTCAATAAAGTCCATTTTGGACTAATTTTAGCCAATTTTGGTCAAAATGACCGTTTTGCTCCTAGCCTAGTCGCCCTTTTCAACCACGCCAGCTCTGGGAATCAAACCGGTATCCCCTAGGATTCTCTTAAAAGCATTCCTATCCATTGCATACGAGTCCTTTGACTCGAAACGCCTCTAAATCAACAAAAGCTTCTCGGAGTGTATCATAGACGCTCGACCAAGGTTGACTTTTTTTTTTTCTTTGATTCCATAATTATAACGCATTATCAAACGACTTGAGCAATGTGTAAATTAGGGAATTCCTTGAGGCCTTTTTAGAACTCTTTCTATCGGAAAGGCCTGAACAAGATAATCGCTTCCCAAGGTCCCCAATCTCATGGCAGAAAAGCAGCTACTTTGGGAAACCAGCGGAGTGTCTCACAGACGCTCACCAAAGGCTTATCTTTTTACACGTTTCCTGAGGCAATCGTTCCATCCTTTAAAATCATCTGAAGCTTTCTAAGGGCTCCTAGTTTAAGAGAAACTGTAGGGGAACATTGTGAGCGTGATTAATTTTCCCAGATCTCTCCTGAATGACACAAAGATCAAGGCGAAGTAGGTTTAAAAGTTCCTGGCAGAAAAGCATGTGTTATATGCGCATAGATTTTGATCAGATCAGCCAAAAACATTACTTGCTGCCTAAGTTAGGATAGTACAAGGATGCCACGTGGTATCCTATGAGTGGCAAGGGCCTGGCGCATGTAGTGGAGGCAAATTGCCTATAAATACCAAGCCACCCCTAGTATATTTCAAAGGCAAAAATAGTGAGGAAACTCTGACAAAATCTATACAGAACCTTTGAAATTCAATACAAGTCTCCAAAACAAAACAAACAAGAGTTTAAGAAGCCTTGAAGACCAAGCCATCCATTGATGACTCAAGCTATGGTGGATTGAAGACCAAGGTGAAACTCTATTTACATTTATGCTTCCCCACTCCATCTTGTTAGCCCAAAAGGCAACCCAAGAGGGGGGTGAATTGGATTTTTTGAATTTTAATGACAATTAAGATTAATTAAAATTAATCTAATCAATAGAATAGTGATCAATATATATATATAAACATATATAATGATATGTAATCAAAAGAAAAATAAAAAACAGAGCAATAGAAAGCACACTAAGAATTACAGAGGTTCAACCACAATTCATGGTCTACGTCCTCACCCCAAGATCCTCTTGAAGTCTTCCTCCATTATGCAATCTTCAATTGCAAAATGGATGCTGATTTACCAAGTACTCAGCTCACTTTTACACAAGAACTTCTTTCCAAGTTCTTCCAGCTACTAAGTGGTTTTGTTCAAAATCCACTTAAACTTACAAGAGTTTTTCTCCTACAAGAGAACTCTCAAACTCTCACTTACAAGTGTATGAAGTTGTACAAACGAAATACAAACTCTCTATCAAGAGTGAATAGACAAATAAAAGCTCACTTAATGAAGAAAAGAAGAACATTCAGATTCTTTAATTTAATCAGTCAGTGGTACTTGTGTTTTTTGTATCACCTGTATATAAATGCAGTTGGACGCTTATATATAAACCCCTGTATTGATTTCATCTGTTGGAGGTTGTTGGGGCTCATTTAATGCAAGTCCAGTCCGTTATAATGTTAGAAAAACTAGCCGTTATCTCCCAAGTGTTGACACTTGGCTTCATGTGTGGACACATCTGGTCTGCATTTTTCAGATGTTGTCCACTATCACCATGTGTCAACACATCAACTCCATGTGTCGACTCTTCATTTTCATGCGTCGACACATTGCCCAGAAATCTTCATTCATCTTTCCATTGATCAAGTTTAGCTTTAGTAATACTATAAGATCTTCAAGAAGTCTTTTCTTTGGGGCATGATGATAGATTAAAGTCTTCAATTCACCAAAGTTGTCTTCTATTCAATTTGGATTGAATTTATCATTTGATATTCATCTTTTCTTGATTTCCAAACTGTCAGGATTTCATTTCATCAATCTGAGCTCTTTTTCTTTGTTGCTGAACTTTCTCTTTCATTACCGAGCTATTTCTTTCATGTAGAGCTTCAAGATGCTTCATTGCCGATCTCTTCTCTTTGCTACTAATTTTTCTTTCTTCTTTAGGATCACTTTGATGAGGCTTTTACAAGCTTGATGAAGTCTACTCTTTGAACACTTTTATTTTCTCTGAGTATGCGTTATCTTCATTGACTCTTTACATCCTAGATGAAGTCTTCACTTGGATTCTTTGTAGAGATTATGCAATTATAATGAATTCACTTCTCAAACATCTTCAATCTCTTCACAATCAAATCATCTTCAACTGATCTTTGCACACTTTGATGAAGTCATTATTTAAACAGCTTCAACCTCTTTGAATGCAAGTCAACTTCATTGAGTCTATGCATACTTGATGAAATCTTTATTTGAACACCCTCAATCTCTTCAAATATAAATCATTTGTTTGAAGTTGGAATATGTGTCATTGTTTTGTTTTGGTACATTGCATGACTCTTGCGCATTTGTTTGAACTTAGCTTGTTGTGCATCTATTTTGATATATATTAAACTTTAAATTGAACTTTAAGTCTAAATGATAATCTTTATTAATCTGCACACTAAGTAAATGCATTAGTAAAATAACACAAAATTTAGTTATCATCAAAATCAACATGGGGATCAACCTTGAGTCAACAATCTCCCACTTTTTTATGATGACAAAACCTTGGCAATTAAATTGATATACGATTAAATGAAATAAACAAGATCAGATTGCATACCAGTAAAGAACTCCCCCTTTGTTTCATAATTAAGCAACTGATGCTTATGAGGCAAAAGACTTTTCTGTTGGCCCAAAAGGCAACCCAAGAGGGGGGGGATAATTGGGTTTTTCAAAGATTAATACAAGTTAAGATTAATTAAAATTAATCTAAGCAAAGTAATAATGATCAATCTATATAGGATCCAATGTAATCAGTGGAAACAAAGAAAACAGAGCAATAAAAGGGAGACACAGATTTACCGAGGTTCAACCACAAACCGTTGTCTACGTCCTCACCCCAAGACCTCCTTGAAGTCTTCTTCCACTATGTAATAATCTATTACAAGATGGGCTAATGATTGACAAAGTGCTCAGCTCACTATACAAAGAACTCTTCACCGAGCTCTTCAATCTCTAAGTGGTTTTGTCCAAGCTCCACTCAAACTTCCAAGACTTTTGCTTTCACAAGAGAACTTTTAAACTCTCAATTACAAGTGTATAAATGTATACAAGTAACTAACACTCTCTAGCAAGAGTAAATTTTACATTCAAAGCTCACTAATGAAGACAGGAGGAATATTCAGAGTATATCAGTGAATCAGTAGATTTGTTCTAGTTTTTATCTTCAATCTCATGTATAGATGTAGCTGGAAGGTTGTAAATATACCTTTGTATTGATTCCATCCGTTAGAGGTGGTTGGGTATCATAAATGCATGTCCAGTACGTTATAACGTTAAGAAAAATAGTCGTTATATCTAGGGGAGTCGACTCCAGGTCTGTGGAGTCGACACTTTCTACTTCTGCATTTACCAGATGTTGTTCACTGAGTTCATGAGTCCGCTCTTCATATCAATGAGGCGACTCCTCGTTCATTCTGTCTTCACATCTTCTGCTTCTGCTGTCATGAGGCGACACTTCATTATCATGTGTCCGCTCATTGATCGTTTAATCTTGAAGCCTTTTACTTCTGTTACCAAGAGGCGACTCTTTGTCTTCATGTGTCCGCTTATTGATCATGTCATCTTCAAGCATTTACGTCTGTCTCTATGAGGCGACTCTTCATTATAATCAGTCCACTCATTTTCTATTTGGTCTCCAGGCTTTTTGCTTTTGTGATCAAGAGGCGACTCTTCATTGTACATGAGTCCGCTCATTTATCATTTCGTCTTCAGGTCTTTTACTTTTGTAACCATGAGGCGACTCCTTGCTTTCACGAGTCCGCTCATTTATTATTTCGTCTTCAGGCCTTTTACTTCTGTGATCAGGAAGTGACTCCTCGTTTCCATGAGTCCCTTCATTACCCAGAATTCTGCTTTCAGAT
Source organism: Euryodendron excelsum (assembly GCA_033060915.1). Lineage (NCBI taxonomy): Eukaryota > Viridiplantae > Streptophyta > Magnoliopsida > Ericales > Pentaphylacaceae > Euryodendron > Euryodendron excelsum. The sequence goes on from CM065398.1 coordinate 20,133,153, forward strand.
TTTTATTGATCAAGCTTATCAAAGCACTAGTATAAAATCTTCAGGGAGTATGTCTTTGGGGTATGATGATCAATCAAATCTCTTTAACTCATCAGAGTTAACTTTTATTCAATTTGGATTGAATCAATCATCGAATATTGATCTTCTCTTGACTGTCAAACTGTCAAGGCTTCATTGGATCAATGTTCATCTTTTCTTCTTCATTTGCAAAGCTTCTTCTTTCATTGTAGAACATCTTCTTCAATGCCAAGCTTCCTCAATTGTGTAGAGCTTCATAACGCTTCATTTCTGATTTTTTTCTTTTCTTTGATAGCAATTCTTTTTTCTTCTTTACAATCACTTCAATGAGACTTTTGCAGGCTTGATGAAATCTCTTCCTTACATCTAGTCTTCATTGATTCTTTAGAAGAATTCTTCACTTGGATTTCAAGTAGAGATCAGATATTCATTGTGAGCTATCTTCTCAGCAACTGCAACCACATTATCTTGAATTGATCTTTGCATTCTAGATGAGATCATCTCTTGAGCTTTTTCAAACTCTTCAACAAACAATTCATCTTCAACTAAGCATTGCACCTCCTCAACTGATCTTTGCATATTCAGATGAAGTCTTCAGTCTAGTGCAAATCAATCTTCATTGAATCTATGCATACTTTGAATAGAAGCTTTAATTGAACACCTTCAATCTCTTCGAATGTAGAACATTTGTTTCAAGTAGAGATAGGCATCAATCCTCTGTTTGGTTCATTGCATAGCTCTTAGAATTCATTGCTTGATTTTTAAATTCGTTATGCATTCCCTTTGACATGCATTAGACTTAAGATTCAACTTTAAGTCTAAGTTATGAATTTTGTTAATCTGCATACTAAATAGATTCATTAGTAAAATAACACAAGGTTTAGTTATCATCAAAATCAACATGGAAATTATCCTTAAGTCAACAAGGGTCAACTTTAAGTCAACATTTTCACAAACAACTCTCACAGAGTTTTTATCAGTTAGTTCAAAACAAAGTGAGGGAAATGATTCATGTTACTCTCCTTGAGAACATGCTCTATATTTATCAATTAACACTAATTTCATTTCATTTCCATTCAATGCCATATGCAACCAAGTAATCAATATTAATTCATTGTCATTTTACTTTAATCAATTATTCTCCACTTCTTGTCCAATTCTTTTCCAATGCCGATTCTTGTGCAATTCTTCTCCCCCTTTTTGTCAATTCATCAAAAAGAGAGAAAGAAAGTGGAAATCACAGATAAGTACAATAGCAAAAAATATTATAGCAAAGTAAATTGTATAATCAAGAAAGCAATCAGGTAAGCAAGTCATCAAGACATCAAATTTGTAAGAAAGCAATATTATATTTCATTCATCCAAAAAAGTATTACAAAAAATTTTATAGTTGATATCCACAAAAATGTGCAACAAAAAAAATATTACAACAGGGCCATGGAGTAACGGCTTTGATGCTGGAGAATTTTGGAGGAGGTTAAGGAGATGGAGAGGGAGAGGGGGATAGTTCAACTAGGTCATATGCAGTATTGGAAGGGCCAAAAAAGGATCGAGGCCTCAGACAATATGGTTGCCCGCACAAAGGTCTAGAGACTGGGACAGATGATGTGATTCGCTTGGCTAGACCAGCTTTCTTTCTTGGTACATCATATAGGCTATCCTTATACTCACCCTCAGACTCATCCTCTGTGTCCTCATGATCAAATTCTTCTTCTGTGTCCTTTTCTTCTTGAGTTCTGGCTGGAGTCCTGTATTCAATTTCAGAGTCCTTTTATGCCTCATTTCTCTCTTCATCAACTTGTTCTTTTTCTGCTTCCTCTTTCTTAATCTCAATTCCTTGAGCCTTTTTCAGTTGAATCACATCTTGCTTAAGGCTCTTTAACTATTGAAACCCATCATCAAGTTTCTAGTTCATGCTTTGAAGCATGTCCATCATATTACCCAGAAGTTCATCAACCTGAGTGGCTTGAAGAGATTGGGCTATGGGTTTTTTAGGTCGAGAAGCAGATGCTCTTTTGTGAGAAGTGCTACTAGGGGCAACTTTCTTAGGCCTTGGAACCCATTGGCCATTGACTTTCTTATAGCCCATCCTGCCCAGAGTGTACTTATTGTACTCATCACGAAAGGAGTCAGGCTTTCTGTAGTTCTCACCTAATAGATTCACTTGAAAATGTTTAAAGATTTTGGTGAGTAACATACCATAGGGTAGATTTTTGGTTGAGGTGGTAGAGGCATGAGCCATGTTTGTAATAATATAGTATAGGATATTAATCTTGGTGTTTGTAAAGAATGCCCATAGGAAAAACAAATCCTTCTCACTCACATGCTCAAAACTACCAATTTGGGGTAGAAAAAATTTGGCAACAAAATGGTGTATCAACCTTAGTTCAACAGGAAGGTCATTGACTACAAGTTGGGTGGATTCAGGCATCTCTTGACCATATAGAACATGTAATTGTCTCTTTCTGCTTATAGTCTTGAAATAAGTCTCTCCACCATGTCCAGTGCCTATAATCTCAGAAAGAGTGAGTTTATTTAGAGTGACCTTCACTCCCTTCACAAAGCTAGTAAGTTCTGTCTCTCTAACATTTTTCATGAGATTTGAGTAGAAATGTATAACCAATTTAGGTATACATTATCTCGAATCAATGTGTAGGGTTTCCATCCCAAACTAGTAAGGGTGTGAGGGAAGTCGAAGTTCTTATTTTCAAAATACTCAAAGTTAATCCATCGTCCATTCAAAAACTAAGACCAAAAATATTCAAATACCTTTCTTCAGCCATTGTATCTCTAAAGTGTGTGACATCCCATCCCGGTTGGTTTGAAGAAGCCCTTTCAACTGATTCTCTAATTGGTGGTATAATCCTTTTTCATTTCTGACTTCATGTAGAGGAGTCTTTAGGGTTTTCTTGTCCTTAATCAACCTTGGGAGCCATGTCTATAGTTTGAGGTTTCAAAAGATGGAGAAGAGGCTTGTGCAAAGATGGAATGAGATCGATTATGATTTATAAAGAGAATGGAGCGAAGATTCGTGTTGGTTCGAAATAGACGGTTGGGTTTGGTGCGAACAGGGGAGCGGGAGAGAAAAAGAGTGAGAGTGAAAGAGAGAAAGAAGAAAATTTTGAATGTTTGTAAAGTGAGCTTTGTTAATGTATATAGGCCCGACTCATGTGTCGACACATGAACTTAGTGTGTCGACACGTGTGTCAACAAAATAATTTTAAGTCCACTATCGTGATGTGTCCACACATGCAACCAGATTGGGGCATGTGAAGTATAAGGAATTCAGGAGATGGCCTTTCAATATAGGAGAGAAATTTTGTTTTAATATGATTATGTAATAAATTATGAATATGAGAAATGCAATTCACATAAATGATAATCACATTTGAAACATTCAAAACATAAATTTCACTTAAATTAAGCAAGTATTAAGACACAGGATCACTCATCTCCAATTCTCTTCTTATTATGCAAAAATGATATTCACTCAATGATTTGGTAAAAATATCAGCTAATTGCATGTTGATGAACACAAAGTCAACTTTAATATCACCTTTTTGTACATGATTTCATATAAATTGATATCTAATTTCAATGTGCTTTGTGCGAGAGTGTTGAATAGAATTTTTAGTCAAGTTTATAGCACTAGTATTATCAAACTTAATAGGAATATGATCAAAGAAGATTCCATAATCGTCTAGCTGTTGCTTAATCTATAACACTTGAGCACAACAACTACCAGCTGCTACATATTCAGTCTTAGCTGCTTAATCCATAACACTTGAGCATAACAACTACCAGCTGCTACATATTCAGCCTTAGCTGTGGAGAGAGCAACTGAATTTTGTTTTTTTACTATACCAAGATACAATCATGTTGCTTAGGAGTTGACAAAAGCCACTTGTGCTCTTTCTATAAACTTTACTTCTCGCATAATCAGCGTCAGTGTAAGCATTCAAATTAAAGCAAGTACCCTTTGGATACCATAATCCAAGGTTAGGTGTGTGCTTAAGATAACAAAATATTCTTTTCACAGCAATCACATGAGATTCTTTAGAATTTGATTGAAAACGAGCATATAAGCAAAAACTAAACATTATATCTGGTCTACTAGTAGTTAGATACAATAAGGAGCCTATCATGCTTCTATAAAGTTTATTATCTACTGATTTACCTTTCTCATCGCTATCCAATTTGTTGTAGTACTCATTGCAGTACTTATAGGCTTTGCCTCTTTCATGCCAAACCTTTTGATCAAGCCCTTGATGTATTTGGCTTGGTTGATGAAGATGCTTTCCTTGAATTGCTTGATTTGAAGTCCAAGAAAGTAGTTAAGTTTGCTCATCATACTAATCTCAAATTCTCCCTGCATACACTTAGCAAATTCTTTGCAAAGCGACTCATTAGTAGCACCAAAAATAATATCATCCACATATATTTGCACTAAAAGCATGTAATTATTTTTTATTTTGATAAAAAGAGTGGTATTTATTTTTCTTCTTTAGAAACCTTTTTCAATAAAAAACTTACTCAATCTTTCATATCAAGCCCTTGGGGCTTGTTTCAAACCATATAAAGCTTTTGTTAGTTTGAAAATATGGCTAGAAAATTTTGGATCTTCAAAACTAGGGGGTTGTTCAACAAAAACTTCTTCGGTGATAAAACCATTTAGAAAAGCACTTTTAACATCCATTTGATATAATTTGAAATCTTTAAAGCAAGCAAATGCAAGTAACAATCTAATGGCTTCTAATCTAGCTACCGGAACATATGTTTCATCAAAATCAATGCCTTCTTCTTGGCTATAACCTTGAGCAACAAGTCTTGCCTTGTTCCTCACAACAACTCCGGATTCATCCATTTTATTTCTAAATACCCATTTGGTTCCAATGATTGAATGATCATTAAGTCTAGGAACTAGATGCCATACCTCATTCCTTTTAAATTGGTTCAATTCTTCTTGCATTGTATTAATCCAAAACTTATCATTCTCAGCGTCATCAAAACATTTAGGCTTTATTTGTGATAAAAATGCAAGATGATTACATATATTTTTGATAGAAAATCGAGTTATTACTCCTTGTGAATGATCACCTAGGATTTGTTCTGTAGGATGATTATGCACAAACTTCCATTCCTTAGGTAGTTTTTCATTGATTTCTTGTTGGCTTGTAGGATCTTCTTGTGCTTCTCTTGCTTTTTGAGGTTCTTCATTTGAACTTGGTTGAATGTCCAGCTTTTTCATGTCTGGCTCTACCTCATTTACATCATCACTTACAACATTATTTGAAAAAGAGTTATATTCATCAAAAGTGACATGGATAGATTCTTCAACCACTAGAGTCTTCTTATTGAAGACTTTATAAGCCTTGCTATGTGTTGAATATCCAAGAAATACACTATCGTAAGATTTTGCATCAAACTTGCCGAGGTTGTCTTTATTGTTATTCAATACAAAACATTTGCATCCAAAGGCTTTCAAGTATGAGACATTCAGTTTTTTATCTTTCCAAAGTTCATAAGGAGTTTTTTTCAAAAATTTTCTAAGTAAAATTCAATTCAAAACGTAACAAGCTGTGTTAACAGCTTCAACCCAAAAATACTTTGGTAAACCATTTTCACAAAGCATGGTTCTACCCATTTTTTTATTTTGAAACTCTGTTTTTTCTCTCAACAATTTCATTTTGTTGAGGTGGTCTAGGGGCTGAAAAGTTGAAATCAAAACCATTTTCATCACAAAACATTTCAAAAGATTTGCAATCGAATTTCCCTCCATGATCAGTCCTAATAGAAGTGATTAAGAAACCTCTTTTATTTTGAACCTTTCTACACAATTTTGTGAAAAAAACAATTGTCTCATCCTTGTGAGCTAGGAAGAATGTTTATGTAAATCTAGAAAAGTCATCAATGATAATAAGTGCATATTGTTTTCTACTAAGACTTAAAGTCCTAGTTGGTCCAAATAAATCCATATGTATTGTAGTGGCTTAGAGGTAGTAAGTATATTTATAGATTTGAAAGAGATTCGAGTTTGCTTACCTAATTGACAAGCATCACAAACTCTGTCTTTGTCAAATTTTATTTTTGGAAGACCTATGACCAAATTATTTTTAGAAACCTTTGAAAGTATGCTCATACTAATGTGACCAAGTCTTCTATGCCACAACTAACTTTCATTACTATTCATAGTGACAAGACATTCAACTTTGTGAGAAGATAAGTCATTAAGATCGAAAATATAAATGTTGTCTTGTCTATGCCCAATGAGGATTGTTTTGTTACCATTAATGTTAATTACATCACATTTAGAGGATTTAAATATAACCTTGCATCCTTTGTCATAAAATTGACTAATGCTCAAAAGATTGTGTTTGAGTCCTTTAACAAGCAATACATTTTTGATAAAGATAGAGGAATTCTTATTAACACTTCCTATACCGATGAGCTTCCTTTTGCTATTGTCACCAAATGTGACAAGACCTCCATCTTTTGGTGAGAGAGATGTGAATTGTGTTTCATCTCCCGTCATATGCCTTGAGCATCCATTATCCAAGTACCAATGGTCTTTCTTGGATTTTGCTTGAAGGCAAACCTACAAAAGGAATTCATTTGACTTTAGGTACCCAAACCATCTTGGGTCCTTGAGTGTTAGTCCGTAATGGTCTTCTAGGGATCCATGCATTGTTAGGAGTAATGAATTTTTGTAAAGCATAGCATCTACTAGTAATATGTCCTAATTTGTAAAAATAAAAATATGAGATTTGTGGTTTTCTAGTTGAAACACTAAATCTGTCTTTTGACAATTTCTTTCTTTTAAAAGGAACAAAGCCAAGACCAACTTTGTCTAGTGAGCATTTTTGTTTTTCCAAAATTGCATCCAGTTTTTCTTTTCCATTGAAACATTTAAAAAGAGTTGTTTCTAAGCTTTTAACCTTATCAAGCAAAATTTAGTTTTCTTTTAAAGAATCTTCTGAAAAAAAGTTTTTCTTAATCTTATCATTAAAAGCACAAACTTCATTTTTCAAAACTTCATTTTTTTTTTTTTGTAATCTTCATTTTCCTTAGTAAAAGTAGAGACCATCTTTTTAAGAAATCTATTTTTCATTCCCATCTTTCTGAATTCACAAAGTAGATCATCAAATGCATCTTGTAATTTATTGAAAGTAAATTGGGAAGAGTCTGATACCTCATTGTCTTTTTCATGAGCCATGAGACATAGGTTAGTCACTTCTTGAGGTTCGGCTTCTTATTCGGAGCTTGACTCTTCATCATCACTCCATGTCATGGCTATCGTGGCCTTCTTCTCTTGATATTTATTTCCTTTCTTTCTGAGCAGAGAACACTTTGCCTTTATATGGCCAGGTTTCTTGCATTCATAGCATATGATATGGGATTCTTTACTAGATTCTTCTTTGGCTTTATACTTTTTTTCACCTTTCCATTTCTTCTTCATGAATCTTCTGAATTTTCGAGTGATGAGAGCAATTTCATCCTCATTCTCATCACTTGCTGATCCATCATCTCGACTAGTAGATTTGAATGCAGCTACCCTTTTCTTCTTTTATTCATCCTCTTGGGCATGTTACTTTTGAGTAAGCTCATGAGTCATTAGAGAGCCCAAGAGTTCTTCAAGAGGCAGGGTGTTGAGGTCCTTTGCTTCTTGAATTGCTGTGACTTTAGCTTCCCAAACTTTTGGCAAAGACCTCAGAATCTTCCTCACGTGCTCATTGTTAGGATACACTTTCCAAGAGATTTTAAGCCATTAATGATATCTGTGAACCTTGTGAACATTTCGGTGATAGACTCATCAGGTTTCATTTTAAACAATTCATACTATGTACCAAAATATTAATTTTAGATTCCTTAACTTGATTGGGACCTTCATGTGTAACCTCTAGTTTATTCCATATTTCTTTAGCTGATTCACAAGTGGAGATACGATTGAATTCATTGGGATCAAGTGCACAATATAGAATATTCATGGCTTTGGCATTAGATTGTAGCATTTTTAGATCATCTTCATCCCACTCAAATTTAGATTTAGGGACATCTATTCTTTCTACTCTGGTTGTAGGAGTTTTGGGACCATTTACTATAAGTTTTCATAATTCATAATCTACCGATTGAATATAGATTCTCATTTTATTATTTCAATAGTTATAATTAGTGCCATTGAACATAGGTGGTCTGTTTGTGAATTGACTCTCACCAAGAGAGCTTCCAAAATTAGTTGCCATGGATCTATTTTTAGAATGTTAAGTCAAAAATAGGAATACAAGCTCTGATACCAATTGTTAACCTAAAAAGCAACCCAAGAGGGGGGTAAATTGGGTTTTTTCAAATTTTAATGGCAATTAAGATTATATAAAATTAATCTAATTAATAGAACAATAATCAATATATATATATTTATATATATATAATGCAATGTAATCAAAAGAGAAATGAAAAATAGAACAATAGAAAGCACACCAAGAATTACCGAGGTTCAACCACAATTCGTGGTCAACGTCCTCACCCCAAGATCCTCTTGAAGTCTTCCTCCACTATGCAATCTTCAATTACAAAATGGATGCTAATTTATCAAGTGCTCGGCTCACTTTTACATAAGAACTTCTTCCTAAGTTCTTCGAACTACCAAGTAGTTTTGTCTAAGATCCACTCAAACTTACAAGAGTTTTTCTTCTGTAAGAGAACTCTTAAACTCTCACTTACAGGTGTATAAAGTTGAATAAACGAAATACAAACTCTTTATCAAGAGTGGATAGACAAATAAAAGCTCACTCAATGAAGACAAGAAGAATATTCAGATTTTTCAGTTTGATCAGTCAGTGGTACTTGTGTTTTTTGTATCTTTTGTATATAAATGCAGTTGGAAGCTTATATATAAACCCCTGTATTGATTTCGTCCGTTGGAGGTTGTTGGGGCTCATTTAATGCAAGTTCAGTCCGTTATAATGTTAGAAAAACTAGCCGTTATCTCCCAGGTGTCGACACTTGGCTTCATATGTCGACACATTTGGTCTGCATTTTTTAGATATTGTCCACTGTCACCATGTGTCACCACATCAACTCCATATGTCGACACTTAATCATTCTGTCTTCAAATTTTTGGCTTCTGTCTTTATGTGTCGACTCTTCATTTTCATGCGTTGACACATTGCCCAGAAATCTTCATTCATCTTTCCATTGATCAAGTTTAGCTTCAGTAATACTGTAAGATCTTTAAGAAGTCTTCTCTTTGGGGTATGATGATAGATCAAAGTCTTCAATTCACCAAAGATGTCTTCTATTTAATTTCGATTGAATCTATCATTTGATATTCATCTTTTCTTGATTTCCAAACTAGCAGGATTCAATTCCATCAATGCTGAGCTCTTTTTCTTTGTTGCTGAGTTTTCTCTTTCATTGCCGAGCTATTTCTTTCATGTAGAGCTTCAAAATGCTTCTTTGCCGATCTCTTCTCTTTGCTACTAATTCTTTTTTCTTCTTTAGGATCACTTCAATGAGGCTTTTACAAGCTTGATGAAGTCTACTCTTTGAACTTCTTTATTTTCTCTGAGTACGCGTTATCTCCATTGACTCTTTACATCCCAAATGAAGTCTTCACTTGGATTTTTTGTAGAGATTATGCAATTACAATGAATTCTCTTCTCAAACATCTTCAATCTCTTCACAATCAAATCATTTTCAACTGATCTTTGCACACTTTGATGAAGTCATTATTTGAACAGCTTCAATCTCTTCGAATGCAAGTCAACTTCATTGAGTCTATGCATACTTGATGAAATCTTTATTTAAGCACCTTCAATCTCTTCGAATGCAAATCATTTGTTTGAAGTTGGAATAGGTGTCATTATTTTGTTTTGGTACATTGCACGACTCTTGGTGCATTTGTTTGAACTTAGCTTGTTGTGCATCTACTTTGATATATATTAGACTTTAAATTGAACTTTAAGTCTAAATGATAATCTTTTTTTAATCTGCACACTAAGTAAATGCATTAGTAAAATAACACAAGGTTTAGTTATCTTCAAAATCAACATGGGGATCAACCTTGAGTCAACACATCTCTCCCTCCAATCTTATTTGAGCTATTCTTTTCTTTGAGACCCCATCTTCTACCAGCCCTTCTTGCATGTTTGAACAAGAAGGCTCTTAGACCTTGCTTAGGGGAAAACCTATGGGAACCATCGATTGGGGGATCTCTAATGAGCCTACTTGTGCATAGTATGGCCCTTAGAGCCCCTTGCAATGTGGTGTAATATTGAACCTTGTATGATTCTTGACCCCTTTGCACTATGATGGTTATCGTGTTCATGTATTGCTTGTGATGGTCTTGTTGTTATGTTTCAAACATTTTTCAAACTTCTACAAGTTTCATTTTCAAGAGTTCTACAAAGTTCGTGTTAAAATAATTTTAAAAAAGTGTCTTTAAATTGGAGTTGGCTGAAGTTTAAGCCAAGAACCCTAGTTTTTTAAGCCTTAAAAAGTTTTCCAAAAACCCTTAATCTCTACCTTTCCATCCATGCATTTCACTCTCTTGAATTGCATAAAAATGGTTTTCAAAACTCCCTCTCTAAAAGATATTTTCAATATCTTCAAAAGTCTTCAAAAACAAACCTCCTTTGAGGAGGTCTTTAATGGTTTTGCTCTCTTGAGTTTTGAGGTTGGAATGGTCTTAAGAAAGCCATTCTTAGAGTGGTTTCTGTTAAATCAAACTATATGAACTCTAATTCACTAGAGTGGTTTTCTAAAACAACCCTCTTCATAAAAGGTTTTCAAAACCTTTACTCTCATGAGTTTTTATCAAAATGGTCTTCAAAAACTACATACTCTATTTTTATTTTCAAAATTTTACTCTCTTAAGTTAGCGGTTGGAATGGTTTCAAAGCAACCTTCTTTGGAGTGGTTTCCAAGTATCCACCATATGAATTCTACACTTACGTGAGTGGTTTTGTAAAAATGGTTTTCAAAACTTTTAACTCTCTTGAGTTGGTTTTCCCAAATGATTTCACATGAAATGATAACTTTTCTACATAAAATGACAATTTTTCATGTGTTTCGTAAAGCTTTTCACATAGAATTATAAATTCTTTACATGAAATCATGATTTTCAAAACATCCTTTCAAAGTTCATGCATAAAATCACTTTTCCAAACCTTCCAAAATCACTAGGCCTAAACCCTAGTTCAAACCACCTTTCCCAAATCACTAGGACAAAACCATAGCTCAAAACTACCTTTCCAAAACCATTTGTCCAAACCACTAGGTTAACTTGAGTCTAGTTGTCCAAACCCTAGGTTAACCTAACTCAAGTTAGTTAACCCTAATTTATCCAACCATACGTTAACTTGATCTTAGTTGTCCAAAACCTAGGTCAACTAACTCAAGTTAGTTAACCCTAGTTCATCCAACCCTAAGTCAACCTAACTCTAGTTCATCCTAACCTAGGTTAGTTAGTTTCAAGACTCTAATTCCAAACATCTTTCAAACCATCTTTCAATCCAAGTGATATTCAAAGCATGTTTTCAAAAACACTCTACTCTTTTGAGTTTCCAAAAACCAATACTCCAATGTCTTTTCAAAACGTTCCTATACCCTTCTTAAAATGTTTTCAAAACCTCTCTTAAACTTGTCTTAAATTATTTTTCAAAAATAATTTTAAAAACTCACAACCCTAAGGTGATTTTTCAAACCTTTTTTCAAAAATAATTTTCAAAGAGTCACACTCCTAAATTAATCTTAGGCCTTTCATTTTGTTATCTTTTTTCTCACATTTTTTTTTTTACTTTTTTCATTGAAAATTCGGGTTCCAAACGAAGCGTAAAGGTCATGAAATATTCAATGATATCTTTCTTGAGGTGATTTTCAAAAACTTTTCAAAAAGAGAAGTTCACAAGAGCTCTTACCTTATCCTCATCAAAACTCTATTTTCAAAAGTCTTCAAGCAAGTTTAAAAAAAAAAAAAAAAAAAAACGTTCCAAAACACTCTTGAGTTATTTCATAACATTTCCAAAAACTCCTTTGAGTTATTTAAAAGACATTCCAAAACACTCTTGAGTTACTTTCAAAACACTTTAAAAAATTTTCATTTTAAAAGTATTTTCCAATTCTCTTGAGTTGTTTCAAAATATTCTAAAAATCTCTCAAGTTCTTTGTTAAAAATATTTTCAAACTCTCAAGTTTTATTTCAAGTCAAAATTCTTAAATCCAAACTTTCAAAAACCTTCCAAGACTCCCATGAGTTTATTTTCAATCGGGCCTTTGTTCGAACTACAAATGATCTGATTCTCACCAAATGAGATACATAGACAACTTAAGGAAACCTAGGTGCGGTCACCCTATCCTTTAAATTGACACTTTTCGTAAATATTTCAATCACACAATTTTCAAAACTCACCTCAAACACTTATCAAATATTTCAAATCGCCCGAACTACAAACGACCTGATTCTTGTCAAATGAGATACGTAGGCAAATTAAGGAAACTTAGTGCAGTCACCACGTCCTTTAAATAGACACTTTTTCAAAAATATTTCAATCACATAATTTTCAAAGCTCACCTCAAACACTTATAAAATCTTTCAAATCGTTCGAACTACGAATGACATGATTCTCGTCAAATGAGATACGTAGACAATCTTCGAATAAGTGCGGTCATAACATTTATTTCAAGTCAAATAACCTTTCTAAAATTCTTTCTCCAATCAAACTATCTTTTCAAAATCAAACTTCAAAGTCTTTTCAAACTCTTCCAAACTCTCTTTAAAACTTGCATCGTGTGCCATTCATCCAAAAAGTGATGTCCATACCCTTCTTTCAAAAGTCTAAAAGTGGATATAAAGTGGACATTAGTAATCGGTAATTGAAGTGAGTGAACTAAAGGTGATTAGACATGTAGATATCGAAAGAGTGGGGTAGAGTGATGATCTTAGGATATATTCCCTACACGTAACCAACCCCCGAACCATAGATTTCTATTTCGAAGACCAAAATTAGAGTCACGTTTTCAAAAGGGCTTTCAAAAGGTTATTAAAAACCTCTTTTTCAAAAACCTTCTTAAGAATGACATTTTCCAAACCTTTTCGAAAAATCTAAGTTTAGTATTCCGATTAAACTTACTTTTAGGTGATTTAGCACATCTTTAACTATGTTAGGTGGTGACTCTAAATTTTTCCAAAACGTCCTATTTCAAATCAATTTCAAGTTCAAACTACTGTCGCACTTGTCCTTCTAGGAGGATAAGTTCTAATAGAGAGAGTACTGCACTTTTTTCTGAACCAAGAGGACTCGAGTGAAAAATCAAGATACGACAACTATCTATACTATATATTATAGTAAAATGTTATTAGGTCATTGAGTTTGAAAGTCTTGATCCTTTTTCTCAAGTTTTTCAATTTAGAAAATAAAAAAAATATGCATGTCATGAACCTATTGATCATTTAACTAATATGGTAATATTTTTTAACATGCTATTTTTTTCAATATAGAAACTTTGAACATTCAAGATAATATTTAGAATTTACATAAATGTGTTATTATTGATTTTTCAAAGTCAATATAGTAACTAAATCTAATAGTTTTTTTAAATCCCTAAAATATGGTGTCTTTCTAAAACATTCTAACTTTCTTAGTTTGTTGCCGAATTTATTTTTATGTACGTTTGGATTTTGTTAATAGAATATATTTATTCAAATGTATATCTATACTGCATATTATAGCAATATGTTGTTAGGTTTTTAAAGTTGAAAGACTCAAACCAATTTTTTTAATTTTTTAAGTATTAATATTACAAGTGTTATAATAGTATTGGTCTAATTAGAAACTTATATCTTTTATTCATGATTAGCCAATTTTTACCAAAACTTAGTTAAATCTCCTACTAGTTTAGAATTTTTTTTTACATAAATTTAAAAAATAATAGAATTCTGCTTTAAATTTTCTCAAAAAATTCTTCTTTTATAATTTTAGAAAGATCTTCCTTTAATTAAGAAATGTGAAATTTTGTATTCAAATCAATTTAATTTATCTTTTTAGAAGGACATAAGTAATATTTTATATTTATTAGGAGGTCTTTGAATTGAAAGTTTCAATTCAATTTTTTTTTTGCAATTTTAATTTTTAAAAATATAAAATACTTGTGTTATATTATTATTAATTCTATGTAAATTTTTTTATTTCTTCTAAATTTTGTAAAAACAATCAATCAATTGATACAGTAGGATTGTCAAAATTTCCTTTAATCTTGAACCTTTCTTAAAAATCTTTCCTTAAATTTCCAACTAGAAAGGACACATTTTGTTAACTTTCAAATAAAATGAATAGACCTTTAATAAAATTATTTATTCTTTTATTCTTACTTTTTAAAAAAAATAAAATATACAAATATAGGTGATAATATATCAAATGAGCTATGTATTAAAATTTATATATCTACATGTGTCTATTAAAATTGTGTATTATTTTTGTTCCCTTCTTTATATTGACTCTTTATATATGAATAAGTTTAGAAATTGTCATGTGCTTAGACAACACGAGATTCCTACTAACCGATCTAAAAGAAAGTTTTGGACATAATGTATTCAAAGTATGTATATAATACTAAATTAGATATTATAATATGATTAAAACCTATGCATTTCTGATTGGGTCATGTATATCCCTAAATTAAGTGTAGATATGTATAACCTAGTTAACTGCTTTTCTATAATATTTAATAGTTTAAGTCAACCATTTAATTAAAATTTATTCATTTATGACATGGTCGATATGAATTAATCTATTGTTAGATTTTATAGCAGATATATTATAATTCAACCTATTCAAATATTTTTTTTGCTATACTCTTGGAAAAACTAAAGTTAATTACTTCAATTTATGTCCATTATGAGTATTTTTTTTGTATCACTTTAATTTAAAGTAGTGAGTATTTTTAATCATAGAAGAAAAAGGCCTATTTTTGTGATTTTTTTTCTAATATTATACTCTTGATCATAAATTTTTAATTTGGTAGGACTATAGGTAACACATGCATGTAAAAATGCACATTCTAAATATTAAATGTACTGTGAGACTTACACACTCGATCTTATTAAACATTCATTCCATTTGTAAATTTTACAAAATATTAAATTCTAACATATTTTAAGAAAATAATTTTTTTTTAAACTATTTTTTTCTTTCCTATTCTCATGCATAGTACGGGCTCATTGCTAGTAATATATACAGTAAAACTTTGATAAATGAATACTCCCAAAACTGGAAAAAATTATTATCTCAAAGGGATTAATTATAAATCGATTAATGAATAATTTATTAATTTATTGATAAATTAATAAAATATTAATTTATAAAGAATTTTTTACTTTCAAAGCACATATGTGCATGTACTTTATGAAAGGCCATAACCATAGATTCATGTACTAGTAAAACTTTCTAATGAACAATAAAAATAAGAAGAAATAAGGATTTTAAAGATAAATGTACATACATATTCCTAGAACTAGAAGATAAAGTAGTTTAGAACTTAATGGTCATGTATATACATAGAACATAATTTCTATATAAACAATCTATGAGACTCAAAATCATGTCATCTTGGTTCTCCAAGGCGTTTCATTTGAAATGTGTAAAAAAATCTACATTAACTGATGAGATGAGGAGAGCATTATGCAAGTATAAAAATGAACATCTTTTTTCTACTAAAAAAGATTTGTAACAATGGGTTCGAGAAAATTATCCGCTCTCCATCAGCCAATCAACAATATCAAACCCTCTTAAAAGGTCAATAAAGTATTTGTCAGATGAGATAAAAAATAGCAATGTGAAGAGGCACAAATCAACAAAATATCCCTAGTTAGAAAAAATATTGCATGAGTAGTTTCTCCAATATCAAGAGAAAGTGAATATGGTTGGAGAAATGATCTAGACCAAAGCAAAGTAGCTTTTGCTGAAAATGTATGGTGAAGCAGCAGCTACAGAATTTAGTTTTTCAAGTGGTTGGTTAGAGCATTTCAAGGCAAGATATGGAATTAACTCGTATAGAAGGTTCGGTGAAAGTAGTTCAGTTATTATGGAGAACATTGAAAATGATTTACCGAAAGTTCGATCTAAACTAGACCAATTTAAATGAAAGGATATCTACAATATGAATGAAACAGGGTTATTTTATCATTTGGAAGCAAATCATTCACTTACTACAAAGCAATTGGAAGGACGCAAGAAGGATAATGATAGAATTACAGTTGTTATTTGTTGTAATGACAATGGTTCAAACATAGTGCCTCTTTGGATTATTGATAAGTTTGCTAATCCAAGATGTTTTAAGCAAATGAATATGAGCAATCTTAATTATCACTATTGAGCAAACAAGAAAGTATGGACGATTGGTGCACTCTTTGAAGAATTTATTCGTTGGTTTGACAAGAGAATGAATGATAGAAAGGTTCTCCTTCTCGTGAAAAATTATCCAGCTCATCCAAAGGTTATTGAAGGCTTAAGGAATGTTGAACTATTTTTCTTGCCTCCTAAAACAATATCAAAGATTTAACCATGTGATGCTGGGATTATTTGAGAACTAAAAACTCATTAACAACGTTGTTTTTATTCTAGTATCTTGGAGGGCTACGAGTTAAGAACAACAAATCTCGAAAAAATTAACATATTGAATGCTATTAATTTTTATAATGCTGCTTGGAATATTGATGTGAAGGCAACAACCATTGCAAATTACTTTTAACATTGCAAGATTTAGTCAGATAAAGATATGGATTCTCAACCATGGGTTGGGGATGATGAAGACATTAATTTATTATGTCAAGCCATTTTTGGTCTACCTTATAGAAGTGAGATGGATGTTGAGGACGCTTTGAATTATCCTACTAAAAATGATACAGTGATGGAATTGCCTATTGATGAAGAGATCATTGATACGATAATGAATACGGCTACAAATGAGGAACATGATGATCCATATAATAGTTGTGTTCTACCAACTGTTTCTTCAAAAGAGGCCTTCCAAGCAATAGTAATATTGCATAACTACTTGCTACAAAATGAAAAGGATATGCCAAATGTGGTGTCTCTATTGCAAAAAATAAAGAATGAGGTTCAGTTCAGTTTAGGTGCAAAGAAAAAACAAGTGACTTAGAAGCATTTTTTTGAAAAAAAATGAAGTTGTTAGATGAGTCCATCATATATATTATGAATTTTTAGATACTTTTTTTTTGGTATTTTAATTAGTTATTAATTTATATATTCAATAGGCCCTAAGGAAATTTGGAAAAAATGATCATCTTATGCATTAAGAGAAATTATTATTTTAATATAAAGGCCCGAGTCGGGACCAAAGTCTTTTATTATTTAAGTAAGGTTATTACTTTATCAAACATTCATTTATCGAGATTTTACTGTAGCATAGATAATATTTTCTCTTTCTTGTTTTATAGTTTTTTTTTTTGGATTTTAATGTTTAAAAAGAGAAAATAAAATTTTTATGAGAGTGATTGCCAAAAGAGACTCTCATATTCCATTAGAAGCTATAATGTTGGCCTCAGCCTTCGAATTGGGCACAACAAGAAGTAAGGCTTGTTCAAATCTACAATAGATAATCTAAAATTGAAATAATTAAGACCACAATTCAAAGTTGACAACCCGACCTAATTTGTATTACGACTTTTTAAAGTGTTAACATTGTTCATAGAAGAAAAACAAAAAATATGTAAGTATAGCGGCATTACTTGATGGATACATATTTTATTTAATTTTTAATCATATAAGGAATAACAACTATTTAGATTAGACTCAATTACTTTTTGATTTGCTTTCTTCTACTGTAATAATTTTTCGGATAAGATTTAATTGTTATATATGATATTTTATTTAATTATAATAATTTTTTTTAGATATTAAGTTTAGAAAGAGTTCTGACAATCTTATATTATATTATATATATATATCTTATTTATCTTGCAAAACTAGTCTTATCATATATATATATATATCTTACAAAATTAATATAGTGGGTTGAATAAAGAATAAATTCAATAGTTATTTAATCAATTGCCCATGTGACGTGACATTTTAAAAGTATTAAAGCATTTAGAGCGTTACGTAAAAGAGATGCAAAATATAAAGGCAAACATAATTATATATATTTATTTAATTATAATTATTTGTTTTAAATATTAAGTTCAGAAAGAGTTCTGACAATTTTATATTTTATATATATATATATGTATCTTATCTATCTTGCAAAACTAATATAGTGGGATGAGTAAAGAATAAATATATATATATATCTATTTTGTAAGATATATATATATTTTACAAAATTAATATAGTGGGATGAGTAAAGAATAAATTCGATAGTTATCTAATCAATTGCTCCTGTGACGTGGCATTTTAGAACGCCACGTAAAAAAGACGCAAAATATAAGAGTAAAAACAACTTTTTATATATATATATATATATATATATATATATAATCTTTCATTGATCCCCTCTAAATTATAAATTCGTTTAGTAGTGCCATAAGAGATACGAGAGAATAACTCGTTACAATTGAAATGTGACTAAAAGAAGAAAACCAAAAAAGAAAAAGAAAAAGAAAAAAATGAAAATGAAAAATAATAAACTTTTAGCTTCCCACTTAATTAATAAGGGAAAATAATAACAAGCACCCAAAACAATTAGCTAGGTTATGTTGAGTATTGTTTTCATCATTTTTAATTTTGTCTTTGGATTTATTTACTGTATTATTATAATTGAAAGATGAAAATATAAAAAACACAATCATTTTTTAATCATTTCTTTTATGAAAACTTTTATTTTCGAGAACTTCTAACATTAGGTAATGAAAATTTTTTCCTACAAACTTTCTTCAAAGTGGTTATGCCAAATGCAGTTTTTACCATTACATATACACATATTTACATATAAATGAAACATGAGTTAAAAAGTGGTAATATCAAATTATGCACTAGTTTTATTGGTGTTGGTGAGGGCAGATGTTGGCATAACAATGAAGTTGTTTCATTATATTTTGGATACAAGGGGTTTGAAATACACTAACGAACATTTTGCATATACAAAGTAAGACTACGTATATAAGACTCTCTAAAAACTCCACATACGATGATGTGAGTCTCGTATAATAAGATGATCTATATTGGTCTTGGTATCCCTGCTAGGGTTTTGCAACTTTCTAATTTCAAGCCATGAGCAAATTTGTAAATATCAAAGACAGCTCACAGAGAAGTCAGGAATAGAATCCAAGAGCTTCCCATATAAAAGATGCTCACTAAAATGAAAATGAGTCCTCTGTATAAAGCCACGTTTTTAAACATTAATCTATGATCCTCTCAACTAGTTTCTGGTAAGTTGAATGTGATAATACATATATACATATATATATATATATATATATTATAAAGGCCATGAAGAAACCCTAAGCATGTGCAAGCACTCAACCAATACCATAATAATTAAGCTGAGTTAGTAAGGTTCATTAAACTAATAGAAGTCTATACATCATAGTAACCAATAAATTTAAAAAAATAATAATATTGAAATCATAGAGCCTACAGTTCAACTAATAAAATGAGTCAAACCTTGGCGTAGCGGTAAAGCTTGCTCCATTGCAACTTAGACGACATGGTTCGAAATACAAAACAACATCTTCACATACAAAGGCCTCTTTAAACCGGCAATAGTGGAAGTCTCTGCACTTGTTGCCCTTTAGTTAATATGCAAATAAAATAAGACAAAAAATTATAAGGTTGCTAGTGAACAGCCATATGCGAATGAGATTAAACTATTTTCAAAGCATTAAAATTTGGGAAGGAATTTGTAAATAAGTTGAAGTTGAAAATAAAATCAAATGACGAGAAATGAATAGTATGAACTAGCTAGGTGCTATAGGAAGTCCTGGGAATTACATATTTTCCATTAATTGTCGTTCTTGAATTTTATTTACAATGGTTTATCTCTATTTACAGGATAAATGAAATACTCCAATTGGGTCATTCAATTATGATATTCTCTAATATTTTCCTATTTGTTTTGAACATGTCTCCTTCCAAAAGATTGTGTTGCTATTTTTGCAAGTTTAAGGAGAAAATATTGAATACAATAGTTGTACCACGTCATTATATTGAAATGGTACAATGGGCCATTGATACGCAACCACATAACTAAAATATTGATAATTAGAATTTAACATGGTTATATAGCTACGTATTATTGGTCTGTTGTACTATATCAGCATGATGACGTCGTACAACGATTGTACCTAATATATTTCATTCTAAAGAAGAGAGAAGAGATGCATCATATAGTTGTGTACACACACACACACACACACACACACACACACACACACACACAGAGAACAGGTTCATGTGCAAAGATTCCAATTTAGGGGAGATACTAAATTAATCACAAAGTCATTTTGCTGTAATTTAGATACTCCAACTAGGGACTTGAATTATTGATCTCAACAAGAAGAGTTAATTACACTTTGTACTTGTAAGCACTCCATTTTTGACCGTTCGGCAATCTCTGGCCCGACCTGATCTAGTTTTCAAACATCTCAACACATATGGGCCTGAGACAGCTCCTTCAAACTCCAATTCAATCAACTGGTCGCTTTCCGGACCCATAAGGCCCAAATGAAGCTGTAGAGACCATCATGCCCTTAGGCATTCTAGGCAGCTTTCCAAGACCAAGCGGTCTCCGGAACCAATGCCATCCAGGTAGCTTCCTGAGTCGGGTGATCTCGGGGACCAACATCTTATCAAATTCTAGACGGTTCACTTCTAGCACCTGCTAGCCCGCCAATGTAGAATGTCCGTCATTTGGTAATTCTCTGAGACTAGGCGTTTTCAAAGACCAACACCACTCTCATAGGTAGCTTTCTAAGACCAAGCGTTCTTAGAAACCAACACCATCCTACAAGTAGCTCTCTAAGATAGGGCAGTCTCAGGGACCAACACTGCACAGGTAGTTTTTCGAGACTGGGTAGTCTCGGGAACTAACACCTAGGTCAACATCAACGCCTGCTAGCCCGACTCAGTGAAAAATGACCAAACTTGCCCCTTGGGCCTCTAAGCACGTCTTGAGAAAATTTAAAATTTTTCAAGACGATAAGTCCACCTTTCCAAAGTGATCCTAAATAGTTAGGCGTACTCAACATGCCATCTCATCCGATTTTAGTCTCATTCCGATCAACTTTGGTTAAAATGACTATTTTACCCCTGACGACCCAAACACATCCCAAAACTACATCGGTCCTAGAAT
Organism: Euryodendron excelsum; assembly: GCA_033060915.1. Taxonomy (NCBI): domain Eukaryota; kingdom Viridiplantae; phylum Streptophyta; class Magnoliopsida; order Ericales; family Pentaphylacaceae; genus Euryodendron; species Euryodendron excelsum. The sequence continues at coordinate 20,154,474 of CM065398.1, forward strand.
ATTGTACGACGGATCCCATTGTACACCCTTGTTTAACCTGAGATGAACCTCATAACACTAAATACTCGCGACTTAACGAAAGTTCCCCTGGAGCGTCCCGCAAACGCTTCGCTAATATTGTTTTTTCCTCCGATTCCCTGGCTATAACACACTGTCAAACGACTTGAGAAATGCGTAAACCAGGGAATTCAAAAAAGTTTGTCCATAGGTCTTTCCATCGATACGGCTCTATTGGATGGATTGCTTCCCGAAGCTCCTTATTGCATGGCTTAAAAACTGCTACTTTCAACAACCCTTAGAGCATCTCCCAGATGCTCTGTCAAGATTGACTTTTTCTTCAATTCCCTGATTATAACACACCGTCAAACGACTTGAGAAATGTGTAAATTAGGAAATTTCTATAAGTATTTCTAGAATACTTTCCATTGGTATGGTCCAATTGGAAAGATCGCTTCCCGAAGGCCTCGATCATGCGGCACACAAATGACTACTTTTGAACCCCCACGGGGCATATCACAGACGTTCTGCAAAAAAGTGATTTCATGCACACTTCCCGAGACAATATCTTACACTTCCAAACACCGTTTAACCTTTTCAAAAACTCAAAGGTTCATGAGAAAACCTAGAACAACACTGTGAATGCAACCGATTTTCCTGAAACCTTCTCGGTTGGCGCAATTATCAAGGAAAATTTTAAACGAACACTCTTGGCGACGGAGCGTATGCTACATGCGCCCAGATTTTGATCAGATCGATCAAACTTCTCTTAGCCCTTAAGATTTAGCCAGTACAATGGGTGTCACGTGGCATTCTGCCAATGGAACAGTACTGGTGCATGTAGCACATATGCCAGGTCTCTCCAGAATTGTCTATAAATAAAGGCCTCCCATTTTGCATATTTTAAAATAAAAAATTGTAATGAAACTCTACACAAACAGCTCCAGAAATTCAAAACCCTCCATATATCTCTCCCATCCAAACACTTAGGTTATATTCCACCTCACTCTAGCCTTTACACCTCACCTACAAGGCTCTCCATGCCATAGAAGACCTCATTCCAGCTCCTCCCAAGGCCATCCAAGCTCAAAGCAAAGCATCTAATGAAGTTTGAGAGTGTTTGAAGAAAAAATGTGATATTTCCTTTTACATTTTTGTCATCCCCCACTCCTCTCTTCTTCTTCCTAGCCTACTTAGGCTATTCTCTATTTTAATCCCTATCTTTTACCCCCAATTCTTGCATGCTTGAGACAAGAGAGTTCCTAGCTCATGCTTAGAAGAAAGCTAGTGAGAGCCACCGGGTAGAGGGATATCTCACTGGCCTACTTTAAGATAGTATGACCTTGGAACACCTTAATTATGTAGTGTGACACCCCTAGCCTTGTATGAATTCATGACCCCCTTTTGCATATGACTATCTTGTTCATGTTTTGCGTGCTTGGCTTTATTTTCTTGTTTACAATCATGTTTTCCAAAATTTACACCATCCCCATTTTCATGTTATTTTCAAGCTCCTTATTCCAATGATCTCTTAAAAAGTGGTTCTAAGAGTTGATCCATTGAAGTTTAGGATGAGACCTTAGGTAATTATGCATTAGAAAAGCTCTCCATTAACCCTTAACTCACATCTTTGCATTCTTACATTTCAACTTGCATAAAAATGATCTTCAAATTTATCGATTTCTAAGGTTTCCATTCTTACAAGTCTAGTGGTTGGAATGGTCTCATGGAACCCTCTCTTGAGTGGTCTCTCTTATCATTGGCCATAGGAACCCCTACTTATTAGAATGGTTTTTTCTTCTAAAAATAGTTTCAAAACCTTCTTCTTAAACATGATTTTCAAAAGTTTATTCTCTTCACCTTTGCATTGAAAATGGTTTTCCCAAAGTTATCATTATTATGGTGATTTTCAAAATTCTTACTCTTTTCAAGATAAAAGGTTATAATGGTCCTAAGGAAACCCTTTTCGGAATAGTTTTTAAATATCAATCATATAAACCATATACTTGACTAGAGTCAATTTTTATGAAAATGATATTCAAAAGGGTTGTTTACAAAAGTTCTTTACATAACATGATTTGTTTTCCAAAACCCATTTCAAAAATGCATAAAACCATCCCTCCAAAACCACTAGGTTCAAACCCTAATCTAAAACCATTTTTCAACCCTAGGTTAGCTTGACCCTAGGACAACCAAACCCTAGACCAACCTAACCTTAGTTAGTTAACCCTAGGTCATCCAAACCTTAGGTTAGTTTGACCCTAGGACAATCAGACCCTAGGTTAACCTAACCTTAGTTAACTAAACCTAGTCCACCTTAACCCTAGGCTAACCTAACCCAAGTTAGTTAATCATAGGTAACCCTAACCCTAGTTAGCCAACCCTAGGTTAACCTAACCTGAGTTAGTTAACCATAGGTTCACCCAACTTAGGTTAGTAAGCTTCAAGGTGCCAATTCAAGGATCCCTTTTCAAATAATCCTTCAACTCAAAAACCATTCTACTCTTTTAAGATTTCCAAGAGTCAACTCTAAAACCTTTTCAAATATCCCCACACTCTATTTTTTTTTTTTTTTAACAAAAAAAAGTGTTTCCAAGAAGTTCTTTTAAACTTGTCTCAACTAAGATGGTTAGACACTTAACATTTTTCGAAAACCATTTTTAAAATGATTTGAAGGACTCACAACCCTAAGGTGTCTCAACCCCTTTTATAGTTAGGGATTACAAAAGAATGTGATACATTAAGTACAACCTTGTCGGTTGTCCATATTAGGGTTCCAAAACCCTAAGTGCTTTCAAAAGTTCTTTTCAAAAATGTTTTTCAAACATCATATTCTTAAAGCAACCCTAATCCATCCATGGTTATGATTATTCAAGTGTAAGTGAGACATTCAAGAAGGGTTTCATAACCCTAAAGTTTAAAAAAAAAAAATAAAGGGAAGTCTTTAGCCTCCTTTTTCAAACATGTCCTCACAACTCATAACTCCAAAAGAGTTTAGTTCTTCAATGACTAATCTCATAAAGGGAGATGAAATATTAAACGTGCCTTTCATAAGGTATATGAAAACTATTGTCAAAAATCATTTTGAGACAAGTCCATTAGAGCTCTTGTGAGTCCAATCTAATTCTCAAGTTTATAACCAAGTTATCAAAACTTTCAAAACTCTCATGAGTTATGTTCAAAAACATTTTAAGACACTTCAAAATCCCATGTCAAAGAGCGCTTTAAAAAACCTTCAAGTTCTATTAAAAAAACACTCCAAAATCTGATTTCAAATTAAAGTTCTCAAGTCCTCTTTTCCAAATATCACAAAATGTCTTTCAACCTTTTCAAAGACCACAAAGTGTTTCCAAACCTATCCAAAGACCTTAAAGTGTCTTTAAAACTTTTCAATGGCCTTAGTACTGCTATTTTTCATCGGGCTCTTACCCGAACTACGAATGACCTGATTCTCGCCAAATGAGATACGTAGGCAACTTGAAATGGTGCGGTCATAACCCTTATTTCAATCCAAATCTCCTTATTTGGCGAAGATTTCTATCTGACATGTTCTCAAAACTTACATATTTTAAAATACCTTTCTCAAAACTTGCATCATGCATTATTCACCCAACAAGTGATGACCAAAACCTATTTTCAAAACTCTAAAGTGGATATTAAGTGGATAATAGTAACCGACTGTTCAAGTGAGTGAATTAAGGGTGATTAGACATGTAGGTACCGAAAGGGCAGGGTAGGGTAATGATCTTAGAATATCTTACTTATACTTAACTAACCCTCGGATCATAAATTTCTGTTTTCAAAATACCAAAATAGAGTTATTTTCAAAAAGTGCTTGAAACTTTTCAAAGGTTGTTAAACAACCTATTTTCTTAAAAGCCCACTCTTGGGGAAGTTTTCCAAAACCTTTTTCTAAAAACCTTAAGCATAATTTCTAAATTATACTTAGTTTTGAATGACCTAACTCATTTTGATCAAGTTAAGAGGCGACTCCTATTTTTCTAAAAAAAACTCTTAATCAAATCAATTTCAAGATCAAACTTAGTTGCACTCGTTATTCTAAAGGGATGAGTTCTAATGACAGAGTTCCGTGCTTTTTTCCGAATCGAGAAGATTTGGTTAAAAATTGGGGCGCGACAGTACTCTTACATTTATAGCAAATATCATTTCAGGACCTTCAGTTTCAATTGTAACTATTAAACCCTTACACTTCTAATTTATTGTAATGCTAACCTTCTACTTACTTTCGTTTAAAAATAAATAAAAAATTCAAGGGACAAAGATATAAAATCATGCTTTTTCCTAGTAATATATTATAAATTTCTCAAAAATCACTCTAAAATCATGAGTGTAATCAACTTTGTGATGTATATAATGTAATTAGACTTCATGTAAAAATTCTCAATTTAACTCACATGCAATAAGTGTAAGGTTTTGGAATGAAAAATGGTTAAATTTTACATATTTGTCTCTTGAAAAAGGCTATATAGTTATCACATGTGCATTTTCTGTTCATTTCTCAACTATAATATTGAAATTGTAACAATTAAAAGTGTAAGGGGTTAATTGTTACAACTAAAAGTGAAGATTCTGAACTAAAATTTAGTGTAAAGTGTAGGGATTCAAAGTATAATTAACCCCAACAAGAAAGATATTGGTTGATTTGCAAATATTATAAATGATAGTAAAATATGAAACTTTTACTGCTAGTTAAGTACTTGGTTTAGTGGGTAAGAACTTAGAGTTTTCTCACTCAATACCTGTATTTGAGTCTTCATAGTCAGTCGATGAAACTAAATCGACTCTTCAGCACCCAAATCACATGGTGGGACCTCAGATTTAATCCCGTAATTTGTGCGGTGGGATTTTTCATGTGGCTCTGAGAGGCAATACTCCTTGTTGGATGTATGAAGTAACCTATCGACATATCATTTTTTTGCACCGAAAAAATAAATAAAACTTTTACATGAAAGAAACAATAAAAAACGAACAAACAAACAAGCAATGGTGGGCCCAACTTATATACAGCCTAAAAATCCTTGTTTCAATGCCGTAAAATGTGTAAGGCCCAATTAAGGAAACACAAGGGGCTGTGATTGATACGATGTTATGGGCCAACCAAGTGGATCCCAATAGAGACATCAGGCCCGAAATGCACTCAAACTTCATCACTTATTTTTCCACACCTATCCTTAGAGCCTATGCAGCATGTTGGGCTGGAGCTAGTTTCTTGTTGTTCAACCCTCATGAACTGTACCAAAAGAAAGAAAAAAAAAGATCGCTTAGTGCACGAGACTCTGGCCATTGTACAATTTGACAGGCTTAGATGCACACAGCCTAATAAGCTATACATTAACGAAAATTTCAACTTCGATGTTACTTTGTAAACAAGTGATTCTGAATTAAAGTGGTATTTGATTAGTCTCTCAACCTTTACATCAAGGTTAAGCTTCATACTTTGGAAGTCGATTTTTCCATCTAAGAGGGCTGCTAATAGGTCAAAATATCTCCCATTATTCACATGTATAGCTTATATTGCAAAGTACAAAGAGTTGATTTGGTTGAACTTTTTAAGTTAAAAGTTATAAGCTGAAGCCTTTCAAAAAGAAATAATCCTAGCTCACGAGAGAAGTATTTGATAAAAAGCAGCTTTGAAACGAGGTGGCAAGTCATAGTTCGATGGGTTTTGTTTTATCATCCTAGAAGTCGAGAAGCTGGGCCTTAGCTTCTAGCTTCTCATTTCCTTTTTTTGGTCTAAGAAGTACCTTTTTTAGATGTTAAGCTTTTTGTTTCACCAAACGTTAGCTTCCAACTTATTGGCCTTTTGCTTTTGAGAACCTAGAAGTTTAGGGGGAAAAGAGTTAAAAAAAAAAAACTCTAGCCTTACAGGTACTTTTGGTTGACTGGTGACAGATACTGTAACCACCTTGCTATTGTAAAGAAAAGTGTAAAAAAAAACATTTATGGCTACATTCCATGGAACGGATAACCTTTGGGTTTGTCACTGCTTGCCCATAAATGGGCTATTGTATGCCGCAACATTTGCATTTCCTCCAACATTTGATTCTGCTTCAGACACCCACCAACAGACTAGACCTAAGGATAGCATGTATTATTGCCCTTTCCTTTGAATTTTGGATACTTCATGCACCAACTTGCCCTTCTCATTACCTTTAGTTTTTTGATACTGGTGTAGCCTTGTTAAAGTAAGCATAATTGTCAATATCGTATTGGCTGATACCAGACACAAAACGATAATAAGAGGGTGAGTTTTATATCAGTCAAGGTACTAGCCAATATAACCAATACTAGTTTTATCAGCTAATAATTGACTGTATCTGATTTTATGTAATTTATGCTAAAATAGTTTATCTTCATTATATTTTGACGATAGAGATCTATTAGGACTATGTCCAAACAAATGATGTCTTGTAAGTATTTCTAAATCTGTACTTAAGTTGGATAACATATTTATTTATTTTTACATAATTTAGTGTTGAATAATACTTCATATGAAAAAAAATGTTAGTGCTGAATATTTATAGTGATAAATTAAAAAGGGTATCTAATAATGCAATGGTTTTTATACTTAGTGTACTAATGACAAAACAAAACATTGGCCAGTATGATATTGACAATTATCAATGCAGTAGTTTTTGAGCATACAACAAATTGCAATCCAACCAAGACAAAATAATGTTTTTGCTTTTTATGTTTTTGTTTTTGTTTTGTGTTCTACCCCAATCTTTGAGGTATAAGAGTGAGATTATCCCCATTGAGAATAATGCTAGGGGTAGAGAGAAACTAAAATTAACGTGGATTAAGATACTAAGGAAAGACACATTATATTGCACTTTAACTGATGTTATGACCCTGGATATAGCACCATCCTGCTTTTACATACAATGATAAACTCAACTCCCCTCAAATCTTTCTATCGTGTTGCCCGTCATCACTAACCATCAATCATATTCATGACGTGTTGGTCACAATCTATGGAATATTTCATTCCAAATCATTAATGGTGAGACTTTCTTGCTGTCATTTTCATCCCTTAATTCTAGTCATCCTTAGAGTGATTTATCTTAAGGACTTGTTAGCTTGACAAGCATGTAAGTTTGATCCTTTACAAATTTTCTAGATAAAACAGAAAAAAGAGGATGCAATAAAATATGAAGAACAATATTCTCATATCATATGTTTGCCAAGCATGAGAACATTTTAGTGCATGGAATCAAGAATATATATATATATATATATATAATTTCCTCTTTTAAGATTTAAACTAGATGCAGAATTGGGGTCCATGACCCTGTTCCAAAATTAATCGAATTTATCGTTTGGATCAAGATGTTAACCCAACTCTCAAACTGTCTTCAATCTGAATGATTCCAATTAAGTTACAATATTAACAACATGAGAATAATAGGGTAACCTTTTGCAGTGTTTGGCTTAATTTATTTTCCTTTCTTGCATCTAAATAATTGGTGCAGGGTTTTTCCATGTACTCCTTTTTCCTGCTTCCAACAATGGTCTCATCTTACATTCTTTTTAAATCAATTGAGAGAAAGGCCTAATAGTGTTGGTAGTACACAAAATTCACCAATTCCTTGCTTCTACTCCTAATAAACATTTAGCTGTATTGCATAAAATTCACTTGGTTCATGTTATCGTGCTACCGAATATTTAGTCCAATGTTTTGTCATAGTACACAAATTTTACCAATTCCTTGCACTTACTCCTATCCACTTCTATCCAAAACCTAAAAATTATTCATACATCGATCATTGAAACAAGAATAAACGACGAGCATATTTTGGAGGACGATTATAACAACAAATGCAAACACTATCTTATAAAATGAGATCTCATGTCCACATCTTTGCACTCTTTGAAACTGTTTATGTAGCACAATTGATCGACCAAGTAAGCTAGTGGATATCTTACAAATCGCGCATAATTTTACGAACATCATGTTGCGCAAGACCAGAACGCTCAACTATGAAGTTCAAAGAGGTGACATCCACCCGAAACATTGTCGAAACCTCTCCCCAAAACAAAAGAGATGGTCTAAGAAAGTCATAGACACCATTGAGAGATTTCGACGAATTTCAAAGTGAGAGTGACAACCAGTTAAGCAAGATTTGGGGACATATCTTAACATCTGAAAGTGGACTAGATTGTCAAACAGTATAATCTCACTTCATTCCAAATTTTGATAAGCCAACACAGATTTTATTTGAAAATAACAGCTGCAGCTAGTTGAGTACCAAGTGAAGTTGCTTTCAAGTAATCTAGAAGTATTGTTCATCCCCTGATGTTCTCATGAATCTCATCAAAATTCATAGGGAAAAAGAATTAGAAAGGCAATATAATAGGGAGTAGATAAGACAATGGGGAAAGGGGATATGTGGGAAAGAAAATGGAAGCACAAAGATGTTTGGAAATCAACAGTTGCATGGCACAAGTGGTGGCCTAGCGGTCGTCATGTCTTCATATTAAGTACAAGATTTTAAGTTTGATCCCTTCTCACGTACTTTTGTAGTCAATTATCATTCATGCAATGCATGAAATTTACATAGTTCATGTAGATGATGGTATTGCATGAGTTTGAGAGAGTAGTTAGTTAAAAACTTAGACATCTTGTAGCAAAAAAGAAAAAAGATTAGCTTATTTAGCGGCTTATTTAAGTAGTTTATAAGTTTTTATTAGTTTTTTTTTTTGTTTCAGTTTTTGGTAAACAAATCCAAAGCCCATAAGAAAGATATAAAATTCAACTTTGGTTGGTAAAAGCTAGTAAATAAGCTCATTCAAACCATAACTTTGAAACTTTTTGTTTGGATAACAATATTGCTATGGTACGAAGCGGAATAATGAAAATTTGGCATGACAATTGCGCTCTACCATAGATAACAAATTGCCCAAAGCAATGGATTCTTCTCTATTTCACCTAAGCAAAGAAAAATGGTGACTTTTAAACATCAACCAACTGCTAATGATTGTTACCATGTGTTTTTACATGAACAACGTGATCGATGCTTAGTGATTTTATAATTTCGAGCTTCAAGGCCTCTCTCCCGCTCTCTGTCTCTCTCTCTCTCTCTCACACACACACACACACTTTCAAGGTCCATATTTGAATTTGGTTTTGACCGGCTCATGCATTAAGCAAGCAAAGCACTTGCTTTAGGACCCTAATTAATTTTGGAAGGCCCTAAATTTTTTAAAACACTATATACTATAATTAAGGTCCGGTATAATTTTGACATGTTCTTTTGAAGAAAAAAAAATCCTCAATCCAAATAAACAAAAGCCAACAAGAAAAGAGAAAAAAAAGACTCTAGTCTAAAATGAGAAAAAAAAGGGTCACAAGAAAAGAAAAAAAACCAGAAAAGGTCAGATGAACAATATTAGCTAACTTGAATTTTTAATTTTTTTTTATTAATACAAGGAAGGTCAAAAGTCTAACAGACACATCTCGCTCTCTCTAACGTATAGATATTCAAAAGTCTAACCTATACAATTTCTCTCTTTGATGATAGAAATTTAGAATCTAATCTTGTATGTAACCTAAAATACAATAGCTTTTTTGATATTGATAATTTAAATTTATTTTCACAACTAAAACTTCAAAAAAAAAATTTACAAACAGAAGAAAGTAATCTAATTGAATTATCAGCTTATGTGAAAAGATTAGGCATTTTCCAAGTATATGCATTGCTTATTATTGATAATATTTGTAACAGTTGTTTTTGGAGGAAGAAAATTTTCAAAATTAAAATTGCTAAAATCCTATCTAAGATCAACTATGTCACAAGAAAGACTAACGCTTTGTTTGAAACTCGGATTTTTTGTGAGAAAAGTAAAGGAAAAGAAAATTGTGAGGGAAAAGTGGGCAAAATAAAAGAATATTTTTGTTCTCTTTTCTCTCACATTTTTCTTTTCTTTTACTTTTTTTTATCAAAAATCTGGATTCCAAACGGAGCGTAAATGAATTAGCTTTACTATCAATTGGAGAGATTTCTTAGCTAAACTTGAATATAAAGATTTAATTACTAATTTTGCATCTCAAAAGGTGAGAAAAATATATTTTAAATAAAAAATTGAAAATTATATGAAAAATATGAAAAGCCTCATTTTGCTGTATGGGTCAAATAGCCTTGACAATTAAGCCCTTACTAATGATTTATTATAATGTCAATCTTCTTCTAGTTTCACTTGAAAAATAGATGCAAAAATCGCACGTGATAAGCATGTGAACCTTTCAAGGGATAGATGTAAAACCAGTCCCTTCTCCAAGTCAATCTACCACATATTGCTTCCAAATTAGTCTAAAATTATGAGTATAATTAATTTTATGATGTATATAATGTTAGGCTTCATGTAGAAGCTCTAATTTTTTAACTTACATGTAGTACGCTTGAGTCTTTAGACAGGAAGAGGGTTGAATCTTTGCTCCTTGGAAAATGCTACATGTTTGCCACATGCTATTTTTTCGTCCATTTGTCAAATGAAAGTTGATAGAATATTGACATGGTAACAAATTAAAAGTGTAATAGCTTAACTATTGCAAATAAAAATAAAGGTCTTAAAATAAAATTTAGTGTAAATTGTAAACACTATAAAATACTTGAATATTCACAAAGACTAAGCAAATCTGATCTACAAGGTTGATGAGGAGACTATCTATTTTCTCCTTCCATTTTGAGGGTCCTCACCTCCTAGATAATTGGAATATTTATGCATGTAATCACTTGAACTTCTTGTTGTCCAAAAAAGAAAAAAGAAAAAAGAAGTCTGGCAATGGGCATGATCTTACTACAATGTGCCTGCAACAAATGTTCTATACATTCTCGTCCTCGCATCTAGAATGTGACTTTAGGGGTTTTTCGCAATTTTTGTTCTTCAAATCCCAAATGCACTTCCCAAGAGAACAAAAAAAAGAAAAGGGCCTGGAGTGAACATGTGAGGCAGAGGATAAGCATGAATAAGTAAATTGTCACTCTATACAAGACACAAAAATACAAAATAGAATTTAATTCTTTGTATAACCTCTATTATTGAATAATCAAAAGCAAAAGCTCAAATTTGCAGACTAGGTACTTCAAGAAACATTTTACAAAATTCTAGAAAAAATAAAAAAACTAAAATAAAAACTTCCTAAAACAATATTAAAACATGAATTTGATCCACAAAATGATAGAATTAGGCTAAACTTTGATCAAATTGTCTGAGAACATCATTTTTCATAGACCTGCCAAAATTTTGCTCGATTGTACTATGGTCACCTAATTTTGACTTATTTGTCCTTCCCCAAGTTCAATTTCTTTCACCTAATTTAAAATTATGTAATCTGCATCAACGTGAAAATACTTAGAAAAGAAAAGTTTAGTATTAATTGTCGGCTGATGCTTGACATATCAGTTGAGACCTACCAATTAATGATAGGCCCATATTAATGTTTTCAGCATAAGCCGGTGGCGTTCTTCATTTAGAAATCTGGTAGACATAATCTAGACACCAAAGACAATTTGGCGCACATAGTGATTCTTGATGTCTCTCTTCAGGCAAAAGAGGCCATATGAGAGTACGTTGGAAAGAACTTGGGTTTGGTTCCCTGACACCAGAGGGATAAATCACCTGAAAACCACATAGATGGTTCACTATGCCTGTACTAGCAGCCTTGGCCAAAGACCGAAACTATGTTTATTTATTTATTTTTACCGTAAGAGAGCTTTCAAAGAGTACAACTAATTCAGAGTTCAGACACATGTTTGTACTAAATATGGCAATCAGCACAGTTGTCCAACCAGTTGTTTTGACTTCTAGGTATAGACACCAATTCAATGAAGTGACCAGATTGGTCCAATATTTCTGGAGACCATTGGGTGAGTTCACCAAGTGGTTGTCACTCAAGCATTGATCTCTTATCTTGCTCCCCGGATTAGAGGACAGGCTTGTACTGAAGGCTAATGTTTGCAGTTCCATCCAAGTGCAATAGGACATTTGACAGCTATGCTTTCAGAACAATGATCTCTATAGAGCTAAGTTATTTATAAAAGCTGAACATTTTTCCTTTCTCCTATGTAAATATTTATAACATCATAGGTGCTATAATAAAGGCACACAGCTTTGAAAGATTATGGTGCAACCCTATTCAGGAGGATTTGGTCACCTATCTAGTTCCTGTTTCAGGCATGTCCTATTAATTTAAAGTGCACCATACAGTGAAAACCCAAAATCAGGAGGAATGTTAAAAAGTTTGGTCCAACTTTCTCGACAATCTCTCTCTCTCCACAGCATGTCCATCATCATTGATGTGTTATTTGGAACTTGAACCATACAGCTTCTTTTTGGAAGTTAGGAGAGATTACTCAAGCAAACAATTCCATGGTGAAGGAAAATATGTTGGAATTAATTATCTGAAATAATAAGGAAAATAAAGTTTCAAAACTTCAATTCTATTATTAAAATTAATCAATAATAAGAAAAATAATGGAACGATACAACTCATAGTTATCGGAAATTTATTTTGGAGGGAGAAACGTGTTGTTTTGGAAATACATTTTTAATGCCGGTACGAAACTCGTTTAAAAAATTTGAAAAAACATTTCAGAAACGTGAGGGAAAGGTTTGAAAAATTCTTGGAAACGTTTGAAAACTCTTAGTATACTTAATCAAAACTCTTAAAAAAACTTAGGAAAAACTCTTAAAAAACGCTTCGAAAACTTGAAATATTAATTTTTATATATTTTTTCTTTTAAGTTCTAACTAAGTATCTATAAAATTATTTGTATAGGTTTTCACTAAGTTTTCTAAAGATCTTCATTAAGTTTTTTAACTTTCTTTACTAAGTTTTTTAAAGATCTCCACTAAGTTTTTTAAAAGTCTCTTTTGAGTTTCAAAAAAGTTTCCTATTAAGTTTTCCAATCGTTTTTTATTTTTGGTTTCCTCCTAAATTTTTTGGCCCCGTTTTTCGCTTCCGTTTTTTTTTGACTTTTCTGCTTTCCCTTTCTGTTTTGATAAATATTTCAACTCTTTCAAACGACATGACCTAAGAGAAGAATAGCTGTGTGCGTTTGAGTTAAATCTTAAAATTTTATATACCCTCTAATCTTGGAATTTTATTGTTATCTCCTAAACTGAATTTTTGCGTTGTGCATGTAATATACATAAATTCCATAGTATTTATCTAACGAAAGGTACACAGTTTTTGTGGGAAACAAATCACGCATGGAAGAGAGAAAATGATGGAATCCCTTTCAATATATCACTACTTATGCAAAAGAAGATTCCTTCTCTTTTTCGTTTGAACTGATTTGTTTGGAAGTGGGATCATCTTTGCTCTTGGTGCAACTCTTCTTCTCAGGGGACATTTCCAACTATAGTTACCAAAATAGAAAACAACAGTGAAAAACATTAGAAGAAATAGAAGCAAAAACACGCGATTGACAAAATATAAGGAGAAACAAAAAGCAAGAAACGTTTTAAAAATTTATTATGAAACTTTTGCGAAACTCAAATTAGACCTTTAAGAAACTTAATGAAGACATTTGAAAATTTTTGGAGAAACCTTTGAAAAACTTGGGGGAAACACATAAATAAGTTTATAGATACTTAGTTAAAAATTATGGAAAAAAAATTTAAAAATTAAGATTTCAAGTTTCTGAAGCGTTTCTTTTAAATTTTTCAAGAGTTTCTGTAAAGTATCACAAAAGTTTCTCAAGAGTTTTCAAAATGTTTCCCTTGTGTTTCCGGAACGTTTTTTTAAAATTTTCAAACGAGTTTTGTACCAGTATCGAAAACGCATTTTTTCTTACAAAATAACTTTTCCGGTAACTATGTTTCCAATTACATGACATATTTTAGTGACTAGGTCCATCATATATATGGTATGAGTTGCATGCTCAGGAACGGATACAAAACTCTTAGGAATGTTTTCGAGACCGTTTTAAAAATTTTAATGTAATTTAATTTTCATTATTTTTTAAGCTCCTGCAACTTATTTTTTTACAAGTATTTGCAATAGTTCTCAAAAATTTCTCTAAATATTATTGAACATTAATACTTTAATGATTGGGCAAGTATTCTACTACCTTATTTCATTAATTTTTTAAGTTCCTTTTAAAAATTTACTGTACATATTTTATTCATATTTTTATCATCTAACGTTTTTATTTCTGATAATTTTTAACCACTTTTTTCACTTCTGCTGTATTTTTGTTTCATGTGTCGGCAACTATGATTTGGACCTGACCTTATTCCTAACATTTAGCAACATTAATTGTTGGTTCGAGCCCACATTTCAAGTCACATGTCCTTTTCAAATGCAAGATAACATAAAGTTAGACAGTCTTAATGGGATGACTCAGAGAAAGTTGGGACCCCAAATGGGGGTTCGGTTTGTGAAATTTAACGAATTAAATTTGTTTCAATATGTTTTTATGTTTTTGAACAACGATAATATTAGTTGAACTCAACTCCTTCGTATGGATGCCCAACTCTACAACGAGATGAATTTTAGCATAATATGATTCGATTAACGGTAAATACAAAATAGAACACCCATCTTAATTATTTTTAATTACAAAAAATATTATTACCACATTAATTTGATGAAATTTTTAGTATAAATTTTTTAAAGAATAACATTTTCCAGTTTACAAATTATCCTTGGGGTCTTGGACAAAGTGATTGGTCTACATGGCAAGAACTGAACCAATAAGAAGACCTTGTTTTACTTTTGTTTGTTCACGAATTAAAATTACATAAAACAGATTATCTATCTATAATATATATTCTAGTAGTGAACCTGTGCTATACACGGAATGAAAATAAAATATACTAAACAGAAAATTTTTATAAAAAATAAATTATCAATTGTAAACACTAATAATATTATTACATTAAATTATAATAGTCAATATACTCTTAAAATAAAGTATTAAAAGTTGATTGTAATAAAATAAAAAAACCTTTATTGCCATTAAAAAACTGAGTTTTAGTATGAACATTCTAATTTTTTTAACTTAAAATCTTGCTAAGGGACTACATTAATCAAGTGTATAAGTTATGCATTTTAGATGATTTATTTAATTAAGTACCTTTATTAGTGCACATATAACTAAAAATAGAATTTGAATTTTTTAGTGAGGGAGATTTGATTTAGCTAGATTACTTGAGTATTAGTAAATATTTTAATAATTATGAATAGAAGGCAAAATTTTTTATATTTCATAGTTAGAATGAGACATGTAATATTATTATTATTTAATAATTCAAAAAATTCGGTCAGCAACCAATGGCTTAATATATAATATAGATAGATTTATCCTTTTGAAAAAAAATTAAAAGGGACTTGAATAGGAAGTTTCACAACTTTCAATTAAACAAAGGACTTTCTAAAATTATAAGGGAAGAACTTACAAAAATTTAAAATAAGAATTCTAAAATTTTGAATTTTATGTAAAACTTTTCAAAATTACATGAGATTTTAGTAAATATTTATTAATCATTAAAAAAAAAGTAAAAGTTTCTTTATTTTATGGTTAAACCTATATTATTATGACACATGTAATGTTAGTAATTTAGAATTTAAAAAAAATTAAATTGAGTCTTTCATCATTGCAGACCCAACAGCGTATTGCTATAGTATAAATAGATAGCTATAAATGCACATTATATTTGTTTGAATAACGTAAAAATATGTCAACACTTATTACTAAAATGATAAGTGTTATTTTAATGTTACAAAAAATTTAATTTTTAGTTATTTTAAGGGAGTGAGTTTAGTAAATATATTATAGTTTGAATTTTGAAAAAGATTTTAGGGAATCGTGATAAAATTATATTTTTTAACCAATCAAACTACAACAATGTTATTTTAATATTATCAAAAATTTAATTTTTAAAAATTTTAAGAGAGTTACTTTAGGAAATATATAATAGGAATTAAAACTCCATCTACATACTATATATAATTCTATTGGTGAGAATTTTTAAGCTAACCAATTAAATTGCAACATGTAATATTTTAATATGACAAAAAATCAAAAAAATTTGTAAAAATTGAATTGAGAGTTTAATAGTTAAAAATCTCCTAACCTATTGCTATAATATATAGTATAGATATATCTTTTAAAATTTGAATATAAGCACTAGGCAATGGCATAGAAGGATGTTGCTACCGTCGCCGCAACTGATGATCACTGGCGATGACAGCCAAGTAAGCTGAGGTGATCAGTTGCCAGCTGAAAGTAGCACGGCTGTAGCATAGAATATTTTGAGATAGCGTGAACCATAAGACATTGGTTGAAGGCTCTCTTGCATGTTGATTGTCGCAATAAAAATTATGAAAAAGTTACTATGAGGTTGATGACCTTATATAGTCCTTCATAAACACATTAATTTTAGTCTCAAATGTCTTATTGTTACGTTAGGCACTCTATAATCATTTTACTGTCGAATTTTCTTCTGAAACTATATCAGATCAAATAAAATGAAACGACATTGTCAAAGATCAACATTCTCTTTCGTTCTAGCCAAATTTTTTTATTTGATTTGGGTTATTTGACTGGAACTATTTCGTTGTATGTTTTTTTTTTTTTTTAAATTTTAGTAGTAAAACAATCTCTAAGTTGGGGAAGGTGATGATAATAGCAGCTTCATCCTTACCTTCACAAAACAAGCTTCATCATTACCTTTACATAACATAAGGAACATGAACACTTTGATTCTGAAGAAAATGGAGAGGCATTGCTTAGAAAAAGCTGAAATCACCATTGAAATGGGGAAGAAATTAGGACTGCGTTTTCACAACATCGAAAACAAATGTAGAGAAAAACTTAAAGAATTGAAATGGAATGACATTGAAAAGGGGCAAAGGAAGGGGGATCGATATGATAATGCTTCAAGAAACAAAATGGGAAATATGTGACTAGTGGAAGGTTAAGTCAATTTGGGGCAATGATAATATTGATTGGGAAGTAGTAAACTCTGAGGGAGCTTTGGGGGCTGATTTCAGTGTGAAAAAAGAGTTTTTTGAAATATCAACTAGAATCATTGATAAAAGATTTATTTTCTTAATTAGTGGGTTAGATGCAAGGAAACTTTAGTTGTGTAATTGTCAATATTTATGGGCCAAGTTCAGAAGAAGATCAGAGGCATTTTTGGGACAAATGGAAGGCATTAAATGATCATTTCGAAATTTCAATTTATTTAGGAGGGGATTTTAACCAGTTGCTAAAGTCTTCAGAGAGATCATCTTGCCTTAGGGTATCTCTAGGAATAGGAAGGTTCAATAATTTTTTGGAAGTGATGAATGTATGTGATCTGTCAATGCAAGGCAGAAAATTTACTTGGTCAAATATGCAGTTTAATGAAATATTGAGTAGATTGGATAGATTTTTGCTGTCCACTGAATGGAAGAACAAGTTTAATTATTTTCAGTGAGGCCTGCAGAGGATTGGGGTCCAACTTTAAAATAAAAGATTTTTGATCACTGTACAGTCTTGTTAACTGATAAAATAAAAGATTGGGGTCCAACTTTAAAAATCTATGAGTCATGGTATTAGTTGAAAGAGTTTTCAGCTATAGTAAACAAGTTTTGGAATGATCCTAGAACCCAAGGTTGGGGTTTATTAAAGAAATTACAACTATTAAAGTAAAAAATTAAGGATTGGAAGGCTTTAGGTTGTGTGGATTGGAGTGAAAAATCAAAGTTGCTGGAACATGAAATTCAAAGGATGGAGCTTCAAGGGGAACAAGGGTCAAACTAGAGCCATTTCAATCTCTTAAGAAAGTTGAATGGCAAGCTTATTAATATGTATTTGAAGGAAGAAAATGATGCCAGACTGAGATCAAGAAAATTATGGCTTCAGAAGGGGGATAGTAATTCAAAATTTTTTCACGCAGCAACAAAGGTAAGGCAAAACAGAAATTTTACTAGGCAGTTGATTGTGAATGGGGAAGTCATTTATGATCCAAGTCAGATAAAAGAGATAATCTTTAAGGTTTTTGAAGAAAGTTATATGGAGCCTATGAAAGAAAGACCTAAGGTGAAAGGCATTATAGAGGGACAGCTTAGTGCTGAAAATAAATATGCTCTTAAGGAGGATTTTGAGAAATTGGAATATAGGAAGCTATCAAATCTTGCAATGGGAGCAAGGCACCAGGGTTTGATGGGTTTAAAATGAGTTTCATAAAAGAGTTTTGGAAGTTACTAAAAAGTGATATTATAAGATTCATGAGGGAGTTCCATGCTAATGCTAAATTGGTCAGTGGGTTAAATTATCCCTTTATTGTACCTATTCCAAAGGAGGAGATACTGAATCGCTCCCAAAAATGATGTAAATGTGAGTTTTCCAACAAGAGAATGGGCGTTGCGATTGAAGTATAAAACTCGGTGAGTACCAAAGTCAATTTCCTCGAGGACCAAGCCAAATATAGGCTACCAACACTTGGCAAAGATTAAACTAACTCGAATTGACTAGCAACTAAGCAAATTGAATCTAAGTAAAAGAAAACCAAAAACATGTTTGAGATTAGAGAGATTTTGATTATCAACTAAAGCAAAACGATTAAATCTACTCTAGTAATCAAAGCAATTAATGACTATATTAAGATGCAATTAAAAAGGGGCTTGGATACAATTGATTCAATATACTAATTCCTACAAGAAATTCAATAAAGGATTGTATAACTTAAATCAAGGATCACTCCATGACTTCTTGATTTGAAAAATTTTGACCATAAAGTCAT
Source organism: Euryodendron excelsum (assembly GCA_033060915.1). Classification (NCBI taxonomy): domain Eukaryota; kingdom Viridiplantae; phylum Streptophyta; class Magnoliopsida; order Ericales; family Pentaphylacaceae; genus Euryodendron; species Euryodendron excelsum. The sequence continues at coordinate 20,173,230 of CM065398.1, forward strand.
GAATTCACACTTAATAGAGTATAGATTTATATTCAATTCAAAGAATCAAAAAAGCAAACCATCAATTGTGCAATTTCTATACCAATTTGAGAACTGTGCATGAAAATTACCAATAGTGATTATGAATCTAAGTTTTCTATAAATCTCCAACCTAATTAAAATGAATTTAGAGAAATCGTAGGATAAATCATTGCATTCTAAATACTTCTATTGAAATTCTTGAAGATCCTTGGTAGATTTTCACAATTGTATCCAAGTAGAAGATTAGCTACTAGAGTTCACGGTAGAAACCATGAAGAAATTGAGAGAAAACAAGTGTTTGGATAGAAGAAAAATGAAGGAAAGTGTAAGAAAATAAAGGAAAATAAAGTTCTCTCTCTCTCTCTCTCTCTCTCTCTCTCTCTAAAACTATTCCTACAAAGCTCTATATAAGAAAACTCAGTAAAAAATCAAAGAGATCCCCCAAATTTGGGCACAAAACGGCCTTAAAAAGGTTTAAAAAAACAAAGCTGCCTTTTACAGTGCACATGGTACTGTTCACCATGTGCACGGTTAGCCTACGATTGGTTTTATGCCAAAATATGCTCTTTGTAATTGCAGAACCGTGCACACAATTAGCTTACAGTCCACGACCGTGCGCATGCTTGACCAAACTGGGTAGATCCTGAAAAGTTATATATTATGGAACCCGGTAAGACTTCTGGTTTAAGAGATATGATCCTTCAAATTTTCAGCTCTACGTGCTTTAACAACTTGTACTACAACTTTAGCAGCTTATATTCTGGTAGCTTCTTCTTGAAAACTCATTCTCCTTTTGACCGAATTCCATCCAAAGCCATACAATTTAAGCTCAAAACCTATATAAAGAAGAAAAAGTTAATTAACACTAAAATCTAACTAAAAAGACATATAAAATCCTAAACTAAGGCTAACAAAGAACAAGTTAAGGTGTTATAATTGCACTTTTGGGGTGCAATCACAACCCTCAACTTGCTTTTTGCTAGTCCCTAGCAAAATACTAAACACCAAAAGATAATCTCCACTTTCGTAGGAGTTACGGATGCATTTAGTCTATACACCAAGCCTTTAAACCCCTAGTGGATGAGTGGTGTCTTGTGAGGGCTTACAGTAATGACACCCATAAACATCAACTCATGATCATCAATCAAAGATTTAGAATAATGTAAGAATGATGCATGGATATATCAAAGCAATCTCAACACCACATCCATAATTTCAATGCAAGCAAGAATATATCAATAAGAACACAAGGGTGAGGTTCATGGCAGTGTGTGCTAAAACCATGCAATGTAACTTAAATGTATCTACTCACATATTTATAGCCATGGAGCCTTGATCCAACTCCTCATCGGACATACCCTCTTAAACAACAAAGCACAAGATTTCTCTCAATAGAATACTTCTAAAAGGAGTAAATGCTATAGTATACAAGGGAGCAATTCAAATATCAAAGAACGCAATAATGAAAGTGTATCAACTTGGCATGACTTTATGAATGAATGTTCAAAGCTTAAATATCACTAAACATGATTGACAAGTAATAACTCACATTCAAACAAGATCTCCAATGAAGTGCATACTTTGAATCATAAAGGAATTTTTAAGAGAAAGCCAATAGGTATCAAGGTAAGGTATAAAAGTGAGGAAGAGAAAAAAGTACACAGTACATGTGTGATCAAGACATGTAATGTCAATGAAGCAATTCTTGTCTTTTTCCTGACTTTAACTTTCTAGCATATTTCCTTACCTCTTTGACGCTTCACCCCTTTATTTTTTGTCTTTTCTTTCTTTTGAGATGTTTTTAGTTCCTTTTGTCCCTTTTTTTTTCCTTCACTTTTCTTTACTACCCCTTTTTCACCTTCAACATTTTCTCTTTGTATTTACATAATAAAGCTACTTTTTACTTTTTATGAGCTTTCAATAGAATAAAGGTTCGTGTTTCTTACTACCAAAACTATCTCAACAATGGTCATGCCTCAAGCAAGATCACACATTAGAAGGGCTAACAAGATATGGTTACAAAGGGAATGGAATCAACAATAACTCGGTGGCACAAATAGAAGAAAGATGGCCTAAAATCATCTCCAAAAACATATATAAAATAGATCTTGAATGAAGGTGAGTGTCAATATGATAGATAATACCAAGCATATAAGCTAAATGCAAATGTAACAAAGCCATTGAAAATGATAAGAATCAAGAAAACTTTCCTTGAGTAAATGTAGACTCTCCTCAAAGAAACAAATAACTCTAAAGCTCACAAGCCACTCAAGTAAGGCTACAAATGCATAAACTAATACAATAAAGCTATATCACACAATTTGTGCTCAATGAATGTCATCCCCTCACTTAAGTATACTCAAGATAACATCCTACAAAACATCAAAGTCAAAGAATGAAATGCTCATCATACTATGAATATATCCTATGCAACACTCTAACCATTCAAAAATCAAAGATTGAATCTCACGAATGTGTTATGGTCCCAAATTTAAGTCATTAACATGTCCACCATGAATAACAGGAGATACTTGTGAAGCATATGGGAGACATGCTAAAGATAAAAAAGTAAAGTGCCAGAACCACAAGATACTATAACCTTTACCAAAGATCCCAAGTAGTCGAAAGATTATCATACAATGAAATACTTGAGGATAGACAATAAGCCATAGAGAGTTCAAAGTACAACAAGAGATATATAACAATGAAACTAAAAAATGACATCCACCATGAATAATAGAGCTTTAGATACAAAAGATGAAATACATGTATGTAAAGATGGTATCTAAACTCTACCTCTAACTAGATGAAGTCAACATCATTGGCTCAAAATTTCAAAAATTTATAACAAAACAAAAGCAAAAAGTACAAAAATCTACAAAAATTAATAAAACAAAAACAAAAATAGAGGTTAAGCCTCTATAACTACTCTGTCATCTGAGTAGAATGATAAATCGTTCTCAATGCATGAAAACAGAGCATGGAATGGAATGCAATAGTAAAGAAAGAGAAGCTAGGGTGCCTAATAGAACCCCCCCCCCCCCCCCCCCCCCCAAACTAGGATGAAAAACATACTAAGAACATAAAGAAACAAAAACAATTACTCCTACTCCTACACGACTTGAAGGGAGGATTACCCAATTCCTCAAAGTGGGAATTTGCCATTATCCTACACATCGACTCTTGTAATTTATAAAGAGTCCAAACAAACATAAAGATAGACAATGACAACCCATTTGATGAACACAATAATATAACATGAAAGCATACAAGAGTAAAAAGGGTCATGAAATGTAGAAAATACAAAATGATTATGCCAAAAAGTGCCAATGGAGCTCAGGCTAGGAGGCAATTGACCTTTCCTTTTTTTTTTTGTTGGTCAACAATTGGGGGGGGGGGGGGGGGGGGATAATTGGTTCTAATGTTAGGACATGGAGCTTCAATGGCACTGGAAGTGTAAGACTAGGTGCTAGAGGTGCAATGTATGGATCTCATGACCCATAGACATGGTAGGAATGATCTTGAGACCATCAACATCCTCTTTAACATGCACATCCCCAACATTTTGTAGACCAGAATCCTCTCTAAGGGTAAGGGTTCTCTCTAAAGGGTCCGTTTCATGGTCCGACTCACTTTCAACCTCCCTTAGCTTCTCGTTTCTCTCACTAGTCCCATAATTTCCCTTTTCCTCATTCTCTTCTTGCTTGGAGTCCCCAATTGTGGACTCCTCTCTCTTTAACTCTTCATCCTTACAAAGATTTTCAATAGTTTCCTCACTTACCTTAAGAGTATCTTCTCAGGACTCAAAATCTTGGAGAAAAATAGTGTATTCTATGATGACCTTACTCTTAAGGGTAGAGGTTATATGATCTTGAGTATGATGTAGAGGTAAATTGAAATCATTTTCAAGTACTTGTCCATGAGAATTGGGTTGAGATTGAATGAAAATCTCTTCCCCCTCTTGAACACCTAAGATTTGCATCAATAGGGTCAAGACCCTTAATATCATCAAGAAGTTGAACTTTGTGTTTATGGGCTTTGTCTAACCTAGAGTTTACACCATTTTGCATTTGCATGAATTGTTGTATGGTGTCTTTTAGTATATCATCTAGAGTGTAATCTAGTATGCTATTGTGGGGAGGTTGGTATGCATTATCTACTTATGATTGATAGGATTGCGGTGAGGTTTGTGTATGATAAAATGAAGGTTGGACTTGAGTGTGATAGAAATGAGTTGGGTCTTGATATTGTTGAGGGAAAGATCCTTCATTCCTCTAATTAGAATTGAGGAAATCACACCACTTTGGATTGTAGATTGGTATAGAAGGATCCATTCGGCCATTAGCATGAAGGCACTCTGTAAGAGACATGGAAGATGTTTCTTGGACTCTACTCTTACTAGCCTGAATATAGTCTTAAAGAGTCTTATAAGGAGGTGCATCCATGCGGCCATTCTCAACCCATGGATAAGAGTATGCCATTGTGCTTATACTAAAGTGTCAAGATGATGAGTGTGCACAAAAAAATGAGCTATCAAGCAATGCAATGCACAATAGAAGATGGATGCAATGCACAAACAAGTGTAGCGCTCTGTGCCTCAACACATCATACATAAACAATTTTCAATAATTCTTCCTTCCTAACCTCCAATCTCCATATGAAAGTTCCACCAATTCAAGATTCAATGCCACAGCAATCGAACCTCCAATCTCCTTATACAAAGCTAGACCATCGATAAGCAATTAAACACAATTCGTAATCTCCACTAGCAATCCTCCAATTAGATTATACTAAAAAGAAAGCAAAATCTATACTAAACAAGCAAAACAATCCTAAAATAAAGAGAAAAAGAAAGACAAAAAATCGAGCATGATATCACACAAAAAAAATAGAATGAAGTTACCCATGATGTAAGCCGTAAACTCCTTCGTCGTGGTGGATAAATGAGGATCCAATCCACCAATTGCTCTCCAACCCAAGGTTCGTTAGTGCTCGTCTCATGCCTTTGGTCCCCAGCAATGGAACCAAAACTTGAATTGCTCCTTAAGATATTGTATCTTAAGCTCCTGCAAAAGAATACGTATCGCGATTGAAATATAAATTCAGTGAGTACCGAAGTCGATTTCCTCGAGGACCAAGCCAAATATAGGCTACCAACACTTAGAGAACACTAAATTAACTTGAATTGAACAACTATGTAAATTGAACCTAAAATAGACCAAAAATATGATTGATGTTGGAAGAGGTTGTTAACTACTAATGCAAAGCAATTGAAAACAATTAACAACTAAGTAATTGAAATCTAGATTTAGAGACAATTAAAAGGGGCTTGGACATAATTGATTCAATCAACCAAGTCCAATAAGAGTTTCAATTGAGGAATTTATGATTCAAATTAAGGATCACTCCGTGGATCTTTATTTTGGAAGATTTAGACTATAAAACCTTGAATTCATGATTAATTAAGTGTAGATTAATGTTCAATTGATAAAATTATTGATTCAAACTATAGATTTGTGCAATTCCTATACCAATTGTAGAATTGTGCATAAGAGTTACCAAATGAAATTATGAATCTCAGTTTTCTATTAGATCTACAACTCAATTAGGTAGAATTAGAGAAATCATAAGATGATTGATTGACATTCATATACATCCACTAAAATACTTGAAGATCCTTGATTGGTCTTCACAATTGCATCCAAGTAGAAGATTAGCTACTAGAGTTCATGGTAGAAAGCATGAAAAAATGTAAATCTTGCATTAAATTGAGAGAAAACAAGTGTTTGAATACAAGAATAATGAAGAAAAGTGCAAAAAAGTAAAGAAAAATAAAGTTATCTCTCTCTAAAACTACTCCTACAAAGTTTTATCTAAGAAAACTCAGTAAAAAATTAGAGAGATCCCCAAAATTTGGGCACAAAATGGCCTTAAATAAGCTTAAAAAAAATAGAGTTCCCATTTACCGTGCGCATGATACTATTCATCGTGCGCACGGTTAGCCTATGGCTGGTTTTACGCCAAAATATGCTCTCTGAAATTGTAGGACTATGTGCATGGTTAGCTTAAGATCCACGATAGTGCGCACGCTTCACCGACCGTGCACGCGGTTGCCCAAAATGGGTAGATCTTGAAAAGTTATATGAAATCAATATATATGGACTCCCTCCAAAGTTTTAGCTCTGCGTGTTTTAACATTTTGTACCACAGCTTTAGCAGCTTGTTCTCTGTCAACTTTTTCTTGAAAAGTCAGTCTCCTTTTGATCGAATTCCATCCAAAGCCATCCAATTTAAGCTTAAAACCTATATAAAGAAAAAAAAAAGAGTTAATTAACACTAAAATCTAACTAAAAAGACATATAATGTCCTAAACTAAGGCTAACAAAGAACAAGTTAAGGTGTTGTAATTGCACTTTTGGAGTGTAATCAGATACCTGATAGCTTGTTAAGTTATAGGCCGATAAATTTAGTCTCTTTTATATACAAAATTTTGTCCAAAACTTTGACTAACAGACTGAAGAAGGTGATGAAGGAAATAATAAGTGTAAATCAATCAACTTTCATAAAAGGAAGACAGATACTTCATAGTGTCCTAATTGCAAATGAGGTAGTATATGATTAGAAAATGGGCAAAAGGAATGGCATTATACTAAAGATTGATTTTCAAAAGGCATATGACACAGCTAGTTGGTCTTTTCTGTTTTAGATATTGGTCAGCAATGGATCAACTAGATCAGAGCTTGCTTATATTCAAGTAAGGTATCAGTGTTGGTAAATGGATTAGCTACAAGGGAGTTCTCAATGCAAAGTGGCATCAGACAAGGTGATCCACATTCACCTTTTTTATTCCTTATTATTACAGAAGAATTAAACATGCTAATTGAAAGGGCAGTTAATCTAAAGCTAATAAAAGGATAAAAAGTAGGAAAAGATGGACCAGTGATTACCCACCTTTAGTATGCAGATGATGCAATCTTTTTCTGTGAAGCATTAAAGGATGATCTTTGGAATCTAAAAAGGATACTAAGAGTTTTTGAACTGCTATCTGGGTTAAGCTTAAACTTCCAAAAAAGTGTTATTTGTGGTGTAGGGGTGGATGGGAATTTCTTTAGGAAGGTAGCTCAGTTATTTAAGTGCAAAATTCAAAAACTCCCCACGAACTATCTGGGATTGTCAGTTGGGGCAAATCCAAGACATGTTAAATTTTGGGAAGTAGTCATTGATAAGATCAAAAGAAAACTAGCATCTTGGAAGAGAAATTATTTATTTATTGGAGAAAGGCTCACTCTGGCAAAATCAACTCTTTCCAGTTTACCTTTATATTATCTATCCATGTCTAATGCTTCAAAGGAGGTCATTAAAAAGATTGAGAGGACGCAAAGAAGGTTCTTGGGGGGGATCAGATGGGAAAAAAGAAAATACATTATATTAGGTGGAATAAGATAACTAAAAGCAAAAGTAGGAGAGGTCTTGGGGTGATCCCTGTCTCAGTAATGAATAAGGCCCTATTATCCAAATGGTAGTGGAGATTTGCAAAAGAAAAAGAAGCATTATGGAGGAAAGTGGTATGCAACAAGTATAACTATGATGATGTGGATTGGTTTCCTAGAGAAATTTAGAAGAATTATGGGTTTGCATTATTGCTCTACATATTAAAGATTGGATGGGAGCAAGGAATTTTCAAGGAGATCATATTCAAGAATTTGAAACTCAAGTTTAGGGATGGATTGAGTATTAAATTCTGGAAAGAGAAATGGAATGAGGATAAATATTTGAAAGAATGTTTCCCTAGATTGTTTAGCCTATTATTACAAAAGGATGCTAACATTGCGGAGGTGAAGGAAGGCTAGATGGGCTGGGCATTGAAGCATAAAAGGAACCTGTTTGAATGAGAAATTGAAGAGCTAAGTAATTTATTGCAGTTAGTTGATAACTTTGCTCTGGACAGTTCAAAAAGAGATTCAATAAAATCGGATTTAGAAAAGGATGGCTTGTTCTCAGTAAAATCTATTTGTAGGGAAACAAGAAACTAGAGGAGTTTTGAAATGCCAGTTCTGTCAAAGGTATGGAAAGTAAAAGCTCCCTTGAAATCCATTATATTATGTTGGATAACCCTACAACGTAAAATAAAGTCAAAAGTCATATTGGCAGAAATGAATTGCCTCCCTCAGAGCAGCTCTCTGCTATCCATTTTGTGCTAGAAAAGTGAGGAAGATTCAAATCACCTCCTCAATTGCTTGTTCTAAACTGATGGGGGTTGTCTTGGGTAAGTGCAAATGCATTGGATGAGCATGCCAAGTAGTGGTGGAGTATTAAACTCAGAAGATAGGAAAAGCAGCTATAGGGGACCCTATTCATATCAGTGATATGGCATATATGGTTAGCTAGAAATGATGTCACCTTTAACAATTCTGATGCCCACTGGATGGAGGTTGTTGGTAAGGCAAAGTGCTAAGCAGCAATATGGTTCAAAATAGGGAATCGGGGACTTCCTATATCAGTAAATGATATCATTTACTCATTGGAAGGGGTGAGAAGTATTGTAAGGAAATCAGAGGAGGGTGCAGCTGTAATGGAAAAGAGTTCTTCTTTATAATGGGCATTTTGTGTTGGATTTTCACCATCATTGTTTGTTTATGTTATGTTAGTTAGTTCGGCTTGGTGTTGTTTTGCCTCTTGGTCTTGGACCTGGAGTTCTTGAATCTAGCCCTTGCTTGAATCACTCTTATATCATAAATATTATCAGGCTTTGCTTTTTTCAACAAAAAAAAAAAAATTACTGTGCCATTAAAGTTTTTTTTTTTTTTTTTGCCTACATGGAAATATTCAAAAGTGTACTTGTTAGAGCCACCACGAGGCCGACTCCATGATAGAGTTGCTCTAAAATTTTTGTGGCTTTTAGAGTACATAAATCAATGGAAACTCCCCCAAACACTTTTCTTTGACCAACAATATAACAATAAATATACAAAATTTATGCAAATTCCGTTGTTTTTCTTTTTATTTTTTTTTTTTTTGGCTGAGTAAAAAGGTGGGAAGGGACGACCAATATAGCAACTCTGCTTGAGCGTGACTATAAAATTTCTCACCTGCTATGGAATGTTTGGTTTGAGCCATAACTATTGACCTAGGAAGGTCGCTACAGCTTCATCGAAGTGCAAGCAACATTCAGCACCTTCTCAACAGCATTTGATTTACTACTGTAAGCAAATTCAAACATACAACCGTTGAGAGAAGAGTGGATTTTAAGCTCAGCTGCTGAAACCAACTCAATTAATAACTCGGTGGTCATAGTATAAAATGAGCTAATAGGCTCTCTATTTGTTCAACAAAGGGTAGTCATTTAGATCAACCGTACAAGAGTTCGCTGTTTTGGAAAAGTAAAAATGGTTTACTTAAGTCTGAGCTAGCTAGGGACATGATAGAAACACCAAAACCAGCCATACCTGCAAAGAGTTTTTTCTTGCCTTCTTTTAGGTAAAAGAAGCTCAAAGCATACGGATCAGTAAGATACAAGCACTTGGTTTCATGTTCCTTGACATAAACCAGATATCTACGAGACTGCTGAAATATCAAATCTTGTATAATTCTTACAGGCACACACAGGCAATGATCGGACATTGATTTTTCTTTTGCTATAGAAATGAAGTCTTATTATCCGAATTCACAAAACTGCAAGCCAACTGGATCGGATGCTACCAATTATTTGAGTTTCTAGTACAGGCATCAAATCAAATCAGTGATCAGGTTGGTCCAGTTTTGGAAATTGGATCTGTCAAGTGGTTGCGAGTCATGTTATATCTTGTTGCTTAATAATTTGAAATATGTCCTTATTCCCATATTACTTTTCCGTACTTTTCTTTTCTCACTTCAAATGTTAACCTTTTACTATTTTTTTTTTCTTCTTGTTGTTGACATATAAATTGACAGTACATCTATATATATATGTTTGTGTCTATGTTTATATATATATATATATATATATGATATAAGAAAGTATTCAAAGTTCAAACTTGAGAGAGATGAATGAGTGGTAACCACCATCTTCATTTAGTCATGAATGCGAGCATAAATCAAACCAAATTGAAACATTCAGCTATCGATGGACAAACTTTGCCACAACTTCGACCTCAAACGAAGGATGGCCATGCCCCAGGTCAAGAGCGGAGTTAGGATTTTGATGTGTCCTAGGCTAGCTAAAATTTAATAAATTACAAAAAAAAAAAAATTATAGCACATGTGTATGCAAAAGTTATATAAATCAAACAATTTCACAACTAATATATAGCAAAACTATGCACAAACAGGTAAATATTTAAGAAAAAGTACTCATTAAAGTTGTGCCCGACGGTTTTTCATCAAATAGAAATCATTTATTGTCGAATCTACATTGATAAGTTCAGAAAGTTTTCTTTTGATATAAATAATCATAAAATTTGCAAGAAACCCATCCTCCATTTTGTTGCAAAGAGCAATTTTAACTCATCCTACATCTTGATGCCAAGCACATTGGAATCGACAATATTATTTTCCTGATTCTGATCTCGGTTACTCTAAGAGAATAGATTGGTATGACTATACTTTGATATAAGGTTGTCTAACCTTATCACGCTGATTAACAAGATGTTGCCATATAGAAATACGTAACCCTGATCCCTCTCAAGATTATATTTTTAACAAAAATATAGAGGGTTTGAGATAAAATTACATAATGGTCTAGCATTAAGTTAAACACTAATGAAAAATCATATAAGAATAAGAAAAAATATAAAATCTTGCCTCTAACATTAGACAAAGGATAACCTATAACAACAAAAGGGGGACAAAAAGAAAAAAGAAGACCAAAAAAAAAAAAAAAAGAGGACAAAACAAAAAGAAAAAGAAACAGAAACGCATACAAAGAAAAGAGAAAATTTGAGAACACAAAGTATCTGAACAATGGAGGCCTTGGAGGGTGAAGGTCACGAGAGTGAGGAGTCTGCTCTTCGCCTTTTCCTTTGTCTCTCTCGGGTTTGTACAATTTACTTGAGGTCAAAACTTAATTTAATGGATCAAAATGATTTTTTTTCTTTAAGAAAACAATAAAAAAAAAAATTAATAGTTAGACAACAATATAAAGCGTGTTAAATAATTTTTTTAATGGTTAGACTATAGCTGTACCTCTCTCCTAGGGTACTTTTTTAATGACTTATTAATTAATTTAATTTTTATTGGGTTTAAAAATTAAGTTTGAAGTGGGTTGTGTTAGGTAATTAGCTTAGGTGTTGGGTTGAGAATAAAAAAAGGTGGGTTGGGTAAGACAATATTAAGGTGAGCTAAACTTAAATATTAAAAAAATTTATACATAAAAAATAAGAATTGAGCTAGGCTCTCTTAAACTACAGCCTAAGATAGCCTTCATGTCCCTCCACCCTTGCCCCCGGATCTATAGACCAAATTCATCAAGAAGCCAAAAATGTAAAATGTTATACGTAGGGGTTTCATTTTATTACTACTTGAAAAGTAATCACGTGAGGCACGATATTCTATATGAATTTTTTTTTTCAAAAACTTGTTTAGCATTACTCGTCATAGCTAACGGATTCTTTATCTATCTCTCCCTAGCCAAAGGCCGAGCAAACAAATTTATTTACTAAATTTGAGCTGATATTCAATATTGATGTTGAAGAAAACGTGTTCATAACATATAGAGTTACTCATTAAAGACAAAAGAAAAATAAATTTAATACTTCATTATTCATTTGAAGTAGAGTGTCCTCATTGGCTTTACTTCATCATAAGTCTGAACAGAAGAAGAAACAAAAAGATGACACAAATCCCATTCAGTATTAGCATTTGGTGACATTTAATTCAAAACAACTTTAGAACAAAATGGATGATGGGGATGATCATAACCTTGCACTAAACAACATATAGGCTTTTTTCCCCCCCTTGGTAAGTAAGAGAGAAAGCACGAGGGTACTTGGAGAAAGCACAAGGGTACTCGTTTCAATAAATAGAGAACAGCTAGAGGGAAATATTGCTCTCAAAAGTAAAAAAATAAAGAAAATTGAAATAAAGAAATATATAAATTCAAAATTCCTGTTTCTTTTCCTTCTATGGAAAGTTGGGTCAACTTTGCAAAGGTATACTGAGTTTTGACAAACCCCTGTAAATTCCCAGATAGGGAATTTGACCACATCAGTGGCCTGCAGATTTCTCAAAGAGCTCCAACCTATTATCACCCAACCTTGAACTGTATGCAGACTTTTTGTAGTCACTCCATGTGAACTCTTTGTACAAGATTTCTTGCCCTTCTCCCATTACTGATGAGGGCAAAGGTGCTATCTTTTCACTTAAAGGTGGGCCTCCAAAGTAAATCATTGAAATTCTAGAATTCAAACTGTTGGCTGAAACCCTGTGCCTCACACTCCTAAATCTCCCATTGGTCATCACCTGTAACAAATGTACTTGATTAGAGAATAAGAAAAAAGCAAATGAGAGAGAGAGAGAGAGAGAGAGAGAGAGAGAGAGAGAGAGAGAGAGAGATTAGCAGAGACCATTACTAACAAAAGTATTTACCTAACAACCAGTAGTTGATTAAACAGTAGAGATTAAGCTCAAAGAACTTTTAACTCAGCATTCTATACTACATTCCTAGCTAGCGCATGTTGTGTACCTAAGGCTCACATCCTCACAGTTGAAAGATGAAACTTTTAAGATTCACCAAAATATGGCACCCATGTTCATCTCATGCACTCAGTTAATTTGATTAACTGAAGGACAAAACAGCAAAAAAATGGCATGTAATGCATACTAGAATATCAAAAAATATGAATATATAATTATATGAGTATCTACGAATATTAGTTAAAAAGTTAGGATAATATGCAACAATAGTTATAAGCCATTTCTTCTTATACATAAATATATATTTTTTGGTTTAGCAAACCACAATACACCACAAACTCAACACTAAGCGTTAAAAATGATTAGTGGAGTGATTGTATATGTGAGGGAGACGAGCAAGCAATGGGACTGATTTGGGACAAACCCACCATACGACACAATTTTTTTGGTTTAGCAAACCACAATACACCACAAACCCAATACTAACTGTAAACTAGTATTTATGTCTTATATATGTTAGTTTTTAAAAATATATTGTTGACAAACAGCTGAATTAAAGTGCTTGATAAATAAATTCGTGCTCTTCCAATACTTGATATAAAAATAGGTTAATTTGTCAATTATAATTATAATTTTCTATTTTAACTATTAATAGGAAGTAATAGAAAATTAAATTTAATAATATAACCGCATCAACTATAAAAAAAAATATCACAAATATATACCAAGTGATGGTAGTAAGAACTTACAAGTCATGAATTATACAACCTTTTTTTGTTACAATTGGTAAGGTCGAATGAGTTTAATCATTATTAATTATATTATTATATTCAATATAGGATCATAATATACTAAGATTTTGCTAGATTATATCCTAACTTTTGATTTGAGTGAGTTTTTTTGTATAATGTATACTACGAAAAACATTAAATACGGGTATTATATTCCAACAAAAAAATAAGTATTTTTTCATTAAGTTTCAGATTTAGATGAAAAATATAAAAAAAATTTTGTTTATACTACGTGCATTATATGTGAATTGTATAGGTATTTAACTAACAAGGAATTAGTCATTGCAAGCGAAATTAAATTACCCAATGGGAAGTGGCCCATGAGTTGTCAAAGTTTTCTAGAAATCAAAATTAATATTACCTTTTTTCTTTTATTTCACAATTCACAGCTAAGAACAGACCAGGCGACATTTTCGAGAGAAGGCGGTTTTAATGAAATTAATGTTACCTTTTTTTCTTTTATTTCACAGCTAAAAATAGACCATAAATCATTCGCTAGAGGTGGTGGTTTTAATGAAATTAATGTTCCCTTTTTCCTTTTACTTCCCAGCTAAGAATAGATCAGCAGAGAATGTGTACATTTACTAGAGGTGTTTGTTTAATGTAATATCATAAATTAGAGAAATTGATATTTCTCCTATTCTAAATTCATTATTTGTCATAAAATTTGGCACTAGCTAGAAATTGGATTTTATAAGCCATCTGAAAACAAACTTTCAAAAGTTGTTAATATGGTCAGAGTATCTTTTGAAGATGAATACATGTAAGAATATTTTAAAAAAGTTTTCACATGATCTATCCTATTTTGTTTTCTTGTTTTTTTTGTAAAAGAAAAAACTAAACTTAATTTTTTTTAGAGTGAAGAAGAAACAACCTTCAAGAGTTCATTATTTTCAAAATTTTAATACTTTCAAATCAGTAGATAGGGAGAGAAGGAAAAAAAAAAAAAGAAAAGGTGAATAGTGAATATGGTATTCAGATCTGTTAAACCTTTCTCCTTTTTAAATGAACTGAAATGACTGATTCATATTTAACGCTCTCCTAGTAATTTGAAATATTGATAAAGAGCTAGAGTGGTGGGTATTGTATTGTACCTGCAAGCAATCACCAACACTGATGAAAAAGGAGTTGTTGTCAGGTGGCACTGAGACCCAAGTCCCATCTCTCAAACAGACTTCAAGGCCTGATATGTTGTTAGACCTCAGCAAAGATATTATCTGCGGGTCAGTGTGCTCTCCAAACCCTATCACATTTTGACCACTCAATTCTTGAAGCTCTGAGCAGGGTGGGTAATGGTTTAGTCTGAAAAGACAGTCACTCTTCTCATCCCTCAAAAGCTTTGCAAACACATTCCTTGGCTCAATCCTCAACCCTTCTGCTATCATTTCCAAAACTTCACAAGCCACCCCCTTCACTGCTGAAACATATTCATTCAGACCATTCCTACACCCATTCACAACATAAACAACTAAATAATCAATCAATCAATCGAGAGAGAGAGAGAGAGAGATTTATGTAAGAAAAATCATTTTCTTACCGGAAAACATCTGGGCTTTCCTTGGAAATGGAATAAGGTGTCTGATGAATGAGTTTAGGAGAAGTGCTTAGGAGAAGAAATTCAACCCAACCCATATCACCATTTGGGCCAATTTTTCTGTTTCCATAGCCAAGAGGAGCAGCTTTGTCTTTCTCAGACTGGGGCAACTTGAAGAACTTGATAGCTTCAGCTTCCAATCTTGTCATGCACTCCACAGGAACACCATGGTTGGTCAGCTTGAAGAACCCAAACTCTTGGCATGCCTCAACGATGAGGGTCTTTGCATCAGGGTTTGAGAGGTCTATTGCAGGAACCCTATTGAAAACTGAAGTGGGTTGGCAGGTTTGGATGAGAGAGAACTGGTCTAGTGCTGGCTGCGACACCACCACCATTGTTTGATATCATATATGTTAAAGAGAGAGAGAGAGAGAGAGAGAGAGAGAGAGAAGAGAAGGGAGGATGAGAATATGGGTTTTGCTTTGGAGATTTTTGGAGAAATGAAACTTGGTGTTCAAATCAATAGAAAATGGGGTTGAGATGCTAACGCATGAGGGGGGAAAGCAGAGGGTTCTACCAGTAACTAATATAGAAGAGCCGCCTGGCTTTCACCATGTGCTTGGCCATTTATGCTACTAAGGGACGACCAATTATATAAAGGATATGGATTTGCTCTAACTTGGGGTATAGGATTTTCTATTGTCTTATGTACGCACGTAGCAGCATACTATTTAATTATATATCTGTATGTTTATCTTTTATTTGTATATCTTTTAAGGGTATAGTAATACCATGAATGATGCTTAAAATTTAGAGGGAATATAAATATATTAATAACACCATTGTAATATGTGGCAGCTTAGTTTGCTGCCACGTACACAAAGCAAGAGAAATTCCTTCAACTTAGATTGGAGAAAATCCTTATCCTTATATAAATACTAGTAGTGTACTTGCACAATGCATGTATGAAAGAAAATAAGATAAACATATATATTAAAAAATTAGCCAAGAAACAAATATATGTATCAATAATGAATAAAAAAATATTAACAGAAAAGTTGATATTTAAAAACTTAACAAAAAATTAGTCAAGAAACAATACATATATAAA
Organism: Euryodendron excelsum; assembly: GCA_033060915.1. Taxonomy (NCBI): domain Eukaryota; kingdom Viridiplantae; phylum Streptophyta; class Magnoliopsida; order Ericales; family Pentaphylacaceae; genus Euryodendron; species Euryodendron excelsum. The sequence goes on from CM065398.1 coordinate 20,189,296, forward strand.
TTATCAATTAACAAATATTAACAAAAAAGTTGATATTTGAAAACTTAACAACTATAAAATAGAATAATTTAATTCCAAACTTACATAATTATGCAATTATTGTAATCCTTTTTTGTAATATATAAAAATTTTCATATTTAATACTATTTATTATTTTAATTTTTTTTAAATGAAGAGAAAATAATATGAATATTTGATCAATTTTATTGTAATATATAGTTTTTAGAGATTTAATTAGACAGGATTTTGTACCTAAAATTTATTACATATTATATTTAATGAGATAATTTGCAAGAACTTAATTAGATAGAATTTTGTATTTAAATCGAGAACTCTATTGAACTATAATACTAATTGAGACTTAATTGGATAGAACTATGTATGTTAATGAGATAGTTTGTAGAGATTTAATTGGATAAAAATTTGTATTTAAATAGGAAACTATATTGGATTATAATGCGAATTGGTGGAGCAATAGGACTTTGTACTCAAATAGAAAATTTCAAAAGATTATTTTGGTATTTGGTGGGCCAATTTTTATTACTCCTATGAGATGACATTTTAAAAATATAAGAACATAAGGAGCACCATATAAACGCCACATAAGAGAGGAAATAAAAGGTTGGGCAAACACAATTTATCTATATATATATATATATATATGGATGTAAATTTGGCTTGAGGCCCATGGGCCGCCCAAGTCCACCGGCCAAAGCCCGACCCTAGGGCCCCTCAAATTATAAATTTATAAGTAATAGTATATTTTTATATAATTAATAGTTTATATAGATTTACATTAATCAATACTTTATAAGTTTAATCGTTTAATCATTTATATATTTTTTTATAATCTTTATAAGTTTAACTTAGTCTTTAACTTAGTTGAATCATTATTGATTATCAATTACAAATTAAAAATGTATGTCTTATATATTTAATAGTTTATATAAGTTTACATTAATCAATATTTTATAAGTTTAATAATTTATATTTGTTTGTATGACTTTCATAAGTTGAATAATTTTCTAATTTAGTTTTAGCTATTAGTGATTACTACTTATTAATTACTAATTAAAAAAACTAAAATTAAAAAAAAATGATCAAATCCGCCCAAAAGCCCGTCAAGCCCATCCAAAAGCCCAAGCCCAAAGCCCAAGGCCAAGGCCCGAGCTTGAGCTTGAGCTTGAGCTCAACCCTAGAGTCGTGGGTTGCGCTTGAGCCTAGCATTCTCAATTTTGGCCCGACTTAACCCAAAATTTGGTGAGAACCTGCAAGGCTTGGCCCGAGCTCGGTGGGTCACGGGCCGAGTCAAGTCGGACCGAGCCAATTGACATGCCTAATATAGATGATTATAAGATACACTTATTGTTAGCACCCCATTTTGGCCACTCGTCGATCTCTGGCCTGATCGGAAGCAACTTCAAACCAACAAGAGCATACATGGTCCAAACTGGCTTTCTAAGTCCAAACCAATCCGTCAACCGCTTTGTGGGCCTGCTGGGCCCATTAGAGGCAAAATAACCAAAATGCCCCGGTTACATTAGTCAATCCATAAGACGATAAGTCCATTCAAATTTAAAGTCAATTCTAATAGTCTCGTCATTTGAGAAAATTGATCCCTTATTGACAGTAAGACCATTCAATCTAGTACGGCATGATCATCGAGAAAGTTTATTCTCCGAATCGGTAAAGTCCCTTTCACACTCATCTTCGAAAAGTACCTAAGTCCCCAAGATGGAAGAGCGGTTCACTTTTAGCGCCTGCTAGCCCACTAATGTAGAATGTTCGCTAGTTCAACACGTTTTTTGAGAAAGCACAAACTTTTTAAGAACGGAAGATAGTCCAAGTCCGGCACGTTCTTTGAGAAAGCACAAACCCCTCAAGAATGGAAGATCATCTAAGTTCGACATGACTTTCGAGAAAGTTTATCTCTCAAGGCAGTAAGACCCTTTCAAACCTATCCACAGAGAAAGTACCAATTCCTCGGACAGAAGTCCAAACCAGATCCAGATTGATTAACATCGACGCCTGCTAGCCCGTCTCGGTAAAAAATGACCATTTTGCCCCTAGCGGGCCTGACACGTTCTTTGAAAAAGTACCAAGTCCTCAGAACGGTAAGACCACCTTCTAAGGTCATCCTTAGACGGTCCAGCATGTCCAGTACCATCGATTCAACCTTGATCAAAATAACCATTTCGCCCTTAGGCATCCAAATGCCCTAAGAAACCATACCGGCTCTGGGTATCAAACTAGTAGCACTCTAGTCGACTCTGGTCAACCCAGTCAACCTTGGGCAACTCTAGTCAACTCTAGTCAACCCAGTCAACTCTGGTTAACCTAGTCAATCCTGGAAAACTCCAGTTAACTCTAGTAAACCCTAGGTAACCCTGGTTAACCCCAGTCAACCTGATCAACCCAGTTAACTCCGGTCAATCTTGGCCAAACCTAGAGCTCCCGGGACGAGGTGACCGCGATCCGATCACTCTCTTCAACCATATTAGCTCTGGGAATCAAACTGGTAACCTCCAGGGTACTTTCCAAAGTATTCCCTTTCACTTTTGGCTAGGCCCTGCCGTTTGACACTTTCCTTTTTGAACCAGAACCTCTTTGCTCCACTTCGAGTGAAGCATGACCATTTTTTAGCCTTAAGCCACTTCTAAAGGCGCATACCAACCCCCCAGGCTGTCAAAAGTGGTTACAAATTGACAACCATCAAACAAGTCCCGTATCTAGCCTTTTTTAAAGCCATAATAAATGCCCTTGCGCCACTAAGGCAATCTCAAAGCGTGTGCCACTAAGAATGGCGCACAACCCCCTATCTTTTGCACTATAAATACAAACCTCTCCCCTCACTATTTTGGGTCAAAAAATTTATCTACAAACTCTCCCTCTCTATTTTAGATAGCTCTTGGAGCCCTCTTTCTCTCTCTCTCTCTCTCTCTCTCTCCTCTCTCTCTCTCTCTCTCTCTCTCTCTCTCTCTCTCTCTCTCTCACAATCCTGTCGGCCGAGCCTTAGCCCGAGGCTTTGAAGCCTTAGCCCTCGAGCTCCACCGAAGGTCTGCCTCGCTGCCCGGAAGCTCTCGAAGTCTTCCCAAATCCAAGGCCCGAGCCTCCATCAAAGGAAGAAGAAACTAGATAAGGTAATCTTTAGTTTACCTTTTCGTACTCCTCCACTTTCTCTTCTTTCTCTAAACCCACTTGGGTTCTTCTCTTTTTTAATCCTCTATCTCTAAACCCCCCTTTCTTACATGCTTGGAATAAGGGGATGTTAAGTCCATGTCGAGAGTGAACAAGAGGAGATTACCGACCGGGACTCTCTTTTTGGCTCTCACTTGCTTCACGACATGGCCTTAGGGCCCTCTTGCAATGTTGTGATATCTAGCCTTGCATGTTTCATGCCATTATTATCGTTGTCATGCATTTGTATTCTTGTCATTTCTCTGCCCCTTAAAATTATTTTCAAAGTAGCTTTCTCAAAACCATAACTCTAGGTGGATCCTAACCCTTTTATGGTTAGGGTTCTCTTAGAAAAGTGTGACATTTTTAAATGGCTCTCGTTAGCTTACATTTGTTTCTTTTAGAAAACACGGTTTCGGAATGATCCTAGTCTTTTCATGATTGGGGTTGTTTTGAGAAAAGTGTGATATTCAAAATGATCCGAAAAGGTTTACATTTTTGGCCTCGTGCCTTTGTTGTTTTTTAGTCATGAGCCTAAAGTGATTCTTGCCCTCTAATGGCTAGAATGACTTTAGGTAAAGTGCAATATTCATTTGGATGTCTAAAATCCAAGTTAGAGTTTTAGACCTTAAAACATATTTGCAAAAGACTTGATTTTCGAACCATTTATAAAACTCGCATTTGTTAAATCCTAAAAGTCCAATCCTAAGAAAATCCTACCCTCTATTCTTTTGAAAACTCGCATTTGGATTCTTGCCCTCTATTCATCTCATTTTGGAAACAATCCAAACTTACATTTTTTAAGCAAATCAAATCTTTTTCAAAAAGGAAACAAAACCTTTCCAAATCTTTTGAAACCCTTTTCAAATCTCCTAAATGTTTTTCAAATCTTTCCAAAAGGAAACAAATCAAATCTTTTTCAAAAAGCAAATAAAATCTTCTCAAATCAAATCTTTTAAATCTAATCTTTTTAAATCAAGTCAAAACTTTTCAAATCAAATCTCAATATTTTTAAATCAAATCCAATCTTCCTTAAAAGGAAACATTTCAAAAATCAAATCTTTCTGAAAAGAAAATATTTCAAAGTCCAATATTTCCTGAAAAGAAAACACTTTCAAACTCAAACTGTCCTGAAAAGGAAACTTTTTAAAAATGGAAACTTTCTAGAAATAGAAACCCATTTCAAAATTTTAACTTTTTTGGACTCTTGTCCGAACTATGGCTGACCTGTTCCTCTTTAAGGAGTTACTTAGGCAACCTTTCATGGGTTGCGATCACAACCCTTTTCAAATTTCTAATTCCACAACTCTTTTCAAATTTCCAATTCCGTAACCATTCTCAAACTCAATTCCATCTTTCAAACTCTTTTTCAAACTTTGTTTTTCAAATGTTTTCTAAGTGGAAAGCATTAAACATAGGTAACCAGTGAGTCATAATTAGGTGACTAAAAGGTGAATAGACATATAGGTACCGCAAGAGCGGGATAGGATGATAGTCTTAGGACATCGTCCCTACACAAAGCCAACCCCCGGACTTAAGAATTTTTGTTTCAAAGACCAAAATTGGAGTTAATTTTCAAAAGGGCTTTCCAATATTTTTTAGGGTTGTCAAACAATCCCACCTTCTAAAACCCTCTCATAAGGACGTTTTTCAAAAATACTTTCCAAAAACTAAGTTTAACCCTCGAGGTTTACTTAGTGTAGCTGACTTAGCACATCTTCAAATATGTTAAGTGGCGACTCCAAAGATCTTTTCAAAAAGCACTAATCAATTCCATTTCAAAAATTCAAGCCCTGTTGCACCCACCCTTCTAGGAGGGCGAGTTCTAAGGGAGAGCATTGTGCTTTGCAACAGGGCCAAGAGGGCTTAATCCGGCGTCCAAAAATGGGCCGAGACACTTATCGACATAAGTATTGGAAGGAAGGGCTCGTTTGGTTGTACCCAAAATTATGAATTATTTAAATTTGAATTGGTTTAGTTATGAAATAGATAATTCATGTGAAAAATGAAACAAAGTAAAAAACTTACAAAACTTAATTTCTTTATGAAAATTTTAGTGAAGTTATTTCTTTTAAAACATATTTCTACTTAATCCAAAATTGAGTGATCAATAAATAATTTTGTTAGGCGTCTATATAAATCATGAATTAGCCTTTTATTACGAAGTGTGTCAATTATAATAAGTTATCCTTGAATTGTCCTAAACATGCTTTTTTTTTTTTATATCTAATTGCAGGTAATGAAACTTAATTGTAGCATAAATGGCCAAAAAGTGCAGCACTAAGCGATCGCCAATAACATCGAGCGATCGGCCAAGCGATCACTAATCTAACCGAGCACTAGACGTCGGAAAAATGCACCGATCGCTCACTTTAGAGAGCCATTTTAGCCGTTCGATTCAGGAGCGCTAACTTCAAAGAGTTGTTTTCATAGTTTGATTTAGCAGTGTTAGTCGAGCGCTCACTTAATAGAGCCTTGTTTTTGTCCGGTGTATAAAAGGTTATTTTAGGCATTTTTTGACGGTATCTCTCATTCTTGTACTTAGATGTTTTAGATATATTGTATTAGGAGTATTTCTAGAGAGAGAGAATAGATTTTTCTTTACTTTCTTGCACTTTCCTCATTTTCCTTCTATCCGAACACAATAGTTTATCAATTTTAATGCAAGATCTTCATTTCTTAAGGCTTTCTATTATGGAATTGAGTAGCTAAATCCCAATTTGGGTGCAATTATAAAGATTTGCCAAGTATCTTCAAGAATTTCCATGGAGATATATGAATCTTATTGAATTATCTTAAGAATTTTCTAATTCTACTTGATTGAGTTTTGGATCTATTAGTAAACTTAGGTTCATAGCTCATTTCGGTAACTTCTTTGTATAATTCTTCAATTGGCATAGGAATTGCACAAATCTAAGGTTTAAACCTATGATTCTATCAATAGCTTATATTTCTAATCTTAATTGGCATAGGGATTGCACAAATCTGGGCTTTGATACCAAATCACCCAGGTATATATAACAAGAATAACAAGGAACAAACAAGAAAAAATTACAAGGAACAAACAAGAAGACACACAAGATGAATCTTACCAAAATAAAATAGAAATGGAGAAAACTTCAGGAAAAGACTCATAGTATACTAACAAGAGAGAGAATAAGAGAATTGCGTGGTGCCTTCAACAATGGGTGAAGGATCCTTTATATAGAAAAAGGAAAAGAAGCTATTCCGGATTTCAAAATAACAATTACAAGTCCAAAGACAAAAACAAATAACTTTACAAAAGAGTCAAAAGTTGCTTTAATATAAAGTAGATGCTTTAATGGAGGTAGGTCCAGCAGTTGGTGGAGTCGGTTGGCTATTTGCGTCGAAAGCAAAGATGCTTTCTTGTCGTCTAGGAGATAGTTGGAAAGTGAAGAGATTTCTTCATATGGGACGGCTACTTTTTGTCGTCCTTGTCCTTATTCGAAGAAGCATGTGAGTGAGGTCTTCTTGATTTTTTCTTAGCTAGCATGTCGAGCATAGCATCAAAAAGATCCTCTGTGAACGGTGTAGGATCCGTGTCAGGTTCATTCTCATAAGGGTCTTGTGATTCACCTACTAGACATGTGTAATGAGAAGATTAGGAGTGCGTTTCCTCATCAGTCTCAGAGTTTGAGTCAGATTTGAATGTGGCTAAAAATTCACCCTTTAATTGGCGCATGCATTCATACATCAATTCCTTATCCCTTATGAGAGGATTTTTTATTTGTAATGCATATTTTATGGCATCCAATTTATTGGAGAAAGAAAGATAAGATTGGGTTCTCTAGAACTCATATTCTTGTTGATAATCCTTGATTATGGCAGTGATTCTTGCTACAGTCTTGTCCAAATCCTTATTTATTTTGGACCACCATCAAATATAGAATTGGCGATAGAGACAGAATATTATCTTAGTCGTTCTTAACAATAGGAGTCAATTTCCAAATTCAAGGTATCCCAAATTTAGTGAAGAAGTGCATAAGATTGGATCCTTCAATATAATGGGCTAGATCCATATTGTTGATCTAGGGCTAATATGTAGCCCAAAGGCCCAATTGTTATTGGAGAATATCAGGTAGAATGGTGTACAGTACACCAAAATTTTTCCACCAAACATGAAACCATTAAGGAAATCCTTTTCTTATAAATTTGTGGGGACAATTTAATCCACCACGAATATTTTTGTTTTGGACTTTCATAATAAAAAGCCCATGTAAAAGCATGGATATAATCCTAATAATTATAAGTATGGTGAGTATCGCCTAAAAGAAAAGATTTCTCATTATAAAGAATTAATTCCCATTCATGAGAAAAAATAATCTTTTTTATATAACATTTTGAAAAATTGATGGGACCCACTTTGGTCATCATATTTGAATACAAATTTGTAAATTCACAAGATTTAGTCATTTATAGAATATGTTGCATAACTGATTGGAATTTTTGACTTCCAAAGGGATAAGAACACTTTTGAAAATATTTATCCATAAAATACCATGGATCTTTTTCTTATTGAATATCAATATGTTCAAGATACAGAATATGATCTGTAAATGGCAAGATAATAGGAGCCACTTGATGTGATGGAGATTCCACCATTTGAGCATATGATGCTTCAATTTCGATATTACCTTGTTGAGAACCACCTTTTTGGCACTCTTGTTCAATTAATTTTTGAACTTTCTCATAGAGAGGATCAGTCATAGGTATAACTGTAACTTTGTCTGGCTTAGTCCCAGATGTAGAGGCCTTGTGGGTATATCCACGACCTTTTAAGTGGGTATTTTCCCTTCCTCATCCTCGGTTAGGGTTATATCCCCTTCCTTTACTATGATCATACTGGTTCATTCTTGTAAGAATTCACGAGTCAGGAAATTAGAAAGAAAATTATCTTTCCCTTTAATATAATTTATATCAAAATCAAACACAGATAGTTGTGTTTGCCATTTAGCAATTATATGCTTAGATGCATCATGTTTAACATCTTTGCTGAAAATATATTTTGCAGCTTGACAATATGTTTTTAGTAGAAATTTTTTATTTAATAAATCATCTTGAAATTTAGAAATATATTTAACAATAAAAATAAGTTCTTTTTGTACATCAGCATATTTGAGCTGTGCTGGGGTCTATTTTCCAGAAGCATATCTTATCAAGATCTGCTTTTTTGTATCAGGTATAACCTAAGTATGAATACTACCATAGCCAATATGGCTGGCATCAGTTTGCACAATTTTAAACTATGTAGGATTAGCAAGAGCTAAACAAGGAAGATTTTTAATCTTATTGAGTTAAATCATAGCCAAATTTCTAAATCATTCCATATAGCAGGAATTGAGTTTTATCCAAGATTTCATAAACAACGATGGTGGATATTATGTCCAAGATATCATAAACAGGGAAATTTAACAACGATGATGGATATTATGTCCAACATCACGTTAAATCATCATCGTTGTAATTGAGTTTTATCCAATATTTCATCAGGAAATTTGGAAACAAACTCTATACTTAGAGTAATAGGAACAATTTGTCCCTTATGGATATTATGTCCCAAAAATCGAATAGTTGTTTGAAAAAGTTTCATTTTAGGAGTAGAAATGATGAGTCTATTGTGTAATATAATTTTTCAAAAAATTTTCAAATGTCAAAAATGTTACTTAAGATTTTTAGAAAAGATGAGAATATCATCAATGTAAACTAAAACTGGAATGAAAATATCATTGATAATATTAAGAAATTCAAAAGGAGTATTGTTCAAACCAAAAGGCATAACATTCCATTCATAATGCCCATTGGGAACAGTAAAAGCTGTTTTGTATCTATCAGATTCAGCAACTTGGATTTGCCAATATCTATATTTTAAATCAAATTTAGAAAAGATAAGAGCCTTATGAAGACGATCAAGTAAATATTTTTTTATTAGGTATAGGACACCTAATATATTTTAAAACCTTATTAAAGAGTTTATAATTGATAACTAAACGTGGAACACCCCTTTCAATGTCAGTATTTTTATAAACATAAAATCCTGTACAACTCCAAAGAGAGTAGGATTTTCTAATAAGCTTTTTCTCAAGTAAGGAAGCAATTTCCTTTTTATAGAGTTCAAGATATTGTTGACTCATTTGATAAGGAGAAGCCCTTGTCAGGATTTGCCGATCTGTGAAATCAGCTTCATAAGGAAGGGAAATAATATGTTGCTTCCTATCCCAAAATGCATTAGGATGATCATTATAAATTTCATTAAGAAATTGTTTTTCAATCAATTTGATTTTGTCTTGAATCTTAGTTTAACTAGAGATTTAGCAATAGTCCAAACAGAAATTTCTTGTTTAAGAAAATTAATTTGATTTTCTTTTGCTAAAAGAATATCTGTTACTTCATTTAAAAATCTGGTTTGAGGATCAGCTATAAACTGAAAAACAATAGGTTGATTGTTTAAATTTGTGTTAATACCTGTTGAATCTATTTTTTCAATAAGCATAATACTATGAAGAAAAGGAGTACCAAGTATAACATGGTGTTGTAAATTTTTTACAAGTAAAAAAGTTGATGGAATACATACATCTTTATTACAAATATGAGTATTTATAATTTTACACTGTATTTATAGCTTATTGCCACTAGCAGAAGTCAAAGAATGCTTTGTCTTTTCAAAATATTGGGTTAGAATTAATCCTTCTTGAACACATTTCAGATCTGCACTACTATCAATCAAAACAGTGAGATTTTCAATTAATAATTCATTATAAATGAATAAAGTAATATTGATGAACCACTTCTGAGAACTAACTTCATTCAAGATAGTCAAATATTAGAGAATAGAAGAACTAGAGGGTTCTTTCTATAAGATAGAACTAGAAGAGACCTGTTTTTCTAATTCTAGATTATTAACTCTAGTATTAATTTCATTGAGCGCTGGATGTAAAAAAAAAATGCACTGATCGCTCACTTCAGAGAGCCATTTTAGATGTTCGATTCAGGAGCCCTACTTTCAGAGAGTTGTTTTCACAATTTGATTCAGGAGCACTAGTCGAGCACTTAGCCGAGTGATTGGTAGTTGATCGAGCGCTCGCTTGACAGAGCCTTATTTTTGTCCAGTTTATAAAAGGTTGTTTTAGGCATTTTTTGCGGGTATCTCTCATTTTTGTACTTAGATGTTTTAGATATATTGTATTAGGAGTATTTGTAGAGAGAGAGAATATATTTTTCTTTACTTTCTTGCACTTTCCTTCATTTTTCTTGTATCCAAACACCATAGTTTATCAATTTCAATGCAAGATCTTTATTTCTTAAGGCTTTCTATTATGGAATCAAGTAGCTAAATCCCAATTTGGGTGCAATTATGAAAATTTGCTAAGGATCTTCAAGCATTTCCATGGAAGTATATGAATCTCATTGAATTATCTTAAGAATTTTCTAATTCTACTTGATTGAGTTTTGGATCTATTAGTAAACTTAGGTTCATAACCCATTTTGGTAACTTCTACGCACAATTCTTTAATTGGCATTGGGATTGCACAAATCTAAGGTTTGAACCTATGATTCTATCAATAACTTATACTTTTAATCTCAATTGGGCATGAATCCATGATTTTATGGTCAAAATCTTCTGAATCAAGGATCCATAGAGTGATCCTTGATTTGAGTTAACAAACCTCCATTGGAATTTTTATTGAACTTGGTAAATTGAATTGATTGCATCCAAATCCCCTTTAATTGCCTTAGAATCTCAATTACTTTGTTTAGTTGTTCATTGTCTTTAACTTTATTGCATTAATAGTATCGAACCTTCATCTCAAGCTAAAAGATTTTCGGTTAACTTTTTAATTCAATTCTTATTCAATTTGCAATTTGATTAAGGGCTAGTTTAGTGTGAGTAGAGTGCCATTATCATATTGATTCGATCTCTTGGAGAAATGATATCCGGACTTCCTGAATAAAACTACAACCGTCAACCATGCACTTGCGGAAAAACAACGCACCTTTGAGGGCAAAACAAGTTTTGAAACCATAGCCTCTAGGACCAATGACCACCAAGTGGTCCTCTAATTCTTGAAAGAAAACATCTTTTCTAGGTTTGGCATACCCCGGACAATCATTAGTGATGGGGGATCCCATTTTTTCCAATAGGCCTTTTGACACGTTGATGCATAAGTATGGTGTTGTGCATAAGGCTGGACTTCCTTACCTCCCACAAACCCAAGACCAAGTTGAGTTGGCCAACTGTGAAATCAAGTATATTCTTGAGACGATTATTAATTCTAACCAAAAGGATTGGTCCTTTAGGTTGGTAGATGCCTTATGGGCTTACCGTACAGTTTATAAGACCATACTTGGTGCTAGGGCTGTTCAAAAAACCCATCGACCTGACCCAAACCTATCACCCTATGGGTGGATAACGGATGGATTTTGACCAACCCGACTATATTTGGTTTGGGCGTCGGGACTTTGTTTCTCTATTCTAACCCGACTTTTTTACACTAAAAATTGGTTTTTTTCACCCAACCTAAATCCAACCCGACTCGAACCGAACCTAAGCCGAGTCAACCTGATCACCCATTGGGTCAAAAGTGGTTCTAAAATTTTTTAACCTGATCTTTTCGGTTTGAATGACGGGTGACTACCCAACCCGACCTAACTCGTGAATTCTTTTACTTAGTGCTTCGCCTTATAGACTTGTGTATAGGAAGGCGTGTCACCTTCTCGTTCAGATTGAATGCAAGGCTTATTGGGAAATTCGCTAATGTAACTCTAGCATTGATGAAGCAGAAGCCCATAGGAAGCTCCAACTCAATGAACTTGAAGAGCTTAAAAATGACGCTTATCAAAATGCTAAGCTCTCCAAGGCCCGGATAAAGACCTTTCATAACTAACATATCCTTCATAAGACATTTAAAGTTGGTCAAAAGGTCTTGCTTTATGATTCCCGATTGCATCTTTTCCTTGGAAAGTTAAGAAGTAAGTGGTCGGGTTCATACCAAGTGAACGAGGCTTTCCCTCATGGTGTAGTGGAAGTTCAAAACTTCACTAATGGCATTTCTTTCAGCGTCAATGGGTAAAGGTTGAAGCCCTATTTTGAGGCATGAGATAGATTGTGTGGATCTCATTGATCCACCAATCTTGGATTGATCATGGTCTAGTGGTTCATCATCTAAAAGCAGTTGTTTTGTTTTCTTTGTTTCTCTTTGTTTTTTGGCCTAGTCCTAGTTGAGGGGAAATGTTTCCCTTAGTTCACTCTTTTTTCCTTTTCTTTCACCCTATCTTTCTCTTTTGCTTTGGCATGCAATAGGGACATTGCATTGTTTAGGTTGAGGGGACACCATCTAAGATGGTTTTTGTTGTAAGTTTGTAGCTTGTGTTGTTAGTTTGTAGTTTGTTATTAGCTTGTTCAGGGTTTATGGAAGCTTTCTTCATAGACTTGAAATTTTTTTTACAAAAATTCTAGCATTTTTGCTCAACTAAGTGATCGATGGTTTGGCCGAGCGATCAGGATGTTTTGCGAGCGATCGGTGAGGTCAGGTGAGTGCTCGCCCAGGTCAGTGGCATTTGGACTCCTGAGAGCAGTTATTGCTAAAGCGAGCGAAGTTGGTTGCAAGCGAGCGATCGACTGAGCAATCGGTTACACAAGAAAATGCTCGCTCACACAGATGAGCGCACGATTTAAATGACCGAGCACACAATGGTGAGATGTCTATACAAGGCCGAGTGCTCAGCTCATTTTTCATGAGCGATCGGTTAGTGATATCAAATTTATGAAATTGAATCCTCTAGAGTTCACGGGGGCAACCGATCCATTGGTAGCAGCGGAGTGGTTGAAGAAATTAGAGGCAATTTTTGAGATAATGATTGTAACGGATGAACAAAAATTGATGTTGGCTACATTCATATTGAAAGGTGAAACCCAAAAATGGTGGAAGGCGATGAGACGAATGATAGATTCCCAGGGTGGTAGAGTACTGATTACATGGCAGTAATGTACAGAGGTATTCAATGAGCAGTACTTTCCACTTATTTATAGATATCAAAAGGAGAAGGAGTTTATCTCGTTAAAGCAAGAAAATATGACAGTATCTGAATATGAAAAGCAGTTCATAGCATTGTCAAGATTTGTAGGCGATTTAGTGTGTGTCAAAGATGCTAAATGAATGAGGTTCCAACATAGGGTTAGAGTTAAGCATTCGATCATGGATTTCAGCTCTTGAGATGGTGAGATATGCTAACTTGGTAAATAAAGCAAAAATTATAGAGCAAGATGTAAAAGAATTGTTGGGTAGGAGAGAATAATTCAAAAGGGGGAAGTTTGATGCGGGGGCTGGAACATCAGGTTAGAAATCATCAAAATTTGCAATGTTTAGTGGATAAGGAAGATCATAGTCGGGCTAAAGAACAGGGAGTCCCAGATCTAGAAGTCCTAGAGGTCATGGACCTTGGAGGCCATCGGTGAGATCGTCAAGCTAGGGGATTTTTGGGGGTATAACTAGAGGAGTTACTTACTAAAGGTGTGGAGTGATAAATGTTATCAGTGTGGACAGACGGGTCACATAGCAAGATAGTGTATTCAGGGCTCTACGACAACCTCCTCTGTGGGTAGTGTGGCTGCTGGTGTAAGAGGGACAACTGGGAGTGCGCAACGTGGACGTAAGACTAACTTTGAACCATAGACTCAGGCATGGATATTGTCGCACCCAGATTTTTTACACTCGAGGAATATACATACAAGCAGGAAAAATACTGTACTCTCTCGTTAGAACTCACCCTCCTAGAAGAATGAGTGCAACTAGGTTTGAATTGAAAATTGGTTTGAATAAAGGGCTTTTGAAAAACATTTGGAGTCGCCACCTAAATTGATTAAGGTGAGTTAGGTCACCTAAAAACTAAGAATAATCCGAAGGCTACACTTAGGGTTTTGGAAAATGATTTTTGAAAATATCTCCTCAAGTGAGGGTTTTTAAGAAAACAGGTTGTTTGGAAACCTTTGGAAAATATTTAGTCCTTTTTGAAAAATAACTCCTTTTGGTCTTTCGAAAACGGTGATCTAGGTTTGGAGATTGGTTACGTGTAGGGAAGACGCACTAAGCCATCACCCTCACCCTACCCTGCCCTTTCGGTACCTACCTGTCAATCTACCATAGATTCACCTATAAGAGTCTTTAACTAACTATAGACCAATCCTATCCACTTTGAAAAAGAATGTTTGGAAAGAAACTAACATGATGCATGATATGCAAGTGCAAGAAAAGAGACTTGATTTGGAAAAAGACTTGAAAAGAAATTAATTTGATTTGAAAAGAGATTTGAGGAGATAGAATTGAAATTGGAAAGTTTGAAAAATTAGAAGTAGAGATTTGGAAATAGAAATTTGAAATTGGAAGTTTGAAAATAGATTGGAGATTTGAAAAGGTTGTGGAATTTGAGATTTGGAAAATATGGAGATAGAAATTTGAAAAATGTTCTGGAATTTGAGATTTGAAAAATGTTGTGACCGCACCCATGAGGGTTGCCTACGTATCTTTTTGGAGAAATCAGGCCAGTCGTAGTTCGGACAAGAGTCCGATTAAAAAGAGATTGAATTGGAATTTAGAATAGAAGATTGGAATTCGAAAATTGGAATTTGGAAAGATTGGACTTTGATTTGGAAAGATTGAGGTTTTAGGAAACCTAGACTTAAGAAAGATGAGACTTAGGAAAGACTTGAGAGTTTAAGAAAGATTGAATTTAGGAAAGGTTCGAATTAGGAAAAGTCCAATTTAGGAGAGTTTCGAATTAGGAAAGTTTTCAAATTAGGAGAGTTTCAAAATTAGGAAAGTGTCATTTTAGGAAAGTTTTGATTTAGGAAAGTTTTGAATTAAGAAAGTTTTACTTTGAGAAAGGTTTTGAAATAGAAAAGTGTTGAATTTAGAAATGTTTTGAATTAGGAAAGTTTAGTTTAAGAAAGGTTTAGAATTTGAAAAGTTTCAAGTTAAGAAAGTTTTGAATTTAGAAAGCTTAGAATTTTAGAAAGATTTTAAATTAGGAAAGATTTAGAAAAGGTTTGAATTAAGAAAGTTTTAAGTTTAGAAAGTTTTGAATTAAGAAAGTTTCATTTTAAGAAAGGTTTTGAAAGAGAAAAAGTTTTGAAAATAAGGAAGTTTCGAAAAAACGAAAGTTTTAAGTTTAAAAAGTTTTAGATTTGGAAAGATTTGAAGTTTTAAGAAAGTTTTGAATTTAAAAAGTTTTGGATTTAGAAAGTGTTAACTTAAGAAAGTTTTGAATTTGGAAAGATTTAAAATTTAAAGAGTTTAAATTTAGAAAGTTTCAATGTTTGAGTTTTAGAAAATCTTGAGATTAGGAAAGGTTTGAGTTTAGGAAAAGATTGGAAAGCATAGATTTGGAGAGTTAAGATTTGAAAAAGGGGTAGAATTAGGAAAGGGTTGAATTAGGAAAGATTTGAAAGTTGAGTTTTAAAATTTAGGAAAGATTTTCAAGTTCAAGTTTTAGAAACTTAGGATTTGGGAAAGTAGAAGATTAGGAAGGACTTGAATTAGGAAAGATTTGGGTTAGGAAGGGATTGGATTTTGTTTTCAAAAGGGAAGGTTTGATTTTGTTTCCAAAAACGAAGGATTGAATCTAGTTTCCTAAACAGGAGATTTGATTTGGCTTCCTAAAGGAAAGATGAGATTTGGTTTCCTAAAGGGAAGATAGGATTTGACAAGGATTTGGAAAGGGGAAGTTTTAGAAACCCTAGATTTGGAAGGCTATAGTTTTGATGTAGAAAAGAGGTTTTTGAAAACCTAATTTTAACGTAGAAAACGTGAGTTTTTGAAGACCTAGGTTTTAAGGCAAGATTGAAAACCATGTTTTTGGAAAGAAAATTGGAGTTTTCTAATTGTGGGTTCTAGGGCTTGACTTGGGCTCCAAGAAAAAGGATTTTTAGAAAGTGTGTTTTTTTTTTTAAACAAGTTTTTGGAAGGAAATCCTAGAGAGGAGTTTCTAGAGGGAAGATTTTGGAAAGAGTGTTTTTTGGAAAGTGAATTTTGGTAGAAGATTGTTGGAGAGAGTTTTTGGAAAGATTTTTGGAGAGCGTTTTTAGAAAGTGGATTTTGGGGAGAGGATTTTGAAAAGTAGTTGAAAAAGGGAGTTTTGAAAAATAGATTTTTGGAGGGAGTTTTTGAAAACAACTTTGGAAATGAGAGTTTTTGGAAAGCACGTTGAAAGAGGAGGTTTTAGGAAAAGAGATTTTTGAAAATAGAGTTTTTTTGGAAAGTATAAAAACATTTCACCTTCCTAAAGCGATTCTAACCATAAGAAGGTTAGAACCACTTTAAAAAAGTGGTTTTGAAAACAACAAGGGTTGAAAATATGGACCACAAAAATCACTTTAAATGTAACACTTTCCTAAAGCAACCCTAGCCATGGAAAGGCTAGAGTCACCCTAGGATTGTGGTTTTGAAAACAAGTTTTGTAAAAGAAGATTTTCATGCAATTTTGAAAACGAGTTTGAAAACAATTTTTAGAAGATGTAAGATCATGATATGCACAATGCAAATTTGGGATCATGAACATACAAGGTTAAAGCTTCACCACATAATCAAGGGAGCCGAACCCACGTGGTCTCCGGTTAGCCTAAAGGAAAGCCCCCGACACGATGACCCTCCAATAGTCTAATCCTACACATGGACCAGGAGTCCTCTTATTTCAAGTATGCAAAGAAAGGGGGGAAAAGAGATGGGGGATTAAAATAGAGATAACCTAAATGGGTTAGGAGAGAGAAGAGAGAGGGGGAAGTGCTGAAAAGTAAAACGAAAACCTACCTTGTGTTTTATTTATTTTGCGTGCCTTACTTGTCTTTGATCTTCGTCTTGATCTTCGTCTTCAATCTTCAAGAGTTGTCTTCAATCTTCAAACTTCAAATTGCAGCTCTTCAAGTCTTCCAAGGAGGGTTGGAGGCTAGTGTATAAGTGTGTAGGGGTGTGTATGAGCGTATAGAAGGCTAGGGTTTAGTGTATGGTGGCTAGGGTTTGGAAAACCTAAGGAAGCTAGGGTTTAGGGAGTGTTCGAGCTCTGTATATTGAATATTGTTGTTTTTAGACTAATTTTGCGGACCCCTTTCACACTGGAAGAGACTCTGTATTTATAGAGAGAGGAATGCACTGGCGCCTGTTGTAGTGGCGCCAGGCCAAACATTACACTGGCGCCACTAGGAGTGGCGCAAGGCCATTTTTGGCCTGGCGCCACTCCTAGTGGCTCCAATCATTTAGGAAATGTTTAAAGTCGTCAAGCAACATATCTTTGACTAGATTTGGGCGCTTGTATTAGTGACTATCATGCAATTTTTAGCCTGGCTTCACTAGGAGTGACTCTGGAAAGTTCGGGAAGGAGTTTGGGAGACCGGGAATGACCCGGAAGGCCAAAAAAGAGCAGGAATACTTAGAATAGTGTCCCGGAGGTATCTGACTTGGAAAATGAGGATAGGATGTGTCGGAAGGGTTGATCGGGCCTTTGGGGGCAAAACGGTCAATCAGGCCAGAAAGCTACTGAGACGGACTCGGATTGTCCCGGAAGAAGACTTGAGATTTGAAAACATTATTCAGAATGTTCCCAAAGGTTGTCGGTTTGATTTCCATAGCCGGTGTGGTCGGAAAAGGTGATCGGCCCACCAGAGGCAAAACGGTCATTTTGTACCGGGTTTGCCAGAACTGACTCAGAATGATCCGAAAAGGTAAAGGGAGGTTGAGAATAGTATAAAAAGTATTCTCAGGAAGTTACCAATTTGATACCCAAAGCCAGTGTGGTTCCCGGGGTGTTCGGATGCCTAGGGGTGAAATGGTTATCTTGACCGAAAAGTCTCGGAATCGGCCCAAGGGGCAGTTTGGTCATTTTTTACTGAAGTGGGCTAGCAGGCACCGTTGTTAACCTGGGTTTTGAGTGTTTCCACCACTCTGATGGTGGTCGTTGTGACACAGTGGTTTGTTGGCAATTTCCTATATCGACTTGTTTGCGAGTATTTCCGCTACTCTGACGGTTGCGATGTCTGCAATTATTTTCGCTACTCTGACGGTTCACGATCACTCCCGAGACTGCCTGATCTCGGGAAGCTGCTAAAGGGGACTTAGCGCCTGATAAGTCAATTTTCTCGGAAGGCGTGCCTAAACTGACATTTCTGCATTGGCGGGCTAGCAGGCGCCAAAGGTGGACCGTTCTACTATCTAGGGGACTTGGGGTCTCGTCTCAGTTGACAGGTTTAAAGGGGCTTACCGTTTTGAAGAGATTTTCTTTGAAAAACGTGTCGGACTGTCTTGAGGAATAAACTGTCTCGAGAGAGGGATTGGAATTGGAAAGGGGTCTTACCGTCTTTGAAAAGACGTGCCTGATTTGGAACCGTCTCGAGGAAAAAACTGTCTCGAGAGAGGGATTAGAAAGGAGACTTACCGTCTTCGGAAAGACGTGCCTGATTTGGAACCGTCTCGAGGAATAAACTGTCTCGATAGAGGGATTGGAATTGGAAAGGACAATGCCCCTAAGGGCATTTTGGTCATTTTGTCTCTATTTGGGCCTGATGGGCCCGCGAAGCGATGGACAGACAGGATTTGGACTTAGAAAGTTGGGTTCGATTGGAATATGCCCACAATGACTTGAACACAAGTCTGGACAGAATGTAGACTGCCGAGCGGTCAAAAATGGGGTGCTTACAGGTATATGCTATGACCCAGCTGAATGCTCAAGCAATGCCATCAGTGGTAATAAGTATGATATCTGTGGTTGATAAGGACGCTTATGTATTATTAGATCCTAGATCTACACACTTTTTGTTTCCATTAAATTAAGTGAGCAACCACATAAACCACATACATCTATGACATAACATTTACTTGTTTCTACACCCGTGGGGGATGTGGTGTTAGTAGAAGTAGTGTATAAGGACAGTGTGTTAAAAATTGGGAAAAACGAGCTAAATGTAGATTTAATTCCTTTAGTGATTCATGACTTTGATATGATATTGAGTATGGATTGGTTATCATCATACCATGCTTCCATTGATTGTTTCTAGAAGGAAGTTATTTTCCAAATGCCCAATGAATCAAAATTCAACTTCCAAGGTGAGCGGGATGTAGTTTCTACCTATTTAATATCAGCTTTAGAAGCCCAAAAATTATTATGAAAGTGGTGTGAGAGATATTTAGCCCATGTAATTGACACAACCAAGTCAGAATCAAAATTGTTAAACATTCCAGTGGTACAGAATTTTGTGGATGTATTTTCAGATGAGCTACCATGGATTGTGCTTGATAGGGAGGTGGAGTTCTCTATTGAGTTGTTATCGGGAACTACTCCAATTTTCATTACACCTTATAGAATGGCGCTATCAGAGTTGAAAGAATTGAAAACTCAATTGTATGACTTGTTAGATCGGGGGTTTATTCAACCAAGTGTGTCACCGTGGGGAGCTCCTTTTTTGTTTGTAAAGAAGAAGGATGGAACTATAAGGCTTTGTATTAATTATAGGCAGCTGAATTAAGTTACAGTAAAGAACAAGTATCCTTTATCATGTATTGATGACTTGTTTAATCAATTATAAGGAGCCAAGGTCTTTTCAAAGATTGACTTAAGATCAGACTATCATCAACTGAAGGTGAAACACAGTGATGTTTCAAAAATTGCTTTTTGTACACGGTATGGACATTATAAATTCTTAGTAATGTCGTTTGGAGTGACTAATGCGCCAGCTATCTTTATGGACTTGATGAACTAGGTATTTTAGCCATTTCTCGATTCATTTGTTATCGTGTTCATTGATGACATACTAGTGTATTCACACAGTAAGGAAGAGCATGAAGAGCATTCAAGACTTATATTACAAACATAGTGGGGCAAATAGTTATATGCCAAATTCAATAATTGGCTTGATAGAGTGATATTTTTGGGGCATGTGATTTTCGATAAGGGAATTTGTGTTGATCCAAAAAAGATTGAAGCAATAATGAATTGGGAGCAACCGAAAAATGTCTCAATAATTAGAGGTTTCTTAGGGTTAGCAGGATATTACAGACGGTTTGTTCAGGGATTCTCATCTATCCCTGTATGTTGCACCTCGATTTTTCGCACTTCGAGATATGTGGGAAACACATGGTACTATCTCGTTAGAACTCATCCTCTTAGAAGGAAAAGTGCGACTAGGTTTGAATTAGAAATTGATTTGATTAAGAGCTTTTGAAAACAGATTCGGAGTTACCACCTAACTTTATTAAGGTGAGTTAGGTCACCTAAAACTAAGTAAAGTCCGAAAACATAAACTTACAGTTTTTGAAAAGGTTTGAAAAAACTTCCTCAAGAGAGGGGTTTTTTTTTAAGAGAAAATAGGTTGTTTTGAAATCTTGGGAAAGATTTAAGCCTTTTTTTTTTCTTTTAAATAACTTCGTTTTGATTTTTCGAAAACAGGGATTCTAGGTTCAGAGTTTGGTTACGTATAGGGAAGATGCACTAGGCTATCACCCTATCCCGCTCTTGTGGTACCTATATGTCTTTTCTCCCTATGTTCACTCATTTAGAATCTTTGGTTATTCAATATCCAATTATATTCACTTTAAAAAGAATTTTGAAAGAAATTTGAGCCATCATTTTAGGGATGATGTGATGCATGATATGCAAGTGCATGAAAAATATTTAAATTTGGAGAGAGATTTTGGAAACGAAAATTGAAATTTTGAAAAAGGTTGTGACAACACCCATGAGAGTTGCCTACGTATTTCTTTGTTGGGAATCAAGTTAGTCGTAGTTCGAACCTAGGGTCTGATTGAAAATAAATACTTTGGGGTCTTGTTTGAAAAGTTTGACTTGAAAAGGTTTTGCTTAAACTTTGATTGGAATATTAGAAATTGAACTTTGATTTAAAATTGACTTTGATTTGAAATCGAACTTGGAGTTAACTTTGTAATAAAACTTGAATTCGAAATTGAACTTTGATATGGAACTTGGACTTATTTTGAAAAGTTTGAATTGAACTCTGAAATCATCTTGACTTGAATTGAGGTTTGAAACCCATCTTGATTTAGACTTAAGATTTAGAAAAGAGTTGAAGTTTCTTAACTCAAGGTTAGGGTTGAACTAAGGCTTTGGTATCCTAGGATTTAGATAACTTAGCGTTTAAGCATGCACTTGAAAAGTTTGATTTTAGGAAAGTTTTGAATTAAGAAAGTTCTAAATTAAGAAAATTCTATTTTAGAAAAGTTTTCATTTTAGGAAAGATTTGATTTAAGAAAGGTTTGAATTTCGAAAGGTGAGTTTAAAAAGGTTTGACCTAGGTTTGAGGTAACTTGGGATTTAAGCAATCCTAAGACCTAGAGTTTATGCAATGCATTTGAATTGGAAAGATTGGATTTCAGTTGAAAAAGGAAAGTTTTGCTTTTGTAGAGTTTTGAAATGAGGAAAGATTGACATTAGAAGAGATTGGAATTTAGGAAGATTTGATTTGACTTCAAATTAGAAAGCTTTAGTTTTTAAAAGCTATCATTTTATGTGACTTTTGAATTAGGAAATCCATGATTTTATGTTGAAAATGGTTTTGAAAATCTATGATTTGACGAAATAAAAAGCCATGATTTTATGTAAGAGACGTAGGGTTTCCTAAATATAGACCTCTAGGGTTTTGACTTGGACTTCAAGATAAAGGGTTTTTGGAAAGTAAATCTTTCAAAAGAATTTTTAGGAAGTAAATTTGCAAAAACTATTTTAGAAAGATTTGAATATAAACTTTTGAAAGTATCTTAAATAGCTTATTTCCCTAAAATGACTTTAATCATGAGAAGACTAGAACCATTCTAGGGTTGTGACTTTAAAAACAACTAGGGTTTGAAACCCTAATATGAACTTTGATAGTTTCATTGAATGTAACACTTTCCTAAAATAACCCTAACTATGGAATGATTAGAATCATCTTAGGGTTGTGGTTTTGAAAACAAGTAACCCTCAATATGGACCACAATGGTCTCATTGAATATAACACTTTTCTAAAACAACTCTAACCATAAGATGGCTAGAATTATCTTAAGGATGTGGCTTTGAAAATATCTTTGAAAATAGCTTTTTGGATCCAAGTTTTAAAGAAAGCTTTTGTATGCGATATTGAATGCAATGTATGAACACAACAACCATAATGCAATATGGACGTGAACATACAAGGCTAGGCTTTACCACATAATCAAGGGGACCAGACCCACATCATCTTAGGTTGAACTTGAAGAAAATCCTCGACACGATGACTTCCTCTAAGGCCTTCCTAAGCATGAACTGGGAGATCCCTTGTTTCAAGTACACAAGAAGAGGGGGTAAAAGATGGAGATTAAAATAGAGAATAGTCCAAATGGACTAGGAGGGAGAAGAGAAAAAGGGAGATTACATAAAAGTAAATAGAACTCTGCCTTGTCTTCGTATTTGGTTGAATGCTTCAATGGGGGACTTGTTTGAACTTGAGAGACCTTCAAGAGCTTTGAAGGGGCTAAAAGTGGCCTTTTATGGAGCTTGGAGGCTAGGGTTATAGTGTTTAGAGTGTATGGGGGCTAGGGTTTAAGTGAATGAGGCTAGAACTTGAGAGAATTAGGGTTTCTGGGGCAACTTAAAGTCTTATTTTGAGAATGACAGAGTTTTTGGAGCGATTTTTCAAATCTAGAATATACAGGGGGTGGCCTGTATTTATAGGCAGCCAAAATTTGGCTCTGGTGCTTGTTGTAGTGGTGCTAGCCTTTTAGGAAAGTTGTTAAGGTTGACAAAAAATAGATCTTTGACCCTGGGGACGCAAAGTTGAAGATTTGAGCGTTTATCTTAGTGACTATCATGTAATTTTTGCCCTAGCTTCACGAGGAGTGACTCCAGCAAGTTTAAGAATAATCTGAAAGGTTCCAAGTAGTTAGACTCGATCGAGAATGGATGAGAATCCTTAAAAGACTACCCTGGAGGTAACCAGGGTAAGGTTGGTTGAAATGGGTGACTAGCCCACTAGGGGCAAAATAGTTATTGATCTGGGGAGCACCAAGATCAACCTGGAGTGGTCTATCATAAGACTTGAAGGTTAGAAACACCATTAAGAGTGCTCTGAGGGGTTGTTGATTTGATACCCAAAGCTGGTGTGGTTGGAAAAGGGCGACCGGCCCACCAGGTATAAAATGGTCATTTTACACCGGGTTTGCCGGAATTGACTGGAAATGATCCAAAAAGGTACCAAAAGGTTTGAAATACTATTAGAAGCATCCTCAGAAAGTAACTAGTTTGATAACCAGAGCCGGTGTGATTCCTAACGGTGATTGGATGCCTAAGGCCAAAATGGTCATTTTAATCGGATGCTCTCGAAATCGATCTAGAAGCGACTAGAAGGCACTAGAACTTGCTAAATTATTTTTGGGACAATCTTGGAAGGGTGGAATTATCACTCTGAGGTCTTAGGTACTTCTTGAGAAGCACACTCGTGGGGGAATTAATTGGTTTGATGAACTGGATTGAGTCTGGAAAGCTGGTTTGGGCTTGAATGCGTATGTGTCAGTTTGAATGTGAGTCCGGTTGGGCCAAAGATTGCTGAGCGGTCAAAAAATGGGATGTTTACAATGTATTGTTAACTAGATTGACACTTAAGGATGCGAAGTTTGAATGGATTGATGATTGTAAACGTAGTTTCCAAGAATTGAAGATAAAGTTAACTATAGCTCCAGTGTTAACCATTCCTTCAGGGAAGGGAGACTTTGTGATATATAGTGATGCTTCACATCAGGGTTTTGGCTGTGTGTTAATGCCAAGAGGCAGAGTTGTTGCCTATGTTTCTAGATAATTGAAGATTCACTAGAGGAACTATCGTATTCATGATTTGGAGTTGGCAGTAATGGTGTTTGATTTGAAATCGTGGAGACATTATTTATATGGTGAGCCTTGAAAAATATTTACAGATCATCAGAATTTGAAGTATTTATTTATCCAAAGAGATCTAAATGCAAGGCAACAAAGGTGGATGTAATTGATCAAAGATTATGAGTGTGTCATTTATTATCACCTAAAAAGAGCTAATGTTGTAACTGATGCTTTAATCCGAAAGTCTTCAAGCTAGCATGTATAAATTGTTATCAAGCAAAATTATTCACAGAATTGACTTCTTTGGGAGTAGAATTTGAGATGATAGGATTTGATGCTTTGGTAGTGCAGTTCCAGGTCAGACCATTGCTACTTGATGAAATTCGGGAATTGTAACCTCAAGACCTACAATTGGAGAGAATTCGGAAACAAGTGAAGGATGAAGTTAGAATAGACTTCTCTATATATGAAGACAATACGTTAATGTTTGTGACTCGCTTTTGTGTACCAGATAATCAAGCTTTGAAAAATGAGATTCTAGAGGAGGCACATCAATCTTTGTATGCTATGCATCCGGGGAGTACCAAAATGTATTAAGATCTCTGGGAAGTTTATTGGTGGCTTGGCATGAAAAAAGAAATTGCCGATTTTGTGGCAAAATGTTTAACTTGTCAACAAGTAAAGACGAACCATCAGAAACCAACAGGTTTGTTGCAACCTCTTCCTATTCCACAATGAAAGTGGGAGCATATTACCATGGATTTTGTTGTGGGATTACTTAGTACCCAAAGTGGATTCGATTCTATTTGGGTGATTGTTGATAGGTTAACTAAATTAGCTCATTTCTTACTAGTTAAGACTACTTACACTCTTGATATGAATGCAAAGTTATATGTTGATGAGATTATTAGATTGCATGGAGCTCCAGTGTCTATAGTTGTAGACAGGGATCCAAGATTTACTTTTAGATTTTGGCTTAGTTTACAGCAAGCTATGGGTACAGCGTTAAAGTTTAGCATAACATTTCATCCTCAAACTAATGGGCAATCGGAGAGGCCTATTCAGATTTTAGAGGATATGTTGAGAGCTTATGTACTTGATTTCAAAGGTAGTTGGGAGTATCATTTAGCTTTGATGGAGTTTGCATACAATAATAGCTATCAATCCAGTATAGGGAGCGCTCCATTTGAAGATTTGTATGGGCGTTGATATAGAACTGCAGTGTATTGGAGTGAGGTGATAGAGAGATAATTGTTGGATCCAGAAATGATACAAGATACCACCGAGAAAGTTAAAGTTGTTCATAAACACTTGAAAGAAGCGCAGAGCAAGTAGAAAAACTATGCAAATAATAGAAGAAGAGAACTAAAGTTTGAAATTGGTGACCAAATGTTTTCGAAAGTCTCTCTACGGAAAGGTATCTTGAGATTTGGGAAGAAAGGAAAGTTGAGTTCAAGGTATATTGGACCATATACTATTATTGAGAAAGTTGGCACAACTACTTACTGATTAGATTTGCCTCCAAAAATGTCGAAGTTGCATGATGTCTTTCATGTTTCCATGTTACATAAGTATATGCCAAATCCTTCTCATGTGTTGACTAAGCAACCAGTTGAATTCGAAGATGACTTGAGTTATGTTGAAGAATTTGTTCAGATACTAGACCGTACAGAACAAGTTTTATGCAATAAGGTGATATCACTAGTGAAAGTGTTGTAAAGAAGCCATTCGGTTGAGAAAGCTACATGGGAGAGTGAGGAAACAACGAAAAATCAATATCCACAGTTGTTTCAGCCTGGTAAGTGAATTTCGGGATAAAATTCTTAAAGGAGGGAATTATTGTAAAACCCTAACTTGCTTAATGTCATGTTTAGCTTAATTGCGTACATTCTAGTGTGTGATTATACTAATTGAGGAGCTTGATTAACATGTTTTAATGAGAGTATGTTTTTGGGGGATTATGTTATTTTTAAGCCTGATCAAGTAGCTTAATCCATGATTAATGAGCTTAATTAATCTCCATACTTAGCTTAATATAATCATGATTAATTATTAAAAGTATGATTACTTATGTTAATCATGTGAATTAGTAAAGCAAGAAGGTGTTAGGGGGGTGCTACCTAGGGGTGTACTTCACCTAAGTGTGGTTTGTGCAAGTCGCGCCTCGATTTTTTGCACCTCAAGATAAGATGTGGGAAATACACGGTACTCTCTTGTTAGAATTCATCCTCTTAGAAGGATGAGTGCCACTAGGTTTAATTTGAAAATTGATTTGAATAAAGGCTTTTGGAAAAAGATTTGGAGTTTTTGTTAAGTGAGTTAGGTCATCTAAAACTAAGTGTAATTCAAACATTAAACTTAGGGTTTTTAAAAAGGTTTTGGAAAACTTCCTCAAGAGAGAAATTTTTGGAGAAAACAAGTTGTTTGGCAACCTTTGGAAAGATTTAAGCCCTTTTTGAAAATAACTCCGTTTTAGTCTTTCGAAAATAGTGATTCTAAATTCGGAGGTTGGTTACGTATAGGGAAGATGCACTAGGCTATCACCTTATCCCGCGCTTTAGGTACTTACAGGTCTTTTCAACCTAAGTTCACTCATTTAGAATCTTTGATTATTTAATGTCCAATTGTATCCAGTGCGAGAATTTTAGAAAGAGATTTGAGGCATCACTTTAGGGATGATATGATGCATGATATGCAAGTGCATAAAAAGAATTTAAAGATAGATTTTGAAAAAGGGAATTGGAATTTGAAAATAAAAGGTTGTGACCACACCCATTGGGGTTGTCTAAGTATCCCTTTGTTAGGAATCAGGTCAATCGTAGTTTGGACTCGGGATTCGATTGAAAATAGATACTTTGGGGTGTTTGGAAAGTTTGACTTGAAAAGGATCCTAATTGAGCTTCGATTAGAATATTAAAAATTGAATTTTGATTTGAAATTGAACTTTAAAGTAGAACGTGGACTTATTTTAGAAAGTTTGAATTGAACTTTGAAATCAACTTGACTTGAATTAGAGTTTGAAAACCATCTTGATTTAGACTTGAGGCTTAAAAAAGAGTTGAAGTTTCGTAATTCAGGATTATGGTTGAACTAGGGTTTTAGTCTCTTAAGGTCTATGTAACTTAGGGTTTAAACATGTACTTGAAAAGTTTGATTTTGGAAAAGCTTGATTTCAGAGAGTTTCGAATTAAGCAAGATCCATTTTAGAAAAGTTTCGAATTAGGAAAGTTCCATTTTAGGAAGTTTCCAATTAGGAAAGTTCTATTTTATGAAAGTTTCCATTTTAGGAAAGACTTGATTTAAGAAGGGTTTAAATTAAGAATATTTTGAAATTAGGAAGGGCTTGAAATTAGGAAATATTTGGAATTAGGAAAGATTTGAAAGTTTTAAATTAGGAAATGTTTGATCTCTATTTCTTCAAATAGAAGATTGCATTTTATTTCTAAAAATAGGTGACTTGATTTGGTTTTCTATTTGAAATGGATTTTGTTTGACGTGAAATTAGAAAGCTTTAGTTTTGAAAATCTATCATTTTATGTGACTTTTCAATTAGAAAATCTATGATTTTATGTAAAAAAAATGATTTTGAAAATTCATGATTTTATATAGAAAAAAGCTTTGGAAACCAATGATTTGATGCAAATAGAAAGCTATGATTTTATATGAGAAAACTAGAGTTTCTTAAACATGGACTCTAGGGTTTTAACTTGAATTTCAGGACAAAGAGTTTTTGGAAAGTAAATATTTGAGAAGAATTTTAGGAAGTGAATTTGCAAAACAATTTAGAAAGATATGAATATAAGTTTTTGAAAATCTCTTGAATATCTCACTTTCCTAAAATGATTTTAATCATAAGAAGACTATAACCATTCTAGGGTTGTGATTTTGACAATAACTAGGGTTTGAAACCCTAATATAGAATTTTATGGTCTCTTTGAATGTAAGACTTTTCTAAAACAACCCTAACCATGGAACGGCTAGAATCATCTTAGAGTTGTGATTTCTTGAAAAACAATTTAAGGCTTGAACTCAAATTTGGACCTTGATGGTCATATTGAATATAACACTTTTCTAAAACAATCTTAACCATGGAATGGCTAGAATCACCTTAGGGTTGTGGATTTGAAAACAACTTTGAAAGAAAAGGTTTTGAATACAAGTTTTGAAAGCAACTTTAATGCAAGTTTGAAAATACATTTGAATGTATGATTATGATAGCAACAATGCAATAGGGACATAAACATACAAGGTTAGGCTTAACCACATAACCAAGGGGGCCGAACATATACCATCTTAGGCAAGAAATAGAAGGGGTCCCTTGTTTCAAGTATGCAAGAAGAAGGGGTAGAAAATGGAGATTAAAATAGAAGAAAACCCAAGTGGATTAAGAGAGAAAAGAGGGAGAGGGGGATTGCATAATTTTAATAGAGACCTACCTTGTCTTCTCTTAGCTTTGATGGTGAACTTTGCTTGGACCTTAAGTTTATCTACAAAAGCTTCCAAGGGTTGCACTTGACCTTCAACGGAAGCTTAGAGGTAAGAATTTGAGTGTATAGATTGTATGGAGGCTAGGGTTTGAAGGTGGTATGAGAGAATTAGGGTTTTGAGGGAATTCGAGCTCTATTTTAAGAGAGACAGAGTTTCTGAAGTGATTTTGCAAACCCAGAATACGTAGGGGGATGGCCTACATTTATTAGCACCATAATAGTGACTGGCGCTTGTTGTAGTGGCGCTAGGCCAATTTTTGGCTTGGCACCACTACTAGTGGCGCCATCCACTTAAGAAATGTTTTAAGGCGGCAAGAAATAGATCTTTGACACCTGTGACGCAAGGCAAAAGAGTATTTTGCGGTGCCTTTCCTAGTGACTACCATGCAATTTTTAGTCTAGCTTCACTAGGAGTGATTTTGAAAAGTTTGGGAATGATCTAAAACACTCCAAATAACCAGACTCAGCCAAGAATGGACAAGAACCCTTGAAAAAGTGTCTCAAAGGTAGATGGCTTGATAACTAGAGCTAGGGTAGTTGAAAAGGGTGACATGTCCACCAGGGGCAAAACGGTCATTTGAATTGGGGGAACACCGGGATCGACCCGGAGTGATCCATGAGAAATCTTGAAGGTTGGAAACACTATTGAGAGTATTTCAAGGGATCGCAAGTTTGATACCCAAAGCTGGTATGGTTGGAAAAGGCGACCGACCCGCTAAGGGCAAAACGATCATTTTGCATCAGGTTTACCAGAATGGACTCAAAATGGTATAAAAAGGTACTGGAAGGTAGGTAATACTATTATAAGCATTCTTGGAAGGTAATTAGTTTGATACCCAGAGCCGATATGGTTCCCGGAGGCGATTGGATGCCTAGTGGTAAAATGATCATTTTAACAGGATGCTCCCGGAATCGATTCGGATGTGACTAGAAAGCACTAGAATGTGCTAGATTATACTTGGGACAATCTTAGAAGGATGGACTTATCGCTCTAAGGTCTTAGGTACATTCTCAAAAAGCGTATAAGTGGGGCCCAATGGGCAGTTTGGTTATTTTTTACCAAAGTGGGCTTGCAGGCACTAGTGTTAACCCAGGTTTTGAGTATTTCTATCACTCTGGTGGTGTGTAAGGAGTTGGTTTCCAAAGGGATCCCATCCTCCGGTAAACGTGCCATGACCAAGAGGCGTGTTAGATCCCGTGACATAAGGGATTTGCTGGCATTCCTAATGTCAACCTGTTTACGAGTGTTTCCATCACTCTAACTGTTGCGCTATTGGCGAGTGTTTCCGTCACTCTGGCGGTGTGTATTCATTCCAAAAATTGTCTGATCTCAGGAAGCTGCTGGATAGTCTTATCGCCTGAGGAATTAACTTTCTTAAAAGACGTGCTAGATAATGAACGTTCTATGTTGGTCGGCTAGCAGGCGCCAGAAGTGAACCAGTCTACCATCTTGGGAACTTGGGTTTTGTCCCAGTCGACAGATCTGAAGGGACTTATCGTTCTGAGAGATTTTGTACTTTCTCAGTAAACGTGCCGAATTGAGTTTTGACAAGTCTAGACTAGAATTGAAACTGAAATTGATGTTGAAATATGGACTTACCATCTTTAGGAAAATTAGTCAAATGGAATTAGACCGAGCAATGCCTTAAGGGCATTTTGGTCATTTTGCCTCTATTAGGCCTGAAGGGCCCACGAAGCAGTTGATTGGATTGAGTCTGGAAAACCAGTTTGGACTTGAATATGTCTGTGTCGGTTTGAATGTAAGTCTAGTCGGGCCAGAGATTGTCGAGTAGGAAAAAATGGGGTGCTTACAGTGGATAAGGTGTGTACATATGGTGTGTGCTTTATTTGCTAGCATGTGTGTGTGGGGCATCTGGCATTATAGATACATCTTGTCTCTATTGTTGGCTTGAAAGCCAAGGAGAGAGGAGCTTGTTGGTAACATTTATGTTTAGCAAGAAAGAAAAAGAGAGAAAGAGGCAAGAATGAAGACAAGAGAAGAGAAGAGGAGGAAAAATAAGGAAGTGCAAAGGGAAAGCTTGTGTATTCATTTTTTAAGGTTTAGAAGCGAAACAAAACACTCTAATCCAACCGAAGAAGTAATTGAACCATGGTTATAAGTGGTATCAGATGGGGATTTAAGATAATCTTTCTTGTATTGAATTGAATGTCTTATTATCTATATTAATGGTGATTGTTGGATTATGATGTGGTATTTACATACAATTCAATTGTATGCATAACTTGCATTATATAGGAGACGATCATGTGGGACCAACCTAAGGTTTAGTCACAGTAGATTTACCTAATAGGGTGTCACAGTGGACATTTCTTGATAACAAGCCTTCGATATATTGGGCCAATGTTATCTAAATCGCGTGCTCATTTGTGGTATATCATATATTGCATCATAGGAGATATTACAATTCAGTGGTGGTGGATTATGCTTTGATTATCTATCATTCATTTGTTATGAGTTTGATTATCTTGGTGAGCATGTTGATATATAGCTCACATCTGCACAGTTTGCTTTGGCAGGTGTGATTGAGATGAAGTATCAGTTCATTGTAGTTGTCGTTGTGGCCATAGTGACTTTCGTCCTTGTGGTTGATGTCAAGTTGGAGAGCTTCGAGAAACTCTTGTTGATGTGTTGGTGGTCCTTGATTATGTTATATATGAGATGATAGTGTTTGAAGTTTATTTGTAGTTGGTTTATAATTATTATGAATTTAATTTAGTAGTCTTCTTATGATGTATGATGGATCATGAGATGAGTTTATATATATGATGATGTTGTTTATTCTTATAAGATTTCTAACTTTGTGATCATGTTAAGGTTTTGCTTACATGTTGAGAACTTATGTAATCACATTCACCCTAAGATAGTGTTAATGACACTTGATTAGAAGTGGGTGTGACAATCTTAGTCAGCTCAGCAGTAGCTTGCCTAGCAACAGCGGCAGCCCAACCCCCTCTACTAGAGCAGCAAGCACAATAGGGGTAGGAGGGTCTTGGTTTAGTCTAGCTTCTTTAATAATAGAGTCAGTTAATAATGCTGCATTCTCAAACTCTCGCTACTTTACAAAACCAGCTAGCACCCTCTCAATGGTTAGTTTTGGAGTAACAGACGGAGCAGACTCAATGGCAGAATGTTATTACAAGCAGATTGGATGCTCAGGACACTACTATAGCTACTGTGTCGACTTAGTTGACTGCCATTTAACAGCAACAGTAAAGTCATTCTACTAGTCTTCAAGAGATCATTCAATAGATGGGACATCCACTACCAGATAATGATGATGTCTTCCCATTCTTGTAGAGTTTAGATACATATTATACT
Source organism: Euryodendron excelsum (assembly GCA_033060915.1). Taxonomy (NCBI): domain Eukaryota; kingdom Viridiplantae; phylum Streptophyta; class Magnoliopsida; order Ericales; family Pentaphylacaceae; genus Euryodendron; species Euryodendron excelsum. The sequence continues at coordinate 20,221,138 of CM065398.1, forward strand.
TGCATGTCATATCAATTCATACCGTGTTCTATCTAAAACTCTATTTTTATTATAGTGGAGTTATATTTTGAGCCTTGTTGTATATCTTTCGTTGTATCACCTTTATCTCTTATGTATGGATTGTACAGTTACAGGTGTGGCATGACATGGTTATCTTTTGACCACTTGTACCATTTGATGGAGATTTGGGTATTGTATGGTCTTGGTGTTGTTCTTTTATTATTTTAGTACATTCATCCATGTACTTTTCATATTGATTTTACAGCTATTTATGATAGATATGTTGATTCTCTATTTCTGAGGTACCATAACACTACTTGTGAAAGTGCCACTTGAGATTGGAAGATAAGAATCTTTGTATGTATTTTTTCTCAAGTTGATGTTGATTCACTCTTTATACCTAACACATTATGGGTTTTGCTTTTTTCATGCATTGGTAGAGGGGATTACATCATTGCGCACAATCATACTTTATAACATCATTTGTACTATCTTTTGCATTCTCATCCTTACATTAGTGGAAATTTCTTACCCTGTGAGCTTTAGGGCATTTATCGTCTTTCAAAGCAAGTACATTTACTCAATGATTAATTCTTCAATTTCACTTTCTTGAATAGCTTCATTATACTTGCATTTTATTCATGAGTTGAGTATTAATCTTGATCTTGATATTAGCACTTATACCCTATGAAATGCTTTGGTTGAGTATTTTAGGATATGATTTTAGGACTTTATTCTTCTTAATAGGCATGAGTTTCCTATTATAAAGCCATATGTTCCTTTGACCCTCTTTGATCCATTTATTTCATTCTTTTGTTAAAATGCAAGGTAATGCTACTTCCTATCTTATATTTACAAAGTGATTCCTTTGTTGAAAAGAGTATATGGCTTTCACTAAACAGTGTCCTCAAATAATCCCATGTGCAGGATGGTGAAGCAGTATAAACTCAGTAAGTTTGGGGTTGAATCCTCAAGGAACAATTTGACAAGCTGAATAAATTAGACCACTTTCTCAAATCACACACAAAATCGTACTAAGTACTTCTGAAAAGACCAAATATTATCACTTGAAAGTTGGATTGTTTATACTAAACTAAACTAAGAAAATTGCTTTGTATTCAATAAAAGAAAAGTCTCAAAACCAATTGATCCAACCAACTACTACATTTAACTCAAATCATTGATTACATCGCAAGTCTTTGATTCGAAAGATTTGGCAATAAAAAAGTTTACTCTTTAACAATAAAACATAGAATAAATCAAATTTAAAACCATAGATGCATACCATCGACTTGTTTCCAAGTATAATCAAACATCTAAGTTTTCATAAATATCTACTCTAAATTGAATCAATTTTAGAATCAAAGATGCATACTATCGATTTGTGCAGTACATATATTGAATATAGATTCATGCATAAGTATTACTGAACATAGTCAAACATCTAGATTTTCGTAAGAATCTAGAATTTGATTCCAAAGAATTAAGAAGAAGAAGAGGAAGATTTAAACTTTGAAACACAATTTACCTCTATTGTTCATCCGAGATCTTCAATTGATCTTTACAATTGATCCTAAGAGTGGATTTAGCTACTCATCTCCATAGGAAAAACACAATTGTATAAAAATATATTGAATTGAATGAAAGCTTGAAATTCTAATTACAAGAATTGAGAAAAAACTATGAAAACCTACCTAGAAGTAATAAACAAAATTCTCTCCTCAGCTACTACTACTTCTCCTAAACAATAATGAAAAAGCTAACCCTAAAACCAACAACCCTAGCTTTTATAGGCTTTCAAAAAGTGTAGTCCTAAAATACCGTTAGAAGGCTTGTATAACCGTTCAAACGTGGTGTCAACCGTTTGAGCACAACGTCAAACGGAAAAATAGCTCTCAGAATCTCCCGAACGGATTTCGGACATGGTCTTGATGTGATACCATTTGATGCATCGTTCGAATGCTTTTGTTCACCGTTCGAACGTAAGACTCCATCGTTTGAATGGGCTATGTTATACTGATATCATGCGTTTGAACGCATTCTCTGGCTGTTCGGACTCCTTTTTGTACTTTCGCTCAAAATTTTCCTTTTTAGCATGGGATTCCTAAAAACTTGCATAAAACCATGTTAGTAACTAAATAGGACTTAAAACAACATAAATAATCATAATCTAAGTCTAACAGGAAACTAGTTAAGGTTTGTAGATTGCACTTTTGGAGTACAATCACACCCCCAACTAACCTTTTGCTAGTCCCTAGCAAAATATTAAAACTAAAAGATATCTTCACTTTCATGGGAGTAACGAATACATTTAGCATATGCACCAAGCCTTTAAACTCTTATATTACCCCTAGTTGATGAGTGGTGTCTCGTGAAGGTTTCCAGTGATGGTATCCACAAACATCTATTCATGTCATGTAAAAGATAGTAGAAATACATGAAACATACATAACTTCATTCAAGAAAATTATCAATCCGCCTCAAATTGTGAGCCATGCATGGTAAAGGCATAAAACATTTACGAAAGAATCATATAAAAATGTACTAACAATAACATACAACTTAATTGTCTCAAGATCATGCAATTATAACCTTTATGCTTTGATTCAAAATCTCACTAGTCATACAGTCATCAAGAACATGGAACACATGAGTTTCTCAATGGAAAGGTCATCAATAGAGAAATTATCAATGAAAAATCAAAAGAGCAATTCCAATAAAAGAAGTCGCAAATATGTAAGTGTATTGACATGGCATAGCTTCCTGAAAGAATTTTCACCATTTAAGTATTAACTAGAGAATTGATATTGAATGACTTATACTCAAAAGAATTAATAACTTATGTAAATTCTGGATAAACTAAGACCATGTGAAAGAAGAGCCATGAATAGAGAAAAAGAAAGGGGTAAAAATACTCAAAACATACATTGTACACTACATATAATGATCAACAAGCATGCACTTTTAATTTCCTAACTTTCAACAAAAATGTTCTTTTTTCTTCTTCTTTCACTTCTATATTGTTTTTTTTTTTTTTAATTTCTTTTACTCCTTCCTTCCACACACACACACACACACACACACACACACACACACACACACACACATATATATTCCTTTTCTTTTTTTTTTTCAACTTCACACAGCTTTTACATTTGCAAGCTGTTATAAGCAAAGGTATCAAGTTCCTCATCATGGGAAGTATTTCAATAATGATATGTTTTTTTTCAAGGATCATATGTGTATGAGTATCAAGAGAGAGAAACTAGACATGAATGGCTTAGAAGGGCTAGAATGGTCTCAACCTAATATCCAAAATACATCAAGTTCGAAATTCAAGATGGTATAGTGTCAATAACTCCAATCATTGCCAAACATATGAATCGAAATAAAGTATTATGATGCTATTGAAAGAATGGAAGATCAATAAAATATCCTTGAGTAAATATAAATCAACTTAGAAAGAAGATAATTTGGCTCTAAAGCTCACAAGGTACAATCTCCATCTTTTAAGGATATACATGCACAAAATATCAACATAAGATGTCATATAGCATGCTAGTGCATAACGATATAATCTCTATCTTAAAATGGTTTTATGACAAAAACTTGCAATGCCTTATAATAATAAGGTGAATCAATAATTAACTTAAAATTAGTCTAATGCATGACTCAAAATATACTCAATATCACAAGTCCATTGACATGAATATTGCTATGGTTCTCACAAAAATCCTTTCCAACAAGTCCATTATTAATAATAAAAATTAATAAAAATATGAATAAATGTTTCAAAGATACAAACCATGATACCCAAACCATATAATACTAAAACCTTTATCGAAGAAACTCAAGTGTTTGAGAGATAATTAATATAGAGCAAAACTAAAAATTGATCCATATAATATGGCAAGGTTTGAAGTATAATAAACTAAAATAACAAAATAACAAGTACATAGGAAAGATAACACAAAACATATCCACTAATGTGCAAAAGAGTTTTGGATACATGAGATGATATATGAACATGCAAATATGACACAATATCTAAACTCTACCCCTCATCATCCTTGTCATCGCTAGCAAATGGCGGCTACATACAGTGATCCATACGGTGAACCAAAACTATCATCTGATCAAGTGTACCCTATTAAACACGAATATGACCCTCTAGCATGGTAAGATGATCCGTATGCACCTCCTATGCCACTGTTAGCACCTTATTTTGGCCACTCGGTGATCTCTGGCTTGATCAGAAGCACCTCCAAATCAACACATGCATACTCAAGCCCAAATCGGCTTTCTAGATTCAATCCAATCTGTCAACCGCCTCATGGGCTCGCTGGACCCACTAGAGGCAAAATGATCGAAATGCCCTTGTTGCATTAGTCAATCCGATCCAAACCGACACGTCTTCTATAAGACGATGAGTCCATTCAAATCCAAAGTCAAATTTATTTGTCCCGTCATTCGAGAAAGTTGATCCCTCATTGACGGTAAGACCATCCAATCCAATACAACACAATCATCGAGAAAGTTTATTCTTCGGATCGGTAAAGCCCCTTTGACACTCATCTTCGGAATGTACCTAAGTCCCCGAGATGGAAGAGCGGTTCATTTCTAGTGCCTGCTAGCTCGTCAATGTAGAATGTTCATTAATCTAGCACGTTCTTTGAGAAAGTACAAACCCCTTAAGAACGGAAGACCGTCCAAGTCTAGCACGTTCTTTGAGAAAGCATAAACCCCTCAAGAACAAATAACCGTTCTAGCCCGGCACGACTTTTGAGAAAGTTTATCCTTCAAGGTAGTAAGACCCTTTTAAGTCTGTCCACTGAGAAAGTACGAATTTCGCAAACAGAAGTCCAGACTAGATCCAGACCGGTCAACACCGACGTCTGTTAGCCCGTTCTAGTGAAAAATGATCAATTTGCCCCTAGTGGACCCGACACGTTCCTCGAGAAAGTACTAAGTCCTCGAAACGGTAAGACCACCTTCTAGAGCCATCCCTAGACAGTCCGGCATGTCTAGTGCCATCTAGTCAACCCTGATCCTTTCCTGGAGGTTTCCCAGTCAAAATGACCATTGTGCCCTTAGGCGTCCAAATGCCTTAGGGAACCATACCAGCTCTATGTATCAAACTGGTAACACTCCAGTCAACACTGGTCAATCCCAGTCAACTCTGGTCAACCCCAGTCAACTCTGGTCATCCCAGTTAACCCCAATTAACTCTGGTCAACTTGATCAACCCTGGTCAATCTTGGTCAACCCTAGAACTCCCGAGACGAGGTGACCGCCATCCGATCACTCTCTTCAACCATACCAACTCTGGGAATCAAACCGGTAACCTTTAGGATACTTTTTAGAGTATTCTTTTCCATTTTTAGCTAGGCCCTGCTCTTCAGCTCCTTACCTTTTCAAACTAGAACCTCCTTGCTCCACTTCGGGTGAAGTATAACCTTTATTTAGTCGTGCACCACTATTAGTGGTGCATAACCCTCCAGAATCAGTTATGAATCGACCAACCCCATATCTAGCCTTTTTTTAAGACCTTATTTAACCTTCGCGCACCACTCTTAGTGGTGCACGACCAACATTAAGCCATGTGCCACTAAGAGTGGCGCACCAATCTCCCATTTTTGCACTATAAATACAGACCTCCCCTCTCACTGTTTTGGGTCAAAAATTTTATTCAAAAACTCTCCTCCTATGTTCTAGACAGCTCTTGGAGCCATCTCTCTCTCTCCTGAAGTCTTGTTGGTTGAGCTCGAGTCCAAACTTTCGAAGCCCTAGCTTCCGAGCTCCACTGAAGGTTCGCCGCACTGCTTAAAAGCTCCCAAAGTCTTCCCAAGTCCAAGGCCCGACCCTCTGTCAAAGAAAGAAGTAACAAGACTAGGTAAAACGAGACTAGGTAATCCCCATTTACTTTCCGTATTCCCCTACTCTCTTTTCTCCCTCTAAACCCACTTGAGTTTTTTTTTTTTTTTTAATCCCCTATCTCTAAACCCCCCTTTCTTGCATGCTTGGAACAAAATGACGTTAAGTCCATGTCGAGAGTGAGCAACAAGAGATTACCAATCGGGACTCTCTTCTTAACCTTCACTTGCTACACGGTATGATCTTAGGGTCCTCGTACAATATGGTGATACCCAACCTTATATGTTTCATGCTGTTATTATCGTTATCACATATTTGCATTCATGTCATTTGTCTACCCCTTAAAACCATTTTCAAAATAGTTTTCTTAAAAACCACAATTCTAAATGGATCCTAACCCTTTTACGGTTAGGGTTTTTCTAGAAAGGTGTGACATTTTAAATGGCTCCCGTTAGCCTACATTTGTTTCTTTTCAAAAGCACGGTCTTGGAATGATCCTAATCTTTTCATGATTAGGATTGTTTTGAGAAAAGTGTGACATTCAAAAACGACCCGAAAAGCTCTACATTTTTTGCCTCGTGCTTTTACTATTTTTCAAAGCCACAAGCCTAAAGTAATTCTAGACTTTTAATGGCTAGAATAGCTTTAAACAAAGTGCGATATTCATTTGGATGTCTAAAATTCAAGTTAGGGTTTTAGACCCTAAAACATGTTTTTAAAAGACTAGGTTTTCGAACCATTTACAAAACTCAAACTCGCATTTGTTAAGTCCTAGAAGTCCAATCCTATGAGAATTCCATTTTTGCCCACTCAAAAACTTCCCTTTTTCAAGTCAAAACCATACCCTTTTAAAACCCTAAAAAATCCTTAATTTCCAAATTAATAAAAAATTTCCTCTTCCAAACTTTCCTTTTTAAATTGATAGAATCAAAACTTTCTATTTCAAATCCCTTAAATTACTCCTTTTCCAAACTTTCCAAATTTAAAACCTAAATCAACTCCTTCTGTTTTGGGAATAATCCAAACTTGCTTTTTTTCAAAATCAACACAAATCTTTTCAAATCAAATCAAACCCAATTTTCCTGAAAAGGAAACATTTCCAAATCAAATCTTCCTAAAAAGAAAATATTTCCAAATCAAATCTTCTTAAAAAGGAAACAATTTTAAATCCAATCTTTCTAAAAAGGAAACATTTTGAAAATTCAATCTTTTTGAAAAGGAAACATTTTCATATCAAATATTCTTGAAAAGGAAACATTTTTAATCTAATCTTCCTAAAAAAGAAACATTTTCAAAACTCAATCTTTTCAAATCAAATCAAATGTCAATCTTCCTGAAAAGAAAACATTTGAAAATCAAATCTTCCTAAAAAGGAAACATTTCAAAATCTCAATCTCCCTAAAAAGGAAACATTTTTAAGTCAACTCTTCCTAAAAAGGAGACATTTTCAAAGTCCAATCTTTCCTGAAAAGTAAACACTTTCAAACTCAAATTTTTCTAAAAAGGAAGTTTTCTAAAAATAGAAACTTTCTAGAAATAGAAACTCATTTCAAAATTCCAACTCTTTTGGACTCTTGTCTAAACTACGATTGACCTGATCCTCTTTAAGGAGGTATGTAGGTAACCCTTCATGTGGTGTGATCACAACCCTTTTCAATTTTCAAATTCCACAATCCTTTTCGAATTCCAATTCGATAATCATCTTTCAAATTCAATTCTCTCTTTCAAACTTTATTTTCAAAAAGTTTTCTAAGTGGATAGCATTAAACATAGGTAACCGGTGAGTCATACTTAGGTGAGTAAAATGTGAATGGACATATAAGTACCGCAAGGGCGGGGTAGGGTGATAGTCTAGAGAACATTTTTCCTGCACGTAACCAACCCTCAGACTTAAGAATTTCTCTTTCAAAGATCAAAACTGGAGTCAATTTTCAAAAGGGCTTCCCAACATTTTTAGGGTTGTCAAACAACCCTATCCTCTAAAACCCTTTCATGAGGACGTTCTTCAAAAACCTAAGTTTAATCCTCGGGTTTTACTTGGTGTAGATGACCTAGCACATTTTTAAATATGTTAGGTAGCGACTCCAAAAGCCCATTCAAAAAGCCTTAATCAATTCCATTTCAAAAATTCAAACCCCGTCACATTCATCCTTCTAGGAGAACAAATTCTAATGAAAGGCACCGTACCAATTCTCCCCTCAGGCTGAGAAGGTCTAGCGTCTAGAAATGGGGCGCGACAACTGCTGCTCTCTCAACCATAGCAGCCTCAATTCTCTTAATCACAAGTCCTTGCTGAACAAGGGCCTAACTCTACTACTCTAATATGATACTATACATTGCTGATGTTTGAGACTACTGCTCAAGTCTCACCAAGAGAGTCTAAATACTCGAAAAATGGTTCGGACCCTGTTGCTTTAGCTGCTGTGCAGAAGGAGGACCCTTTGCTTGCTGCTATGGTGGTGTAGCCTCTAGTTGCTACTGTAGAACAGGTAAATGTCTCTTTGAAGGCCTCACAATTGAACCGTCTATAGCTGATTGCTGCTGAACACGGAGTAGTCTAGGGATATTATCGACCCCAACCTCCTCTATAACATGGGTAAGCCGGTAACCGTAAGGAATAGACCCCTGTGTGATTTAGGATGTTCAGACTCAGTGCGCAGGGCCATGAACATATATTGTGGAAGATCGATGGGCCTACCCGTACCTATGGCCCAAAGTAGGGATGCTCTCAAGCAGTTCACATCAGTATGACGTGTGATGGGAAGGAGCAAATGGCATGAGAATATAAATAAAGGTCGGTAACATAGTGTGAGTACCCTCAGTGGCAGCTGTTGGCGACCTAACCAGTGCATCCCAGCAACTCATACCTTTGTAGACACAGTATCAAAATTTGGTGCCCCTTCAGATGAAAACCCAAATTATGCATCAGGAACTCTAGGAATCTGATATATTCGGGCAAAAGTGTCAGGGGTGACTCTAATCTGATGCCTTCTTACCCATGACTCAATCACCTCTTGCCTCGGAGTGGTAACAATCCTATGAATGTTCGCTATGAACTTGGAGATCAGCATAATGCCCATAAACCCTGAAAACTGGCTAATGAAGCCCACTGCCTAGCAATAAACTCCTCATCCCATCTATAAATACCACCCCTATAAGCATGGAGAGCAAACTATCTCTTTCTCGGGTAGCCTCTCACACTCTAATCTTAGCAAAGGCATCAGATGCAGCCTCATTGATAAACCTCTCAACATCATATGGTAGGAGAAGTGGCAATGCCAAGCCCCAACCTCGACTCCTAACAGCTTTACCACCTCTACCATCCTGGCCAATTCGGCCAGCCATAATGATAAAAACAAGTAAACTACCAAGGTACCTCTAAGAATATATAAGAAAATAATACAAAGTACTTTCAAGAGGAATACCTAAGAAGGCAGGGATGGACGATGATGAAGTGTAGACCTGTGCTTAAGCTTCAGCAGGGCCTCGCTATCTCAAAATCTCACTTTTTTTTTTGCATTCAAATTGAGTTCAAACTCAAAATTGGATGCCTTATATATAAGAAAAGAAATCGCGTTAGATGGCTGTTCGAATGGCTCTTCAAACACATGCGTTCGAACACGCATTGGATGCACATCAGCAGTATTTAATGAGCGTTGATTATGTCATTCCATTCGAACGAATGATGTGGCGTTCGATCTCACTATTCGAACGCATTACTGGCTGTTCGAACGGTTAACGTAAAATCTCAAAATAATATGAAGAAAAACTAGAAACTAAATAAAAATAGAGTGAAAATAGAGACCCCCCCCCCCCCCCCCCCCCCAAAAAAAAAAAAAAAAAAAAACTAAAGTCATGCATTATCCTTAAGGCATGAGAACAACGCCAAAGAAAAGCACAACGGGAAGGGTGAAACAAACGGGAATACTAAAAGGTACTCCCCCCCCCCCCCCCCCCCCCCCCCCTCCCCCCCACCCCAAAACTAGGGAGAAACTAAGACTTAAAAACTAGAGAAAGAAAAAAAAAAAAAACACTAAACACTTTAGACTACACTAATATACAAGAATGGCGCAATAGTCACTCAAAAGATAGTGGATCCTTAAGATTCGCACATTCAAGCTCACCCACTTCCAAATCAAAATAGGGCTTAAGTCTTTACCCATACACCTTAAAGCTCTTACCATTCGTGAGATTTTCTAACTCAACTGCCCCATGAGGTGACACCTCCCTAACAACGTAAGGTCTGGACCATCGACTTTGAAGCTTACCCAGAAACAAATGCAAATGGGAATTATATAGCAGGACCTTCTGACCAGCCTCAAAAGATCTACAAAGAATGTGTTGGTCATGTAGGAATTTCATCTTAGCCTTATAGATCTTAGCATTCTCACATGCATCATTACGGAGTTCATCTAGCTCATTAAGTTGCAATCTCCTATTTTGGCTCGCCTTATGCACATTCTTATTAAATTGGCAAATGGCCCAGGAGGCCTTATGTTCTATCTCAACCGGAAAGTGGCACGTCTTTCCATACACAAGTCGATAGGGAGATGAACCTAAGATGGTTTTATAAGCAATCTGATAAGCCCACAAAGCGTTCACTAACTGCAAGGACCAATCTTTGTGGTTAGGGTTAACATTTTTTTTCTAAAACTTGCTTAATCTCCTTATTTGCCAACTCAACTTAGCCATGAGTTTGGGGATGATAAGGTATACCAACCTTGTGAATCAACCTATACTTATGCATTAAAAGACCTACAGGTCGATTATAGAAATGAGATCCACCATCACTAATAATAGCACGCGGCATACCAAATCGAGAAAATATGTGCTCTTTTAAGAATTTGATCACCACAGGATGATCATTAGTACGCAAAGGGATGGCTTCAACCCACTTGGACACATAATCTATGGCCACTAGAATATAAAGATAACCAAACGAACTAGGAAAAGGACCCATAAAGTCCTGAACAATTGAAAACCTCTAGGATAATAATAGGGTTAAGAGGCATCATGTGCCTCCTCGAAAGACTACCTAGACGTTGGCACCTATCATATGATGTACAAAAGGTATGAATGTCTTTAAACATAGTGAACCAATAGAAACCACTTTGCAAAATCTTTGCTACAGTTTTGCATAAAAAAAAGTGCCCACCACAAGCCTGTGAATGACAAAACTTTATAACACTTTTAATCTCATTATTGAGAATACACCAACGAATCACTTGATCAGGACAATACTTAAACAAATATGGATCCTCCCACAAAAAGTACCATACATGTTAAAAGAATTTCTTCCTATCAAGATTAGATCAACACGAGAGAATCTTACTGGTAGCTAAAAAGTTAGCTATATCCGTATACCAATGAGTAATAGCATGTGAAAGCGCATGCACATGGAAAAGATGCTCATTCAAAAAATACTTATTAATAGGAAGGGAGTCTTGGGCATCCCCATTGTCGCGCTCAGATTTTTCGCACTCGAAGAATACACACACAAGCGGGAAAAACACAGTACTCTCTCGTTAGAACTCACCCTCCTAGAAGAATGAGTGCGACTAGGTTTGAATTGAAAACAGGTTTGAATAAAGGGCTTTTGAAAAAGATTCGGAGTCACCACCTAACTTGATTAAGGTGAGTTAGGTCACCTAAAAACTAAGAGTAATCCGAAGACTACACTTAGGGTTTTTGAAAAATAATTTTTTGAAAATATCTCCTCGAGAGAGAGGATTTTTTTAAGAAAAACAGATTGTTTGGCAACCTTTGGAAAGCATTTAGCCTTTTTTAGAAAAATAACTCCTTTTGGTCTTTGAAAATAGGGATTCTAAGTTCGGAGGTTGGTTACGTGTAGGGAAGACGCACTAAGCTATCACCCTACCCCGCCCTTTCGGTACCTACATGTCAATCTACCCTAGATTCACCTATGAGAGTCTTTAACTAACTAATGGTTCAATCCTATCCACTTTGAAAAACAATGCTTGAAAAGAAACTAACATAATGCATGAGAAGAAACTAACATGATGCATGAGATGCAAGTGCAAAATAAGAGAAAATTGGAGAATAGATTTGGAAATAAATTTGAAAAGAATATGATTTGAAAATAGATTTAAAGAAATGGAATTGAAATTGGAAAGTTTGAAAATTTGGAAATAGAAATTTGAAAATAGAAATTTTGAAATTGAAATTTTGAAAATAAATTGGAATTTGAGATTTGAAAATGTGGAGACCGCACCCATGAGGGTGGAATTGAAAGTTTGAAGAGTGTTGTGACCGCACCTATGAAGGTTGCCTACGTATCCCTTTGGGGGAATCAGGTCAGTCGTAGTTCGGACCGAAGTCCGATTGAAAATAAATTGATTTGAAGAGAGAGATTGAATTGAAATAAAGAGATTGAATTGAAAACTGGATTTGATTTGAGATTAGAAGAGGAGATTGGAAATTGAAATTGAGAAGATTGGACTTGCTTTGGAAAGATTGATGTTGGAAAAACTTAGTTTTAGGAAACCCAGACTTAGAAAAGAGAAGAGACTTAGAAAATATTTCACTTGACTTGGAAGGTTTAGGAAATTAGGGAAGATTGAATTTAGGAAATGTTTGAATTAGGAAAGGTTCGATTTAGGAAGGTTTTAGAATTAGGAAAGTTTCAACTTAGGAAAGCATTGAATTTGGAATGTTTCAACTTTAGGAAAGTTTTGAATTTAGAAATGTTTTGAATTAGGAAAAGTTTAGTTTAAAAAAGGCTTAGAATTTGAAAAGTTTCAAGTTAAGAAAGTTTTGAATTTTGTAATGTTTTGAAAAAGGAAAGTTTTGAATTTGGAAAGCTTTGAAAACAAGGAAATTTTGAAAATATGAAAGTTTCGTTTCAGGAAAGGTTTGAAAAAGGAAAGTTTTCAGTTTAGGAAATGTTTGAATTAAGAAAGTTTTGAGTTTAGAAAAGCCTTAGATTTAGAACGATTTTGAAGTTTTGGAAAGTTTAGAATTTAGAAAGTTTGGAAGTTTAGAAAGATTTAACTTGAGAAAGTTTCAAATTTAGAAAGTTTTGATTTTAGAAAGATTTGAAATTTAGAAAGTTTAAGATTTAGAAAGTTTTAGAGTTTGAATTTTAGAAAATCTTGAAATTAGGAAAGGTTTGAGTTTAGGAAAAGTTTGAAAACTTAGGTTTGAAAAGTTAAGATTAGAAAAGAAGGTAGAATTAGGAAATGGTTGAATTAGGAAAGATTTTTATGTTCAAGTTTTTGGAAACTTAAGGTTTAGGAAAGTGGAAGTTTGGGAAGGATTTGAATTAGGAAAGATTTGGATTTGGAAGGGATTGGATTTGGTCTCTAAAAGAAAAGATTTGATTTTGTTTTCAAAAATGGAGGACGGGATCTAGTTTCCTAAACGGCGAGATTTGATTCGGTTTCCTAAAGGGAAGATAAGATTTGGCAAGGATTTGGAAAAGGAGATTCTAGAAACCCTAGATTTGAAAAATTATAGTTTTGACGTAGAAAAGTGGTTTTGGAAACATGTATAGTTTGGATGTGAAAACAAGAGATTTTGAAAACCTAGGTTTGAGGCAAAGTTTGAAAATCATGTTTTTAGAAAGAAAATTAGGGTTTCCTAATTGTGGGCTCTAAGGCTTGACTTGGGCTCTAAGGAAAGAGTTTTTGGAAAGTGCGTTTTTGGAAAACGAAGGTTTTTCTAGAAGGGAATCCTAGGGAGGAATTTTTGGAAAGTGAATTTGGAGAGGAAGTTTTTGGAAAAAGATTTTAAAGAGAAGGAGTTTTGAAAAGTGTGTTTTTAGAAATGTAGATTTTAGCAGGAAAATCCTAGAGAGAAAATTTCTAGAAGAAAGATTTTGGAAAGAGAGTTTTTTAGAAAGGTTTTTGGAGAGAGTTTTTAGGAAGGTGAAACTAGGGAGTGTTTTTAGAAAGTGAATTTTGAGAAAAAGATTTTGGAGAGGAGTTAAAAAAGAGAGTTTTGAAAAATAGATTTTGGAAGGGAGTTTTTGAAAACGATTTTGGAGAGGAGTTGAAAAAGAGAGTTTTGAAAAATAGATTTTGGAAGGGAGAGTTTTAGGGAAAAGAGATTTTTAGGAAGAGATTTTTGAAGAGAGAGAGTTTTAGAAAGTATGAAAACGTCTCACTTTCCTAAAGCGATTCTAACCATAAGAGGGCTAGAACCACTTTAAGAAAGTGGTTTTGGAAAATAATAAGATTTGAAAATATAGACCAAAAAGGTCACTTTTAATGTAACACTTTCCTAAAGCAACCCTAGCCATGGAAAGGCTAGAATCACTCTAGAATTGTGGTTTTGAAAACAAGTTTTTGAAAAAGAGATTTTGATGTAATTTTGAAAACAAGTTTGAAAACGATTTTGAAAACAACTTTGAAAACGGATTTTGAAAGATGCAAGACTATGATATGCACAATGCAATTTGGAGTCGTGAACATACAAGGCTAAGGCTTCACCACATAATCAAAGGAGCCGGACCCATGTGGTCTTTGGTTAGACTAAAAGAAAGCCCCCGACACGGTGACTCTCCAATAGCATAATCCTACACATGGACCGGGAATCCCCTTGTTTCAAGCATACAAAGAAAGGGGGGTGAAAGAGATGGGGGATTAAAATAGAGAAAACCCAAGTGGGTTAGGAGAGAGAAGAGAGAGGGGGGAAGTGCGAAAATTTAAATAGAAAACCTACCGTATGTCTTCTTTATTTTGCGCGCCTTGCTTGTCTTCAATCTTCGGTCTTCGTCTTGATCTTCTTCTTCAACCTTCAAGGGTTGTCTTTAAGCTTTAGATGGCGGCTCTTCAAGTCTTCAAAGGATAGTTAAAGGCTAGTGTATGAGTGTATGGGGGAGTGTATAAGTGTATAGGAGGCTAGGGTTTGTGCAGGGTGGCTAGGGTTTGGAAAACCTAAGGAAACTAGGGTTTTGGAGGTGCTCGAGCTCTGTATATCGAAATATATGATTTTTAGGTTAATTTTGCAAACCCCTAAAACGCTGGAAGAGGCTCTGTATTTATAGAGGTTAGACAATACTGGCGCCTGTTGCAGTGGCGCCAGGCCAAAGTTTACACTGGTGCCACTAGGAGTGGCGCCAGGCCAATTTTTGGCTTGGCGCCACTACTAGTGGCGCCAGCCACTTAGGAAACATTTAAGGTCGGCAAGCAACATATCTTTGACTAGATTTGGGCGCCTGTACTAGTGACTACCATGCAATTTTCAGCCTGACTTCATTAGGAGTGGCTCTGGATAGTCCGGGAAGGATTTGAAGGAGCCGGGAATGACCCGGAAGGCCGAAAAGGAGCAGGAACACTTAAAATAGTGTCCTGGAGGTATTTGACTTGAGAAATGAGGATATGATGGGTCGGAAAGGTTGACCGGGCTTTTAGGGGCAAAACGATCAATCGGACCGGGAAACTACCGGGACAGACTTGGACTGTCCCGAAAGAAGACTTGAGATTTGGAAACATTGTTTAGAATATTCCCAAAGGTTGCCGGTTTGATTCTCAAAGCCGGCGTGGTCGGATAAGAAGACCGGCCCACCAGGGGCAAAACGGTCATTTCGTATCGGGTTGGTTGAAACTAACTTGGAATGATCCGGAAAGATAAGGAAAGGTTGAGAGTACTATAAGAAGCATTCTCGGAAGGTTACCGGTTTGATACCCAGAGCCGGTGTGGTCGAAAAATGAGGCCGGCCCACCAAGGGCAAAACGGTTATTTAGCTTCAAGTGGGCCCTACGGGCCCGAGAAGTGACTGGTGGACTAAATTCAAGTTTAAAAGGCGGGCTTAGACTCTAAATATGCATGTGATGTGTGAACGTGAGCTTGGTCAGTTCGAAGATTGCCGAGCGGGCAAAAATGGAGTGCTTACACCCATCAGTTGGGAGGCTCAAAAGATGGTCAGCAACTACATTCTCTACCCTCGTCTTATCTCTAATCTCAATATGGAACTCTTAGAGCAAGAGGATCCATTGGATGTGTCATGGTTTTGCATCAGGCTTACTCAACAAGTACTTAAAGGCAGAATGGCTGGTGTATATTATAACTAAGGATTTGACTAAGTACAATCTAAGTTTATCTAATGCAAAGACCACGACAAGCAACTCTTTTTCAGTTGCAGTATAGTTCAATTGGGCTTTATTAAGGATTTTACTTGCAAAATATATAACATGGGGTTTCTTATCCACGCTTTGCCCATGACAGCCCTAATCGCATAATCACTAGTGTCAGATATCAACTTGAAAGGTAAAGACCAATCGGGTGATTGAATAATAGGTGCGGTGGTCAATAGCCCTTTGAGCTTCTCAAAAGCTCTCTGTCGCACTCTGATTTTTCCCACTCGAGGGAAATATGCACAAGTGGGAGGAACACGGTACTCTCTTGTTAGAACTCATTCTCCTATAAAGATGAATACGACTAGATTTGAATTAAAGATTGATTTGATTAAGGGCTTTTGGAAAAGATTTAGAGTCACCACCTAACTTGATTAAGGTGAGTTAGATCACCTAAAACTAAGTATAATCCTAAGATTAAACTTAGGGTTTTTGAAAAAGGCTTGCAAAACTTCCTCAAGAGAGGGTTTTTAGAAAAATAGGTTGTTTCGCAACCTTTAGAAAGATTTAAGCCCTTTTCGAAAATAACTCCGGTTTGGTCTTTAAAAACAGTGATTCTAGGTTCGAAGGTTGGTTACGTGCAGAGAAGATATTCTAAGATCATCACCCTATCCTACCCTTACGGTACCTACATGTCTATTCATCCTAGGTTCACTCATTTAGAATCTTTAATTATTCAATGTCCAATACTATTCACTTTGAAAAGAGTTTTAGAAAAAGATTTGATATGTTGCATGACATGCAAGTACAAGAAAAATATTTTATTTTGAAAATAGATTTGAAAAGAAAGATTTAACTTTAAAAATAGATTATGTAATTGAAATTTTGAAAAAGGTTGTGACCGCACCCATGAGGGTTACCTACGTATCCTTTTGTTGGGAATCAGGTCAGTCGTAGTTCGAATAAGCGTCCGATTGAAAATAGACACTTTGAGGTTTTTAAAGAGTTTAACTTGAAAAGGCTTGATTTGAACAGAGTTTGATTTGAACTTTGAATAGAAGATTGGAAATTGAACTTAGAATTAACTTTGATTGAAATAGAACTTGAGGATTTTGAAATTGATTTTGATTTGAAAAGATTGAACTTGGAAGAAGAACTTGGACTTGATTTGGAAAGATTGAGATTTTTGAAACATCTTGACTTAGATTGAAATTGAAAAACTATCTTGGTTTAGAAAAGAGTTTTAGAAAGAAGTTGAAGCTTCTTAACTTAGGATTAGGGTTGAACTAAGGTTTGGCTTCCTAGGGTTTAGGTAACCTAGGGTTAAAGCATGCACTTGAATTAGAAAAGATTTGATTTAAATTTAAAAAAATTGATTAAAGAAAGTTTGAGTTCAAAAAACTTAGAGTTAAGAAAGATGAGACTTAGAAAAGATTGGAAAAGATTTGATTGGATTTAGAAAACACTTGACTCGAAAAGACTTGACTTGAACATTTCACTTAAAAGAGTTTAGAAAGTTAAGATTTAGGAAATAATGAATTTTAGAAATCTTTAAATTTAGGAAAGCTTCAAAATAGGAAAGTTTTCAAGTTAGGAAAGTTTTCAAGTTAGAAAGTTTTGGATTTAGAAATATTTAAAATTAGAAAAGTTTTAAAATTTGGAAAGTTTTAATAAGTTGAGATTTAGAAAGGTTTGAAATTAGGAAAAATTGAAATTAGGAAATATTTAATTTCTACTTCCTAAAGTAGAAGATTAGATTTTATTTTCAAAATTTGATGATTTGATTTGGTTTCTAAAATTGGAGGATTTGATCTAGTTTCCTAAACGGAAAGATTTGATCTAGTTTCATAAATTGGAGGTTTGATTTGATATGGAATTGGAAATGTTGAATTTTAAAAATCTAGGATTTGGAAATCTATAATTTGGTGTAGAAAAAAATATTTTGGAAATCTAAGATTTGATGTAAAAAAAGAAGTCATGATTTTAAGAAAGAAACTAAGATTTTCTAATCATAAAATCTAGGGCTTGACTTGAACTCCAAGAAAAAGAGTTTTTCTAAAAAGGAGATCTTTGACGGCGGTCCCGTGACGTAGGGTTTGTTGGCAATTCCCTATATCGACCTATTTACGAGTGTTTCTGCCACTCTGACGGCTGTGATGTTTACGAGTACTTCCGTTACTCTAACGATTCGCGATCATTCCAGAGACTGCCTGATCTCGGGAAGCTGCTAGGTAAAATTATCGCCTAAGGAATCAACTTTATC
Source organism: Euryodendron excelsum (assembly GCA_033060915.1). Classification (NCBI taxonomy): domain Eukaryota; kingdom Viridiplantae; phylum Streptophyta; class Magnoliopsida; order Ericales; family Pentaphylacaceae; genus Euryodendron; species Euryodendron excelsum. Next base: position 20,239,312 of record CM065398.1, read on the forward strand.
GAAAGGCATACCAAAATGGACATTCTTCATTGGCAGGCTAACAAGCCCCAAAGGTGGACCATTCTACCACCTCAGGGACTTAGGGTCTCGTCCCGATTGAAGGGTTTAAAGGGACTTACCGTTCTGAAGAGCTCTCTCAAAAAACGTACCAGACAGTATGGACTTATCACCTTAAGGAATCAACTTTCTCAAAAGGTGTGACGGATTTAATTGGAATTGGAATTGGATTTGAGATTAAAACGGGAACTTACCGTCTTCGAAAAGATATGCCCACTGAAATTGGACCGAACAATACCCCAAGGGCATTTTGGTCATCTTGCCTCTATTTTGGGCCCGCGAAGCAATCGATTGACTTGATTATGTCAGAAAAACTGGTTTAACTCGGAATATGTCCATATTGACTTGAATACAAGTCTAACTGGCCTAGAGACTGCCGAGCGGGCAAAAATAGGGTGCTTACAATTACTTGAGGGATCAACTTTCTCGTAAGGTGTGCCAAATTTTATTTGAATTGGAATTGAATTTGAAATTGAATTTGAGATTAAAATGGGGACTTACTATCTCTAAGAATACGTGTCAACTGGAATCTATAATTTTTGGTTTCTTGTTTTGAAGTAATTGGTGAGATTTTGTGTAATTAAGAGGAGTATTTATATTCTTCTTCAACTTGTCAATTGTTTCCTGTGAATCGATCTCGGACTTTACCGAGTATTATTACTGCATCACAACCACATACTAGCATATATTAATCGCACTATTTTGAAGTGATCAGTAGCCCCTTCTACTGATTTATCCCAAGAAAACGTATTTTGATACACTTAAGTTGTAGTTTTCACACGAGATCACGGTAGCCCTTTCCAACATGTAGCAATAACACAAGAGAGAGAGAGAGAGAGAGAGAGAGAGAAATACGTTAAGCATTGTTCATGTCTAACTATAGGTCAGTCTAGGTCATGAGAGCTTTATAACAAAGATAAGAGAAGCATCTAGAATGATTCTAATTGTCCCATTAAACCATATAAGTCTCACAACACATGAAATCATCTATGATACCCAAAAGCATGAATATTGACATTAAAGCACTCAAAAAATTGACTCAATCTCAAGAGGCACACCAAATCTCATAAGATATATGAGTTCAAGCTCAATTACTCGAAGCCTAGGTATTCAGAAAGCTAAAAAATTCAAGAACACTCAAGATATCACAAAATCTTTTCTACTATTTTTGGTTCTGGATGGGTTTTCTGTCAAACCTTTCAGGTTTGTGGAGCCCCTTCATTGGATTGTAAGCTCATCTTTATTTAATTGAAATTTGTTTTGCTATTCAAAAAAAAAAAAAAGGTATCACAAAATCTTTTTGGGTTTTTCAAAACATTTTTTGTTAAAAAAACAAATATATATATATATATATACAAGATCTATAGCTCTAGGGACAAAAGATCACACAATAGGGACACCCTAGGCAAAGATGACATCATACCTCATTCTAGAGGTTCAACCCCTATAGATTTCCTAGGATATTAAGAGTCTCTAAATCTTCCTTCCTAATCCAAATGGTCCTATGCTTAGGAGTATCATTAATCACGTGGGGCTTAGGACGAATTTTAAATGAAATTTTAGGTTTTTGGTTCGCATTGGTCCTAGTCCTATTCCGTTGAACTTGCCTCTGTTGAGGAGTTCTTTTGAATCCAAAATTTTGATCATGTGAATTCCATCTAACGATATTAAATCTATTGTACATAAACCCATTATTTCTTTGTGGCCTAACTTGCCTTCAAGATTGAGTATAGACATAATCCCAAGGTAGTCCATGCAACTTATGACAAAATGGTCAAGTGTGACCTCTAACACCATAATTCCAACAAGTGAGAACAAATTATGTGATATATGAAGGATAAGGCTCATAACAATCATCATATCTATTCTTTGGGGATCATACATGTTCTTACCTTACCTGTATTTATCTTCTTAAAGACAACATCAACTTCAGTACTATTAGTTTCAAGTTTTACAATCTTATCTTCAAGTCCTTTTCTAGTTTTAGCACAATAATTATGTTCTTTATCAATAGAAATCAATATATCAAATAAAGTAACTTGATGAGCTTTTAGTTGAGTTACAAGAGTTTGAGTTTCAACTATCTCCTTTTTCAGTGTATCAACTTCTTTTAAAACTTTTTTTGATTTGAGACCAAGTTTTTCATTAACTTTGGTTAATTTAAAATAATGTGCGTACAACTGGTCACAGGCATGTTGAATATCACTCTTCTCATCATTATCAGATTCAATATCATCAGGTTCAACAAACTCACCTTGACTTTCAGTTTCATGGAGAGTATGAGATGAACCATCAAGCACAGATGCAATAAAAACACTAAAATTACTTTATTCTAGCTCAATTTCAGATTTATTATCATCTTCAGGATCAAAATCATCCCAAGTCATAGTAAACCACTTTGCCTTTCTTTTTAGTCTATTTGGGCACTTTTAAGCAAAGTAACCATACCCATGACTAGGGGTGCATATGGGCCAGTTTGGTTTGGTTTACTACCTAACCCAGAACTAAACCAATCACAATCGGTTCTCTAAATTTCAACCCAAAATCGAACCGTGGCTTTGGACGAACTGAACCAATTCGAACCAAAAAAATTATGATTCAATTCGGTCTAGAACCATGGGTCTCTTACAAATCTTGATTTTAATTTTGATAAGCATAGCCCAACCTTCAAAGAAGGAATTAGCCTGATGGTTCAGCCCAACTCTTTATATAATGCTAAAATGGACTACATAAGTGGGTTACATTCAGGAACCCCTTATAAAGAAAGCTGAGAGTTATCAACTACACTCCTAGCCGATGTGTGATAGGCGAAGTGGGAAAGAATAGAAAAAAAGGGCCAAGGCTTATATAACAGCCAATGTAAAATATGTGTAGATAGATGTGGGATTTGTAAACACCTCATTTTTGCCCGATCAACAATCTTTGGCCCAACTAGACTTACATTCAAGCCAACACAGACACATTCAAGCCCAGACTGGCTTTCCAAACTTAATCTAGTTAAACAACCGCTTTGCGGGCCTTCCGGGCCTAATATTAGAAAAACAACCAAAATACCCTTAGAATATTACTCGGTCCAACTCCAGTTGGCATGTCTTCCTAAAGATGGTAAGTCCGTATTTCAACTTCAATTCTAGTTCCAATTTCAATTCAGACCAGTCAAGCTCAATCTGTCACGTCTTTTGAGAAAGTTGATCCCTCAAACGATAAGTCCATCCAGTTCGGCATGTTTTTTGAGAAAACTCCTCAGAACGATAAGTCCTTTCAAACCTATCAACCGGGATGGAACTCAAGTTCCCGAGATGGCAGAACAGTTCACTTATGGCGCCTACTAACTCATCAATGTAGAATGTCCATTATTCAGCACGTCTTTTGAGAAAGTTGATCCCTGCGACGATAAGATCATCCAACAGTTTCCCAAGATCAGGCAATCTTTAGAATGAACACACACCATCAGAGTGACGGAAACACTCACAAACATTGCAACCAACAGGGTGACGAGAACACTAGCAAAAAGATCGACATTGAGAATTGCCAACCAAACCCTATGCCACGGTACTGAACACGCCTCTTGGCCGTAGCACGTTTACCGAAAGACATGATACCTTTATAAACCAACTCGTCACACACCGTCAGGTAATGGAAACACTCAAAACCCAGGTCAACACCAGTGTCTGCTAGCCCACTAGGATGAAAAACGACTAAACTGCCCCTTGGGCCCTTCCGATATGCTTCTTGAGAAAGTACCTAAGTCCTCAAAGTAGTAAGTCCACCCTTATAAGATTTTCTCAAAGATAATCTAGCACGTTCTAGTGCCTTCTGGTCATTTCTGGGTCAATTTTGAAAGTATCCGGTCAAAATGATCATTTTGCCCCCAAGCATCCGATCGCCTCCGAGAACCACACCAGCTATGGGTATCAAGCTAGTTACCCTCTGAGAATACTTTTAATAGTATTCCCAACCTTCTAATACTTTTCTAGACTATTTCGAGTCTATTTTGGTAAACCTTATACAAAATGACCGTTTTGCCCCTAATGGACCAGTCGCTTTTTTCCACCACACTGGCTCTGGGTATCAAATCGAAAACCCCTTGGAATACTCTCGATAGTGTTTCTAACCTTTCAGTCTCCTCACAAGTCACTCCGGGTCCATTTTAGTGTTTTTTTTTTATTTAAATAACTATTTTGTCCCTAGTGGACCGGTTAACCTTTTCAAATATTCTGGCATTGTTTCTTAAGTCCGTTACCTTTAGGAGGACACTCTTTTAAGGGTTCCTATCTATCCCCGGCCTTCTGGATTATTCCAAGACCTTCTGGAGTCACTCCTAGTGGAGCCAAGTCAAAAATTGCATGGTAGTCATTACGATAAGCGCCCAAATCTTTTGTCTTGCGTCCCAAGGGTCAAAAGATACGTTTCTTACAGCCTTAAAACTTTCCTTAGTGGTTGGCGCCACTCCTAGTGGCACCAAGGTTAAATTTGCACTAGCGCCGCTACAACAGGCGCCAGTTCCTATTTCAATTGCCTATAAACTCTGTCTAAAAACTCTGTCTCTCTGAAAACAAAGCTTGAAGTCCCCCAAAACCCTAATTCTCTCAAGCCTCTTTAAACCCTAGCCTCCATACACTCTATATACTCAAATACAAGCCTCAAAACATCCATTGAAGATCAAGTGTTGCATCTTCAAATCTCTCAAAGTTTAAGTCAAGTAAAGCAAACAAAACAATCAAAGCAAAAAGAAGATAAGGTTGGTTTTCTATTTACTTTTATGTAATCCCCCTCTCTCTTCTCTCTGCTAACCCACTTGGGTTTTCATCTATTTTAATCCACATCTTCTACAGCCTATTTTTACATGCTTGAAATAAGAAACTTCCCGATTCATGCCAAGGAAGGACTGTTGAAGGTCACTATGCTGGGGGCTTTCTTCTAGTTCAACCTTAGACGGTGTGGGTTCAGCTCCTTTGATTGTGTGGTGAAGCTCAACTTTGTATGTTCACGACCCGATTGCATTGTGGTTATCATGTTTATGTATTATATTCAAAGTTGCATTCAAAGTTATTTCAAATTTGCATCAAGGTTCTTTTTCAGGACTTGCATTCAAAATCTTCCTTCTTTCAAACTTGTTTTCAAAATCACATTTCTAGGGTGATTCTAGCCATTTTATGGTTAGAGTTGTTTTAGAAAAGTGTTATATTCAATATGACCATCAAGGTCCAAATCTTGGGTTCAAACCCTACTAGTTTTCGAAATCACAATTCTAAAATGATTTTAGTTATTCCATGATTAGGGTTGTTTTAGGAAAGTGTTATATTCAATGTAATCATTTTGATCCATATTTCAAGCCCTAGTTGTTGTCAAAATCATAACCCAAGAATGGTTCTAAATTCCCATGGTTAGAATCATTTTAGAAAAGTGAGACATTCAAGAGACTTATAAAAGTTCATATTCAAATAGTTTTGCAAATCTACTTCCTAAGAACTCTTTTCAAAGATCTACTTTCTAAATATTCTTTGTCTTGAAGTCCAAGTTAAGCCCCAGAATCCATGGTTAGGAAACCCTAATTCCTTTATTGAAATCATGACTTTCTATTTTTTACATCAAATCATAGATTTCCAAAAACCCCTTTTTCCACCAAATCATAGATTTTTAAATCCAAGATTTTCAAAACTCAACATTTCCAACTCCATGTCAAATCAAATCTTCCAATTTAGAAAACCAAATCAAATTCTCCAATTTTGAAAACAAATCAAATCATCTATTTTTTGAAATAAAATTCAATCTTCTATGTTAGGAAATAGAAATCCAGTCTTTTCTAATTTCAAACATTTTTAAATCCCGGCAATCTAAATTTCAAACTATCAAATCTTTCGTAATCCTAATTTTTTCTAATTTTAATTTTTGTTAAATTCAAACTTTCAAACCTTTCTTAATTTCAAACTTTTAGGTCTTTCTAAATTTCAAATCTTTCTAAATTTAAAATTTTTCAAATTCAAATTTTTCCAAAATCAACTCTTTCTTAAAAAAGAAACTTTTCTAATTCAAAACTTTCCGATTTCAGACCTTTCCTAATTCAAAACTTTCCTAATTTGAAACTTTCTTTATTCGAAACTTTTCTAAAATTGAACCTTCCTAATTCAAAACTTTCTTAAAATTCAACTTTCTAAAATCAGAACCTTTCTTATTTTAATTGCATGCTTCAACCCTAGGTTATCTAAGTCCTAAGATGTCTAAACCATAGTTCAACCCTAACCCTAAAGTTTTGAAGCTTTAACTCTTTTCAAAAACTCTTCTTTAAACTCAGGTAAAAACCAAGATGGTTTTAAAACTTCAATCTAAGTCAAGATGATTTTAAAGCTCAACTCAATTTTTTCAAAACAAGTCCAAGTTCTACTTCTCAAGTTCAATTTCAAATCAAAGCTCAATTCCAAATCCTCAAGTTCAATTTCAAATCAAAATCAATTCCAAGTTCGACTTCAAATCAAAGTTCAATTTCCAATCTTCTATTCAAAGTTCATAATCAAACATTTTCATGTCAAACTTTCCAAATACCTCAAGGTGTCTATTTTCAATCGGACCCCGAGTCTAAACTATGACTAACTTGATTCCCAACAAAAGGATACGTAGGCGACCCTTATGGGTGCGATCACAACATTTTTTAAGTTCCAATTTCACAACCTATTTCAAGTTTCCAATTCCACAATCTTTTTTTTAAGTTTCAAATCCTATCTTCAAATGTATTTTCAAAATCAAATCTTTTTCTTGCACTTGCATGTCATACATCATATCAAACCTCTTTCTAAAATTCTCAAAGTAAATATAATTGGACAATAAATAGTCAAATATTCTAAATGAGTGAACCTAGAATGAATAGACATGTAAGTACCACAAGGGCAGGATAGGGTGATAGCCTAGTGCATCTTCCCTATATGTAACCAACCTCCGAACCTAGAATCATTGTTTTCGAAAGACCAAAAATAGAGTTATTTTTCAAAAAGGGTTTAAATTTTTTCAAAGATTGCCACACAACCTGTTTTCTCCAAAAACCCTCTCTTAAGGAAATTTTCCAAAACTTTTTCAAAAATCCTAAGTTTAATCTTCATATTGCACTTAGTTTTAGGTGACCTAATTCACCTTAACAAAATTAGGTGGCCACTCCAAACTTTTTTCAAAAGTTCTTATTCAAATCAATTTCTAATTTAAACCTAGTCGCACTCGTCCTTCTCAGATGATGAGTTTTAACAAGAGAGTACTGTATTTTTCTCACTTGTGTTTTCTCAAGTGCGAAAAATTGGAGTGCGACAGGATTCACTCACCTTAGATATATTCCACCTTATGTCTGAGGTGTTCTTTGTTTTGTATCCCACAACAAAAGTAGCAAGTTTCATACTGCCATACAAATAGTCAAATCTATTTTGTTGTTCAAATTAAAATGCTAGATACAGCACATGAGGAAATCTATGTGTATTTTCTGGTAGGTTCTCAATTGGGTTAGCATCAGTTCTACATGGTTTGGTTCTCTGGTTGATTCGGGTAAATTAACACACCAACCAGAACTGAACCAATCTCTTTGGTTCTCAATAAATTGGACCCAAAACCGAACCATTGCATTATAAAACCGATCCAAACTAAACCAATCTCCTCGGTTTCGATTCAGTTCTCGATTCCCTCGGGTTGAATGTGCACCCCTACCCATGACATTCAAAACATTAAGGTTCTTGTGATTGTTTTCCTCTATTTTTATCAAAAATTTTTCGTTTATTTTTCTTAAAACTAGGACATTAGACTTTCTTATTTTTTTAAAATTTCTTGAATTTTTTGATAATGAAATCCATCTTCACTTGACTAGTTCATAATTATCATCGGAAGTATCATCTACGTCTTCCTAAATAGTTTTAAAAACAAGATCTTTGTTATTTTTAGGACAACATAGATTAGCCTCAAAAGCCTGTAGAGAACCTACCAATTCCTCTACTTTTACAGAATCAATATCTCTACTTTCTTTTATAGCAGTAACCTTGGCTTGAGATCTATCTAGTAAAGATCTTAAAATTTTTTAAAAAACTTTTAAAGAGGAGATCTTTTCACGAAGGTTAAAACTTAAGTTGACAATATCTCTTAGTTTTGCATAACATTGATCAAAAGTCTCATTATCATTCACCCTCAAGTTTTCAAAGTTTGTTGTCAATCACTGTAGTTTAACAATTTTTACAATAGTAGTTTCCTCATGGGTAACTTCAAGTATATCCCATGCTTCTTTAACAATATCACACATTGACACATGTCTGTATTCATCAGGTGTAAGAGCATTAAAGATAGCATTAATACTCTTACTATTCCAACCATTATTTTCGTAATTAGTCTTGTTGCAATCCTTGACTTCTTTTAAAGTGGTGCTTGTAGCAGTAGTGGTAGTAGGGAGACTCCAACCATTAGCAACAAAAAGCCAAACTCGCTCATCTATAAATTTAAGAAAATCTCTCATACAAACTTTTCAATAGGCATAATTGTTTCCATAAAAAAATGGAGGTCTAGAGGTAGAGCCGCATTCACGTGGTAAATTCATGTATTTAAATAATTGGGATCTCACTCTAGAAATCAAAAATAATTTTTGAGTGTCCTGCTCTAATACTAATTGAAATTTTTGAAGTACTTGGATTTACGATCACTTGGAGGTGTGCTTGATTAATAGCGGTTAAACAATATAATCAATCACACACTAAACTAAATTGCATGGAGAAGTAATAAAGCAATCACACATAGACACGATTTTTGCGTGAAAAAACAAATGAAAAAAAATAACGGGACCTAGTCCAGCCCAATCTCCAAGTAATATAATCAATCAAACAATTCACAAAAACACTTACAAATGCACCAAATCGAACCACATGAATCTAAGTTGAAGTAGAAGTTTGCTTGCATACCCACAATTCCCTGCTCTCTGGTGCTTGAATCACAACGAACACCATATCATGAATCTTTGCTTTGATGCACAAACAAGACACTTATTATCGATGAAGATTTAAAATTCTTCATCTTACTAAGGAGTGAAGGAGGGTTTAAGAGGCTCAAGGAATCACCTTAGATATGTATAGGAATAATAAGAGCTGGTTCCAATCCTAAACGAACGTCTGATAAATAGGAAACCTCAAACGCATTCAAAACGGAAGTTCCAAAACTACAATTGCTTTAGCGGGTAAATAGTAGAGAAGACCGAGCATGTTTGCTCTAGCGAGAACAGAGCAAGCGTCCCTATTGAAGTTCTTATACTAGATCTTTGCTCTAGCCAAAAGAAAGCGGGAAGAGAGAGAAGCTCACTGTCTCCAATTAAGTCATAATATGCCTTCTCTTCGCTCTAGCCAGAGAAGAGCGGGAAGAGAGCGAAGGCCACTGTTGTTGAATAATTCTAGAAAAGCCTTTTTTCGCTCTAGCCGAAGAAGAGCAAAAAAAGAATGAAGCTCACTGTCTCCAAATGACGCTTGAAAGGCTTTTCTTCGCCCTTTTCATAGAAGAGTGATAAGAGAGCGAAGCTTGCTGTCTTCGAATTTATTAGCCTTCCGCAAGAGAATTCAAGCTAACCTTAACTTCAACTCAAATCACCACCTCAAATCGCACTTGGCCCGAACAACTTTTACAAGAAAAAAACTTCTTTAATACATTTCAACCATCTAACTTGCAAATTACATGGGAAAAAGAAATGATGTTACAAATAAAATTTTGATCAATAGGTTTGCCAAATTATAATGATCTTACATAATCAACTGACTCCTGACAAACTTATAACTACTAATTAATTTTTAGTTTATTACTTACAACTCATTCTTGATTATCTTAGCTTTATGACCCACAATTCAGCTCAATTCACCTCATTTGCTCTTCCATTTAGTTCCTTCTGCTTCTTCGTTTGATTGCGGGTTTATAACATAACTGTTGCTAGGATTTTATGGAGTTTCTCCTTTCATTCGTCTAAATATCTCTTTCATATATTTTGGGATTCTTTTCGCGCTCTATAGTGTATTGCCTTCTCTCTTTACATGGACACATGTTGACATACATATACATATATATATAAATATATATTTCGGTTCACTCTCTAGGCTTTTTTGTTGTGGGTGGGGTGGAGATGGAGACTTGTCCCTTGAAGTTAAATTGTTTTGTTGGAAAGATTTTGTGCTGATCTGTCATCGAAGTGGTGGTAGTTTTATGTTTTTGTTTTTTTTTTTTTTTTTTTTTTTTTTGAGACCTCCATTTTTACTACTGTGTCTCTGGCCTGCCTTCTCTTCATGGCATAACTCTCCCACTTTTTCTCTCAATTTTTTGTCGTCTTGCTATGGTTTTGTTGTACATGTTTTGATCAATAGCCTGAACGACATGATTTGAGGCCCTTTATAGTTTTTTAATATTATTATAAAAAAATTTATTTAAAATTATTTTATTTTTTAAATCAATGATTTTTTTCTTGAAGTTAACTAGTGTGCTAATTTTTGGTTATTTTTCACATTTAAATCAAGGCCTTTTTTTTTTTAATGTAGAAACTGTATAAAGTCTTTAAAACTATGTAGGTTTTAAATTTTTTTTGAACTTCAATAAAGTGTTATTTGTACAATTTTTTTTGTAAAGCCAATATTTTTTTTGAAGTTAACTAGGGTAGTTGATTTTAGGCCCTTTCTTTCCCCAATGAGCCTTTTTTCCTCACTTGCATTGGGGCATTTTTTTTTGAAAAAGAAGATGTAAAGACTATATAAGACTTTGTTTGTATCCTACAATATTTTAATTCAAAAAAATTTTAATTGCACAATTTATTTAATTGTTTATTCAACAAAAATTTATTTATTTATTTTTTTCCTGAAGTTCATGAGTTTAGTTGATCTTGAACTCCCCTTTTTTCAGAGCTTTTTTTCTCATTTGGATTCGGCTCAGCCTTTCTTTAAAAAAAAATAAAAGACATAAAAACTTTGGATAATGCTATGCAAACAAAAAATTCATACAAAATTTTTATACAAAATGACATGTCTTAATTAGAGTATTTCACTTCAAAACAAAACACTCATCATAATGGTTTTTAATTATAAAATTGACATTGTTACATCATTTTGTATGTAAATTTTGTATAATTTTTTTTATAAGAATTGCATTTTCCAAAAAGTATACAGGGTTTTAATAGATTTTAAAAGCTTGGGACCAAATTTGGGCTCTCTACTAGATAGTTTTTTCTCATTTGGACAAGGGCCTTTCTACAAAAAAAAAATAAATGCATAAAAATTATATAAACCCTTACTAAGTTTAAAAAAATTTGAGGCCTTAGGCGGTCTCCTTATAAGCTTAGAGGAAGAGCCAGCCCTGGACGTTTGATTAGTCTTTGGGGTAAAGCTGAAATTTTTGTGCTGCGGGTTTGGATATTTGTGCCTTAATTTTATTCAGGGATAGTGTATTGAGCAGGTTTGTTGTCATATTGATTTGTTTTGCTTTCTTAGCTTTCTTGCTAATACTTTCTTTCTTTTTTTTTTTTTTTGTTTCTTTCCATAATTGGGAGGCCATTTGTAGCAATTCCCAATATAAGAGAATACAAAGAAGAAAGAGAGGACAGAGAAAGAGAGATGAGTTTCTCTCTATATTATTTATTCTCTTTCAAAATTTCAAACTAACATTAGAATGTGAATGATTATTTTATTGCCACTTGACAAACAAATAAAGGGGTGGGAATAAATATTTCATTATATTCCCTCCTTCAGCCACTCCCATTCCATTCTATTCTTGCCTACCAAACACAGCCTTATTGTAGGACTTTCATTGTTTCATATTTTCATAACTTTCTTTTATTTATATATATATATATATATATATGTGCTATAAGATATCTAAACCTTTAACTGACTACTCTTTTAAACTCATGTAGGACTATTGTCCATATAAATTATATAAATTTTATGCACTATATGAATGATGATTAACCACATAGACGTATGAAAAGCTATTCAACTGGAGACCTACCGATCACTGGCCAACCCACGCCTTGTGGTTGTTTGTATTTCATAAGAAGTAAGCATTGGATTATGTACTTCTACCTTGCAAATTGTGCTTGAGCACAAATGGTTAACGACATGGAGCTTGCCAAATTTTAAAATTAATCAGAAATTGAGTGATCTCAAATTTATATAATCTCCCAAATTAGAGTTTTATACAAAGAAATGTATGTATATAAATAAGATAGCTCTTGATATTTCATTGACTCTATATGTATGATGGGTATAGGAAGCGTAAATTTGAAAAACATTATAACAATTAAGCAGCTTCACACTATTTAATCCCAACTCTCTATATGTATACAACTTGATGGGTGTATAACTTGTTGGGCCTAGTAGGCCCCACCTAAACTAAACCAAGCCCACCCTAAAAAATTATGTTTGAGTGGGCTGGGTTAAATCTGATGGAAATTGGCCTTCTTTATATCATTGGTGATATGGGTGAGAGATAATTTATGTTTTTTTTTTATGGTGAATAATCTTGATTATGGTTTGTCATTTTCATATCTAGTAAATAATCCAGTTTGAAACAACCTAAGTTGCCAAATGGCATATCAGATGGATGTGAGATGGAAACACAAGAGGCACAGTTCTTCTCCGTTGTTAAGAATTGTTTGGGTTTTTTTGGTATGTTATGTTCGGTCTGTGTGTGTGAGTTGTGTGCTTGTGTTATCGGCCTTTGTAATAAAATAAATAAATAAATAATCTATATTGGAAGGTATTAGCGTTAGCTGTTGAATAGTTAGTAAATATGGGACAGTCAAAAATGGTACATAATACGTACGGGTTTAATATAAGTTTTCTTTAAAAATATGATAAAAAAAATTCAGCAAAAAAAAATACGAGAACGTAAAAAATATGGATATATAATTATTCGGGTATAATACGAACATTTGTTAAAAAGTCATGACAAAAAATATGGTTACATTTATAAATAATTTCTTCTTATATATGTTAGTAAGTAATATTTTTGTCTCAAATATATAAATTTTTAAAAATATATTATTAACAAACAACTAAATTAATGTAGTAGATAAATAATTTTTATTTTTTTATTGTATTATTTTAATACTTGCTATAAGAATAGATTAATTTATCAATTTTAATTTTTAATTTAATATTTTGAGTATTAATAAAAAGTTATAGAAAACAAATATATCACAAATATACCAAGTACTAGAGAGTATCACAAATAAACATGATACAAGTAGAGATACATGAATCATAAATTATACAAGCTTTTTCTATAATTGATTAAGTCGAATAAGTTTTATCTCAATAATTGTACTATTATAATTATATGTTAAGTATATAACTAACAATTTGTTAAAATTAGATTAAATCTAACTTTTAATCAAATTTTTTTTCAAAAGTATAATAATGCATAAAATATTTAATACGTATACTATACGGTCCAACTTAAAAAATCGTGTATTTTTTATCAAGTTTTAGATCTAGACGAAAAACAAAAATTTTTTTCATTTATACATGAGCTGTTCAAGTTGGCTTTGATTGAAACCTTGTCTAAAAGAAAAATAGAAAAATGGAAATGTAAGTACACGATTGAACACGTCTACCAACATTAAGTGATCGTATGGGGCTTTAGAAGATAACCATCTAACTGACAGTGCGTTTGGTTCTAGAATATGACGAAAGAAAGAAAAATAAAAGAAAAAGAAAGGAGAAGAATAAAGAAGGAGAGAAGCTAAATTGTTTGTTTTTGTTTGGTTGGGCAGAGAAAATGAGAAGGAATACGGAATTCTCAAAAGAAATATATATATTTGTTTGGTTGCCCACAAATAAAACATACCAGTAATTTCATTTTTTGGTCTTTCCTCAACAAATCTTAAATTCAAAGATAAGATGTGTATTCCATAAATTTAATATTTTTTCTCTTTTGGTCTTGAAGGTTTTTTAAGTTCTTACTGAATTAAATTGGCCACATATTGCTCAACATATGTCCAACCCACAAGACACTTGAAAACACAGCCCAGGCCAACTTCAGTCAAAAGAATTGTTGGGTCGGATAATTCAGGTAGGGGTTGGGGTTCAGCCTGCACAATCCACTATTCGGTTTTACATTTTTTTCTCTCTCTACTGTATGTATATAAGTTACATAGAATAAGAAGATAAAACAATAATTCTCAAGAACTCGCCACATATCTAGTAACTGAAGGCAGAAATGGGACTTCGGAAAGAATATTTGGTAGCCTGTATCATCTTAGCTAGGTATCTTACAATCAAACTACGTAATTGGTTTTAGTACACCATATCATGCATGGTTTTTCTTTTAAAGTATATGTCTTCTCTCAATCAAATATATATGTATATATATAACATGAGCAGTCCAATGCACAAGTTCACTCTCACAGGAGGAGTGTCAGATGTACTCAATTTTATTTTTATTTGTAAAGAAACTTTTTTCATTTTTCAAACGTGTGATGCCCATATAATATACATATATATGTATATGTATATATATATATATTAATTTCCAACATCGCATGGGTCCACATGTCGGAGTAATCTATTGTTGTGCGAAGGAATAGAGCCTCTTAAATCTTAGGTAAATCTCGGTGAAATAATCAATGTGATTTTTTGATGGGATTGTTATATGATGTAAATAAAAATATATTAGCACTTGAATAATCATAGAGATTGATCAGTTGGAGCATCGTAATCAATCCATTAAAGCTATGGCAAAGCAGTTGTTGGACAAATCTTTATTGGAGTTATTGCTAAAAACAGTTAAAATTGCAACTTGTTCTCTAGTAGTATCTACATAAGACTACTTTTCCATGAACAAAAACCTTGGAAAAATGGTTGCCCAAAAACTGGTTAATAGAGCATTCATAGATAAGATGGAAATGCTGCACTAGAGAACTCTAGAAGCATAGGTCTTCACTTAAAACATTCAGGAAAAAAAAATGAAAATTTTAGTGAACTTAATTGTGCTTATCTTCTTCTTGTTGGGATTAAACATACTCGCACAAATAAAACAAAAGTACATCAACAAGCACGCGCAAGATATCAACACTAAATTTACATGGCTCAGTGCAAAACTAGCGCCTACATTCATAGACAAAAGAAATCTACTTAAATTGAGAGATTATAAGTCTGAGATACTCCCGAAACACTTAAAATCAACACTATTACCTTAACCTTGAAGCAATCCCTATTGCATTGCTCATTCAGTTTCCCAAGTCCTGTGGCCCTAGTTGCTACTTTGCTTCTTAGTGTTTTCCTGTCTCTCTCACATTTCTACAATCCCTCTCAATCTCACATTCATAAATTCTAGAATTTCCATAAGTTTTCTATTTATACCAAAACCCAAAAATCTTATTTTCAGTACAACTAAAAAACACTAAACATATCAAATTTCTTATAGATATCGGTCAGCAACTGACTCAACACATACGTGCAAATACGATAATTGTATAGGCCGTCACAACACAAAACGCAGCCAACACTTGTTTTGTTAACTTTAAAAACATCTTTTTATTGTTCTTTGGAGACTTACAGTATGTTTGCATTTTGAATTTGTCCAAAAAAAAAACTAAAAGAGCAATGAAATTACTTATACATAATCATTTATTATGGATAACTAAAAACATGGATTACCAACTCATTTTCTTCTTGTATTTCTAATCCAACCACTATAAAAGAAAGAGTTTTTTTTTCTTTCACTGCATATTCTTTTCTCTCTTTTTTTTTTTCCTCCATAAATACAAAATCAAAACATAGCGGTACTTGGATTGACAGTACCGATGTAAATTGCAAATAAAAAAATCAAGCACATCATTGAGATGATCCATTTGTCAAATTGTAAACAACTATTGGAACTTTTCTTCCACAATTTGTTGTACAATTGAGATAAGATGAAAATTTGCAAGTTTTATTATTTACTTCCGTTTATGATGATTTTTTTTTTC
Source organism: Euryodendron excelsum (assembly GCA_033060915.1). Classification (NCBI taxonomy): domain Eukaryota; kingdom Viridiplantae; phylum Streptophyta; class Magnoliopsida; order Ericales; family Pentaphylacaceae; genus Euryodendron; species Euryodendron excelsum. The sequence continues at coordinate 20,255,315 of CM065398.1, forward strand.
TTGCGAGTTATGTCATAAATGTAAGTGGGGTGCTGTTTTACATGTTCTCTTCGTTCTTCTTCAAATTTTTTTTTCCCCTTTTCTTTTTCCTTCTCCATTGAAGTCTGCTAAAAGAAAATCAGTGTTAAGCTATTCAATGCAAGAAGGTAAGGTCATTAATTTCAGTGATAACAATGTTTTTTTGTAAAGATAACCATCATTAACCATGAGTTAAGTAATTATAGAAACAAACATTACGAATTTATTAGTCAAATCTTTAAATTATTTACTATATTATGCAATCGAACATGCCATTTTTTAAGTAAACCTTTCCAATGCAATTTTTTTACATGATCAGTACTTTTGTCTATTAATGGAGGGCATAAATCTTGTTTCTTTTATCATTGATTCTCTTAAATTAACTCATATATTCACTCCTCAAATAATCACTATCGTCCATTCACTAAATAAAAACATATGTTAGTGTCTTCAGTCGGTATATTATGTGAGCAAAAGTATTTTGATTGTATCGCATTATTTATTTAGTCCAACAGTGCAAACACAATCAAAAAGTTGCATAAGAAATCAGAAAGAGATGTTGCAGTATATATTTATAGAAAAACAGACTATCGACAGCAAGAAATAAACTATCAGGGTCGAGAGTTTACTTGAGAGTTCAAACAGATGCCAAGGCAATGGATCCTTCAGGAGTTCGAATGTGGCAATGATACGATTGAACTACGAACTTTCGTTTCTGATATTTTTTGAAGTCACAATTCATGCCATATTGGACTTACAACATATGTAGACTTGTTTTATTATAAAAGAGAGTGCAGGAGATATAGCATAGACTCATATAGAGATATATACATCTAGAGAGCATCAACATACATTCAAAAATCACGAAGAGAATTTTAGCTGTGAGATTTTATTCGAAAGCATCTATGAAAGCAATTGTTTAATTCTTGTTTCTACTTCAAAAAACATTGATTGTGGAACTTTTTCTAAATTAGTGATTGATGGATTCCAATGATATTGTGGAGCTCAACACTCAATCATACATTGAAGAACCGAGATTCAGTTGATATGAGGTTAAAACACCCACAAATTCATGGATTCAACACCCGAGGTTCATGGAACTTGATTAGGGCTGGATTTGTAAGTTGTAAACTTGTATTATATTTTTTAAAATGCATAAATTGGCTGACCTAGGTCCTATAATTTTTCCTATTGGGTTTTTAAGTAAAGCAAATCTACGTCATCAAGTGCTTTTTCAATATATATGCTTATATACACTGTTTAAGACAATGACATCTACTCATCTACCACATCTTAAAATACATAATCAAATCCAGTTGAGAAATGACGAATCCTAAGCTTACTTTCTTATGAAAACAACATGGTGCAATTGGGTGTATAAGTTCTGTGTATTGATTAATCACAAAACTATCCCATCGGTGGCCTACAGCTAAACTATAAATTAAATTAGAACTGCTGACGAAGGGAATTAGGTCCATTACACCATAATGAAGAATGTCAAATGTTGTTTTCTCCTGTTGCACCTCTAAGGTTCAGTGACTGAAATGAGAACCATATTCTAATCAATGGAAACTATTAGATATTAATACCCACAAAAGAAAAGAAAAAAAATTAAATATGGTATGTGAAATCCGTCACGCATGATCATAACATATGTCATAGAAGGTAATAAATAATAATAAATAAATAAAAAGCAGTCTAATGTAGGAGCCTCTTCCCACCACAAGAGGTTTAAAAAGAGTCAAATGTATACAATCTTACTTCGACATACAAATGTAGTAAGTGATTGTTTCTGTATATTGAATTAGTAATGATACCCATAAACCAATTTCTTAATCTATTTTTTTAGCCACAAGACATAATGCAATAGGATTCACATTCATAAATGTACGTGGGACTCATTTATTAGTATTTTATGAGTAAGAAAATGAATTGAGAAATTGATTTATGAATAATAATTTTAATATTGAATCTATCATGCATCATCATATATAACATATAAAAATGGACAAACCAGAAGAAATATATAAAATTACTAAACGAGTACTCAAACAAATTAATAAATGTGTGTTTGGATGCAGGCGTGAGGTCATTAAAGTTGGGAAGGCAGTTTTGTCACAATTGTTACGAGTGTCCATTTTATTGATGCTAGAGTTGTTCGAGTTTTATTTGATTAGTGACTTGTTTTATTGCTTGTAAAAACACTAAAAATGTTCTAGCACTATTATTTGGTACCCCATAAATTTATCTCTTATAAATTCTATGTTGATAGCATGTATTTGACCAAATTAAAAAGAAGATCAAATGAGTTGATTGTATGCTAGTCCGAATATCCTTAATCGTATAAAAAATAATAATTATATCTGGTCAAACATTAAAAGAAATATTACAATTTAAAGTGGGTAGCACCCTCCTATCAAGTATCACACTATAAATTTCAAAAGATTGATCTTATAATATAAATATTTTACGAGATTTTCATTTTGAATTATGTGGCCGATTTGGATCCCTCCAATACTTCGAAGCAAAATTATAACTACCAACGTTGCTTGATTTCAATATGCCACATCCAAATATTCTCGATAGGGATTTTGTGCAAAATTTCCAAATGTCTAGAATTTTCTATTTCAAAAAGTTGTAGACAACAAAAAAAAGTTTTCTAGAAACTAGTTTCTAAAACCAAAATTGTCAATGGTTCCTAACCTAAATCATTTGGAAACAAGAATTCCTAGATTTGGCTCGATTCCTTTATTAATTTCTACCTTAACCAATGATAATGACATTGAAAACTCAAATGGAGAGTCCCTTACGATTGCAATTTGAAATCAAATACCATGACAATTCATTCAACCATTGTTTACTTGAAAACCCAGAAACAAAGTCGATGGCTTGTGGTTTGGAGCCATTGAATTGGGATGCATATTTTTCAAGGTAAATCATATTAAAGTAATGGTTCTGCGTTCTTTGGATTATAAATTTACTGAGGTGTAGATGATTTTCAAATTTGATTGTGACAGAATATATTCTTTAAGGAGCTAACTTTCTCATCATAGGTTAATCATAGCAATTGACGATTTTACATATCTCAGGCCATGGACACTGTTGAATATACATTAATGACAATGCATATAGATTAAAATACGAATATCCAAGTTTCTTTCAGGGGCCCAAATCCCTCTCTCTCTCTCTCTCTCTCTCTCTCTCTCTCTCTCTCTCTCTCTCTCTCACACACACACACACACACACACACACACACACACACAGGGACAAGAATATACTACTTTAAAATGGGACTTAAGTGCTAGGAAAAGTAATATTCCATTTTAGAAAGGTCCTACTTTGCATGATGGCTTTTGAGAATAGTGAAAATAAGGGTTACTAAGTTTTGGGTAGCCTGTGAAAAATATTGCAGTTTTATTGATCTTTCACATCTCAATAGTTTGGATTTCTATTCATCTACCTATATAAAATATCCATTGTAATATAGTGATAAAGTATAGGCATGAGTTCTAGGAAGTAGGGTTGTAATTTAGTTTTTGATTCTCATCATTTGTCAAAAAAAAAAAACAAAGAAAGAAAGAAATTTAAATGTCCTACATTATTACACTGCATGAAGAAAATAAAATTTGAAAATCAAGTTTCGTAATATAGAAATGACATCTCATTATCACCAAAAGTACTGCTATGCGAACAATTTGTGTACATAATTTTCTATAATGTGGTCGTTGATGATTCTATATTTTCAAACCAAAATCTGCACCATGTAAAGTTTTCTATGCAATACCATGGGTCAATAACATGAGCCCTCACTGTTGAATACCATGGAAAATTAGGTCAGAGAAAGGGTCCATTTAATACTGCAGTTGGATGGTCAAAACAAACTCTCCATGACTGTGACAGCCTCTTTTAGTGACCTTTTCCCAATGTCTAAGAATCTTCTCAAGGCTCTTTGAACAATTGGGAGACTTTCCGGAGACCATGATTTGGAAACCCTTTTGTTTTGATTTTCAATTTTCCTTCCCTTTCAGGAGGACAACTAGTGGGGCAGTGCTTGTTATTTAAGGACCACAGGTAACCCAACTTGCAGCTGGTAACTATTGTACTTGGCAAATGTAAGAATGTCTAGTTTTGCACAAAATGCTATGTAGTTTCAAAGCTGAACTATGGCATGGTGAATTGGCAACAGAATAGTTTTTAGGACTTCAAAATTTTCCCGATTTGGTTAAGGTTCGGCTCGGTTTTCACTTTTTATTTTATCAGAAACTGAAAAAATAAGAACTTCTCTTTTTTTGTGCTCTTAAAAACAATAAAATAGAACCATACAAAATAATATCATTTTCTTTATGACATAAAAACAGTTCAAAAATATTCAAAAAATACTTTGTTAATAGTTATTAAATTTAGAGTGTTTTATGAAAACAAATTCTGAAACCGATTTACCAAGGACAATCCCGGCAAAAATAGTTCCTTGAACCAGTTGGCTTAATGCAGATCTGACGAATTTTAAAAAATAAAAAGAAAATATATAAATTGAAATTGTAACCAAAGGGGGGCAAAAATTAGAGATTTTTTAGTCTATTTGCAAGAAGATTGATAAAATAGACTACATAGAGTAGAGTGAGAGAAGATACAAATAGCAAATAGTTAATGAGAATACAATAATACGGATGAGGGGAGCCCCCATTTGGTACTATACACATTTAAGAGATCATATATATATATATATATAATGAGAACATAACTTTTTTTAAAAATACCTTTTTGACATTTGTATTTGACGCTGTAATTTATTTTTACAAACAATATATAGTTAAGATTATTTGATAACTTCTCTTTCACTTTTGATTTTCTTCCTAAAAATATTACTATCAATGGATCTCACTTTCATAGTACTTTAAGTGGAAAAAAGTAAAAAGTGAGTCAAGAAAATAAAGATTTTTAAAATTTAAATAATTTTCTCTTTCAAAATACGATTCATATATTCACAGTCTTTCCTTTTTCTCTCTAAATATCTCTCTTTTTCTCTCTCTCTCTCTCTCTCTCTCCCTAGACAAACTCTCCTCAGTCTATTGTTTCTCTCTCTTTCGAGTCTTTTCAAACCTCACAGATTCTAAAAATTTTCTTTTCTTAAACTTTTTAGTTGATTTTATCATTGGTCAAATACCAACGCAAAAATCATTTTCAAAGCCCTTCGATAAAGATGTACTGTAATTATAATAAATAAATATACTATTACTTTTAATATGCACAATTAATATTTTACTTGAGAATGCCGTAGGCACTCTAATCTACTAATATATATATATATATGAGGACATTTCACAAAGCATGTGAACAAGTACATATGAAGACATGACGAAGATAACCTTGCATTAATGGTGGAGGGGTAGTTACATTAAAACACAAAAGAAGAAAAGGGGTGGGTGATGAAGTAAAGAACCTATTATTTTCCATCTATGGCAAGTTTAGTCAACCTTTTCATACCTATTTTCAGATTTGACAAAACCCTAATTTTTTCCTAAATGGGATATTTGACCCACATCACAGGCCTGAATTTTTCTCAAAGAGCTCCAACCTATTGTCACCCAACCTTGTCTTGTAAGCAGATTTCTTGTATTCACACCATGTGAACTCCTTGTACATACTCTCCTCTCCTTCTTCAAGTATTGAGGATAAAGGAGTTATCTTTTCACTCAAAGGTGGCCCTCCAAAGTAGATCATTGACACCCTTGATTTCAGACAGTCAGCCAAAACTCTGTGCCTTACACTTTTAAACCTCCCATTAGTCATCACCTGCACCAAAACCAAACTCCAATTCAGTAAAGTTTTACAAAGCAAGAAAAAGTAAAAGCAAACACCCACACTATAAAAATAAAAATAAAAATAAAAATAAAAATCATTAACAATGACGTGAGAGAGACAGAGACCCATTGAAGTGAGAAGGGGGAAAAAAAAAAAAAAAAGAAAAAGAAAAAGCCATCAAAGGAAAGGGCAAAGAAAAGAGAAAACTACAGAGCCTAAGAAAAATCATCAAGATACTATCAGATTAGGGTCTGTTTGATGCATGAGGAAAAAAAGAAAAGATAAGAGAACATTTGAAAATTCACTTCTTTTTTTTTATTTCTATTTTAGGAGTAAAGAGAAGAGAAAGAAAAAAAAATTATTTTCTTCTTGCCTTTTTCTTCAATTTTTCCTTCATCTTTTTTTTAAGTAGGTATCCTATCTTACTAAAACCTATCCTCTTATCTTTCAATTTCAAATAAGAGAACTTTCACTTTCCTTTCAAGTGTTTTTTTTTTTTTTCAAATCAAACAAAAGAAAGAAAATCACTTTTTATCTTTATTTTCTCTCTCATTTTATGTGCCTTCTTCTTTATTTATTTTCCGTCCACAACTATCAAACAGACCCCAAAAAACAAGAGATTTGTATGTAAGTGACTTCTTTACAGCTGTGCATATAATTACGGTGATACATTTATATCTGTGCATATAACTATATTCATATATATATGTATGTATATATATTAGAGATAAGGTCTTGAGGGGGGTGTACTGTACCTGCAGAGAATCACCAACATTGATGAAAAAGGAGTATTGATCAGGTGGGACTGAGACCCACGTCCCATCTCTGAGAGAGATTTGCAGTCCTGATGTGTCGTTAGATCTTACAGCAGAGATTATCTGTGGGTCTGTGTGTTCTCCAAAACCAATCAAATTTCGACCTCTCAATGCTTGAAGCTCTGGGCATGGTGGATAGTGGTTTAGCCTGAAACAAGAGTCACTCTTCTCATCCTTCAAAAGTCTACTCAACACATTCCTTTCCCCAATCTTCAACCCATCAGCTATCAATTCCAATACTTCACAAACCATATCCCTCACAGCTGAGATATAATCATTCACAGCAGACCTACAAAATTTCTCTTTTCAACTACGTGCACACATGTAAAAAATATATATACACATACATATAAATAGACCTTCCCACCACTTCCCGTTTTAACGGGTTGGTGTTGGGTTTGGTTAATTCCAAATATATATATATATATATAGAGAGAGAGAGAGAGAGAGAGAGAGAGAGTATTTTGTACACGATTCTGACCTGAAAATTTCCCGGAAAATGGAGAGGGATTTCTGTGAAATGAATTCAGGGGTGGTGCTGAAAAGGAGGTATTCAATCCAACCCACATCACCATTTGGGCCAATTCTCTTGTTTCCATAGCCAAAAGGGTTGGGAGGGCCAGCTTTGTCCTTCTCAGATTGTGGCAAGTTGAAGAACTTGACAGCTTCAGTTTCTAATTTGGTCACGAGGTCCATGGGCACGCCATGGTTGACCACCTTGAAGAACCCAAACTCCTGACAGGCCTCTATTATATGGGTTTTTGCATCAGGGTCTGAGAGGTCAATTACTGGAATTCCAGTGAAAAGCCCAGTAGTAGGCTTGCATGCCTTGATGAGAGAGAAATCGTCTAGTACTGGCTGAGATAAAACCACCATGGTTGTGGCTATTCTAGAGAGAGAGAGAGAGAGAGAGAGAGTGTTTGGTGAAATTGTTTCGGGGGTTGATGGAGTTTAAATGGGCAAATGCTAATGCATGAGAAGGAGAGGTCAGAGGCGTTACTAACTACACAGGGGGGCCATCTGGCTTTGCGTGTCAGCTTGGCAATTTATGCCATCAAGGGAGAAATTGCACCATTATATATAGACTAACGGCCTATTTGGGACTTGGGGGGAGAGAAAGCGCGAGAAAAGCAAAATGAGAGAAAAGCAGTTTTTTTTAAAAAAAATTAAAAAAATTAAGAGGGAGATTAATTTTTAGATAAAATTAAATAAAAAATAATTAATAATTTTTTCTTCTTTTGTCTTTCTTTGCAAAGTTTCAAATACACTTTCAAACGTTTTTCTTTGGCAAGTTTCAAATACACTCTAAAACATAAAAATAATTGAATTGTGTCTATCACGTGTTTTTGTGAGATGTAGAGTCTCTTAAATTACTGAACAGTTAGGCGTGAAATTTTTTTTTAAATTAATTGAATTAAAATTTTATCCATTTTAGTAATTAATAATAGAAATAAATATCACTATCAAAGGTGTTCGTTTTGTTTGAGAAAATTTCAAATTACAAAATGTGACAAGACTTCAAAAATTAGATTTCGCCAAATCGTGATATTGTCTTATATAATAGTGTATATATATATATATATATATAATGGCAATGGGTTACATAACACGGGAAAGCCCGCTTATAATCGTAACCCCAACACCGGCGTAGAATGAATAGCTATATGTATAGTTGATATTCAAACAGTTTATATTAATTGAATTTTAAACACTAAGATCCACTTCGATCCAATAGGCCTAAACTACTATTAAGTGAAAACATAAAGGAAGTAATTAGTTTTAGATATTTAATCTAGATATTACAATAGCAAAAGGTTGTGAAGGGGTTTGTATGTGACCTGTCTAGGGTTGGTTCCTCTACATTAAACAATCATCCATTAATTGTCAATTTCATTAATCCATTAATAAAGTCATGATAATTCTATTAGTATCTAGTGCTAAAGAATTTACAGAATAAAGCAATAGCGGATTGCAAAGGAACCCATCTTTTCAACAATAAGGCTTGGATTCTTTGGATCATATCGCGATGTCGTGATGAATCTCTTTTCAACAATAAGGCTTTCCACTTGCCTGCTATTCTTAACTCTGTTCAGGCCTTAGCTGCTTCTTTTATGACCATGTCCCCGCAAACCAAAATGAAACAAAAAAGCAAGCTCTTTCAAATCAAATGGGAGCCTCCTCTTCCGTCCATGTATACAGGGGCGGATGGAGGGGTGTGCGGGTGGCATGCCCTCTTAAAGTTTAAAAATTTTATTTTATATCTTATAATTTTTTAATATTCAGAATGTAATATAGTATATGCCCTCCCCCGGTTTTAAAATTTCACTTCATCTTTGTGGGTTCTTGGATATTTAGAATATAACATGGTATATTAGCACCCTCAAAATTTTTAAATTTCATTTTATCTTTGTAGATTTTTGAAAATTTAGAAAAATATATAGTGTATTTTTTCATAAAAAATATAAAAAATTCTTAACCCTCTTTTTAACAAAAAAAAAAAAAAAAATTTGGCCCCTACTCAACTAAAATCAGTGTTTCAAAATCCGGACCGGATCGGTCGATTCAACTGGTTGAATAGTCGACCGCTTGAAGAAACGATTCGGTCAGCCTTCTAAATTTGTTTTGGTTAAAATTTGGTCAAATCCAATCAAAATCGTAGTTGAACCGCGACCCAGTCAATTGAACAAGTATTAAACTGTCCGGTTCAATATTTTAAGGCAAAATTTTATGTTTTAATTTCAAAATTTTAGGTTTTAAATGTCAAAACTAGTATAAAAAAATAAGACACCATTTATTAATATTAATAAATTAATTAATGACATAATTATGATATCACGGATCAATAACGGTTGATCCGACAGTTGAACCGGTGACTCATGACTCGGTGTCCTTTTCGGTTCACTCAATGATCCGGTTTTCAAAACATTGACCAAAATCTTAGGTCTGCCACTGTATGTACAAGCTAAACATTGATGGAGCTTCTAGAAATAATCCAGGTGAAGCAGGTATTGTTGGTGTTGTTCGAAATTCTCAAGGCCAGGTTTTGGTTGCTTTTGCACAATTTATTGGTCATAACTCCAACATAGTTGCAAAACTCTGGGCTTTAAGACAAGGCTTAAGCATCTCACTAGCTAGAGGATTTACAGATCTTCTCATTGAGACTGATTCTCGTGTTGTGTACTTTATTTTGTGCAGGAAACAAGCCACCACGACCTGAACCGCTCTTCTTCTTCAGGACTGACAGGAGCTGATTTTTCAGTTCCACCATCTTCAAATTAAGACTTACTATCGACAAGCCAACTTTGTTGCGGATGCTTTGGCCACTTTTGTTGCTGATAATCCATATCCCCATGAAGTTTTTGAAATACTCCCTGATGTTTTTAGTTTTTTTTGAGCACAGTTAATCAAAACTCTAAATCTTTTTGCTGTTTCTCTGTTTCTCTTTAAAAAAAAAAAAAAAAAACCCATCTTTTCCAATAGTTCTTTGAAAGGGCCAAGATATGATTATTTATAAAAAAAAAACTTCATATCCCATTTTACTTAATAATTATTTTTTCCTCTTCATTTTATAGGCAATGATGTTTGAGCCTTATAAAGTTAGATGGCAAGATTCAAATTTCGAAGTTCATATAAAAAAAAAAGAAAACAAAATATGATTTTTCATTTGACAATTTTACCCTTGTAAATAGTTATATTTACCATATTTTGTAAGAAAAATGTTATTCTAACAAAAAATTCATACAAAATGATGTAGCAGTAACTGTTTTATAATTAAAAGACATTATGATCGATGTTAGTTTTAAAGTAAAAGACTCTTATTGAAACAAATTATTATGTAAAAAAATTTTGTATAAATTTTTTTATTTATATAACATTTCCTATTTTTTTTTATGTCATATAATATGCAAGGGTATGGTTGTGTTGACAGTTGACACACGTGCAAACACCTCCAACCCCACTTTATCACTACTTTATTCCTTTTACTTTTCTCAAATCCTTTCTTCAACTTGTATTTGATAACAATCAAGAAAAGTATAACGATTTAATATATATCAAGGTTACTTACTTTTATCCCTGTTTTTTCCGTGTTTGCCCTTACACTTTGTTTGGTCATTGGATTTATTAAAGAAAGCAAAAAGAAATGAAAAGGTAGACAAATGAAAATTGAACAGAGGAAAGCTAATGAATTTCTTCCTTTTGTTCAATAGATTCAACAGTTATTTGTTTGGTAAACCAAGATATTTATCTCCTTTTTATCAATAGATTCAACAGTTATTCTTAGCATTCACGACATTAAGGAGTTATTTTACATCATAAGAAACATATTAGATTGGACACTCTTCTCTTTGAGAAAATTCAATAATCACAACCTTAATTACAAATTCAACAATCACACATAAATCACCACCCTAATTGAAGATCTTAATTTTATCTCGAGTGATACTATACAAATAAAAAAGTAATATCATAATTTTATAAAAGTTAATGTGACTAAATTGAAACCGTTCATTTTAAAATAAAACATTTATCAGAGTTACACTTGATTTCAAAAAATTTCATATTTTGAAATGTAAGTTTTTCACAAAATTAGAATTTCTCTTCTATCTCAAGAGTGAGACCGTTTTCAGATAATAAGGTGCCCCAAGTATACTGGGTTATATTAGCATTTCAATTTTTAATTTGAGGTGGACATTTATATTTAGTTGGCAAGTCACAATCTTTTTCTAGACAGCCACAAGTCTCCCACTCAAACTAATAATAATGAAGTCTCTGAAAATTTTAAAATTACAACTGAAAAACAAAAATATTCAACGAGTATGACTGGTTCCACGGGGCATCTAAATGGGCATGGGGATTGGGACCCCACTACTCATTTTGTCAATCATAAGTACTTCTCCCCGTTACTAGTTTGATGATGATTTGGTAGCCCCCATCAATTTTCACATATTTGACACCCTGTTAAAAGACAATTTTGCCCTTGCTAAATCACTTTTCTACTTGAGTTAGTCTACAATGTAATTGAGTTAGAATGGAGACAATGTTAGATTTGTTTTGCACAAAATACCCACCTTTCTTTAATCATATAATAATAGATTAGAAAATATGCACCAAACAAGTAAAGATTGCATTTATCACATATGCAATATTAATATTTTTGTTATAGTGTCATTCCAAATCCTGCTGGTTCCTAGGGCTTATGGTGAAAACTATCGGATTAACCCCGCCCTGGATTGGAATAGAAACTGAGCTTGAGGTAGTCATAAGGATAAATCATTTACAATGGAATACTAAATGGATTTAATTTTAAAATTTTTAACAGAAAAATAAAAAAATAAAAGATTTGACTCTAAACATTTTAAAAATTGGACATCCAATATGATAATTAGATCTAATGCAATACGATTTAGTAATAAAAAAAATTTAGAAAGAAAGTGAACTTAAAATTATTGAAGTATTAACTATATTATATAGAATAAATATGAATATTGAAAAAGTGGGGTAGGAAAGCTGGTAGGGCTTCACCTACATATATCTTCTTCTCTCGTTTGTTGTTATTTCTCTAATTTTATCATGGTGTTTACATTTCTTTATGTAAGATTATACACAACAATTTTCAACTTTAAATTTTTGTACTACCTTCATACTTGTTCATTTTTTCATTTTATGCGTTTATACAATGGACAATGGGTTAGATGCTGCATATATACAAGAACCATGTATAACAAGTTACATAAATTTACTATCCACTTGAGAAGTGGTGCAATTCGTATTGCATTATTTACTATAAGTAGTTCTTAAATAACAAAAAGTGAATTGAAAGGAACCAAGGGAAAGTTAAAATGCAATATTCTTTTTACCATGATGCTACCATGATGCTACTCCATGAATATATCTTTCTAAAAGCATATCAAAGATAAAGAGATCTTAAGCTCCCATTATCCTATGGATTAGAAGGGCACCTCCTTGAACAATAGTATCATATTTCTGTCTATGGATTTTTGAGCCCTAAGTGATGAGAAGTGGGCAGCTTCCTCTGCAGTCCAAAATCCTTCCACAACTTTTCTAGGGACAAAAACAACGGCTTTACAGATGCATAATACGTGCTTCCTTCTCTTAGATAAAATAATAAAATAAATCATTATATGATCGAATATTAACTAGGCAACTTTTACATTATTGACCGATAAAGAAGTACTAAATAAAGAAATGGAAGATTAGATTTGATAAATCTTAGTAAGATTGTTACGCATTATTCTTACCCAATATATGTACATATATATTCCGGTTGCTCAAGCAAGATTTGGAGAATCGGATCAAAGCATAATTCTAGTCAAGTAATCCATTATGCGTCATCTAAGGTGCCATCAAATGTGTTTTTGAAGGCATAATTAAGGTTAGGCTCTTGACGAATATGCATCTTCGAAATTTTTTAAGGTTAACAATTATTTTCTTTTCCTTTTCTCATTGGGATGACATTCTTGAGACGTTTATTTTATTCTCTATCGCATATCGCACTACAAAATTGTTGAGCAAGAAGAATAAACCTAGTAGTCTCTATCCCTCACTCCAAAAACAAGCGGGAAGACTATAAACTTGTAGTGACCAAGATTGAAAGGCCAAAAGCTTCTGAGGTAAGGTTTCAAGTCCATGAGTTTAATCTCGCATCTCCTGGTGAATTTGTGTATGTAGGTATTTGAATTTACACGATACAACGTGTTTGTTAGCCGTGAGGCCCTTAGGCCCAAAACATACAATATCAACTTGAGAGGTGGCCCTAGTTTGTCAAATGGATGTGCTCCCTACATTGGCCAACCAAGATTCAACTTTTAAAACCAAGCCATGAGAAATTGTTCATTATAAATACTCTAGTTCCGACGTGAATGGTTTGTTTTTTTACTAGATCAAGAAAGGGATTAATGAAGGTATGTGCAACTGCCCGTACAACCCTGGCCAAAATACCAAAGGAACAAAAAAATACAGCGTACAATATCGTATTAATGTGGATCCTGAGTAACTATAAAACTAATGCTAGAAATTATTTATTTTCTTCTGTAATAAATAACATATCGACCTTTTGCATTTAGGGCCAATCGTGGATTTAGGGTCCGTTTGGTACAATTTTTTTGACTTGGTTATTTCGCTTATAAGCAAAAAAGTTAAATTTTTTTCAGCTTTTTTCCTTTTTTTTTATTCCATTGTTACTTATCTTAGGTTATTAAAGCAAAAAAACTAACAAAAATTCAACTTTTTTACTTATAAGTAAAAATCAAACTAAATTTAAGCTCTACCAAATGAAGCTTTAACATAGGGAAGACCAAAGAAAAAACAAACAATTTACTTTGGAAGGTGTATCACTAGGGCTTTCCTTGGGGGAGTTCCCATGTTACATTTTTAAGCAAAGTAAGCAAACTATTCCAATAAAGAAGTGAACTAAGGAATGAAAACAACAACATTAGGGAAGGAATGTGATTGTGTCCCAAGCGAAGGCTTGGCACAAGAAGTTTGTTTTTTCTATTATTTTCTAACATTAGTGTGCTGGGGGGCCTCCATTAGGGTATATGCAGGTGAAGGCTGCAGTAGGAACCAATAATTTGCTATTGATTTCAAACAAGGATGGGTATAGCTAGTGAAAGGCACATTCAACGATCTACTTAAGACTGACTGGCTTTTGTGTAGGTGTTTGTCATTGTCTCAATTGTAGTAACAAGCCTCCCAATAGTTGAGAGTCCTCTCTAAGTCCTTACAACTTGTTAGGGCAGTGAGGACCCTCCTTGAGAGAGAGAGAGAGAGAGAGAGAGAGAGATTAGTTTTCATTCGAAGGAATTTAGTCAAATAATTTGGCCAAAAAATCCTCACCGTCTACTCACCAACTTTGCAAAAAGAGGGTTGGAGGTGGATGTTTTCTTCCTACTAAGAAGAATGTTTTTCAAGCCACCAGAATCCTATAGGAATTGACAACCGATTTGGTTTTCAACTTTTGCAATGCTATATGTCATCTTTGGAGAGCCATGTGTCAAAGTTTAATCAAGTGTTTGGAGACCCACATGGACCTTTGGTTGGGAAAGAAGGCAAATGAGGAAATAGATTGGAAAGTAACAAATTTACAGTCCAAGAAAGATATATAAGTAACCACCGAGATGGTAGCTTGGTGGCAAGTGAATTACTTCAAAGTGATTTAGTAGGTAACCGGTTCAATGCGTGCTGACGCCTCTTATCCACTGACCTTGCTGAGCTGCCTGCTTGTTTACTTGGCATTTGGTGGTATTGTGGTGAAGGACTCGCCCTCTCGGGCAGTAGTTATGGCTCAAACCGGATATTTTATAACGAGTGGGAGTTTCTATGGTCACGCTCAAAGAAATTACTATCATCGGTCGTCCTCTGTCTCTCTTTTTTTTTACTTAGCAAAAGAAAGATATATAAATAATCATATTAGAGATTTGGATTTTTTTTGTTTGTACTTATTTAATTACAATTATTACTATTACCTATAAAGAGCTAGGTTCAATAGATATTTTCGATGTGGGTTACAATTATCGTGATGGAAGGGTTGTTCCATTATGCAAGCCAGCCAAAACGGCAAAAGGAAGGAAAATTTATGGACCAAACCCATCATATCCACCTTGTAGGAAGTACGAGATCACCCCAAGAATGCTTTAGGCATCCAGGGATCACGAATCGATCATAGAACTCTGCTCAATAAGTGAAACGCATTAGCTGTTTGCTTTCAGGTTGGACAGTAAAGGCTAGAGGAGACAATCACTCATTCTACAAATAGGCAAAAACAAAATTCTCCAATAGAATTTTATATAAAAAAACTCCATTAAAATAATATGATAGAGGCACTTTTAAAATTGTGAGAAAAGAGATAAGTGTATTAGTTTAAAATGAAAAAAAAACACACAAATAATCAAGTAATTATGTATGAAAATTCCGTTTATATAATATTACTCTTCCGAGAGAGAGAGAGAGAGAGAGAGAGAGAGAGAGAGAAACTTAAAAGGTATACTTCAATTTCGCTCCATTTTTAGATGCGTCTACTCGGATTTGGATTCTCTCCATTCCATGAATTGGAATGGAGATCTTCATTCCATAGTCAATAAACTAGATGTTATCTTATCACATGTTTTATTAAAACTACGTCGTTTTGTATTAAAATTTATTTCTTTATATATGACTATAAAATTATTTATTTTTAAATAAATTTTAAGTCTACTCATCTGAACTCTTCATTTTTATGTTAGCTGACGTGTCAACACCTCAATAAATGAAATAGAGATTTTCATTCTAATTCATGAAATGGAGAGAATCCAAATCCTGTCCGCTCAACATGAAATTGCAGGACTTGCAGCAGCATTCATTGTTTTAAAAAAGGTGACCTTAATTTTGCTTGCTTTACTTTTGGATGCATCCACTCCACAATGAAATTATAGCCCTTGGAAAAAATACACAAAGGGCTACCCTACAAGTATTCATTTCACACTTTAGGTTCAGAATTTCATTGTATTCAAGTGCAGTAAAATATCAGCATGATGCATGAATGCCTGTCCAAATTTTGGAAGTTAAAATGAAGAAAGTAAAGACAATGACGAAGTTAAAAAATTCATTTGGGGACAACTATCCCAACAACCGAGTCGTTTAAGTCGCTAACCAAACGTTATTCAACCACCTACATTTTGGTTTGTTAATCGGGGACTTTGATGAAGAGAAATAATGGCATTCATATCATACAATTTAACTTGGTTTCAAACTTCCAATTAGTGATCGGGGGCTTTTCCTTATGCATTTTTTGTAGATTATTTTTTACCCAAAAAAAAGTAATTTCTCTCTAACTCCTTTTTCATTGTTCTTTAATTTAAATTTTTTAAAAAGAAAAACGATGAATATTTCTTTTTATTTTGTTTTATTTTTGAAAAGTTGTAAATATCATACTCAACAAACTATCCCTCCAAAGTGCCCCTCTTTTGGGGGTGCCAAAAGGCCAAAAAAACCCACAGGGGCCAATAAAAACATGTGTTAGAAACCCAAAGCTCACCTTCAACCATGTTGTGGCTGACGACACGTGGACGGCCAGTGTGTGCCATGAATCTAAGGTACCTCAAGTGATGACGTGGTCGTCCCTCGTTCGTTAATTTCACTGTCGGCCATGCAATTGTTTTGGCAGCTGCTATGAGATCCAGGTTGGCCTAAAAGCAAAGAATCTGAGAAAACACACCTGCTTTAAACTTGACGGACCATGAGATAGAGGTTGTGTTCTTACAAATTCCGGGCCCCACACTACAGAATAAACTCAACGGTTAGGAAGTAATGACCAAATTGAATGCATGTGGATGGTGTGGCCCCTACTTGAGAAATTATTCAGTATATTCGAAATATTACTTCAGTATAATAATGTGGTGTACTTAATCAATTACAAATAAATATATTATTTAGTTTTTGTCAACTATATAAGTAATAAATATAAATATATTAAAAAAATTGTTATCTTTATTATCTAAAGATTAAGCTAATTAACTTAAAAATTAGATCAATCAACTTAAAATAAAAATATATATTTATTTATAATTAATTAGACACATCGCATTATCATATTGACACGGTGTTTAGAACCTACTCAATTATTTCTCTACTTTATGGTTCCGCCGGAGATAAAAGGTGGTATTGGTCCAAATCAAGAATCATTGATGATCTGATCGACGGCCACGGATGCCTATTGTATAAATATGAGCAATTATCAAGAAACAGAATATTTATGGCTTAGGAACGGACATTTGGAGGGCCGGATCGCATTTAAACCAAAAAAAAAAATTAAACAGATCCAAAACAAAATTCCAAGCTTACCAAACTAAAAAAAATACATTTTTAAACTCACCCATTTAATATAAAATTTATTTAATATATAATATTTTTCTTTATAAATAATATAAAATAATATAAAATTTAGTTACATATACATATATAAAATATTAAAATATAAATATGTATATGTAACTAAATTTTATAGTATCAAAACATAAAACACACCAATATATATATATATATATATAATATAAAATATATTATTTTATATATATTTCGGGTCAAGCCGGTTTCAAAAGCAATTCTTAAGCTTGCTCATTAAAATAATCGGGCTTAAAAATATTATCAAACCTTATAATTTATGGGCAAGCTTGGACGGATTTATTAGGCTCTCGAGCTCATGGCACCTCTAGTATGGTTATAACACGTGTAATTTATAAGAGACTCAAACTCATAATCTCCACAACCGATATATAAAAATTATAGGAGTGGTTCAGTGATCAGTTAGCTCTTGTATTAAATATAAAATTTAAAATTCAATCTCTTTTTATGCTATTTTATTACTAGTCATTATTTATATAATGCATAAATTAAGTTTACTTTATTAATATGAATGATAACATTACACGAGCTTAAGAGAATGTTACATGCAATTAAAAAAAATCAATCGAAATACATATATTACCAATGGATGTATTGAATCAAATGAACCTTAGCTGCCCTTTATTGTCTATCATTCTGACTTATATACTTCAAATCATGAATTTACACTCAACTTATGAATCTCATTGAAACATAATTAAGGATTTAAAAATCCAAATGACTATTTTAGAACGCCACCATATGTGTGGTTTATGTACAACCTTTTTTTTCCCGCACCATACTACAGCCGCTCTGATGCAAGGCCATCAGGATGAGAGGCCACTTTAAGTTACTTCTCTCAGCACACAAAAATCACGCATTGAACGGGTGTATTTTATATATATATATATATATATATTATTTTTGTGGTCCACCTCTTCTTGGGGCACCATTTGTTGATTTAGGAAGCACAAATGGCGGGGAATAAGATACTTATAGCACGCGTTAGTTAATTAGTCAAATGGCGTGAGAAGAAGATAGAAAGAAAGAAATCGTACAACCAATCAAAGCAGTTAGAGGACTGTCAATCCCTCTCAAACTCCATTTGAGAATGATCAAATGTTAGAAGCCTTTCATGGCCCCCCACCTCCTCCTTAGGGAGCTTCATAAGATAATTGCAATAATAACAAATAAAAATTATTTTTACTTCTATTTATATAAATAAATAAATAATTTTGTGACTTTTGCTTTACTGTCGAGCCAAAGTTTTGACCTCGAGCTATGAGTACGAGTAAATAGGCGGCTAGAGGGAGAGGGGCAGTTAGGCTGCTTTTTCAATCAATCTCCGACCGCTTAGTACCATTATTGGTGCTCTCAGGCGTCATTTCATTTTTGTAACAAAGCGAAGATCAGACAAGTAACTCCCTCACCTCAAGAAGGAATTACATTATTCTACGTAAATAAGTTGGATTAATATATAATTCGACTAAAATCCAATTTCATTAAAACTTATAGCAACACAGATTTTGATTTGTAATTCTGTAAATCTTATTTACAAAATATAACTACAACTAGATCAACTTTTTTTCTTTTAAGGCACAACTGGGGGAATTTGAATCCATGCAAAGATTTCACTTCGATTATCACACTCATTTTTAGTATTTGCTTTGGAATTGGATTGAATTATGACTTTCACATACTTTTATTGAATTCGAACTTGGTTATTGTTCAACAATATTTGCATTTTAAAGTCGAATCTTCGTATCTATAAGTGAATTTGGACTTGAATTGATCTTTCCAATTTTCACCAAATTTTACATGTTTGATAGCTCTAGGATTTCATGAGTCCACATCAACTACTCCTTTTATTTCCCTTCTCTTTTTCTCTTTTAAAGGACTTGGTCAATTAATCAAATAAACCCAAGTTACCATTTAGGATAAATTCCGCAAAATGAAATGTTTAAGAATGGTGTGGCTTATGTTTTTCTGCCCGTCAAAAGTTTTGACCTTCATTCGACCTATGAGCCAGAGCAAGCAACTAGATGAGGGGACAATTAGGCCCCTCATCTAGTGCCATTATTGGTGCTCTAAAGTCGAGCTAGGGCACCATTTCATTATTGTAACGGGAATGAGTGCACTGCAAGATCAGAAAAGTAGCTTCCTCGCCTCAAAAAACGATTACACACGGCTACTTTAACAAGTTGGATTAATGTATATATTTTGACTAAAATCTAATTTGGTTAAAATATTATTTCAATATAGATTTTGGTTTGCCATTTTGTAAATCTTATTTAAGAAAGATAGTTACAACTAGATCAATTTTTTTTAAGTCACAACTAGATTGAATTTGAATCCATGCAACGGTTCCACTTCGATTATAAACTTATTTTAGTATTAGCTTTGGATTGCGATTGACTTAGGGCTTCCAGATACTTTTATTGAATTTGAACTTGGTTATTGTTCAACAATATTCGCCTTTAAACTGAAATTTGGTATATGTAAGTGGATTTGGATTTGAATTGAGCTTGCCAATTTGCGCCAAATTTGACATGTTTAATAGCTCTAAGATTTCATCGGGTCTACATCAACTACTTCTTTGACCCCTTCTCTTTTTATTTTGAAGGACTTGGTCAATTAATCAAAAGCACCCAAGTTACTATTTTGGTTGAAAATCCGCAACATGAACTGTTATAAATTTTTCAAGATTTTCAGATTTTTAGGAGAATAAATAAAGAAAAGAAACATTTAGCGACCATTAAAATGTCACTAAAAGTAAGGATTTTTTTCGCTAAAACTAATGATCTCTAAAATTCTCAATTTTTGATCGCAAAACATTTTTATTGACATAAACCTACCAACCATCCATAGTTACAAGCGATTCTAAAGAACCACCCTCCATTAGAAGAAGAGGAAAAAAAAAAAAAAAAAGAAGAAAAGAAAGTGTTGTTATGCTTTTACAATCTTGTTCAATTATCTGAGCCAACGGCCGGTAATCATTCTTAGAAAGACAAAATACATTCAAACTAATGACCCAAATCCGTACATGCCCTTTACATAGCATTGGAACTCTAGGTAATTCACTAAATAGATTGAGCAGTGCATTAATTCACTCAAAATTTCGTTTTCTTTACGTGTGGATTCTTCGCTTTTGTTTGATAATTAGCTCCAAGAAGTTCTCGAGGTCTGGTGCCCTTGGCAAAGGCTCAAGCTAAGGATCTTCGCTTTTGTTTGATAATTAGCTCCGAGAAGTTCTCGAGGGCTAGTGCCCTTAGCAAAGCCTCAAGCTGAGGATCTCTTTATCGTAAGGTCATGGTTCTTATCCTCCTTATCTACGAGAAATTATTCAAAGTGACGTCAACTGTGTTAATACTTATAATTTCTCCTACTATAAGTTGACATGGCATCAAATGAGATTCCTGGCTCCTATCCTTCTTATCTTTCTTATTTATGAGAAATTATTTAGCTATCTTAATACTTATAATTTCTCCTACAGTCCTACTATGAGTTGACAATGGCATCAAATAAGAACCGACACGTAGGAGTACAAAACTAATTTCTCGCTTGCATGAACGCCAAGTGTACGAAGCTCTTGACAACATATGCCATGGATGATTCGGATGGATTGAACGAAAAAAGTAACTGAGATCACATTCTTTATCAGTTTGTTATGTAGCTGTTTTAGGGTTATTTTTTTCCTTCTTTTCATGTCACACAAAAGCACTGAAATCAAAAAACTAGGGGTGGGAGTTAGCCCCGTCACGTGCTTCCGGCCCGGCCTCGGCTCGTCTATTGGGTGCGTGGTCATTGCACCTCATGGCTAGCCTCGTGGGATTTGTTTGAAACTACCGGCTGGTCTGCACGTGCCCCTCCGCCGCACGGTTTGTTCTCAGGCTGCAAAACAACGTAGAATGACAGGCAAACCAACAACTTTCTTTTCTTGTGCATGGCGATGAAAGAGTGTGGTTGGGGAACAGCACTCGGTGACTATAGCTCCGAAGTTTAATTCTCTCTAATCCTTTCAAACTAGAAGTTCTCTATCCAATTGATGTGGAATAAAGAACTAGACTCCTCTCTCATTCTATAAATAAAATTTAACCTATATGTTGATGTATATATGTGTAGATGAACTAGGGGTAGTTTAGTCTTATTTTCTCTTTCTAGGGCTAGCTTATATATAATGTTGTTTCTATTCATTGTACTTTACTGCTTTGATATATACAAGTTAACCTTTTTCTTTCTCTGTCTTTTTCTCTCTCTTCTTTCTTCAATTCAACAATATATATATATATATATATATATGTCTTCATCATTCTGACATGGTATCAGAGCCATGGTTGATTGTCTCTGAGTTCTTTCTTTTCCTGCGTCTGTTTCACTAATTTCTCTTCAATTTTTGTCCAATTTCGATCTATTTCTGTGAGTACCGAACACTTAAAAGTCCTCAAAACTCAATTTCAAAACCACCACTTGATTCCCCACAAAATTCTCATCCCAGATTCATCAAAATCCAACACAGAGGCAGTGCACGCGCCCCCACGTGCCGGTCAAAGGGCGACGCGTAAGATCTACTCTCAGCAAACCCAACACGCGCCAGAGGAGCGTCTGTCATCGCTCACGCGCCTCCACGCGGGCCACCACTCACAGCCGTGACGTCCCCTGTGCATCATCCCGCC